>JAXCHB010000090.1:655000-1255000 GCA_036926305.1 Uropetala carovei | reverse complement strand
ATGCAAATGTTAATGGACGTTTCCAGTATAGGTTGTCGTTATAAAGTTAAGTGATGCGCATAGTGATTGTTAAAAAAATCTTTGCTCCTTAGAAAATGTAGTTGCAGTAATGAACGCAAACAATAAAACGCATTAGAATATGGATAATTTTAAAAATACACGAATGATTGTTCGATTGTATAAATGGTGGCTGAAAAAAATGTCATGGCCTTCCTTATATATTTCTGTAGTAATTTCGGTGACGATCCAAATCTATTCAGATTTATTCAGTTCTATAATCTCAGCGAGATTTGATGACTTTCAATTTTATAATCTCGACTTCAATTTATGAATTTAATTGCTAGGTTGAGTAAAGGCCAAATCCAATTGTACCAGTCAGATAGTAGATGGGCATTTCATAAAATTTCACCTTTCACTGAAATAGTAATATATTTCTTTGCAACATTAATCAATTTCCTTAATTTGCTTAAATTAAGATAGTATGAGGAATGTAATAATCAACCCTTATATACGACAGAATGTAGACAACCATCTCGAAGCACTCGCCGAAAATTTTCTATACTAAATAAATCGAAATTAAAATTTCTTAAATTTTTAGGCGTTTCGCTTACAGCGTGAGCGCCTATTATCGTCGGTCGGTTCGTCCGTCCGCATGTTCGTTCTCGGCTTTCATGAAATTTGATATTAAGGACACAGTCAAATATAAGAAGAAAATCGCAAAAATGAATCACGTACGCCAATCAGGGGTACCACTTTACTGGTGACAAAAAATGAAATTTTCGTCATATCTCGTAAAGTATTGCTCATATCAATATATTTTCCAAATAAAAGTTGTAAAACTGGTAAAGAAGAGTATTTACTTTCCTGCTCATTTTTATCATAGAAGTAGCCGTTATCGATAAAATCAAACAAAAACGTGTTAAATCGAGTTGAACTTTGAAAATTTCTTGCATGGTTACTTCTTCATTGTTGCTAACATAAACAATCTCACAAACAAAAGTTTAATTCCTTACGTGTGCATGCAGTATTTTTAAATAGGAAGAAAATGGATTATTTATCATGAATAAAAGAACTTTAAAACGCTATTTCCCTTACGTACAGGCATATACTAATTTCTTTCTAATACTCCACTGCCTATTTATGATACGCTGTACACTTTCCTAACTTGTTATTTACTCTAGAGTTATTGTTTTATCATTTCATGGAAATAAATCAACTCGGAATATAAGCGTTCTTTAAATTTCGATTTTTTTTTCAAAGTCGTTGCTTGATTTTCAGTTTATTCTTAACGTCAATTGAGACGTTCGCTTTAACCCACTTTCTCAACTTCTCATCATCCCGGGTTAGGCGTCAATGCGAACGGTTTTCCTTATACCACACACAAACACGCACGTAGTTGAACCCTCTCTTTTGCCAAAAATTCCATTTTTTTATCCTTCCTCTTCCTTTTCGCTCCTTTTTTAAATAAAAAAAAACACCCGCTCCGCCAAACACCTCATCCCACCCCCTCCTCTCTTTCGGAATTCCTTACTTGCTCCCATCATTCCTTCAGCCATCATCTGCTTCCGCTGCCAAACTCCCACCTCCCCTCCCCTCCCCTCCCGCCATTCACCTCTCACTCTCCCCCCCCCACACACACCCCCACATCTCCCTCTTTCCCTCCTTTACTCAGGCATGCTCCTCACTCCGTCGCATCTTCAGTTCTCCGACCTCGGTATCGGAGAATGCATTACGTTACTCCACCGGAGAACGTCCATCAGCCCAGATTATGATGCTTTATATGAAAAGACATTACAAGAACCTCAACCTCCCCCTCCTCCCTCTCTCTCTCTATATCTATCTATCTCCCTATTTTGGAAGGCTTTCTATACTCACCTCTCTCTCTCCACGGCTTCTTTTTCTCCCTCCAACTCCTCCTCATGCCTGCCTCCAAATTCTCCCCACTCTCAGTAGGAAAAAAAACTCTGCCCTTTTACATCCAGCTTCCTTTTTTCTCCCCTCTTGCATTTTGTATTTTTTCTTGTTTTTTGCCTGTTTCAGTTTGGAACACTGCTTCCCCCCCCCCCCTCTATTCGGTCCTCATTATTTTTCTCTTTATCATGTTCTTATTTAGACTCCCTCTCTTTCTCTCTCTCTCCCTTCGTCTTTGTCGCTTAATCTTTTATGCTCTCTCTTTCGCCTCTGTCTCCCTCCTCCCTCTCAATATTTCTTTCTTCCTCCCGCATACATAAATATCTCCTCTTTCATCCCTCTTTCTCCTCTCTCTGTCTTTCTTCTGTCGTTCTCCCCAGTCTTTCATCTCTTCTCTCTTTGCCATTTCCATATACGTATGTCTCCTTCCGACTCACTCGTCTTCCTATCCGTCTCCCTCCCTCACTCTTGCTCGGTCACCCTTTCCATCTCCCTCCCTATTTCCCTTTCTCCTCTCCGTGTCTCCTTCATTTTTCCTCCCCCCCCCCCCCCCCCCATACTCCCTGGAAGAGGGGACCTTATGTTCTCAATTTCGCCCGGAAAATAAGGACATCTATCTATCGATCTGTTTCTCTCCCTCCCAATCTTGGTAGAAGGGTGGTTCGAGCGTCTGCCGCCGAATACTAAGATTCTAATCCCACCGAGAGCATGGATGTTTGTGTTCGTCATAATGGGTTGCATGTAAGAATGGGCTAAATTGCCTAAATATCGCTCTTGAAAATAAACTCCAATTATTACTTTCTCCATACGTAGTATGGGGAAAGTATTGTGATCACGAAAAATATCGACTTCGAGATTTCAACGGAAATACACGTTTTGAGGTCCCTAGAACACCTATAGACTATTTTCGGAATGATGTCTGTATGTGTATGTGATTGTGCGCGCTGTAACTAAAAACGTACTTGCCATATCGTTACAAGACTTCATATATAACACTTTAGCGTGAGCACAAAGAACTGATTAGTTTTTTAACAATACCGGTTAACCGGAAGTCGAGGTTTATTCGAAACCCTATTCGGTTTTTGGCATATTTTTCAGATAATACGTCATTATTGTATATACAATTCTATACAAAAGTTATAGAGAATGCAATTTCCTACAACTTTCATTTGAAAGAATTTTCCATAGCAGTTATTGTTTAGGAATTATAAATAATACGTTTTTTCGGTTTCCGTTTAGTATCTCCTTAAAAACGTAGTAATTGGTCATCTTCTTGAGGACCAAAGTTGTAGAGAATAATATTTCTTCCAAGTTTTTTTTAAACAAATTTTCGTAGAAACATCAATTTCGGAGATATTCAACTTATTCGTAAATTTCGAGTATACCATGTATCGGTGAATTCTGTAAACATATTCAAAGTACATATACGTAATTTACGGCAATAAGGACGATTGTATTCTTTTACGATACGAAATGATAATTTTGCCTCAGAATGCTATTCATAATAATTTAAATATCTCTACCCCAAATATGGAGAAAATCATGTCTTGGCCACATCAGATTTTTTAAAATTATTATCTCTCCCACTCTATAGCTCCCTCCCCTAACTCTCTCCATCTTTTACTCCTCCTCCAACAATCTCCGTCAGTCATCCTTAATCTCCCTCCCCATCCTTTTTCTCCTCTCTCGCTCTTTCCCCGCTCGCCCCGTATTTTACTCTCTCCCCTCCCCTCTCTTTCCTCCCCCTTGTTCCTCTCCATCCTCCTCTATAGGTCCCTTAACCTCGTGCCCATCCTCCCAAATAATCGTTCTCCTCTTTGTGAAGGGGCTACGCTACTTCGAACGCGCACTCTATTTCCAAACCACCGTACACCACTCACCCGCTAAAACTTTTCGTCTAACGGTCTTTTTCCTTTCCCTATACCCCTATTTTCTCTCTTTCTCTCTCTATCCCTCTCTCTATCCCTCTCTCTCTCTATCCCTCTCTCTCTCTATCCCTCTCTCTCTCTCTATCCCTCTCTCTCTCTATCCCTCTCTCTCTATCCCTCTCTCTCTATCCCCCTCTCTCTCTATCCCTCTCTCTCTCTATCCCCCTCTCTCTATCCCTCTCTCTGTATCCCTCTCTCTCTCTATCCCTCTCTCTCTCTATCCCTCTCTCTCCCTCTCTGTATCCCTCTCTCTGTATCCCTCTCTCTCTCCCTCTCTCTCTCCCTCTCTCTCCATCCCTCTCCCTCCATCCCTTTCTCTCCCTCTCTCTCCCTCCCTCTCTCTCCCTATCTCTCTCACCCTATCTCTCTCCCTATCTCTCTCCCTATCTCTCTCACCCTATCTCTCTCACCCTATCTCTCTCACCCTATCTCTCTCCCTATCTCTCTCACCCTATCTCTCTCACCCTATCTCTCTCTTTCCCTCTCCCCCTATCTCTCCCTCCCTCCCTATCTCTCTCTCCCTATCTCTCTCTCCCTATCTCTCTCCCTCTCTCTCTGTCTCTTTCTCTCTCACCCTCTCCTACTCCCACTTGCTCCTCATATTCGAACCCTCTTGTATCTCTCGCTGTTTGTTGGGTCTCCCATTTTCTTACGTCTTTTTTCCTTTTTTTTTAATGAGTACGGAAGGGTTCCTTAGAGGGGTTGGCAAGTTTTTGGAAGCTCGCGCCTCGTTTAGCTTTTTCTCACGGATGTAATTCCTTCTTCCGTTCTGCTATCGGGTGTTAAAAAAAATGTGTTGTGTGAACGTATGGTCGCTGGGGTTCGTTTATGAATGGTGTTGAATAATTTTCGACCAAGCCGCTTTCTTTATGTTCACGGTGCTTCTACGAGATATATTTCGGGAGACGAGTCTTTTTAACCAATTATTAAACCTGTTGTTCGGCAATAAATCTATATTAAAACGAATTTAAAAATATTTTGTGCTTGTACGGATCCTATGTATCCACGTGGTATGCATACGGTATAATCTTGTGCAATATTGGAAGAAATTAAACAAACTATTGCAGAATACGTTGAAGAACTCGTCCCACGTCGATTATATATAGTGTTTTAAGTAACTTGAGATGACGCGACGTTTTTAATTGAACAAAAAACAATACCGGTGTCTTATTCGCTGATACTATTTGAATATTAAATTTTCTCTTCAAAATTATATGTAACTTTTTCACTCTTTTCCTTTATTTTTACGACTTTTATATTGATTTCATGTAGGTATTGTTGATGTTTTTTTTTAATAATCCATTTTATTAGGCCAAGACGTTTGGCTATTTATGGCAAGTTCTGAAATAAAAAAATAAGCTATCTTAAATATTGTAAAATCACAAAAATAAACCTACAGATAGTACATATATTTAGGATGTAATTTTTCTAGAGCATAGCGTAATTAGAACTTAGCGTGCCTAATGTACTAATATACGTAATTTTCGAATTAGTAGCATTAAAGTTAATATTATGATAAATCTTAAGGATCAATTTCTTCATCCGTCATGTTCGGACCGACCGTTACCGTGTTCTTTAAGCCGTAAAGCTTTTTTTGCATTCTCCTCATATCTCTGAAAACTTTTATTCGTTGCAACTCTCCCAAAAAAACGCGTTTTATAAGTCGAAACGCAGCATAAATATTTGCGCTGCGTTAAACAAAACTTGCACGGCAAAACATTTATTCAGTGCGGAGAAACTCGGCGTCATTAATTCGACCGTAATCGAAAAAAATCGGTACAAACTTTCTCATATATGGGTACTAATACGTCGTTTAGTTATCTTTAGAAAATGAAAATCGTCTGACCCTGTTTTTAGAAAATCTAATTTTTGTTAAAGTTGCCCAAGAATAAACTAGCCTTATATTCATTCAGTGAGAAAAATTAAATACGTAGTATTATTGTAGATGTATACTCAAGTAACCGTACGAAATTTGATCAAAATCGTTAGAGCCATTTTTGAGAAAATCGAATTATCGTTAAAAATGCGTAGAATAAACTACTCTTAATTACTGAGCAATGTCAACCATTTCTATGTATACTCTGCTCAGTATGATAAAATGCCTAAGTACGGGATTTCATTCATTTTTGCTCTACCGTCTAGGCTCTAGAACCAGTGACAGACAGACAGACGGCATTGCGAAAACCAGTTTTTCGGATTCAGCGACACCTAAAACGTGTATTTCCGTAAAAATCTCGAGGTCGAATTTTTCCGCGAAAGCAATACTTTCTCGATACTTCGTATGAGAAAGTAAAAAAGAAAATTGCAATAACGGTTCCTCTTCCATCGGAAAAAAATTCTAACATTTCTATCCGGCGTTATATCTGTATTTTCTTGTTCCTTTTTTATTTTCTCTCTCTCCCTCCCTCCCTCCCTCCCTCTCTCCTTCACCCGTATTCGCCGGTCAAGAACATCTCCCAAAGTCTTTTGTCTCATCTTTTAAGGACAGGCCGTTATCACCATGTCGATTTTTTCCTCTTCGCGTTCTCTCCACGGTAGTCGGTTCTTTGGGCTTTTTAAACCCCTTCTCTTTCACCCCCCCCCCTCCCCGTTCTTCCCTTTCTCTCTCACATCCTATCCTGTTAGGATCCCTTTTACTCTTTGACCCTTACCGGATAAAAGAAACCGTCTTTTTTTTCCATCCCCCCCTCCCCCTATCCCTCTTCAACTTCGTTTTTATGCCTCCCGCCTTTTGACTCCATTTTCATCCATCCCTTTTATATGGTTCCCCGTTCATTCAAACCATAACTTCCTTCCCTTCGCTACTCTTCTGCCTAACCTCCCACTCTCCCTCTTTTCCGTTATATATATATGTACCTATATACGTGTATATATGTATGTATGTTTGTATGTATGTATGTATGTATGTTACAGCCCGCATCTGCCTCCATGTACTTCTCTTCATCTACCAAGGGTTTTTTCCACTCCTCTTCTCCCCCTTCCGTTTCCTGTTTTGTGTGTTTTTCGCGTCTCCGGCGTACTCTTTTATTTTTTGGCCTTTCGTTTCAGCTTCCTTCTGTTATTTTCTCAAGTTATTTCGCTTTTCTTTAGTTGTAGCCCGTCTAGTCTTGTTTACTGCTCTGTGCGTCGCTCGATCTTCGTTATTTAAGGTGTGTGTGTATGATCACGCATTCGCGTTTTCTTTTGTTGTAATGTTTTCTGTCTGATGCGTTCCTGTCTCAGAGATGGCAGCAGTACTCCATCATTTAATTTTCCTCTCCGCGTTTTCGCGTTGTATGCTTTTTAACGGTCTTTTTTTCTTTCGTACCGTTAGTTCTTCGGTGCATTTTATCGATAAACTTTCTCGTTTCTGTCTTTCCTTGTTCAAGCCGTTTTTTCCCTCTAAAGCGCCTTATTGCTAATGCATTTTTCTTTCTCTGTTACATTTTTGCATGCACGTGCATGTGTTGATTACGTATATACGAGTACGTGTGCTCGTACTCGTCTACGTTTTTATGCATGCATGCAACCTCTCTAATCCGGGAAGACCAGTACCGGAGGCGTTCCGGACTGCTGAGTTTTCCGAACTACCGGTGGTTATTGTATAGCGACACTATTGTTACTCTATACTTTGTCTCTGACTGTGAGACAAGTATTCCAGTTAATAAACCATAGGAAAGCAAGGAATTAAAATAAAAATCTTATGTTTGTATATGTGGTTTCTCATTTCCACTGTTAGGTTTACCCCATCCATACGTATAAGTATATATATAACTATATTTCCTTTTAATCTGTTTTCTATAATTCTAGTTCCTTTTTCATACCTTACCGTATATTTACCTCTAAACCGGATTTGAACATTCTTTTTCGTCTGACTTCTCCCTGGATTTCTTTTCCCTCCCACCTTCCCCCCTCTTCCCTCCCTCCCTCCTCATTTTATTTCTTGTTATATCTTTTCACTCTTCCCGGGGTACAATTCCTTCCTTTCGTCGTTTTTTTCCTGCTTTTCTATTTTTTTTTTTCTCGTTCCCTTTCGACATCTTCTTCCTCCGCATCAGCATATTTCCGCGTTCCGTCTCCCTCCTCTTCTGTTTCTCACTTCCTGCCGACGACTTGTCTCGTTCTCTCCCGTATCTTCTCCTCCCGTTCCATTAACCGTCTGTTCCCTTGCCCCGTTTCATTTGATTCAAATGCGCGTGTCTTATAACGTTCAGCATTTCAATAGCGATTGATGTTTGCCTTTGATAGTTCCACCTCCGTTTTGTATATCTTGATAGAGGGGGACGGGGAATAAAGAAAATGACCCCATTTCAAAATTTAAAAAGTATATGAACTATGATGCGAGAGTATTAATTAGTGACGAGTTTTTTTTTTTTCAAAATTATTTCCGTAAATACAGATTTTCAAAATATCTTCCGTCATTCCGAGCACACAAGCGATTGAGTGCAGTGCAGTTACTGATTAGTCAGCAATATTACACGCCTGGTATTGGCTGTAGCTGCTGTAATATTATCCGAGACAGTTGAACCTACGAATGAAACGGTTATTTAATGGAAAATTTGTTGACTTTTTGTAATTAATGGCCTTCATTATTCAATCCTATGCTGTGTGGTTATCTTGTAATTTCATTTAGAAATCGGGTGCATTGTTTTGGCCCACCGTGTATAATTAATAAGCAGGTGGAGAACGAGCATCGTGGTTTCTCATCCTACTCCGGTCCGGTCCTCATACAACACTGAATATAAGTTCAGAAAAACGGCCGTGTAGTTTTCCATCAATAGAATGTTCCCAGTAGTTTATAGGTTTTCCGCTAGGTGGCTTCAAATTGGGAATGTTCCAAACTGAAATTTTGTTGTGGTCAAACTAATAGAGATTTTTAGAGCATTCTAGATATTTAGAACATTCTTCTGGAATTAGATATCTCTCATTAATCCATGAATTTTCCTTAGATTGAATTTTCCAATTAATTAAGAGATTTTCCGCTCCCCAAAGGGGGAGACTAATCAGAAGCCTGAATGTTTTAAAAAGTTACTTATATTTCTTACTTTTGCAAGGATATCTTACACGTTTAGCATCGTTTCCGTTACGATTCTGTTCTTTTTTCTTGTGTTTATATCCCTTAAGCACGCTTTCTTCAGTCACCCCTTACATTTCGGAGCTGATATTGCCTTTACATAACTTTAATGCCGGGATATGTATGTATTTATGTGCTTCGCGTTGGGGATAAAAGTTATGCGGCTGTATATCATCCGTCTTTAAGGTTATGTTCGCGTTTTATGGTTGGTTTTACATGACGAATGGGGTTGGGCGTGGAAGAGAGCTTATAAACCTCAACCTGGCCGCAATAGAGACATCCATCTGTTTTTCCCCCTCCCGCCTCCATGCCCATATTTATATAAATATCTCCTCCGCCATACCTTTCATCTCCCTCGCCGTCAATATTATACCTTCCCCTTCCCATAGGCCTTGTCTTCTTAATGCTTTCTTGCTTTATCTTCTCCATCTATATTTTTTTCCCGACCTCGCGTCACTTTCCCTTTCTCTTTTCTCCTCCACCGCCCTTCTCCATATCTCTCAACATTATCTTCGCCTATATTTATTCCGTCAATGTTCCGTTCCCTTCGGATCGCTTCGTAATCTCTCTTCGCCTCACTTTCTCCTCACATCTTCCCATATTTTCTCCCTCCCTCCCCTCTCTCTCCCTCCCTCCCCTCTCTCTCCCTCCCTCCCCTCTCTCTCCCTCCCTCCCCTCTCTCTCCCTCCCTCCCCTCTCTCTCCCTCCCTCCCCTCTCTCTCCCTCCCTCCCCTCTCTCTCCCTCCCTCCCCTCTCTCTCCCTCTCTCTCCCTCCCTCCCCTCTCTCTCCCTCTCTCTCCCTCCCTCCCCTCTCTCTCCCTCCCTCCCCTCTCTCTCCCTCCCTCCCCTCTCTCTCCCTCCCTCCCCTCTCTCTCCCTCCCTCCCCTCTCTCCCTCCTCTCTCTTCCTCCTCTCTCTCCCTCCTCTCTCTCCCTCCCTCTCTCCCTCCTCTCTCTCCCTACCACCCCCCCTCCCCCCCTCTACGTCTTTATTTGTATTCATCTTCCGCATTGGCCATTTGTCTTTCCCCCATTTGTTCTCCTCGTTGTGTTTTAGTCCTAACGTTGGAGTTTTCTACCCCCTCATATCTTCATCTTTTTTTCCTGCTCGCTGTTTGCTCGTTTCTATTTGTCTCTCTTTGTCTGTCTTACAATCTGTTCCATTTCCCTTTTTTTTTATTCGGTGGGTTAGTTCCCATTTGAATTCGCGTTGGAGCACAATTCGAAGCTTAAATGGAGGATAATACGCAAAGAATTGCGCATGCTAAATTGTTTGTCTGTAGGTGTGTGTGTATGCGTATGTGTAGGCGTATTTATAAGCGTATATAATCTTGCTTACTTAATTACTTAGTACATAGGTAGCTCTGCGCATCCATGCATGTGCTTACTGTGTGGACCTCGTGTAGGATGTCACGTGTTTACCAGCGTATCGTTGAGCTGGTGAATGCCTTGACTTAACAAGTTGTGCAGAATAAACATTTGTCTTTGGTCTGATGTTACAAACTCCTCTTTTTTGTCTAGAGCGAGGTCACTATATGTTTTTAAACGCATTCTTCCCTCTTGCCATTGTTAAATCTTTTTATTTATTATTATTTCGCATTCATTTTGTTTTTTTCTTGGGTCTTTTTTAGTTTAGGTTATTTAAACACATATTCAAAATAAGTTTTATGAGGCATATTTACGGATTGGTAACATGTATGGATTTAATACCATTATAGAAGTTGGTACGAGAAGCCTCGTGGTCTATGGTTAAGAAGAATGTATATTCCGGAGCTATACTCACCAAATGGAATCTCTTTCATTGCAAACTCCGCCGGTTTCACTCCATGTTCATCTTTGTATTATATTTCCTTGCCGAGTGAGTTGTCCGCCATTCACCGCACCTAACATATTATACGGAATCAAAAAACTGACGTGGCGCAGAGAGATGTAATCGGATCTCGCTCATTCGATATATACGCGTGCTTGTGCGATTAATTGAAGCCACGGCAGAAATCCCCTGAGCGTACTGCTACATTTCACGTTAACGATGTTGTTAAAGTGAAATTTACTCCTTCGCCGAAGTAACAAAAACTGATTTTATTTAAAGGCGGGCAAGGAAAACTCGGTTGTTGTCGTGGAAAAACTATAATACTGCGAAAAAGTCGACAAGATGTTAGGAGAAGGACCATACACGAAATTCTTCAAAAATCCCTTAATCAAGATGATCACCGATACGAAAAACATCTTTAAAACGTACTCCTCAATAGTATTCACAGAAAGAAACTCCAACTTAACAAACGCACATAATCGCTAGAATGTACTGCCTCTTACCTTAGTACTATAATCTCCACCATTATTTATTTATTGCGTTTACAATAGTTAACACCGCCGTATTTATGCCGTTCTCCCCTCTCCTTATCACCTGTCGATATCTCCGGGTATGCCATAACCATGCACTGTAGAAAGGGCATTATAAATTGTTCCGTCAGTCATTTTTCCCCCTAGTCTATATATATATATATAAAGGTAGCAACAAGGTGTTGGAGGAAGCCCAGTGGACACTTACCTAACACCAAGTGTCCATTGGCTCCCTCCTATCCCTCACAACTACTAGTTGCAATCTTATATATATATATATATATATATATATATATAACTCTCCATCACTCCTACCTCTCTCTCTCCATCTTGGTAACCTTTTATCTCCTCTCCAGCTTCCAACAGCCTCTTTGATCTCTCGCAAACACCACCCTCTCTCTCCCCAGCCTTCGGTATCTTTCAAAACACCTCCATCGTCTTACAAGGAGAGCCGTGTACCCAAAAACCCTCTGCACCAGCATCTCTTTCCACCACTCTCTTTCGTCCGACCAGGACCATAATCAAAGGATGAGTTTTGCTTCTTCCGGACACACACACACACACTCTCTCTCTCCCCCTGTCTTTATCCCGCTCTCCCTCCCCTCCCCTCCCCCCTTTGTCCCCTCTTCCGCCTTGCCCTTTGCTTTTTAAAGCTTTTGGCCCTTCGTCTCTCGGTTCTCATCCTCGAAAATCCCTTCGCCTTTTTACCTCTTTGTCCCTGCTCACTGCTCCTCTCGGTTCCTCGTGTGGCGTTCCTTTTGATTCTCTTTCCCCCTTAAACTGTGGGAATTCATCGGTAGATTTATCGAGTTTAGCGTGTCCCGCTTCGTTTTGAGGAAGGGATCGCTTTTTAGGTTGTTGTTTGTCTACCTGGATTGCGCTGTGCGATTGTGTTATTAAAAGTGGGTTTTGAGGTGCTTATGATTTTGTATGTGCGATGTTTTTTTCTCCTTTCGATGTCCGTTATGGTTTAAGTTATTTAGGATTGTTTCTTTCTGTTATTATGCCGCAGACATTATGATAAAATTGTCGAATATTTCAGTCGTTGATTTTTTGTTAAAATAAAATTGAACGTTTAATATGTGTTTCTTGAAACATTTGTTTTTTATCTCGGCTCGTGATTGTATTATATCCTAAAACAGGTTGTTTCTAAAATTTAATTCTGTAGAATATGTTTGTGAAGCTTCCTCAAATATCAGGATATGATAGTATTGAACATAAAGCAGTCTCCCTTCAAATTACGGACGATTTTTTATAATTAAATTTGATAACCAAAGAAAACTAGCCGCCCAAGGAAATTCGGAAAAAAATCCTTTGTTATCGAACATTGAACATGGGGTCAGATTTACTCAGACTTTATGTATCGTTGCGAAATGTTTTGACAGTTTTTTCTATTAATGCTATCGAGCAATGTCTTTGAATTTCTGTTTCTTATTGTTCTATTTATGCAAAGGCCCAAAGTTTATAATGCAATGTAAAAGTGTAGGTTAATTATTATAAAATATTTTATATGCGTTCGTCCGATATATATATATTTTGGGATAGGCCATTTTAGTTCCTTCAGATCTCTCGTACGAATGATCGTATATAATGAATGTTGCATCAATTGAAGGCTTATGTCTAGTAGATGGTTCTTAGACCATAAAAAAATTCGTGTCTCATCTGGAAGTTTAACTGTGAAAGTTCAAAATTTCCAAAAATCTACTTGGTGTCGTTGCCCTGCCGGTGGGTCTGGGAATGTATTTCCTGAGGTTATTTCTTACGACGGGAAACTTTGAAATAAAATATCCGGATGGCTTTAAGACCGATTAAGGTAAATTATACTTTGCAAAACAAAATGATTTTATTTTTGAATTTTTAAAAATTCTTAATCGATTGTTTTATTTTAATATTTTTTTCTTGTTGGTTGGTGCGCGAAATGGCTTTAACAGAATAGGTAAGTAATCATAACTGAAAAAAATAAGTTTTTTCGAGGTATTAAAAATAGATCTACGGGAGCGTTGTTATTTAGGTCGGTCTTATATGGTTGTGAGACGTAGACTTTAAGACAAGATAATGGGAGTAATTTGTAAGCCAGACTAGGTTTGTTTTGGCTGAATTCCTAGAAAAACTAGGTAACTTAACACAATGAATGCATTGGGAAAGAATCTTAATTAGAGAAGTTGGGGAGGGACTGAAGAATGCGGTCGGTCATATTTCGAGAGTTATTGAACGTTTTAGAGAAGTCTTACATGTTTGGATGATAGGAAAGAGGAAAGAATTAGAAGTATTTCGGATGTTCACGAAGAAGAGAATGGCTATGAGAAGACAAAGGCTTTAGCTATAGCAGAAAATTTTTAAAAAAACAACAGAAATCATTAGTTGTCGATTCAGAGTTTCTCTCATAAATGATTAGATTTGTAGGAAAAGCGATGCTTTCCCTGAACTGCTTTGAAGCTTAATCGGGTTCGTAATTATTTCTCATAAATATTATCGTGTTAATATAGAAATATATTCGCTGCAAACAGCTACTTTTAGCACAGTTGCCACCAGCGTTCTTTTGAGACCAACAATATATTTCATAACTACAGCACAGGAACTACAAAGTACGTAATTTATTTGCAATACCCTCGAAATTCTAGTAGTATGCGCATAACTTTTTTTTTAAAAACAAAGGTGCCAGCCGTCAATTGAATGCCTCGAAAATTGACACCGGCAGCTTGTATGTTCCCTGGTTGTTGTTGTTTTTTTCTCCCCCCCTCCACTCGCCTCCTCAGGAATCGAACGTATTTTGTTTTTGGTGCCTGAGGCCATCAATTTAGTACCAGCGCATCCAATCCTTGCGTCGTGACTCATTCTAGCGAGCTCAATCTGCCGTATTTTCTCATTAATTCTGGTTTCTGTGTATATCTTTCGCATATTTCGCGATGCTCTCTTCCGTTATTCCTTCAGATCCCCTCACCCCACTCCCACTCTACCCCTCACTCTGCCCCTCCCCCCCGCCCTACTCTCCCATCCACATTCTCCCTACATCCCACCCCTACATTCCACTCTTACATTTAACACCTACATTCTCCCCCTGCATTCTTCACATCCCCACTACAATCCCCCAACATCCCCCCTGCATTCTCCCTTTACATTCCTCCTACTTTCCCTCTATATTCTCCCTCCATTCTCCTACATTCTCCCGATAATCACTGTCCTACATTCCCCACCCACTTCCTTCCCCTCTCCCCTATTCCCTCCTCTCCCCTATTCCTCACTCCCCCATGTTCCCTCCTTTCGCCTATTTCCCCGTCTTCCCTATTCCCCCTCCCCCCTATTTCCCCTCCCCCTATCCCCCCTATTACCCCTCCCCCTATTCTCCCCTCCTCCCTATTCTCTCCTCCCCTATTTTCCCCTCTCCCACACCCCCTCTCCCCTATTCCCCCCTCTCCCCTATTCCCTCCTCTCCCCTATTCCCTCCTCTCCCCTATTCCACACTCCCCCATGTTCTCTCCTCTCCCCTATTCCCCCCTCTCCCCCATTCCCCCTCTCCCCCTATTCCCCCCTCTCCCCCTATTCCCCCCTCTCCCCTATTCCTCCCTCTCCCCCTATTCCTCCTCTGCCCCTATTCCCCCTCTCCCCCTATTCCCCCTCTCCCCTATTCCCTCCTCTCCCCTATTTCCTCCTCTCCCCTATTTCCTCCTCTCCCCTATTTCCCACTCTTCCCTATTCTCCCTCACCATATCTCCCCTATTACCCCTCTCCCCCTATTCTCCCCTTGTCCCTCCTCTCCCCTGTTCCCTCCTCTCCCCTATTCCCCCTCCCCTATTTTCCCCTCTCCCCTCCCCTGCCCCCCTATGCCCCCTCTCCCCATATCCTCCCCTCCCCCTATTCCCCCCTCCCCATATTTCCCCCCTCTCCCAATCTTTCCTCACACTTCCTCATTCACCCTTCCCCCTCCACACTTCCCCCAAACTAGTCAAAAAGTCGATCTTTTGGGCGTCCCACTGGCGGGGTAATTTTTTCTTAATTGCCGCCTGTTTTCTTCCGTTTTTCCCCACCGCGAAAATTTACGGGATATTTGGGACGTGACGGAAAATATTTTCGATCGGATTAAAAATTCATTCGAAACTTTCCCTCCCTCTCGTCCCACATTCTTCGTTGCGATGAATGATCTAATTTTTTCCTCGGAAGGTGGGTCTCTCGGTTATGAATTTTTCATCGGTGCATAATTTACGAGGCACGGGTGTTGTAATTTTTTTGCCCATAAAGAAATGGTTCCCTTTTTTGTGTTTTGACGCGAATTAGCGACGTGGAATTGTTTGATCTGGTGGAGTTGTTCTTTTCGAAGATCTGGCAAACTTGGTATTTGGCGTGATGTTTAGAATTCCCTATGGTTTTTAACGCTTTTTTTTAAACTACAAAGTTTTTGTTAGCAATTTTTATTTTAATGAAACGTGCTAGTGTGATCATTTTTTCCGTCTTTCCGCGGAAAATTTACGTTTTTTTTTTAAAAGAGACATTCGGAGAATTCTTTTTATATCAGATAGCTCTTATAAATCTATGTATTTTCCACAGATTAGAATCTTCCCAGTATTTCGTGAGTTTTCAGCTAGGTGGCTTAAAATTCGGTAAATTCAAAACTTTTAGATGGAATTGTAGCCAAACTACTGAAACTAGAAAAACGAATAAAGTTTTCACGGATGGGAAGGTCTAGTGTGGATTTAAATTCCAAAATTGTTGAAAATTTTTATGAAACGTACTCCACCTCATGTTTTAACATAGGTATCTTACTTGTTTTGCACGGGAAAGAGTAGTAAATTTATGTTTGTTTATTGTCCGACACTTTTCATGTCAATTCCGTAGGAATTAAGATACTTGAAAAAATCAATGTTATCTTCTCTGCATTTGGGTGAATAAAATCTGCGAATGTCTGGGAATCGTTTCATTCACTTTATTGCCGTGTAAACAATTTTAACCCTATCTAATGATAAGGTAGTTCGTATCCCTTCGTTTTCTTTTGAGCGCAAGAGACGAAATTATTCCAGTCATTAACGTTCATTTTCTTTTTAATTACGCTTCGTATCGCTTTTTTTAATTTCTGGCCATTACCTTTTTATATCTACCTTGTGTATTCAGGATAATGCCATTTCTCGTACTCTTTGCTTAGATTTACCTTTTTTTATCTCTTATAAACCAAGCGCATTTTCTTTCTCCTCGATTTGATTTCAGTCGTTTGCTTCATTTTTTTTAAATCCGTCCATTTTGAAAAAGAAAGAATATTTTAGTTTATTTTGTCAACCCTACACGGCTTTCATCTAAATTATCATTTTATCGTTGTTCCTCTGGGTTGAGATTGGAATCCTTTGATGTTTTTGTCGCTAGTGCGATTTGTCTACGTTGTTTGTTTGTGACGTTTGAGGAAGTTAGGTTTGTTAGGAAATTAATTTCACAAAATCGCCATCTTTTCATGGCGCCACGTGTAATCACTATTCCGTTGTTTCTATTTTCCACGCTGTTGAAAACCGGAAGAATTTGTAATACATTTATCGATAAACAGTTGATGGATTATTATTTGTTCCGAATTGAAAAGCTTGAAATTTTTTATGAAACGTACCCCACCTTGGGTGCCACCTCTCCGGGTTTTGAGACTAGTCTCCGGGTTAAGGGCAGTGCTTAATTTCTGGGGGAACGCAAGGGAACGGCGTTCCCTCACTTATTTGGGAGGAAGTTTCTAAAATGTTATGAATAAAAAATGTTTAAGCTAAAAGAATTTAAAGGCTGATGAATATCTGTACATTTCAGCTTCCCTCTTGAGGAACAACGTCTGATTTGTACAAGATTGTTTTTTTTATTTTACACTTTCCAAGTTACTTTATATTTATTAAAGACCATAGATCTCATTATGTATTTTGTACTGAGTGGTTATGTTAGGTAAGGTTATGCGTTCCCTTTCTTATTTGGGTACAAATTAAGCACTGGTTAAGGGTATAATTTTCCGGGTCAACAAAACATATGAAACTGTGTGGAAAGATCGATAAGTAAATACGTTCCTCGCATTTATATGAATAGTAATTAACTGTTGTGTATCACACATTTAAATACAGCAAAAATTATTTTCTTCTTCACCTATGAGAAAATTCGGGTCAGACTATGAAATCTCCGGGTCAGATTAGAAATTCTCCGGGTCATTGACGAATTTAAGGTGGCAATCCTGACTCCGCCTCGTGTTTTAACATGGGTATATTATTTGTTTTGCACGGGGAAGAGTAATGATTTTACGTTTTTTTTATGGGAATAAATTGAAATTTTGAAACGTTATATTCATCCAAAATTATCCTCTTATTTTTCCATATCATGAATTAAAGTTTTCAGTGTATTTCTCGATCATAATTCAATTCCAAACTCGTATTTTAACATCGATATATTATTTGTTTTGTACGGGAAAGAGTAATAATTGTAAGTTTTTATTTTCTGTGGGAATAAATTGAAAATTTGACACGAGTGATATTCATCCAAAATTATCCTCGTACTGTTACCTATCATGGATTAAGTTTTGAGTGCATTTCTCGATCATAATTCAATTCCAGACTCGTATATTAATTGAAACGCGTTCGTTTACATGACTTTGTGTTCTCATCCCCCATCATTTTATTGTTTCGCTCGTGTCCTAATTACTTTACGTCGCCAGCCAATCAAAAGGTCACTCAAGCTGTAGGCGACACGTGATAATGAAATTACCGCGGTCCAATTAATTCGAACACAGAACGGAATTTCTGATTTTCTGTTTCTTTTTTCAATGCGAAAATCGATCGGGCAATTGTAAAACTTTTTAGGTTGCGAAACCGGTGATGCGTGCAAAAATGTATGCACTAAAGTATATTTCAGTTTGCGGAGTTCTCGATTTAAATAAAACGACAATTTCTCGGAAATATCGCGTAGTTAGTAATTTTACCTTTCGTTTTTTTTTTGTTAGGCTGTTTTATTTTGCGCAGGAAATTTTAAATTTCTCCCCATTTCGGAGGTTCATATTTGTGCGTAAAAAAGCCGTACTAAGAAAAGCTAGGGTAACAATGGAGGACGAAAATGACAGTCGCGGTGGCACAAGAGCGACAGAGAGCGAGAAAAATAGAGAGAGAGAGCAGAATAGATTTGATCTCTCAAATTGATAAAATCTTCCCTCTGAGCGAAATCGCTAAAAATTCAGAGGAAAACTAAAAAAAATGAAATGGGGTAAAAACCGAGAATGATAAAAATGGGGTATACGGTTGAAATCTGGGGTATCTCTCTTTTTTTCCTCTCGAACCCCTTTCCTCCATACCTCTTCCTACGATATCCTCCCCCCCTCCACCTCCGCTCCCCCTCCACTCCCTATACTCCCTCCCTCCACTCTACACGCGAGTTTTTGGGGGGGGAGATAACCGTTTCATTTGACCCTGCGGGATTTTCGTACGTCTTTTATTTTTATGGCGCGCTACTTTATGGTTATCATCGTCTTTCCTTGGGAAAAATCTCCCGCCGACTGTGGCCAACACGCTTTACTCCCCCCCCCCCCCCCCCCCCCCCCGCCTCCTCTCCCACCATGCTTGCAACGTAACCTCTTCCCCTACTCCTTTCCTCTTTTTTTCTGTCCGTAATCTTTGCCTAACTCTCTCGACTGCCCCTTCTCCCTTATTTTCTCCCCCTCTCTCCTCCGTCTCTTCTTTTCTTATACTCCCCTCTTTCCTGGAACCATCCCAGTGTTCTTCATCACGCGGAGTCTCACTTCCATGCCGTTCTCTAGTAAAAGAGAGAGAGAAAGAGAGAGAAAATAAGCTAATTTCCCTTCATTTCCTCTCCCATTGCACCGTCAGCTTGCTTGGGTATCTTAAGGGGGGAATGTTTCCACGCCTCGCTTCTCCCAAATGGTAGCGTCTTGTCTTCCTTTTTCTTTCTCTCTTTTCTATCCCCTCTTCGCCGTCTACGTTTCTTATTCTTCCCTCGTCTCTTCCCTCCAATTCTCTTTACTGCACCTCTTTTTGCCGCACAGTCATTTGTTCCCAGTTGCGTGGAAACGTTTAATCTCGCATCGCTAATGTAACCCCTTGTGTGCGTTTGTCGTGTGAATATATATATATATATATATATATATATATATATATATATATATATATATATATATATATAATGTGTGTGTATAGGATTGCAACTAATAGTTGAGAGGGATAGGAGGGAGCCAGTGGACACTTACTTGGTGTTAAAAGCCTCCCTGTATCGCCATGGACGTCCACAACACCAAGTAAGTGTCCACTGGCTCCCTCCTATCCCTCTCAACTACTAGTTGCAATCCTATATATCTCCTCTTATTTCCTTATCGTTTTATATGTGTTATATATATATATGAAATATATATGTTGTAGTGTAATTTTTAATTGCTGTATTTTGGGCTTTTAATGTTAATTATGTTTAACGCCGGTCTTGTTTTTTTCTTTACAAAAGAAGTTTTTCGTTCTACGTTTCATATATACAATTCATATGTATTAGCTTCTACATTTCGTTTATGTATTACCTATCTTATTCTAGTTCATGTGTGTGTGTGTGTGTGTATCTTAAGGTTTTTTCCGCACGAAACTTTATCAAACTTATTCCAGTACACATTTTATTTTTAAATTTTCAGAGTGATTGTCTTTCATATTTACAATTTAATCTCCACTATCGATGCTTATTTTTTTGTTTCGTTCTAGAAGTCTCGGTTAGATAGTGACTACATAAGCGTTCGTTTAAATAATCGTATGTATTTCGTTAATGTTTCTCTAATTGTAAAATCATGCCTTCTTCCTCGAGTTTTTCTATGCCTAAAGAGTTGTTTAATCGGACGATTTCCTGCAAATAAGTCACTTTATGAGAATTGTAATCTGTTATTACCCACTTTGTCGGACGCATCCGATTTGTCTTTTGTTTCTCTTCCATGGAATACGTACATCCCTCCATTATCTCATCTCCTTTTCTCCCACTTCGTATTTCTCCGGAACTCGTTGTTCCTACTCCGTTGTCGTTCTTTTTTATGGCTAAACATTTCGCTTTTTATCGATTCCTCCGTAGTTTACAATCTCGCGTTCGGTTTTTATTGCCTTCGGCTGATTTACGTATTACTGTTCCATCGTTGTACTCGTTATATGTGTGTACTTTGATATCATCCCATCTGTTCGTTGGTTGCTGTGCATTGCCTTGATTAAATTTTCTGCCCGTGCCGGTCACCTTTCAGTGATCCAACGCATTTTATACTTGCGATTCTTTGATTTACCTACTTAATTTTCTGCGTCCTCAGTTGTTTTTACTTTTTCCATACGTAGTATTGGAATGTAGTTATTGTGATCATGAAAAAAATCGACTTCGAGATTTCAACGGAAATACACGTTTTGAGGTCCCTAGAACACGTTTAGACTATTTTCGGAATGATGTCTGTGTATGTGTGTATGTGATTGTGATTGTGGGCGCTCTAACTCAAAAAGTACTTGCCATATCGTTACCAAACTTCATATATAACACTTAGGCTGGGCGCACACTGCGTGCGACAAAACGGTCTTAGACCGTCGAAGACAAAGAAATTTTGTCAGAGAGAGCCGGAACGGTTGTCTTTGCAGGGTTTTAAATGGCACTGCCGCACACTGCATCTGACAGTCGTCTAAGACGGTCTTCGACACGTTTAGACGGTTTTCGACCATCCGACATTTGTCAGACGGTGAACCCTGTCACGACGTTGTACGGTTCGACACCGTACGGCAAAACGCTGTGCGCATGCGCAGTCTCTTTCCCTCCTCACGCTCTGCCATCAACAAACCTTCTCTTGTAGTGTGTTTGCCGAATTTGATGCAGACAGAGTGGTTTTGATTCACGATGGCTGCAGAAATTGACGCAGTTAAACTAGTGGTGTTAGTTCAAGCAAGGCCACCTGGAGAAATAATCTTCCTGAAGTTGGTATTTTTCTACTTTATCTTCTCCCCTACAAGCTCCAGAAGGTAAAGGAATCTATCAACACTCATTCGAGTAAAATTATGAAATTTCCTTTCATCCTGCATCAGTTCCTTCAGAAAACTAGTGATGTCCCTTTTTTCGTTTATTGGATGAACCCAGAAAGAAAGATTTTTAAAAATCTCTTCCTCAGCACACAGAAGGTAATAAGACAACCAAAATTTCATCCTCAAAACTGCTCGCCATCTCGGTAAAAACTGCAGAAAAAGTCCGATATCGACATCTACCAGAGACCGTCTTCGACATATGTCAAAGAACGTCTAAGACCGCTTTAGACGAATTGTCGTACGACAAAATGACAGAAGCAAAAATGTCGTTGCTTTAGACAGTTTGTCGCACGCAGTGTGCGGCCAGCCTTAGGCGTGAGCACAAAGAACTGATTATTTTTTGGACAATAACGGTTAACCGGAAGTCGAGGTTTATTCGAAACCCGATTCGGTTTCTGCGATATTTCTCCATTATAACATCATTATTGTGTATACAATTCTATACAAAGGTTATAGGGAATGTAATTTCCTACAACTTCTACTTGAAACAATTTTCCATAGCAGTTATTGTTTAGGAATTATTTATAAATAATCGGTTTTTTCAGTTTCCGTCAAATATCTCCTTAAAAACATCGTTATTGGTAATCTTCGTGAAAACCAAAGTTGTAGAGAAAGATATTTCTCCCAAGTTTTGTTTGAAACAAATTTTCGTAGAACCATCCATTTCGGAGATATTATGCTTTTTCTTAATTTCCAGTATACAGCGCCAGCACCATGTAGCGGTGAATTCTGTAAACATATTCAAAGTATACGTAATTTACGGCAATAAAGACGACTGTATTCTTTTACGATACGAAATAATAATTTTGCCTGATAATGCTGTTCATATTAATTTAAATATCTGTACCCCAAAAATGGAGAAAGTCATGTGTTGGCCACATCAGATTTTTTTTTGGCACGTAAAGGATCCCGATATGACACTACCCGTCGCCAGAATTTTCATCATTTGTTAGAGAAGTTATTCGAATTTAAAACGACTGATCATTAGGAGTCGATAAGTTAATTTTTAATAATTTAATTGAGGAGAGAGGGCAGTCTTTGTGTCGGCTTTAGAAATTATTCGTTTACATCAGATCAGGCGTGAGACATAATAGATTTTTAAAAATATTTGTTTTATCATTTTGAAATGAAAGATTGAGACGCGGATTCTCTGTATGAACCGCGTGTATGGCGTCGTAGCTTGTAGACAGTGTCCCTCTCCAGCTCGGCTTTTACCAGCGCGGATCTATATATTCGCTGCCAAATGAATGCGACACTTATTTGCTTTACAAATATGAAAATAAATTACGCGCGAACCTGATTTGGGAGTTGACTTTTATTTTTTGTCCAGCTGAATCTCTCTCACCTACGCACGATATTATCTAAGCGTTGGTGTAATGGATAGCTGGTCAGTTTAAAAAATTTGGGAAAGAAAGGTGACTTCCACCTCTTCTGTGTTTAATAGCTGGGAGTTCACTACAATTGGGGGACCTTGTGACTTCAAACGATTCCAGCGCTAGAATGCTTTTCACTCTAAATTACAAAGCAAGTGAGGAGAGAAACCCGGTGCCGGCATTAGCCTACTCTTAACGAGAAACACCAAGGGGACCAAAGGCTTTACGTCCCTTCCGAAGGACGGGGCGCTGTTTTGCGTGGTCCCTTAACCACGCAAATAAGGGGAGGGGGAAGGTGGGGGCGGACAACCCGGTTCGCACCATGTTTTTCTCCGCGTAGCAGGCCAGCGCCCTCACCACTACGTCACGTCTCTTGGGAGTTCACTCCTTACGTATGCGTGTGGCTCGAGAATGCTCGAACCATGCTACTGAAACACGTGATCACTTATCCGTAAGTTATTAAATATGCGTAGCGCGGATTATTACTAGGGCGTAAATCCTGCGTTAACCAAGGGCGTCCGGACTCCCATGACGAGTTTTCTGACATAGTTTCCTCGTTTCATGTCTATCGCTACCTTTTCCTTATCTCTCTCTCTCCTCTTTTTCTCTCTCACGATTCCCGTTTTTCTTTTATTTTTACTTTCTCCATACGTAGGATGGTGAAAGTATTGTGTTCACGAAAAACATCGACTTCGAGATTTCAACGGAAATACACGTTTAGAGGTCCATAGAACACGTTTAGACTATTTTCGGCATGATGTGCTTGTGTGTGTGTGTGTGGATGGATGTATGTATGTAAGTGATTGTGGGCGCTCTAACTCAAAAAGTACTTCATATATAACACTTTAGCATGAGCAAAAAGAACTGATTAGTTTTTGTACAATACCGGTTAACCGGTAGTCGAGGTTTATTCGAAACCCGATTCGGTTTTTGCGATATTTCTCCGTTAAAACATCATTATTGGATATACCAGGGGTCCCCAAGCTTTTTATTGAAAGGGCCACATTAAGCTTTATATACGACAACGCGGGCCACTTAAGACTTTTTCAAATGACTGATCGGGTGTGAAAACTTCAAAGATCAAGTTTCGAGGGGGGGGGGGGGGGGGGGAATGGTTGTCGCGAAACTTCACCGTTAATAATTATTTCGAGGGGGCAGGGTGGTTGGGTTGGGTATGGCTGGCGGGCCTGATTAAATCATTGGGGACCCCTGGTATATACAATTCTATACAAATGTTATAGAGAATGTAATTTCCTACAACTTGCATTTGAAACAATTTTCCATAGGAGTTATTGTTTAGGAATTATTTATAAATAATCGATTCTTTCCGTTTCCGTCAACTATCTCATTAAAAACGTCGTTATTGGTAACCTTTGTTAGGACTAAAGTTGCAGAGAATAATATTTCTTCCAAGTTTTGTTTGAAACAAATTTTCGTAGAACCATCCATTTCGGAGATAGTTAACTTTTTCTTAAATTTCCAGTATACAGCGCCACCACCATGTAGCGGTGAATTCTGTAAACGTATTCAAAATATAATTTACGACAATAAGGACGACTATTCTTCTACGATACGAAATAAAAATTTTGCCTTATAATTCTATTCATAATAATTTAAATATCTGTACCCAAGATATGGAGAAAGTCGTGTTGGCCACATCAGATTTTTTTCATTTTACGCAATTTTTTATATATTTTTTCATCTCGAGTATTGGCAGTTTCGAAGCGTCGTGAGTTCAATGTCAAAGTTTTTGCCTCGCTCCGCTCTTTTTCCTTCCGTTTTTTCTTCCACGTCTTTTATTATTATTTCTGTATATCATTGTTCTCGTCGAGAAGCTCCAGAACTTCTCCATCTTCCATTCTCTCTTTCTCTCTCTCCTATCCGCTTTATGGGGTTCATCTTTGCTTTCGTCATATGAGCCTTTTTGCAGTTTTCGGCGGCACTCGAGAAAGAGTGACTTTCACCCAATCGTTCCGCCCGCTTGCGCCCCCCCCCCTCTCTCTCTCTCTATATATATATATATATCTCGAATGAAACCCTTTTTTTCAACCATAAAGCTCTACATCAAGCTTTGAAAGTGAATGGGGACACTTTTCCTGAATGTTTTCATCACCCGGAGAAATTTTACGTCCTTCGTTTTCATTTAGGCGAGTTATTTTTTATTATTATTAAAAAAGCGGAATTTTTCACAAGGCTTTAGAATTCGGAAATATATTATGGGGGTCTGAAAAAATTCGTTCCCCGTTCCGCATGTTAATACTCCGCCTCGTTCTATTTTTAAAAAATATATTTTTTGCGTTAGATCTAGGAACTAATTAAGTTACTCGTGTTCCGCAAAGGTTTAATGTAAGTTTTATTTGTGTATTTTGTGTATGAACTTTTTATAGTAATAAAATCTGAGCAGATACTGTCGCCCTTCTAGGTTTCCTTTGTGTGAGAATTTAATGTAAACGGGATCATTTTGCATAAACTTTATAATTTTCGCTTTATTTGAATTTTATATAACTAGAAATTTTAGTTAATCACGTTTACATGACAATAAAAAATTACACCTTACGCGTATGGTAAATAACGTGGGTACATCACGACGTTTCCATGGCTAGGAATTGTCCTTAGCCTATCATTGGGCCATCTTAATGACTACTCTATGGACCTGTGTGATTGAGAAGTGCATGGAAAATAATTTACTTATCTCCGTTTTATAAATAATCGTTTTCCCCATACCCGACTCTCTTATGCGCCCCTTTTTGCTACTATTACATCCCAATTTTCCTAATAATTAATTATAACTTCTCTCTTTTTTTCCACACGGGTTTCAGGACCCAAAACGAAAAATAATTTTCCGCCGCGCATGAAGTACGGTGCACGCAACTGCACTGTTTATTTTTATTCCGAGGGTAATTAGAGCCATGCGAACTTCCGTCGCTTTTAGTTAGGGTACGGAGTAGCAGGCGCTCGGTTTCCCTTGAACTTTTTCTAGTTGAATGCACATCACCTCGAAGTCTCCCGTTGGGGGAGGGCCGAAGACTAGAAGAGACACCTGGCGACTGAAAAATAAAATATAAGGCGGATAATGAGGTTGAATCTTCGACCGGGCAGGAGGCCTGGGCAAAGTAAAATTATTTTTTTAAATACGAATTTTCCACGCCGCTCTTACTCGTTTAATTTAAATGTAGGTACATTCCATAACTGGAGCATTATTTTGTGAATTACGCTAAAGGAGGTAATTTTTTCCGCACTATATCACATCAATGAATTGTCATGTACTATTATGTATCGCCTGTTAACTACATGCTTTATTTAGGCGTATTCATTATTTTATTAAGGAGTTTAATTCGAAATTTTCTTACGTTTTACATTTCGGAAATTCATCGACCACCTTTGTCCGTTATTTATTTAAACTTATAAAAGTCTGTAAAAATGTTTATTTACTCCTTATTTGATCTTGTATCCTTGCAGTTTAGGTTTTTATTTTTCAGTAATGGTAACGCCAGTCGGAAAGGGAATATTAACCCCAAAATTTCACACAGCTGCACTACAAGCCGCTTCTGGCGTTTTGGAAGGAGGTAAATTACCTGACATTGTCCTCTTGCAACACTCCAAATCATTTTATGACGTAAAATTTATCTACTCTTCAAGAATGCATCGTAAGATCAGAGTAAGTACATAAAACACTCGTTTGCTAGTTTTTATGCTACGATACAGGGAAATGTATCCCCTAAAATATTCACTTCGCAGTCCATCTACACCTACATTATGCCCTGCAAGTCACCGTGATGGAGGATGGCAGGGGGTGCAATGAACCAAACATGCCCCTAGCAATTCCCATTTCCTATTTTAATCGCTAATCGTATTGTGGAAGAACGGTCCTTCCGTTTTTACAACAAACCTCGAGAATCTTACCCTCATTTATCGTGACTTCCGTAATATGTTGGTTTTCTGATAATGTCCATAAAATCGTTCGCTAGTTCCTCCGAGATATAATGTACCTCATTAAAAAAGGCGCTTGGGGTACGAAAAGACCTACAATATCAATGTACCATATCGATGTCGCGATGTAATTTCCATATAATATATTGTGATCGTGAACGTAATGGTTTCAAACGATGCGATTTTTTTTACTTATCTTGCGTTGCTAGACGAAATATCTTCGCATGTTACTTTATTAGTATTGTAATTTTAAGGGTAATTATCCACCGGTAGTCACTTATCTAATCATCCGAGTGGAGCGAATCTTGTTGTCTTTTCCCCCATACCTGTCTATACAACTTCTGCCTCCCAAACTCCCTTCTCAGCGGCGTATCGATTAGCTAGCCGCCTCCAGGACTTCCTCTTCTCTCTCTCTCTCCCTATCTCTTTCTCTCTCTCTACCTGTCTTTCTCTCCTTCCTCTCTCATCGTTTACATAATCTCGCCCTCCGTTGTGCCTTCTCTCTTCCCTTTTCCTCTCTCTTTCTCTTCCTACCTTTCTCATCCTGGCTTTCATCCTGGTCCGCTTCCGCTTCGGACGTCCCTTCATCCCTTCCTCACCCCTCTCCATTTCCCGCTTTCCTCCCGTTTTCCCACATAATCCCCTTTTTCCTTGCCTCTCACCCCCCCCCCCCCTCTTCCAGTTCCTCCTAACCAGACGGATCTTTCCCACTCCCTAAAACCCCGCCTCTTAATTTCCAATCTCCCAAACCTTTTGGAAGCTTCTCCCTCTCCCTCTCTCTCGCCCCTCCTCTCCTCTCCTCTCCCCTCCCCCCCCTTTCCTCCCTCTCTCCTCCCCTCTCCTCTGAAGGGCAAAGCTTTTTACCTCCAAAACACGTCACACATTCTCTCATCTTATTTTCTTTCCCTTTTGATTCCCTATCGTCCGGATATCCTTCCCAACTTATCTACTTCATTTCTTCTCTCTCTCCCCTTTATTTTCATTTCTTTCAGCGTCGGTTTTCTCAATCTCTTTCTTTCTCTCTCTCTCGTTTTTCCTTTCATCTTCTCATCTCCTCAACGCTCGCATCAAATTACCTTTCTCCGGAAATATATATATATATATATATTATATATATATTATATATATATTATATATATATTATATATATTCAACACCTAGTTGCCCTAAATAACCTTATTTATATTATATTTACATTTATTTACATTATATATATATATATATACACATACATGTCATCATCATCATTAGCCTTTTTCAATCCACTGACGGATGAAGGCCTCCCCCAGACTTCCAGTTTTCCCTGTCAGCTGCCTCCCTCCTCCAAGTTTGCCCCAAGAACTTAACAAGCTCTCTGTCCCACCAGTCTTTCGGTCTTTTTTTTCGGTCTCTTGATGTTTCTTGGGATCTATTCGATGACACTGGACGTCCAACGCTGGTCATTTCTTCTAGCAATGTGGCCCGCCCACTGCCATTTTAACGCGTTCACTCTTCTAATCACGTCACAGACTCCCGTCTTCTTTCTTACCCAGTCGTTCCTCTTGCGGTCTCTTCGGGTGATCCCTAACATGCATCTCTCCATGCACCTCTGTGTTGTTTGCAGGCGCTGTATCATTCTGGCATTCATGGTCCATGTTTCACAACCATATGTTAGAACAGGCAGAACACATTGGTCATACAGTCTCCTTTTAAGGAAGACTGGAATATTTGATTTAAAGATGTTCGCATTCTTGCCAAAAGCACCATCTTCACTCTCCGGTTGATTTCTCCAAGAAGCGAACCATCAGTAGTGATGAGTTGACCCAAATAAACGTAGCTGGTTACTTCTCCGGGTTCTGCTCCGTTGATATGTATCTTCTCAGAATTTGTGAAGGAGTTGTACATAACCTTTGTTTTATTAAGATTCATCTTAAGTCCAGCTTCTCGGCTTGCTTGCTCAAGCTCTTCAGTTCTTCTACGGAGCTCTTCTGGGCTCCCTACGAACAGTATGATATCATCTGCAAATCGCAGGTGACTCAGATGTTCTCCATTTACCTTTATGCCGTTTTCCTCCCAGTCTAGCGTTTTGAATACTTCCTCTAGAGCTGCTGTAAATAACTTAGGGGACATAGTATCTCCTTGTCTCACTCCCTTTTCGGTCTTAAAGGCACTCGTTTCTTCATGCAGCTGGACAGATGTTGTCGCATTTTCGTAGATATTCTTGGTCAAGGTTATGAACGATTCTTCTACTCCTTGTTTCTTTAGTGCACGTAACACCGACGAAGTTCGGACAGAGTCGAATGCTTTCTCGTAGTCGATGAAGCACATACATAGAGGTAATTCGTACTCGTTAGTCCGGCTGATTACCTCTCTCACGACTTGGATGTGGTCCATCGTGTTGTACCCACAGCGAAATGCAGATTTCTGTCTGGGTTGGGCAGAATCAAGATGGTTTAGAAGGCGCATAGCGAGTATTGTGGTGAATATTTTGTAGACTCTTGGGACTAGGATGACCGGTCTGTAGTTATTCAGGTCTTCATTGGAAGCTTTCTTGTGCAGAATGATAATACATGCGTGGTTCCATGTTTCTGGTATCTTTTTCTTCCGCAAACACGTAGTAAAAATCTTAGCGAGAATCTTTTACATATGATTACCCGTTGCTTTGAATACTTCCGCTGTTATACCATCCATTCCAGATGCTTTTCCATTCTTCATACTTCTGATTGCGTGTCTCACCTCTTCCGGAAGGATACCTGGGACCTCTTCGGTGGGCATATTTCCATCATCATTTACTTCATCATTTGGTGGAGGATCCCCATACAACTTGGTGTAAAATTCTTGTACCCGTTTCAGGATTAATTTCCTACTATGGGTTACGGAGCCGTCTTCTAGCATCAAGGCCACCATGTGTCTCTTTCCGATCGATAGATGTTGCTTCTTTTTCTATCGTTTTCTCGATTAGCTGATAGTTATATTTTTTCACATCTTCCTTGATGCACTTCCTTATAGTTTTGTTTAGTTCTGCAAATTGGATCATTTCTTTAGGATCATTAGTAATTTTCATTTTCCTTCTTTTATCCATCAGCAGTCTTGTTTTTTCGGTCAACTTTTTCTCTGGCTTTGTTTTAATTGTTCCGCCTATTTCTTGAATATCTCTATAAATTGTGATTCAACTTCTTGGTCTTCCAGCGCACTGAATCGTTTTTTGAGTTGGAGCTGAAATTCTTCTTTTCGTTCTTTTAGCATCTGCGTGTTGATAATAGACTTAGCCTTCTTCATTATAAGCTTCTGTCTTTCCAACTTTGAGCTGAACTTTATTCTGCGCACACACACATGTTCAAGTCTGTAAAGATGTAACATCTACGCTGAACGTTTAATTAGTAATACAATACGGCGTGAGAGTCCAAAAAAAAAATGAATTGCACCCTTTCAGAGTTTGGATTGTTTTCGCTACTGTTGACTTCAGTGGATCACTTTTTATGTGCGTGAAATCCGGATATTTCAACGTGCCTTAATTTCTTTGCAATTTGAAGGTAATTGGAATTTGCAGCAAAAAGAACATTTTTTTTCCTCTCATTGCTGAAAAGTTATTTCCTTGTGAAATTTAAAGAATCCGAACATATTATTTTTTTAACCTTCAAAATTACGAATTATCGCTATTGGTATATAAGTTGAACCGCCCACCAAACATAACTGTCCGCCACAGTGGGCTACAAGCCTTTGACGACAGATCAATTGAACGTTGTTATCAAGCACTAACAGAGGGACAAAATTCCTTATGTTGTCACTCGTTTTCTTGTTATAAGATGTTGAGTATAGCCGGATTTCGTGAAATTTCGAAGTCAGAATGATGTGCTTAGCTCATTTATTATCGTGATTATTAAGAAAGAGTAAACGCATCCCTTCTCAAAATTTTCACACTCCGCCACTTTGCGCTTCTGACAGCGTTCGTATAGCAATCCTGTAGCGGTTCTTTTGGATTGGTACGCTGTTTTTCTGCGGTGACGTCTCTGTCACAACCAAAGCTAACTTCGAAATTGTCTTGGGGTTATATTTTAACGACCGACTGGGGGTTAACATGCAATAATTCAATCGCATTGTATTCAGCATAGCGCCTTTTATTCTTTGTTATAACCTTTGTGTCTAACCGAGACATTTAATGGTTTTTAATGCTTGGAGATTATTTAAAACCGTGCTAAAGCGAAATCAGTTACCGTGCAATTCGATGTAATTCTCCTAAAAGAAAACCGCACGAAACGGTGATCGTGTATAGTGAAACCGTGCAATATAAGGGATAGCCGTCCAGTTAAAAAGCATTTTCTAGTATAAACTAATATTTCGTGGTAGAAATCAATAATCGGCTTTCACAATCAGGTTTGTTTGACTAGCGACAAAGTCAAACCTTTGCCAAAGGGATATTATTCATCACGTCCTTGTAAAGTTGTAGGCTTAGACGAGAAATACCTCCATAAGTCTCCCGTCTAATTTTGGTACACCAATAAATAACCCTTCTCCCTTATCTAGGTGCCCTCGAGGGTCTCAGCTCTCCCACCCTTATCATTCCCCCGCACTTTCCTCAAACCTCTTAACACTAGGATGCACCTATTCTGGAAGCGTCCCTATCCTCCTCCTATCAAGCATGCATCCGCTCCTTACGCGTCCAGAAAAAAATAAACCCTCCCTTCCGGTCTGCTCGCTACCCTCCAGAAACCCTCCTCAACCCTCTTTAACTACATTGTCCGCCCACTCTCTCACCCCGTATCCCCCAGATCAAGTATCCTATACCCTTCATCTCCTTCCCATGTCAAGAAATATACGCTCATCCCAGCGATGAAGGGAGATTTCGCTTCTCTAGCCCTCCCATAATGTTCTCCTCCCATTTAACATCTTCCCTCTCCATTTATTTCCTCCCCTTCCTATATTTTTATTTCTACTTTCCCTTGTCCCCGCAGCCTCCTTTTCCCCCGATTCAATCATCTTCTTTATCTCGCCAGCTTTTTTTTCTTCTCGCGGTTATCCGGTCTTCTAGCGTCGCGTCGTTCTACGCATCTCTCTCTCTCCCCCCCTCTCTCTCCCCTCTCTCTCCCCTCTCTCTCCCCTCTCTCCTCCCTCTCTCCCCCCTCTCTGTCTCCCCCCTCTGACTCCTCCCCCCTCTAACCCCTCCCTCTCTCTCTCTCTCTCTGGTTCCTCTCTCTCTCTCTCTCTTTCTCCAGTTCCGTTTCACTTATGCCTCATCCCTTCAACCCTCCATCTCATTTTTTTCTCCCCTTCCAAAACCACTCTCCCTCTATTATTCTCGACCAGAACTCCTTGTGCACTTGTTAGCCCTCTGTATTCTCTTTCATCCTCGTTCGCCGATCTCTTGAGCACCTCTCTCTCTCTCTCTATCTCCCGTCCATTCTTTCTCTCTCTACTCTTCCTCATATTTCCATCTCCGTTTTCCTCTTCTGTCTCTCTCACACACCCAACTTTATCCTCACTCCATCTAGACATGCCTCTTCTTTCATCCCTCTTTTATATTTCTTCCTCGTATGTATGTTCATCCTGTACATTATGGTGCAACATATGATGATTTGTTTGGTGAATCTTATTAGGCTTCGCAGGTTTTTCTCGCTCCCCCATTCTATGTGGGCGTTTGTCTTCAGTGGGTTATTTCTGTATGGATGCAGTAGTCCTTATTTTTACCACAGAACAGTATTTTTTTACAGTATTGTATTAGTATTATATTATTATTTCTAGTACATAATATTATATTCGTATATATATATGTGGGAGATGGAACTTCTTAGTCTCAATCTCGTCCCAAATAAAGACGATATCTGATCTAGTCCAATCTCTTCCTCTCACCGTCTCTTCCTTCCTTTTTCTCTCTCCCTTTTTTCTTCTCTCCCTCTCTGTTTTCGGTCGCTCGATCCTCTCTCCCTTCCTTTCTCTCCCTCTTATCCTCTCCCGTCCTCTACTCCTCATCTCATCCCGTCCTCTCTGCATCATCCCCTGTCCCATCCCCTCCCATTCCCCTCCTTTTCTCTTCTCTTCTCTTCTTTTCTACTCTCTCCTTTCCCCTCCTCTCCTACTTTCCCCTCTTCTCATCCTTCCCCTTCTCTCTTTATCTCCCCTTCTCTCCCGTTTACTCTTCTCTGCCCTCCTTTCTCTCTGTTCTCCGTCACCTCTCTCCTTCACCCATGACCCCTTACTCCTTTCTACCCCATCTCTCCTTACCTATCTATCTCTCTCTTATTAGGATGGCCAAGTCAGGTCTTCCCTAGGATTTTACCGCAATTACTCGTCTTTTTATAGAAATTTTCCGAATTTTCAATTTGCTATTTTGCCTTTATGTTTTTCTATTTATTTTATTTTGTGGTTCTTTTCTGTGAAATTATTGTTACTACCTATTTTATTCTCATTTGTAATTGTTGACGCAGGGTCAAATGTAATAAGGGACTATATAGTCTCAATTTCGCCCAAATAAAGACGTTTGTCTGTCTGTCACCGTGTCTTCCCCGCTCTCCTCAATCTCCCATCTTTTCTTCTCTTTTTGCATCTTCTTCCCACCTCGCTTATTCTTCTCTTCTCTCTTTTACCTTTCTTCCTCTCTCCCTCTCTCCCTCTCTCTCTCTCCCTCTCCCTCCCCCTCTCTCTCTCTCCCTCTCCCTCCCCCTCTCTCTCTCCCTCCCTCTCCCTCCCTCTCCATCCCTCCCTCTCTCTCTCCCCCACTCTCTCCCTCTCTCTCTCCCCCTCCCTCTCCCTCCCTCCCTCTCTCTCTCCCCCACTCTCTCCCTCTCTCTCTCCCCCTCCCTCTCCCCTCCCTCTCCCCCTCCCTCTCCCCCTCCCTCTCCCCATCCCTCTCCCCCTCCCTCTCTTTCTCCCTCTCTTTCTCCCTCTCTCCCCCTCTCCCCCCCCTCTCCCCCTCTCTATCCCTCTCTCTCTCCCCCTCTCTCTCCCTCTCTTTCCCTCTCTCTCCCTCTCTCTTCCTCTCTCCCTCCCCCTCTTTCTCCCTCTCTCTTCCTCTCTCTCCCTCTCTCTCCCTCTCTCTCTCTCGTCTTCAATATAACCTTCTGGGAGGGAATGGTTGGGTGGAGACGGAAGATAATAAGGAAACCCCGCTTCGAACCAATCAATCATAAAGAAGGAAATCAATTGGTTTCGTCCCCTCCTTTTCATACTCCCTCGCTTCCTCTCCCCCCTTTCCTCCCCTCCACTCCCTCCTCGCATTTCCTCCTCCTCCTCCCACCATCATCTCCACCTCCTCGTCTTCTCGCTTCGACTCTCTCGTTTTATTCAGCGTGGAGATTCGTCCTTTCATGCAACTCTCCCGACTAAATGACGGATCCTTGCGGTGTAAAGCGAGTAATCGAAAAACTCCGAAGAAATTAAAGGGGATGTCCTTTTTATGCGAATGAGATTCATCCTCCTACATTTCAAACCATTGTGGACCGTTTCTCCCTTCCGAGCAGTTTTTATTCTGCGCTCTAGTTCACATTCAGACCAAATCGTATCATTATAGATTTGTCAATCGCAAGTGTGTATGAAGTTTTCATCGTAAAAACTACTTTCCTTCTGGTTTTAATCAAATCTGAAGTTTTCTTTATCTATGGATTTTTTTATCTAAACTCTTAGGCTTGAACATATTTGCTAATGCTTCTTTACCATTACGTAAAAACTGTATTTTTTATTTTAACTGTAGCTTTAAGGATAGTAAGCTTGTTGAGTGAGGATGCGAATCATGTTTAATTTAAGAAAGTTAAAAATTGCTTAAGTTTCACAGAATCGAGACGTATAAAAATGAAATGTGATTACTCCTCACTTTCGTTTCCTTTTACGTTTTTTGCTTATAAAAAAACCTTATTTATGCTTATATAATTAATTGAACCCAAATTCGTGACTGACAGTTTATGTTATTTCAGTTAAAGTGTTATTAATTATAGTATTGTTGCACCATTACTATCACCTAGAAATTGCTTAACGTATAATGGATGTTACATTAGAGAGTGGCCATTGCGTTAGATAAGTCTTTAAATTATGATGGAGAAAGTTATACGGTTCGTCCTCCATTGCTGAAGTTTAATTCTTTATTTTCAGTGGTAGATATTATACTACGAAAGTAAAGGCCATATAAATACTATTGACAGAATAATGCTAAATTTCATGAATTTAGAACGTCTTAAATGTTATATTTTTCACCTGGCTGAAATTATGGTAGAATGTAGCGTATAGGTATGTGTTACATTACATGAAGTTTGTGATTTATGTTAACGAAAAATATTCTCGGTACATTTAAATATATAATAGTTTAATGAGTAGATTCTTCCTTAAACATAAATGAGCAATATTTCTCAAAGATAACATAATGGGTAAAAATTTCAATTATGCTTTTCGATCTGGTGTGTAAAACACGAAAGTGTCATTTGTCAAATCTTTTGCACTCTTTTTGGTGCCGTCGTTTGCCTGTATCCAACGACAACATGACTATACAATTTCAAAAACGTGTGCTCCGTTCGCATTTAGGGATCCGAAATTAAAGCGCATTTATTCGAAACGAAATGAAATACCATTCAATCGGAAACTCGATGGCGTTTATCCCCTCCCTTTCTCTCGCATCGGGAAATAAATCGCACCGTTAACGTGGGAATGTTCGTTGCGCACATGGCCGAAAGGATGTGTTTTGATACCGTCCGCGTCGAAATAAAAAAAAAATATATGAATTCCGGGTCTCCGTGAAACAAAAGAACAGCTCTCGCGTTGGAAGGCTTTTCGCGTCTTCTCCCTTTCCGACACTTATGTCACGCCTCAAGGATTTTCCGCCGGCGTTACATCCGTCCCACCCTCTCTTTCTCTAGCCACACATCTTTTCTACGTCTCTTCCTTTTTCACTTTGAAACCAATCTTTCGAGGCCTATCCGTCTGTCTTGGGGGGGGGGGGGGGGAGATCCTTCTTCCACAGCCTATCCTTCAACCTTCATTTCCACCACGGTGTTTTCGACCCATTGGTCTCCCCTCCTCCAATCATCCTCACCCCCTTCTTCCCCTCCCCTTATCTTCCCCCTTCCTCTTCCCTTCTTTCTCCATCCTTCCTCTCCCCTTCTCACCCTCCATCCTTTTCCCCCTTCTCACCCTCCTTCCCCTATCCTTCTTCCCCACTTCCTTCTCCTTCTCATTTCCTCCCCCTCCCCCCTTCTCTTCTCCCTTTAGACCGCACTCCCCCTATCGTCCTCTCCGTCTCCACTCTTCGGCGTCTCTCTCTTTCTATCTCCCAAACTGACCTCTCACCTCCTCCGTCGCCGTTGCCAACCAAACGGTCCTTTTTTTTTGGCGAGTTTTTAATTCCTTGTTGACTGCATAACAAATTTCGATTCAATCCGGAGAAGTGTTGGTATTCCACCTTTCCCCCCGTCCTTGTTAAACTTGTATGTATTATTGTAATTCAACTATTGTTCTTTCGTGTATCTAGGGTTTTCGCAGGTTTTTTTCCACCCCCCTTCCCTTCGTGGGTGTTTTCCTGCGTGGTCTTTTACTAGGATGGCCAAGTCTGGTCTTTCCTAGGTTTTTACCACAGTTACTGTCTTTATATAGAAATTTTCCAAATTTGTAATGTGGTGTTTTGCTTGTTTTCTATTTTTTTTTATGGTTCTCATTCTATCATTATCATTTGTAACTGTTGATGAAGGGTTAAATGTAAGAAGGGACTTCACAGTCTCAATTTCGCCCTGAATAAAGTCGTTTGTCTGTCTGTCTGTCTGTCCTCATTCCCGCAGGTGGTAAGGTGTTTGACGTCATTCGGTGCATAATTTACGCTTTAATTGGGGAATCTAAGGGAAGGAACGATAAGGTTTTTTTTTCGCTAATACAGAAGAAATGGAAGTGTTTGCGTGACGAATGAGGAAAATATCGTTTTGGAATGAATTTTAAAACAATTGATTTTTTTAAATGGCAGTGTTGCTGAGTACCATAATGGAAATCGTGTTGAGGTGTTAAAAACAGGTTCTCGTGTGTCTGTAATTACCGTAATATGGATTCCGATTCCTCTCAAATTCATTAAGGCGTTGGAATCTTAAACAAGTTGAAATAAAAACATTTTGCGAAACAAACACGTTCACTTCTGTTTCAACTATTTAAACCAGTGTTTCCCAACCTGGATGCCGCGGAACCTTGGGGTGCCGTGAATTGTTCTGAAGGGTGCCGCAAAAAATACTGTTTTCCCATTTTTAGCCTCATTTTGCATCGTCGGCTTTAAAAAATGCAAACCAGAGTTAAGTCGACCTTCGTTTCGTCGCAAAGGCACTTCGAAATGAAAGGAGATATGGAGATTGGGGTTAGGGGTTCAACTTCACCACGATTATTACTGACGGTGGATAGAGAGTGGTGCCGCCAAATTCTGAAAAGTCACTCTAAAAAGGTTGGGAAACACCGATTTAAACAGTCGATAAGATGCCCCAAATGTGTGTTATAATTGAATCTTAATGTTAAGGGTAAAAATGTTATGGCAAATTCAAGTGGAGTGTCTGGTTCGAGGTGTTTTATTTTTCTTCTTCAGCAGTTGGTAAAATCGTTTTTCGTCGAAAAAACCCTCCCCCCTCCCTCCCTCCCTCCCTTTCCCGGCCACCCGGTCCATCTTTTATTTTTTCACGATCATTTCCCAAACTCTTCTTAATCCTTCACCTAAGACCCCGCTTCGTTTCCATCCCTGTCTTATTCTGTCTCTTTTCTCAGGATTCCTTCTCCCTCTCTCTCTTTCCCATTCTCTCTCCCCCTCTCTTTATGTAAGTGGACTATATAGTCTAAATATCGCCCTTGAAAATAAAGTCGAATTATTATTATTATTATTTATTTCTCTCTTCCATTCTCACTCTCCCTCTCTTTCTCTCTTTTTGATTTCTGCCAATGTGTTTGTGTGTTATTATTTTTTTATTCTCATTTGTAATTACTAACGTAGGGTTAAATGTAAGAAGGGACTATATAGTCTCAACTTCGCCCTCAGAAAAGTCGTTTGTCTGTCTGTCTGTCTCTCCCTCCCTTCTATTCCCTCTCTCACTACATTTTCTATTCCTTCACTCTCTACCTTTCTTTCTCTCTCTCCTTCTATTTCATATCTCACTCCCTCTTGTTCTCTCTCTCTCTCTCTCATCTTCGCCACCTCTCTTCCTCCTTTCTTCTTCGCTGCTTTATATCATCATTTATTTCTCTCCCTTTCCTCTCTCTCTCTTCATCTCCCTTATCTTCCTTCGCGTCCTTTTTTCCTCTGCCTCCTATCCCTCTCTCCTGTATTTCCTTCTCTCCCGTTCTCGTTCCCTCTTCCCGTTTCTCTCCCTCCTTTTTGCCATTTTTTATATCTCTCCCTCCCCGTTTCTCTTCCTCTTCTCTCTTTTCTTCTCTATTCCCCTCCTTTTCCTCTCAGATCTTTTCCATTTTCCTCTCTTTCTTTCTCTTTCTTTCTCTTTCTTTCTCTTTCTTTCTCTTTCATTCTCTCTCTTCCTCTCCCAACCTCTCTCTCTCCCTCGCGCCTCACCCTCAACCTTTTCTTTCCGCTTCATATCCGGCGCCTTTTCTACTCGCCTTATTTACAGGGATTTCTTTTCTCCAAGGTATTATATCTTCCATTTTTTCCCTCTCTCCTTTTGTCGTAATCTCGCGGGGCGATTCGCACTTTTTCCGGTTTCAATATCGGATCAAAGGGTGACCCGTGATACCTTTTTTCCCCTCGCTCGAGTGAAAGAATGCTTCCATCTGTGAGTGGAAAAGAAATGGAACGTGCGCTCTGGTTATTTCCGCGGAACCTTTGGAATACTGCATAATTTTCTTTCTTCCTGTTTATTTTTTTATTTTCGGAGAATTTTTTTCTCGTTTGTGTTATTAATATTGCGTGTTAACTATTTTTTGAAACTCTTTAAATATTCGCGTGCAATTTTTTCCGACCAATTTATTTTCTCTGTGTCGTTGTACGTTCGTTTTTAGTCCATCCGCTTTGCGACGAAAGTTTTCTTTCACGTTCGTTACGTACGTATAGCGCTTAGGAAAGTATCTTTTGCACTTGTTTCTCTATCGCGTGTTTTTTCCTACTTTGCACCGTGTATGTGCGTCTTCTTTTCTGAAATTTAAATCGTTTCGTTCTACTTTTCAACGGTTTCAGCGTTTTTTATTTTCGCCCGCGGAAGGATTCCTTTTTCTTTATCGCGGAGTCGTGATTTTAATCTGGTTCCCTGTAAGAAAGCACAATTATATGCAAAAGGCTAAGACGGAGGTTATAATTAGTCAAGGGCTAGGCTTATTATTTCGGTCCCTTTTTTTTGTATTTTTTTAAATAGAATATAGTGCAGCATTTTCCTATACAAAGTTGTAATTTAGCTTTTTTTTATTCCTGTCGTTCGTTTGGGTACGTTATTTTCTTTTTATAAAAAATAGCTTCATTATCAGAGGTTACGAAAAGTTTATTTCTTTAAAAAAGGCGCCGCTCGTGTTCACAAGAGGAACTTCGTGCATTTCTAGGAATCATTCTTTTACCCTCTTCTCCTTTCATTAACTTTTGCAGCCTAAGCATTATTTTCGTTCTCATACTCCAAGCAGTGTTTTCAATCTGTCGAGAAGTTTCATTTCTTATCTAGAGAAGATGCTAATAACCCCGACTTTAATAACTTCACTAAATTGCAAAGTGAGGTGGGCTGATCTCAGAAAATCTTTTGTTCGGATCTTTTTGTTCGCAGACATATTAAAGACCCTTGTATTCATTAATTCGTTCTAGAATTTTGAAGTTATAAAACTGACTTAAAGCTGACGCGCAAGGTTTGGGGAAGAGTAGTCATATTGGCTGTTAATTTCGAGTTTTGCCGAATCTTATATTATCGTTGCGAAATATACGTTTTAGTTTCTAGGAACGAAATGTCATTTTAGTAGGTATCTGAATTGAGTATTGTTTTAGATTTTTCAGTTGCGATGGAATACCGAGTAACCGGCTGTCGAATGACCTGATTTTCCATTAAGCGGGATTTTTTATAACTTGAAAGTTTGTTACGCTTCATTGCCTGCGCATGTATGGTTTTCAAATGCCTAATGTTTGATAATGGTGTTCGTAGATAGTAGTCATACATGAGTTACTCAAACCGTCGAGTTACATTAAAAATAAATATTTTATTAATATCTCAATGTTTGCTTATGTTTTCATCCCTGTGTACCGTGCCGTGGTCGGTATAGCGGTGTTAGTGTTAACCGGGATATTTCACTAATAGCTACGCGTATAGGCGGCCAGAGGAATTTTGGCGCCCCGGGCGAGATAACATTTCGGTGTCCCCTCAGTAAATGCTCGTTGAGATATTTTCGAAGTACATGTTCATTTATTCATCGCTATGTAAAAATTATTTGTGATGAAACAGTATAAGGGATAAAATCAAAATTGTAGCCTGTTCCGCGATATAAATTGTTACCTAATATTTATTCACTTATAAGCAATGCAGAGATGTATGAACGGTATATAGCGCCTCCAAGACATTGGCGCCCCGGGCAGCCGCCCTGCTCGCCCGTACCTCGGGCCGCCGGCCCTGGCTGCACGGTATATGCGGAGTTTACTATTTTAATCAACGGTAATTATTTTCATAAATTTGATTATTCGGAATGGTGTTGCAAGTTTCGTTTATTTCATAGTTTTAGGTTTACTAAAGATGCTTCGTAATTAAGTCTCGAAGAAATCGTTTCAGAAGTTAATGCGTCGGCGACGGTCGCTAATTTTTGTCATGTTTATTGGGTCATAACGTTTGCTCTAGAGAAAATACGTCACGTTTAAATTTTATTATCTCGTCGCGAACGAGGCTAGTCCATCCGTTTTTGTCGCCGCTATCAAAGGAATTCCAGAGCGTGATAATTAGACACCCAAGACTGTGAAGTTATCTGTTTTTTTTTTTTGGGCCCGAATTTTTCATCGTCCCTCTACGGCATCTATAAATTTCGGGAACGCAACAACCTAGTTCCAGGGCGTAAGAAAGTAATTCAGCGCCTTTACTTTTTGTCGCACTCTAGGAAAACAGCTTTTCCTTTTGCGCTGAATATTTCATGCCCCTTTAAAGCAACGCCCCCTCCCTCATTTTCTCTCACAAACCCCCCCTCCCCCCCCCTCTTTATCTCCGTCCAAAACTTATACTCTTTCGCTCCACCCCGTTTTTCGCCGCCTCGCCGTCTTTTGTCCATTAACTTACTTAGGCCCAGAGACTCCATTTCCTTCGCGCCACAGTGGCGGAACATCCTACACAAGCCTCCTGGCCTCCTAACCCTCTCATCTCCCACCCGTTATGCTCCCTTCCTCACCGCCCTCATTCCTTATAAACCTCTCTCTCCTATCTACCCCCGCCTATCTTTTGATCGTTCCTTTATCGCCACAAGGAAATTTCTAACAGTGCTACCAACCTTTGGGAGCGTAACACACCTCTCACCCGGCTTATACCATTTCTCTTCTCGCCTCTCCCCCACACCTCCCTCTTCTCCTCTCGTATCCTCTCTCTCTCCGCTTTCCATACCCGTCTCTTGTCTTTATCCTCCTCCTCTTCCTCTCTCCTACTTCCTACCCTCTCTCTCTCCCTCTCTCTCCTGCCCTCCCATCTACCCTCCCGCCCACCCTCCCTCACAGCTCCTTCCATTTTCTCGCGAAATCACTTTAACCGTTCAGTTGTTCCACCCCCAAATCCTTTTGCTATTAATAATCCATGCAAATTCGTTCCATAAATATGATAACGCCAGGTTCTGGAGGACTGTGGCGGCTGGGTTTGAAGGGATGGAGGTAGATAGGGTGGATCTCCTCCCTCATCTTCTGAAACTCGCCCTAATCTTCATACCCCCTTCCCCCCCCCTAATCCAACCCCCAACCCAATCCAAAATCCATTCCTCCTTATTCCTACACTCCATGGGGGTGTAACCTATAAGAAAATACGTAGGTGTTTGAGTATCAGTCTCATCCCACACGCCATCCCGTTCGGTACCGGAAATCCATAACGGGTATTATCTCTAGGATTTGTTTTTTTTTTCGTTTTCCGTTCTTTTTCTTTCCCCCCCTCTCTCTCTCTCTCGGCTGTTCTTTTTTCCAATCCCTTCTTTCTCCCGCCATTTCTAGCGTCGAAAGTTTCCCTACATCCGCGAGTGGTAGTAAAAATTTGCGCAGGGATGGTGCATTAATATCCCGCCCCTGAGAGTGGGGGAAGGGGGGGGGGGGGGGTTGGGAAACGGTAACGCGATTTAAAAAACCGTGATTTAGGGTTTTATTGTTTTATTTTTGGTTCGGAGTGATTTGCGAGCTATGAAAAAACTCTCAGCGATATTAAATTCGTTTATCCTGTTTCCTAACCCAACTTTGGATTTATATTCTTCTAGTGTTATTTTTTTTCTCCCTCAGTAGGTGGTTTATTTTTGTCGGAAATATTCTTTTATTTTTTTAGAAAAGGTCATGTCTTTTTTTTCGAGTCCAGATATAAGCTGTTGTAAAATGGCGCAATTAAAGTTTGAGTATTGTTTATGGCGTTGCATTTAGGTAGGTAGGCAACGGTAGAAAGTTGGTTTTATTTTTTTTTTAATTTATACCTTGGCTGTTTTTGGCATGTCCCATATGTTACATTAAAACAAACGAATCCATTTTCTGCTTGATGCAAGCGCTTTGGCGACGTAGGGAAATATTTCTCCGTGAAACTTTTGCTGTTTTCACGGCCGTTAATAGGGAAGTAAATAGATCTTGATTTTTAAAAGATATACCGTAAAATATCCTCGTGCAAGAGTTATCGTGGTATTAGCAATTGCTTTGTTGGCAAAAATGTTTCTATAAGTTATAGTTTGTGAGCTTATATATAACGTTTAATAGTATTTGGTCCGGCTAATTCGGAAAACATATTTAACCGGAATGAGCTATTTGCGAAAATAAAGTGACTGATACTTATGTGCCTAAAAATCGTCTGGTGATGTCCTTCATGTTGTCGGAACATTAACTCAGTACAAAGAAATAAATCGGTACAACATACATTGTACAAACTTTCTCATATACTGATGCGTCGCTTAGTTATCTCGAGAAATTGAAAATCGCATTAGCCGCTTTTTAGAAAATCAAATTTTTGTTAAAATTGCCCAAGAATAAACTAGCCTTATATTCATTTATGACAAATATGAACTATACATTATTATTGAAGACGTAAACTCAAGTAACTTTACGAAATTTGATCAAAATCGTTAGAGTCGTTTCTGAGAAAATCAAATTGTTGTTAAAAATGCGTATAATGAACTTCCCTTAATTATCGAGCAATGTCAACCATTTATTCGTAGCTTCTATTCTGTATGATAAAATGCCTAAGTACGATATTTCATTCATTTTCGCTCTACCGTTTAGGCCCTAGTGCCAATAACAGACAGACAGACGACATTGTGAAAACCACTTTCGGACTCAGCTACACCTAAAACGTATATTTCCGTAAAAATCTCGAGGTCGAATACTAATATGAAATACTGATTATGAGCCCTATAGTCAATCAGTGAAGATGAATGGAGGAACCTCCTAATAACTGTACAAATATTTTTAAAAAAATATTTGTATGGCTATGAGGAGGTTCATCCATTCACCTTCGTTAACTCACTAGTATAAATCTAATCGAAATTCTTGAAGACAAGCGTCTCTTTTTTTCATACTAGTAACTTCACAGAAGCTTCGTGGCTCCAAAAAGATCTGAGAATCTTCAGATCGACCAGTAATACAAATTACTCACGTGTAACGATGTCTATTATATTTTTGCATTTTTTAACGGATTAATTTGTCTTCACTTACACGGAAAATTTGTTTTCAATGGTGAAGCCCATCTCCCATAAAAATTAGATTTTACTGTTAATCCCGAACAGTCGGTAGTCAACGCGAAAGTGTAAGTAAATTACTTCTGAATGCCACTGGCTTACCAAGAGGGTGGCGTAGGTGGCTCTCAGGGGCTCTTGAATTTTTCCGAATTTAGACAAAATTAAGACGTTTTGGCGATTTCTCTTTTTATCCAAAATCATTATTTTTAAACTTAAAAGGCATAACATTTTCAGTATATTTCTGATAATTGCTTAATACAAGCGCAACTTGGTTGTTTTTTTTTCAATGCGCTTCATTTTAATTGAACATATGTATTTGTTGGGTGAGGGATAGAGACAATAATATTTTCCCCGGATCCTTCTGCTCTTTTTCCTGCCACTGCTGAATGCCGAAATTTAATTGAGTTGGGAATGTAACGGTTTTTTATGTATTGCATCCATTTCAGCACTAAAGCGTTACGCAATACCTGGATGCATTATTGCGGTTAATTGGTCCATTCTCAGAACCCATTCACGATTTCAGTTTCCCTGGATTCCGTCTAAATGCGATTTTTCAGTGGCAGTAACGTTTTTACTTTCTCATATATTGAGAAAGTATTGTTATCGCGAAAAAATTCGACCTCGAGATTTTTACGGAAATATACGTTTTAGGTGCCGCTGAATCCGAAAAAGTGGTTTTCGCAATGCCGTCTGTCTGTCTGCCTGTTACTGGCTCTCGAGCCTAAACGGTAGATCGAAAGTGAATGAAATCTCGTACTTAGGCATTTTATCTTACAGAGCAGAGTATATATGTAGAAATGGTTGACATTGCTCATTAATTAAGGGAAGTTCATTATACGCATTTTTAACAACAATCCGATTTTCTCAAAAACGGCTCTTAACGATTTTGATCACTTTTCGTACAGTTACTTGAGTTTACGTCTTCAATAATGCTGTATAGTTAAGGTGACCATTTTCTGAAAGACAAAATACAGGACATATTTAGTTTGACTTGGAAATACAGAACATCAAAACCATTAGCCACTGAAAATTATAATTAATTAATGTAGGGATATTCCTTTTGTAAATCGCTGCTTAAAACACATTTTCTCTTCTAGGGCGTTCTTTTTGAGAAAATTGTCAAGTACATAAATCAAAATACTCTTATGCCAATAAACATTCAGATATATAACAATATACATTTCTATTGAAATAGGAACGAGAGCTTAAATTTTATACTAAATCGATAATATAATATGAAAATTTTTGCGATATTTGTCTTACTACAATTTATCCGTTAAAACGTTTTTATATTAGAAAATACAGCGTTTTTACGGGACAGTTAATGAAATACAGGACATTTGGGCGTCCTGTATAATAATTTAAAATATACGGGACAAGGTCCTGAAGTACAGGACTGTCCTGTAAAATACAGGACGGATGGTCACCTTATGTATAGTTCATATTTCTCAGAAAATGAATATAAGTCTAGTTTATTCTAGGCAACTTTAACAATAATTGGATTTTCTCAATAACGGCTATAACGATTTTGATGAAATTTCGTACCGTCACCTGAGTATACTTCTGCAATAATACTACATATTTCATTTTTCTCAATGATTGAATGTAAGGCTAGATTATTCTTGGGCAGCTTTAACAAAAATTGGATTTTCTAAAAACCGGCTGATACGATTTTCATTTTCAAAAGATAACTAAACGACGCATTAATATATGAGAAAGTTTGTACAATGTATGTTGTACAGATTTTTTCCCTTGTGGTTTAAGTAATGAATCGGCCCGTTGAGTCTTCAGAGAGAGAGAGAGAAAGAGTTCAAAGAGCGTAGGGTAAAGGAAATGACTCTTTTTGGAGGGTATTCCATAATTGGTGGACTTGTTATATGGATGGGGAAAATTTTTATTTTTCTGAGGAAGACGTTGACATAGAGCAAAATGCCTGGGGAAATACAGGAAATTAATTAGATGGTAGCCTCTGGGATTGTGCGTGTGTGTGCTTGCGTAGGATTAGAAAGTATAAAAAAGTGACAGTCGGCGTGCGTCTCTTCGTCTCCAGAATTAGGAGGTTTGAAAAGGCTGGGCTCTTCGCTTACAGTGGGGTAAGGACTGAGGACTGGAAGTTTGTTGGGAAAACATTGTGCGCTAATCCTGATTGCTCTGTGTCACAAGGTTTTTTTTTTTTACGTAGTTTGAAAAGTGGAATCGCATTTCCTAAAATATTAGTATGTGACGATATTCTTTCGATTTCGAAATTTATTTTTGGCGCTATTATTTTTGATTTTAACTTTTCACTTGGTCCGTCCAGGCTCAAAATTTTGAAGCTACGACAGGAGTTCGTTAGCCAAGATTTTCGGGATAGTTTCGACTCGTGGCGGGCATACGTAAACCCTATTGATTTTGATTTTTTTTGGAATTAAAAAAAAAAGTGCAACGTATACGGATCCGTTATTATGGCAATGTTTGTTTTTTTCCACGCTGCGGTGAAGTATATTTTAAATAACTTTTGATTGGTTATGGGTTTTAGGTTTAAATTTGAAGTACGTAAACCCTATTGATTTTGATTTTTTTTGGAATTAAAAAAAAAACTATTAAGTGCAACGTATACGGATCCCATATTGCGGCAATGTTTGTTTTTTTTCCACGCTGCGGTGAAGTATATTTTAAATAACTTTTGATTGGTTATGGGTTTTAGGTTTAAATTTGAAAACCTGAAATTAGCATTGTCTCCGTTGTTAGCACTTGCTTTAAAATTAACTTAAAACAGCTTTTCCTGGTACCTATTTTAAGAAATGTTACTACAGTTGCTTGGAAGCCGAAAGACAGTATAAAAATTATCTAAAAATAATAGTAAACTTAATTTAGGACATCAGTGAGGGGTAGGAGTGAGTCTAGCGGTTTCTGTCGTTTCATACAAAAGTGTGCAATATAAAAAAAATGTCGGCACGGAGGAAGACGAGTTATTTATATTTGAACGTTCTAAAAAAACGCTTTCGGAATCTGCTTTTGCAATTGTTTTTTAACTTGTTATTATCTCGCTTAATTAATCTTATCGACACTGATTTTGTTCATTTTATTTTATTTATTTTTGAGATATTTTGCGGAATGATTTAATCGTTTACAATAGCTGGATTTTATAGCGGCAATGTTTTGCTATGTAATTTTTTTTCCTTTTCCAATCAAACAAATTGCCCGGGAAGTGGGTGGGGGGAAGTGGGGATGAAAATTGAACGGTAAAAAGCTGTTAACTATCACCGCTAGACGATAATAGCTGGGAAATACGTAGTTTACGTGCTCGGGGCTTTATTACCTGATGGTCGAGATGTCGAATTAGACGTTTCGTGCCTCTGTTAATGTAATTTGGGGTAACGTTTTCTATTTTCAGTAATTAAAATAAGTTTTATTTCTTTGAAGCATAAACGTTCTTAGAAAACCACATAATAATTTTTTGAAAATTTTACGTCCACCACGATTTTAATTCGTTTTTATCTCAGCTGTGGGTAAATGTTTGCCTTTAAAGGATACCCGTCCGGCAAGTGTAAGATCCGGGTTCGGTTTCCGGTAAAGACAGGATTGTTGTTCTTCTTTATAGCTACAATCCCATCAGAAGATCATTTCCTCCCGTTCGTATTTATGATGTTTACATTAACGAAGATGGGTAGGAATGTGATAAATTACAACACTAAAACATAATTCTATCAAAATGTCTTCCGATCTTATGCGCTGAATCATTCGCATGGACTAGTTCCTAAAGGGCGCGAACTTTAGTGTGAATGATAAAATGCATAACGTGCTTAAGAAAATAAATTGTTTATGTCTAAGGTCATATTATTTAGGTAAAATTGTCCCGGCGACTGCAGCTAAGAGTGCACCTTTTCCATACTCGAAAAAGATTTCGCCCGTCAGATGTTTTTTGATGCGCAATTGCCGTACGTATACGACTCGCCCTCTCTTTAAAAATACGCAGCCCTTGAAGATGCGATGCTTTCAATGGGTAGAGTGACCCGACCGCAATTTGTCATAGTGCTCATCCTTTTAAATGATCTGCTATGAAGGAGGTGTTTCAAAGCGGTGGAATGAATGTACAGTGGTTCTTTCGAAGGCTTCTTTCCCGTGCAGTAGACCCCGATTCATCGCTTTGGTTATGTTATTCTTACAAAAGGGATGCACATTGGTACATGGAAACCATATTTATACTCTGTATTTTTAAGGAAGCACGGGAATACATTAATAACATTTTAAATTGTCCATGTGATGATATTATATTATGATATGCTTGTCCAACGCGAATTTTTTCACGCCACAGATTTGATTTTACATGGCTGAATGAGGTGGAATCTCATATGCTAAACACACGTCAAATTTGATTATACGCGATCCTGAATTATACGCACGCATATGGCGATAGACAGCCTATACCAGGGACCTCAAACCTTTTTTCGCTCGCCTGCGAAAATATAAAAAATTGCTTTCCTATTCTAACTTGCGTGCCAATTTGTTGTGCATCCAATAAAGAAAACTTATATGGGATAATTATTATAATTTAATCTCAACCTTAGAGCTCAGAGAACGCTGCATAAAATTCAGTTTATCATATAAAAAACTCGTTCCAGAGCATTCACAACTGAGCGAAATGTAAGGAGAAACGGGAATCTTTTTCTAGGACAAACAGTAAACATTGGCCAGGTTTTATCGTCATAATAATTGCTATTCAACAAGAATAGTCTTTTATATTGTGTCAGAAATGGAAAAAATACGAAAAGAGGAAATAAACCATATTTTCTGTTACTTGCCAACAAAAATCGTCAAAACTGTCATGCGCTGCGTAGGTTTGCCATCCCTGGCCTATAGGAAGGCGTGATATTTTCCATTGCCATCGCGTTTCTGCCCTACCCGGTCGTTTTTCCATAACCTAAGGACCCTGTTTCTCTGGAGATTACTGTGTTACATTTATCCTGACGTTTGTCATTTAGATTCGTTGTTAATCAGTGTAACTGCAATAGCCATGACATAAGCGACAAATGTTTTGTCGGTCATTAATAATTAAATCCTATTCATAAAAAGTGCGCTGGATAATCGACTTTCGGATTTATACGCAGTTCCGTGGAGACTTTTCGAAAGTCAGTGTCACGTGTAACTTCGCAATTTAAGGCCCTAGCGAATGAAGCGTTTCTAAGGAAGCATTTTCTCGTTTCATGGTAGCTGGGAATGATAAATCGCGCGGAGAAAATAATCCGAAGATTGATTCCTTTAATCACTTCGTTAGCGAAGTCTTAGTCCGAAATTGTTTCGCAATTACTGGGGGGGGGGGGGGGGGGGCGTACTCGACCCTCATTGTTGAACCATCTGTCGGGTACGACGTCATATCTTGATTATTGCGTCCTCTATTCGATTCGCTCCTTTTCCTCCTTTTTTTTTTTTAAGTACTCCCATTTGCAGAACTCTCCCTCGGTACAAGTGGAGTACCTACTGGATAAATAACGCGAGGGGATCGACGCAGACCTGCATCCCCCAGCCGGATGCATCTCGTTAATCCCCCCTCCTTTATTTTATGAAAAGCGCTGCATCAGGTTGACGTTTTAGGCAAATTCCGGAATTTCTGTTTTATTTCCCCTTTAGAAGAGGAAAAAAAAAACGAAAACGATAATAAACGGGTTGCCATGACGACCGCCATTTTTTATTTTCGGGATAAAAAGAAATTGAAGACGTTCCATTTTTTTTTTTTTTATATTTTCGAATATCCTCTTATCTCCTTTCCCGGATATTTATGGAGTAGCTTAATGATGGTGATCCGTGATGTACGGGGCTGCAGATGGGGGGTAATTTTTTTTTTCAAAAATTTTCTTCTCCTTCTGGGTGGAATTATATCGTGCGTTTTTTTTTTTCCCACGGAGCATGCATGAATAAATTTGCTCCGAGTTCTCTTATCCTCTTCTTCTTCCTCCCAACTCCACCTCTCTCTCTCTCTCTCTCCTCTCATATCCCATTAATCGAAGCGTTTATGCCGTGAATGGCTTATTTTTTTTCTTCTTTTTTTTTAAAGGGCTCATTTGGGGTTATTATCCACGATGTGCTCTTTTCGAGCATGGGCAAAGCAAAAAAAAAAAAAAATAGACTCGATAATTTGTGCGTGGTTATTCTCGTCGCTTGCGTCTTTTACTCAAAAGTGGATCGGTCTTGCTCGATACGTTATTTTTCTCTGACGAATTTTATAAGGATTCGAAATGTAAAAAAAAAAAGTCGTTTTTGCGTCGAGGTTGATGAAATGCGTTGAAGTGACGCGCTTCGTGATGTGGAGAAGAAATAAATATCTTTGAGGGTGTCCTCAATAGGACTAAGGGCGTAGCTTGCTTGTGAAGAGGTAGATATTCTTAATTGGTGATCGTTATTTTAAAATGCCCTAAGCTGCAGGTAATGCGTGAAAATTCTTGTGAGCATTTGGCGTTTTTTTTTTTAATATCTAAAAATCGGTTCGGTTTATTCGTCCGTCTGTCTGTCCAAAATCGCTCAAAAATGACCTACGTTATAAACGACATATTTCCAGGATAGTTAGATCTACATTACAGCCACATGTGGTAAAAATTCGGTTGGTCAAGGAGCAGTAGCGAAAGAACTTGTTTTATTAAATTCGCGATCAAAGAAAAACGACTCTTCAATTATTTCTCCACTTGGTCTCATTAATTTACCTATCTTATATTTTAATACACGAGTGCGTGCATTTATTGGTTACAGAATTTTTGTATTGACGATTCAGTAATATCTCTAGTACGAGGCTGCACTTTTAGCGAAACTCGCTCGTTAATATTCTCCACTACCAGAATTAATTATTATTCGTTAGAAATACCTAGTTTTCATTATCCTAGAAATTTTTTCTGTAATTCGAGTCACTCGTAAATGCATGCGAATGTGAATTTAAAATATTTTCTTCCGTTAAATTTTCATTTTAAGCACTTATTTCGGCTTATATATATAGGTATGGACCCGTGCGTTTATTTGTCGTCATTTGTTTATTTATACCTGTGTTTACGGATTTTTGTCACCGCGATCCCATTTGTTATATACGCCTGTGTGGAAATCGCACATTCCGTTCGATTGCTCAAAAGTTTATCTTTCGAGAACAAACTCAAATCATTCTTTTCCTGCTTAATGGGAAGGAAATCATTTCATCGGAATCAACAAATACCTTCCATCTTATCGATTCATTCCTCCCATTATCGCCGCGCACTTTCTGACTACAGGAATACAGATCGCCTAATTCCGCAATCCCTGCTCTTGTTTAACTCTGCGGGATATCTTCGAACCACAATTTCGGGGCTTTCATTACACAAAAGGTTTATAATACTCTTAAAACACAGCGGGGTTTGCCGCAAACCCGAGATATGAGGTGGTATTTTCCCGCTCGGTTTACCGCATCCGTCTTGACTTATTTTTCGACGCTTTTATCCAATAAAGCCGAAGCTCGGCTACGTTCCTAGCAGCGTGTTAGCATCATCCTTCATCGGGTTTTTTCTTGCTTTCCTACGGAGAGAAGAGGAATAGTGGTAGGGAAAGGTTAGTAAGCGAGGCTGCGTACTTAGGGCTCCGCGAAACCTACTTCCGGCTTCCATCAGCTCAAAGCCAGGTCCACCTGTGCTGCTACCTTCTCCATCTACGTTAATCCTTCAGCTTTATACGTTGCAGATGCGCTCCTAAGTCTCTCTCTGCTTCTTTCTACCTCTCTCTCTCTCTCTGCTGTTCCTTCATATCTGTCTTCTCTCTCGAAGCTTTCTTCGTGTCTTGCCGTCTTGAGCCAGCTTCATCGGTCTTGTGTTTTCAAGGTTCCTTTAGATTTAGGTTTTCTTTTTTTGTTTTTCCCTTCCTCGTAAATCCCCACTCTTTTGTCTTACTCTCGGAGTAAGAGAGAGAGAGAGGTTGTCTGATGTGTTATTTAATTAAAACCTCACACGTTGAGGGATGTCGCGTCATGTATATCTTCTTTGTAGACCCGGACCATTATTCTTTCGCCCTTTTCAAAACTCTGGGAGTGGGGGGAGGGCTTTAAAAGTCCAACATCCAAAGTAATCCCTGATTGAATGTTAATAAAACTGCTGTATTTTAATAAACTAACAAACCATTGTGGGATTTTTAGTAATTGTATCTACGGTTTCTCGAATACTAAGTTATTGATGTTTTCTTAGTAATCTTATACGTCATTCTGAGCTTCTTAATTTTATATCTACTGCTTCTTGGTTACCTTAGACTCGAAAGTCAGATTTTCATGACGAAAGTGTTAATGGCGGCATTTTTATACTTAAGTATATATTCAATGGATATATTCGTTGATAAATTAACGATTATGTGTGCCCAATATTAAGATTTTAATTTAAACAGTAAAATACCGTTAAAAAAACAGATTTATCGAGAAATTATGTATTATGTGCGACCGTATGGATGTGTGCGGGCGAAACGAAATTATTTGGAGAAATTGTGTAAGTACATACATCCCCTTAAAGTAATCCATTAATCGAAGCCACATTTCCGAACGGGATTGATTCGGCAAAACATTGAAATATTCGATCCCTTCGTTAATCCCAGGGAACGCAATCGCGCGCGCAAATTTCAATAATAGTTTTTGTCGCGGCGTCGCACGAGAAGGTCGCAAAAAACGTTTGAGAAACCGTCTCAGTCTCAGGTTTAATCTCGGGAAGGGATGCCGTTTTTCTCGAGGGTCGTTTTGAGAGGGGAGTAAAAGTGCCCCCTCATAGCTCCCGAAACGACCGTCCAATATCTTTACATGTATTAAAAAGAAACACGCTTTTTTGATACTGTTAAAGTCGAACCGACATCCCGCCAAAAATTCTAGCAAGAATCGGCGCGAAACTTCTCTCGTTCGAAAAAAAAAACCGGTTCAATTCAAATCGGCTCCCATCCTCGCCAGATGAACTTCAGGTCTCTCTCCCTCTCTCTCTGTCTCCGTCTGTGTTTTTTTTCTTCCATTTTCACGAGTTCAGAGCCGATGTACCCCCATCGGAGACACAATTCTCCTCTCCTTTGGATCCAGATGAATGGCCGGGTTTACATTCTCGCCGGCTAAAAACCTCGGGAATTGTAGCGAGTAGGGAAGGGAAGAGGGAGGTGTTGGGTGAGAGAAAGAGAGAGAGAGAGAGAGGAGGTAGGTGTTCGGAGATGGGGTGGGGGAGAGGGGGGGGTGGGTGAAGGAGGAGGCTATTGTTTGACCGCGGCGTTTCTTGCACTTAACCTGCCATTGTCGCCTCTCTCTCTCTCTCTCCCCCTCCCTTTGCGCTGACCTCTTTTCTATTGCCGGCTGCATTAATCTAAGAGGTCGCTTCAGTTACAGCTTCATTGCTCATTGTCCGGAAAAAGGGGGGAGTAATTTATTTGGTACCCGGGCGCTGCTACCTTTTGGTTTTCCGAAAGGCTTAAGATTCTTTGGGTGAAATATGGTGGGATATTTTTCAACCCCCCCCCCCCCACCCTCATACTCCCACACACCCCCCACCACCCTCTCCCCTCCATTGTTACTCGCAAAAGGGCTGATTAATCCCGAGATATCCTCTCGATTAAAATTTTTGCGGTCAGAGTAATCGCTCGTTTAATTACCTGGGTTAGGATTTATTCCGCAATTTTTATCGCGCTTAGGCTTTTGTTTTTTTTTTTCGTGGTAAAATGTGTGTGTGTGTGAGCATATATACACACTATCCCGTGAGAGTTATGTCGCACATTTCAGAAAAGATAAATATCACAGAAATGTTTTTAAAATTTTCATTTTCTAGCATTTAGCTCGTTCGCTGCAAAGGTTGCGAAGGGGGGTGGGGGGGGGGGGGTAACAAAAGAGTCTGGAAATGCAAACGCGAGGCGTTTTCACGTCGTTTGTCAAATGTTTTCCGCTTCGTCCCCGCGCGGACCGCTTCGATAGCGAATAAAACGCGTTTGGAAATAACGCCCCCCCCCCCCCCCCCCCCCCCCCCCCCCCGCTCCCCCTGGAGTGTCGAAGTTTTTTGGTTCTGCGTGATTTGTAGCGATCGTAAATCAAACTACGGTTCTGAGAATACTAATACCGATACTGCGTCGTTCAGGAACAGTTTCTTGGTACAGGATCCGATTTCTGCAGCTATTAACTCCGACGGACCGGAACGGGAAAGAAACGGAGAAGTGCGGGAAAAAATTGAATAGGCGCGTAATGTGCCGACGAATTTTTTTTCCCAGAAGGTTTCGGTCGAGATTTGAGAATTTGTTCGGAAGGGTTTTGAGTTAAAACCGATTCTGGGTGAAATTATATTCGAGAGGAATGTTATATTGCTTATAATATAACAGGCGAGACGTAACTTTGTGGGATTTGTCATTCATGCAGAAAAAAAATTGTGAAATAATTTTGTAGAATCGCTGATTTGTTGAATTGTAAGTGATATTTCAATAACTAGTGGTTATACAAAGTTGTTTTAGAAAATTTTTCGTTACGTTAATTTGACCGAGTTGACCGAAGCGAATTCGCTCGTCTAACAATTTTGAGTATGCAGTTTGTTTTATATGCGTTTTAAATTATTCTTCTTATTCGATTCGACTAATGTGCCAATCCCAAAATTCAGTCTTAGACAGACGAATATCGGTGAGTGTTGCTAAGTTTTTTACTTTCTCATATATTGAGAAAGTATAGTAATCGCGAAAAAATTCGTTATCGAGATTTTGATGGAAATATACGTTTTAGGTGTACCTAAGTCCGAAAAAGTGGTTTTAGCAATTCCGTCTGTCTGTTCGCGGCTCTAGAGCCTAAACGGTAGAGCGAAAATGAATGAAATATCGTACATAGGCATTTTATCATACAGAGCAGGATATATGAAGAAATGGTTGACATAATTAAGGGAAGTTTATTCTACGCATTTTAAACAACAATCCGATTTTCTCAAAAATGGCTATAGCGATTTTGATCAAATTTCGAACAGTTATTGAGTTTACGTCTTCAATAATGCTACATAGTTCATATTTCTCAAAAATGAATATAAGGCTAGTTTATTCTAGGCAACTTTAACAACACTTTGATTTTCTTAAAAACGGCTACAACGATTTTGATCAAATTTCGTACCTTTACTTGAGTATACTTCCGCAATAATACTGCATAGCTAATTCATATTTATCAAAAAATGAATATAAGGCTAGTTTATTCTTGGAAAACTTTAATAGCAATTGGATTTTCTAAAAAAAACGGCTCATACGATTTTCATAAAATTTCGCATAATTATTTAAGTTGACGTTTATAAGGATTCTACATAGTTCATTTTTTTCAAACTGTAACTAAACGACGCAGTAATACATGAGAAGGTTTGTACAGTGTGTATTGTACCGATTTTTTTTACTAATATATCCCGGGTATCTTTATGTTAAAATTAAAATATGTTCATGTGACATTCCGTAGTTTTTCACCCAAAAGGATATTTCTTAGGTCTAGGTTTTTTTACGACCCTGTAGTTAATGTGGCACGAGAACAAAAGAATAACGTTTCCACTCCCGAATGCACGCGCGCATTTCCAACGGCGGTATAATATCTTCAGAACGGAACTCGTTTTTCCTATCGCCCATTACCGAGTTCCTTCAGGCATTCGCGTTTCCGATTTTCAACTTTTTTTCCGCCATCTCTCAGCTCCTCCCTTAGACCTCTCGAACAATTTCCTCTTCCGACGATTGGAATTCCCCCGCTAGTTATCCACTTTCTTCATTCGGGGAATAAAAGGGTTGGTTTTTCGTTTATCCAAAAAATAAATAAATAAAAGGCGAGGGGATCCTTTCTCTCCCTATTTACCCCTTTGCCTTTTGCACGCCCTTTATTCCATTCTCTTCCTTTTTTTTTAATTACTCACCCCTCTTAAGCCACCCCTACACCCCACTTGCACAACCTTTTTTTTTGTGCGTTGAAACCCTTTCTTCCCTCTTACCCCTTCTCTCCTTCCTCCCCCCCCCCTCTCCCTCTCTCTCTCTCGCCTCCCCTAAGTACTTATTTCTGGCTTCCACCCTTTATAGTACCCTATCTATCTCTCCAACACCCTTAAGTGCGATATTTCATCCCCGGCGTTCCCTCTCTACCATACCCCCGTCTAACCCAACGTGTCTGAAACCCCCCCCCACTCCATCTCCACACTCTCACACCCACGCACTATCCGATTCATTTGTTTCTCCATCTCTCTCCCTCTCTCTCTCTCCCCCCCCCCCTCACCCTCCCCCCCCCCCCCCTCTCCCTTGGCTTGTCACGTGGGATTAACTGCAACCAATCCCCTTTATTCCTCGGTTCTCTCTCTTTCTCCCTAGTTCCTTTTTCTTCCGTACTTTCCCTACCTTCTCTCTTCTCTTCATGTAACCTCCTACAGTGTCTACGGTCCCAATCTCTTTATAGACGTCTCAGTTTTCCTGTTCTACCGGCTCTCTTTTCGTTTTTTTCTACCCAATTTCGTCTCTTCTTCCTCTTCTATTCCGTCTCTTCCTGTTATGCGAAGTTTGCAATTACCTCTGCCCATCCTTTATTTTTCGCTTCCTTTTGTTTTATGCGTCCTGTTGTTTTTTTCCTCGGTAAATTCTTTTCGTGTCTTGTTTTATTAGCTTGGATGATGATCTCGGGTTGTTGCGTATCACATATTTTATAGTGTGTTCCACGGTTGATCTATTTTTTCTTGCGTTTGTGTTTTTTTTTTCGTTCCTAAATGTTGCTGACGTTGCCAACTATCTAGGTGCCATTCTAAGATGAAGTGCGTTAACTTTGTTTACCCAACAGATGTAAAGACATCGGGGGGGGGGAAAACTTGATGCGCGTTTCGTCCACAAAGCGGCCGTCCTCGGTGGCGATGCACCGGTAGTAGATTCTAATGAACCGTCATAATTATAATTCTAGTACAGTAGAGAGCCGATTATCCGTGGTAATTGGGGGGAACCGGGGCCCGGATAATCAAAAGACACGGATAATCCAAATTGAATGTATTTATTGGAATTATTGTTACATTAATAGAATGCATAATTGAAAAAAATGTGAATAGAAGGTCAGGCTCTAACAATGTAAACGTTTAAATACTTCGACAAAGAACGGCGACAAACTAAAGTTAAAATGTAATTTTAACTCACTCTCCCACACTTTTATTCAGAGATTAAAATACTCTTACAATGTAAATGTGTAAATACGTCGCCAAAGAACGACGACAAACTAAACTTAAAATGTAACGGGAGTTAGGAAAACAAGATCAGACTCCAACAATGTAAACGTGGTAATAATTCTACTCCCCGCGCACGACTACGGTTAATAGAACCCCGGATAATCGGCGCTTTACTCTACTTACAATTTTAAATGCTTTAATCTCCATTAAATTTATATTGAAAAAGTTTTCTTTGGTTGCCATAAAACTTAAGGATTAGAATACTAAGCGCATTTGTGCTACAAAGCAATCATCAGCAGTCACTGATAGTAAATTCCAATAAAGAACTATGGTATACTATTTTTTTAAAGTCTACTATCGTTGAATCTCCACTGATGGCGGCTGCTTTGTAGCCAGATGAACACATAAGTCGGTCTATATGAGAGCTAGGAATTATTTTTAAAAGTGTGGATCTAGGATCAGCTGATGGGGAAATAACCGGTGTCCACATCAAAATTGCAATTAATTCGATAAAAATTCATGCTAGAAGGAAAATATGATTTTTTCAGGGATGACATGTTTCTGCAGTGGATGGAACGTCTCAGATTGAAAAACTCAAGCACAGGGATTCCATTCCGGGGGAGTTCATTTTAAAATATTTAATTTTTATTCTTAAAATTTTTGTCGCAGAATAATATGTATTTATGTTTTCGTGAAAAAAAAATTTCAAAAGACAGCCTCGTGCCGTTTGCCACGCAATTCTACCCTCACTTGTTTTCCTGGGATAATTACTGGTTTCTGTGTGTTTTATCTGTATGTCACGGCCTACCAAATCTGACTGTTAGGTACGCGAAACGATTTTTTTTGTCCGTTTCAACGTTTCAAGCAGTTAGATTCAATGTCGTGTCTCCAGATGTTTAAGATTAAATGATGAAATGATATCGCGGAGGCATATTTCGCTAGAATTTCCAAGAGTTTTGCCTCAACTGACATCCAGGAAACAAGTAGCGTGGGACGAGGTTCTGGAAATATCGATCTGTCGGAACGAACCCCCCCCCCCCTCCCCTTCCCCCCCTCCCCTCCCCCAAACTCCTCTCCCATCTACTCCTTCGTACTGTTGCGACACTTGGCTGCGACTCACGAGGAACACTCCGTCATAAACGCAGGAATGACTTCGTGGAAGAATAATTTGATGGATTAATGCAGTCAGTCGATGGATTATTTAAACGATTAAACCGAATCGACTACGTCCATCCTTTCGAATTGCACGGTTTCCATTTACGCGGTTTCGTTTCAGCACGGGTTTCTTATTCAGAGAGCTACCTCGAATTTAATGGCCAGGAATTTCGCTTTAGCGGCATCCAAAAGGTTTAAAATTCGTGAAATATTTCGGTTCGATCCAGGTGTTACAGGTAAAGGTAAAGGAAACAATGCTCGAAAATACAGTGGAGTTGAATTTTGAACTCAGGACGCGCTGAAATATTACCTCGTGTGATCATAGCAGGGTTTTTTTTTCCAGTAAGGCATGTGCCGCGCAAAGTGAGCTACATAGCTACCTTGCGTGGGTGATTTACATCAACCCTATGTTGATGTTCACCGCGTTTTTTTTAGTATTCTCCTTCGTTAGTATATAATTTTGGTAATCCCTCGCCGATCTCTTATTCGATTATGCACGTTTAAATAAATTTGACACATCCTTCCAATACCTACTAAATTAAAATCCTAATTTTAGTTATTTCGTCAGTTAGGGTAATGGGAGGAATATTATTAGCGAAGTTAAACGCTCAAATATTGCCGAGTTTAGTAATGGAAGAAAAACGAGGTAATTTTCTCCATGTACATGGATAACGCTAGTTGTTTTATATTACTATACTCGTGCTTTATTTATTCTTATCCTTGTGTCAGAAAATATAAGATGATGGATTTAGCAGCGCGCACAGTAACAATGCAGTTATTATGTGCTAAACAAACGAGGATCGTAAAACTCCGTAGCCTGGAGCGCCTCCGGTCCCGAGCTTTCCGGAAAAGATTGGCTCAACTGCATAAGTACATATTTCAAATTGATAAATTAAAGACTGCGTCATATTGCCTTTCAGAAACATTTTTTCTCCAGTCGTATTCATTCCGGTGATAAAAATTCGCACTCTTTTTCGCCATCTGGTTTAATGAGCGCGTAGGTTTTATGATTCAGTTTTCTCCGAGGTATTTTTTTCATTTCGGCGTTACTCTTAAAGGGATATGGGTCACGATTGTTAGGAAAACAGTCACATTTTTTGCGTGGAGGTGGCGGTAATCCTTCTTCGCCCCAAGACGACAAAAGACGGACGTATTGCGTGACGTGAAATTTCTCCCGTTCCGTTCTCCTTTCCATTCGGTCCCATTTAACCATCCCACGCCTGTCGCTATTTTCAAGATTCCGACACATCGACAGATTCCATTCTCGCCCGTCACAGCGTCATCCCCCGTGTCACATTCTTCCATCAGGTTCTTCATCTTTTCTATTTTACGTCCGTATAGCTCTCGCACTGCTACCTCTCTGCGGTTTCGTAAACCCGGAAATTTTTCCCAACGTCACTTATGGAAACGTCTGCGGGTTAATTGAAACGTTAGAGGACGGGTTTTTCTTTATGCCTCGTCGAAAATCACTTTCCCGTCATTTTTAGTCGGAGAAATGTTTTGAGGAGGATTTACAATCGCATGTAAGTGTGTCAACTGAATCACAAGGTGCTGTTTCTGGTCATTGAATGATAGTTGGGATTTTTCGCCGTGAAGTGGCTAAGTGAAAATTTCAATTCTTATATTCATCACTAAAAATTGCAGATGAATTCAAGATAGATATATTCCTGCGATTTACGGGGCATGTGGAGTTATTATGCTGACCCATCGTCTGACATATAAACAGATAATGGTATACTTGAGCACTGCTACAATTTTTTTCTTAACGTTTCATTCAAACTTTACTAAACTAAATTGGGTCACGTGCTGTCTTTGCAATGGTTCAATGCTCATCCGTTGGCGCTTCAGTCGGTTTTCTGTTCCCATTTCTGATTCCGATCTCGTTCCCGTTTCGTCCCTTCATCCGCAGTACGCTAGTGCTACGGTAGTATTCCCGTCCTTAGAAAACTGTGTTAGTCTTCTCCCGTGCAATCCCAATCTTATTATTCCTTTGCCACGTTTACTTCCGTCCACGTTCTCATTTATTTCCCGTCCCTGTTCAAATGCTAGCTTCCAGTTCTGTTTCAAGTTACCTTTCCCAGGCCCAAGTGCCGACCTCAGTCCAGTCTTATTCCCGCTCCAAGTCCCAATGCCGTGTACAAATCATTTCCAATTTTCGTTCCTGGTCACAAATACCGTTCCAAGTTTTTTTTCCCAATCCCGATACTGGTCCAAAGGCCTTATCAAGTAGCAATCCCGTTCCAAGTTATGTCCCGACCCCAAATCTAATAACCCTCCATCTCCAATTCCCGATCTCCTTTCCAGCACATTTTCCACTTTCGTTCCAAGTTTCGTTCCGCATCCTAATTCCAGTTCCCGTTCCAGTTCTCGTTCCAGTTCACGCTCCAGTTCCCCTTTCCAGTTCACGTTCCAGCTCACGTTCCAGTTCCCGTTCTAAGTTCCATCTCAAATTCCCACCCAAGTCCTACAACCAATCACGTACCGTCACCAGAGTTGCTATCAATTCAATTCATAACCCTAAACAAACCGTTCCCTTATGCCGTCCTGCGCGGCTCCCCCTCCAAATATGTTCTTCTAACGAACCTTGCCTTTTTCCCCTTCTTATTCCATCACGTTCGCATTTTCCTTGCAACCATATCCCTTGATACGTTCTCCGCAAACTCTCCCGCCCATTTTTTTCTTCCGCCTCTTGAGTTTTCTCTCCCACCCGGAACTAAAGCTTCCCATCAAGGAGCGTTGACGAGATGATACGCCGAAAGAGGATTTTTTTCCTTACTCAGCCACCTTGTAAAGGGAAAGAGAAAAAAAAGGACGATATCCGCACTCGTATCTCCCCCGCTCTCTCTCTCACTCTCTCTCTCACTCTCTCTCTCTCTCACTCACTCATAAAACTCCGGCCGCCAAACCATCTTCCTCCGCTACCTTCTTTGATTTTTTTCCTCCTCATTGTAAATATTTTTCGTTATTGCATTGTTTTTTTCCTTATGTTTCTCTCTCACTCGGCTCACTTCCTTCCGAGATTCGACTCACTAAAGTTCTTGATATCTTTTTTTTTGTTCGTTTTAATTCTTCCCGGCTTCTTTTTTTGGCGCCCTAGTTTCCGTTTAATTTTCCTTCCGCTTCCCGGAGCTTAAAAAGGGTGTGTGTGGGGGGGAGGGTGGCGTTGTACTTAAGAGGAGTTGTTGCGATCTCATGTGTCGATGCAATTTCGTTGCTGTTTTTTTGTTTTGTTTTTTCTTCCCCCTCTCCTTTTGGCGATATTCCATTTTCATCCGCTTTCGTCTTTCAGCAAGTTTGTTTATTTTTTTTCTGGCGTTGTCCTTATTCCCGTTGTTGACATCCTAGCTTCAAGTCTTCCTTGTCCGTAACCGATGCCATTCATTGGCTGCCGGAGTCTATTATTTTTCTCTCTCTCACTCTTTATCTCAAAAATTTATCTCGCCGGATGAAAATCGAGGTACTTTATCTCCTAAAACAAAAGATCGTCTTTAAAATTTAGTTTCGTCACTTCGGGCGAAGTATGCGACGAAGTTTTTAATTAACTAAAAAAAAACCAAGGATATAATTGTACTTGAGCAACCTAGTTTCCATGGTGATTTTTTCCCTTGTTTATACACGTTCGCTAAGGTAATAACATAAATTAAAACACTAATTTTGTTTTCGAAATAAATAAGTTTAACTGAGAATCCCTTACGAAGGAGTTCACTCAAGTAATGTCTGCCTAATAAGGGTTCATCCGTTTTAAATATAATTAAAACTTACCTGTGCGTGTATATAATGCGCTCACATACGTTGGAGTGTTATTATGTTTACCTGTATCTATAAAGACGAAAATGAAGTAAAGGTATGAGTAGTTCGTTGACGAAAATTAATGCTTAATAGGCTGTTCATTGCAATTTTACTTGAAATACAATGCAGTAAAGGAAATACAAAATGATAAAAAGAAAAAATAAACGTAATGAAAGTTAAAAAATGAAAGAAGAACACATGGCAGAGACATGGAGACGTTTTTGCTAAAATGATTTTAGTTGACCATTCTTTTGTTCGCGTCGAGTGTTTTTAGATGAAGAAAAATTAAAGACCACATTTTTCTCTCCATTGATGTTATGTGACCTGTGATATGTTGATAAAAAGTTACTCGGATAGAGGTCAGTATTTGCCACAATAACGTCGGCATAAGCACATAATTACTATTTGTAGTGTAGGGCTTCAAAATTCGAAAAGTTCCCGAGAATATTTTTTTTGTAGGAAGGTTCCATAAGCGAAAAAAATCGCACCTGAGTACTTTTTTTTTCAGAAAAACGATTGCCTCGTTGCCCTTGAGCTCCAAGGTGTGAACAACACGGTGCCAAACTTTATTCCATTCGGTGGACGCCTTGAACCGCGAGTGCACGCCATCCTTTTTGCTGGCACTGACGTGTGGCATACACACCCTCACACGTGAATTACAAATTTTATGCATAGGATTCTTCGTTTTGATTACTAAATTCATCGAGTTATACGTTTTCGCGACTTGTGTACTGGAAAATGTAAAAAAATTCAAGTCATTGTAATGATTACTCGTAAAATATAGTTTTTCCTAAGTTTTCATTTGTCTAAGTCCTTAAATCCTATACAGAAACGAAAACTTCTCATAACAAGGCTCGCTTATTTGAAATTTTTACCTTATATTTGAATTGTTTAGTAGTTTCCCATTTAATATTCATCATCTTTGCCCGTTTTTATTCTAAAAAGCGTTTCGCGGTGCCTTTATAAAACGTTCTGTGTGAGAAGTTTTCTTTTCCTAATTCCGAGCATATACCGCGTGCATCCGTGTTAGTTGCGTGTGGGTGTCCACGTGCGCAAGGACGCACACGTATAACGATGTTCATCCGTGCAGACTTTTCCGAACGTCTTTTGAAAGTGGTTTTTTTTCCGCGCCCGGGCGGTCCAAAATGGATCCGCATCGGCAATTTATCGTCCCGAGAAACGAACGAGAGGTTTTATTTATTTTATTTTACAAAGGGGTTAAGTTTTTGCGAACTATCGACGAAAAAAGAAAAAAAAAACGAGAGCAAGCTTCCTCCCTCCAATTACGCAGCTCGTGTCTAATGCATCGTTTTCGGCATTAGACTAATTCCGCTCTTAATCCCGAGTCTTTTCGGAAAGGAACATCTCCTTTCTTCGCCGAAAACACGCCCTAACGAAATCCATTACCGCTCGGCAACGTTCCTCGCCTAATCTATATCCTCTCGTTTTCATCTCGGACCGATTCTTTTTCCTTCTCTTCCTTCCAACTTCCGTTTTTTTACGCCCCTGTTGCCAAAATTTCCATCTCACTTTCTTGTTTCTTTTATACCCGAAAAATGCTCTCTCTCATTCTCTCTCTCTCTCCCTCTCTCTCTCTCTCTCTCTCTCTCTATATATATATATATATATATATATATATATATATATATATATATATATATATATATATATATATATATATCTGTATCTGTATCTCCGCTCTTTTTTCCCTCTTCCTTTTTTTCCCCTCCACTAGTCTAAGTCGATGCCTCCCATCCTTGGGTCCATTCAGGGATCTTTTACCCTATACTTTACTTCTCCCTTGAAAACCCTCATCTTTCTACTGCCACTCCTCCCACGGTCTTTATCTCTCTAAAAACCCTCCGTTTCTTCTTTTTGTTCAGGAAAAAAGGGTGCCTTTTTCCTCTCCTCTCTCTCTCTCTCTCTCTCTAGTGCCCCGTCTCTCTCTCTCTCTCTTACCCTTCACTCTTCCTTCCCCTCGCTCTCTTTCCCTTCCATCTGTCTCTCTCTCCCTTTCTCCCTCCCCCTCTCTCCCTCCTATCCCCCCCCGCGCTCTCTTTTCCCTATTGCGGATACTGATTCACTCTTCGCATTGGATTCGCCGGTGTAGAAGTTCATACCCGAGTTTTTCGGAATATGTACCAAATACATACGTAGTGTAGAGAAAGTATTGTTTTCGCGAAAAAAATCGAATTCGAGATTTCAACGGAAATACACGTTTTGAGGTCCGAGGACCGTTTTCTCGATTATGTCTGCGTGTGTGCGCGCTGGTATGTGTGACAGAAATTTTCCGTGCGCTCTAACTAAAAAACTATTCATCGGATCAGCATGAAATTCTGTATTTGTGATTTTATATATATTCTTAAGATTTGATAAGATTTTGATAAAAATCGGTCAAGCGGAAGTAGCAGTTTACTCCTGTAAAATTTTAGTTTTTAAAAAAATATTTTGCTTAAAACTGAATTTTTGTTAACATATATATAAAAGTTGTAGATATTATTTTTTCCTACAACTTTTGTTTGAACTAAATTTTCATATGAGAAATATTTCAAGAGATATTGAATTTTCTTCGAAATTGACGGTTAGTGGGCAGCTCGCGCGTGTGGTAGTGACAACAATTGAATCGCCAGCGCTGAAGCGTGAAAGTTGAACTGTTCCTATCGCCGTATTTATTTGATTTCAGTTGACAACTTACGTATGGAGAAAGTCATGTGTTGGACACATCAATTTATTCCTTCTCATAGTCAGTCTCTCAGATTGAGCGTAAAGAACTCCCTCACCCATCATTCTTCTTCGCTTTGTTCCTCTCCCCCCCCCCCTCCCCCCCTCTCGCCCTCCCCCTCCCCTCCCTCCCCCCCTCTCCCTCTCTCTCTGTCCCTATGTTTTTACCAATAATGTTGTACAAGTTTCATTATAGTGTTTTCCCACATAAATAAACTGATTTTTTTTATTGCTCCTATTACAACCAGTGCCGGTCACTCAAGTTTTGGGGCCCCGGGCTAATAATTTTTAGGAGCCCCTATAAAGTAAGAAAAATATAAAACGCAGACGCACAGAGTAATTACTGTATTCAGTGACATTCGAGCAACCATGCAATCAGCGCAAACGGACAACGGACCGTCAAAAACAAAATTCTGGCACACCAGTATTTAAAAAAAATGAAGCGAATCACAAAAAAGTTCATTTCTTTAATGAACGGGGCTTTGAAACTTTCAGGGTCCCAAGAAGCGGAGTCTAAGGAATTGTCGAGACAAGAATTATGGGACCCTAAGCATTGAGGGGCCCAGGGCTGAAGCCCATGTAGCCGATGCCTATGTCCGGTCCTGATTTCCACTAAAAAATATTACATAGTAAAGATTCTCCTGCACCATCTCCCCTATAACGTTGGTATGCTTTCTGAAAATATTCCGTGTGATGCGAACCTGGATTTACTTAGCGAAAGGACTTTTGTGTACCAAACCCTTTCAAAAGCTCTCCTCCAGATCCGACATTCTCAGACCTCTCTCCCATGCACATATGTCTATAAATAAAATGTTTTTGCCGATTATAGTAGGTATAAACTTGCACACGAGGCATAGTAGTACTTTGACACTTCTCTTCCTCGCTCAGTCATCTGGAATCTCACATCACAATTCCGATCATACCGTTTTAAGGCGAACCGTAAATTATATGATTTATTTATACAAGTATCAGAAGACAAACAGTTGTTATAGTGAATCCGCTTTATCGGATGGCAAGGTGTGTTTCTAGGTTTCATAGCGTGGTTTATTTACGCTATCTATTCACGGCGTGGAGAACGGTTAATGTGGCAGTCGCGTTTGTTTTGTTCCCTGATTTTTTTTTTAATATTTGGGTATTTAAGTCATTGGAGGTTTTTCTCGCATTTGAGTCTATCTGCGGTGTAATACTTCTTAGGACGTTGGCGTAGCTGACCACGTGTTTCGTTCCAGAAGATTATAAACACTCGCTGATTCGCCGATTGACTGTTAAGATGTCCGCGGTCGCGAAAGGATTCTCTCATAGCTGTATTTATAAACTCTCGATTCGCAGTTGACCTGTTGATTCGTCTTAACAAAGGGGTTTTTCGGCGTAAACTTCTTTCGCTCGATTGACCCGTGGGGCCGTGAAATTCCATTCGTGTTTTGTTTACGAGACTCGGGGAGCGGAAATCCTTTTACGTATGCTGGGTCCTCATTTAATTCGATCTCTTTTGATTAACGTCCAGAATTTGTTTTACTAATGGTGTATGGCGTTTTGTATTCATACATTTTATGTCGTTAAAAATACCTTTCACACACTTGAACATGCCATGGTTAATAAAATTCTGGCAGAATGCGTATTAGAGGTGATGTGTACTAATGGAAAATATATACAGTTATATATATTGTTAATTTGGGCTTGGCTCATTTATTGATTTTTTCTTGAAGCTTGGGTGTCTGTAGAACAGTAAATCAATGCCGCCCTTGCTATATAGGAAATTTTTCTTATAATGATAATAATTATTAGCTGAACAAAAGACGGATGGATATGTTTTCATCTAGTTAAATAATCTCCTATTCGCCGTGTGAAAAATACGATGATGAAATTAGTATACACATAGCAATTTAAAGAGTTTATAATCCCAATTAGAAAAGTACCACAGTAGCGAAACTATAATACTGTAGATTCCGAGGATTTCGATAGACCTACAGGGCTATCGTATATCTATATACTGTTTTTTTAAATAAAAAATTAGCTTTATTTAATTTCCTAAATGGATTCATTTCATCGATATTTGGAGCTTATCCAGGTGAATTATTTCCTTAGATTGCTGAGTGTTGTCTCAGCGTAGGAAAGGCTAGGACGGGATCAATGATTTTTCCTATTTAGAGAAACATTACGGACGAATTAACAAATAAAAAAAATATTTTGCGGAGGAAAGTGACCTTGCCAAGCGTGCGGTTGGGGCTATAGGCCATGCGTTCCAAACAGTGGTTTTTTTAACGTAAGAAAAGAGGGGTCGCCTTTATGACTTCTTTCCAGAACATTCTCCCTTTCCGTTTTAACTATTTTTTCAAAATCTTTCTCCCGGTCAATTTAGGATCGTTTAATGTCTCATCCCTTCTTCTGTCTCTCCCACCTCGTCCTCCTCTTACAATGCCCTCCGGCAGACAGTCCCGTATCGATTATATTCCCACCAAATGGCCGAAGCTAATATTCCGGCCGCATGGCCACGTGCCGCGTTTTTCTCGCGCGGGGTGGTCGGAATTTATCTTTCCTCCCTTCGTCCCCTTCCCTCCCTCCTCTTTTCCATTTCGTCTCACTCTCCCCCCACCCCCACCCCACCACCCCCTACCGTGAAAAATAAAACGTCCATCGGAAAACTTTCCATGCGAGAATAATGGAAAAAGAGATAAACAAACCGGAGGGAGGGGAGAATAAAAAAAAAGCGAAACGTTTTTGATCGGATATCATGCATCATCACAAGCCCACATATGAATGAACTCGCGGACGCGGCTTGCGTGAATCCAATGAATCACCTCGTTTTATGCGTCATTATTTTATCTTTTGTTGCCGTTTAAAAGATTGTCTCGTGTTTTTTTTTGGTCTCTCAAAGTTGCTCATTTTGTGGAGTAAGGTAGAGGTGGGTGAGGATTTTTTATGTTGTTTTTTTTCTGTCAGTGGAGTGGGGAGGGCGTAAAGAGCGGTTTATTGAGTATCCCGATGCGAAGCGTCCGGTGTCATTTTTTTTGGGGTCTTTTTTTTTCCTCAGGAAATAAGAGTATGAATGAAATGAGTTTATTATCGCGGCCCTCCAGGAAATTGGAAGGAGAGGGATTTTCGTGTATTTGTGAACGTTTTCTTTGGAGGAGAAAAGCTTAATTGACCAGTATCGTTTTTTTTACGGTGTTAGTAAAGTTTGTGACAGTTTGGTTAAGGAGGATAAAAGCGTTTCTTTTTTTCCGTGAAGAAGTGGATTTCGTAAGAAATACTCACTTTTTAGGCGAGTTTCGCTTCCAGCGTGAGCGCCTATTATCGTCGGTCTGTCTGTCCGTCCGTCCGTTTCTTGCTCGTTCCAGCCGTTGGGTCATCATCTATACCCTATTCTATAACTCTCCACATATATCTTTTCGATATTTCTGTGCAAAATACCGCTTCCTCCCATGTTGTTATAACCTTATGCCAGTGGCGAATCCAGGGGGGGGGGGGGGGCGATCGCCCCCTCCTTGGATAACCCCATTGCACTCCACTGGGCGCTTTCTTAAATTCATTCCGTGCAAAAATCCTCAATTATACGCCTCAGATTAGGTCTGTATAGTAAGAGAAAGAAGGAGTATAATAGGGGTAGGGATTTTCAAAATATAGGGCACTTGGGAGGGGCGGATTCGATAGGTGGAGGGGCGATCGCCCCCCCCCCCCCCCCCTCCCCCTTCCCCCTTGAGAAGTTTCTGGATCCGCCCTTGCCTTATGCGATTCCTAGTTTCGATCGAAACGAGGAATAGAATATCATTCTGGACACGTATTATTAGGCGCGTTTCGCTTCCAGCGTGAGCGCCTATTATCGTCGGACTGTCCGTCTGTCCTTCCGTCTTTCTCTCCGTCCGCATGTTCGTCCTCGGCTTCTACCTAACGGATTTTCATGAAATTTGATATTAAGGACTTACAATCAAATATAAGAAGAAAATCGCAAAAATCCGTCCGCAATTCGTTTTCGGCTTTCATGAAATTTGATATTAAGGACTTACTATCAAATGTAAGAAGAAAATCGTAAAAATGAATCACGTACGCCAATCAGGGGTACCACTTAACTGGGGACAAAAATTAAATTTTCGTCATATCTCGTAAAGTATTGCTCAAATCAAAATATTTTTCAAATAAAAGTTGTGGAACTGCTAAAGTAGAGTATTTCCTTTTCTATACATTTTTATCGTAGGAGTAGCCGTTATCGATAAAATCAAACAAAAATGTTTTAATTCGAGTTGAACGGAAATTTTTTTGCATGGTCACTTCTTCATTGTTGATAACATAATCTCACAAACAAACGTCTAATTTCCTTACGTGTGCATGCAATATTTATAAATAGGAAGAAAATGGATTATTTATTAAGAAGAAAAGAACTTTAAAACGCTATTTCCCTTACGTACAGGTATATAATTTCTTTCTAATACTCCATTGCACGAAACGCGCCCCTTTGTGATACGTTGTACACTTTCCTAACTTGTTTACTTTTATGTCGATATTTCAGGTTCTCAGTTTTTCAAGGCTACGTCAAACCGCTCGATTCTTGTATGTACTTCCTTTTGAAGTGTAGATATGGTAAGATTGTAAGTTCAGTTGTTATATATACAATATTAATGTGGGCAACGTTGACTGTGGCGTAGCCAGGAATTTATTTTGAGGTGCCAGGTAATAAAATTCATATTTTCGTGTGGAGGTTATCCTCTTATTTTTATAAATTTCAATAATATCTCATGAAGATCGCAGCAATTAAAAAAAATCATTTCATTTAATAAATATCTTTACTTCAAGTTCAACTTATAGTTAATGCGAAAGCAGTCGCTGCTCAAATTATTTACGATATTTGGAATGGGGAATTGCCCGGCTGCCCCATTCCTCCCTTGGCTGCCTCAATAAATGATAGTGATTTGTTCTTAAAATATATTGGGCTGTCAGTAAAGTTGTTTGAATATTTTTCTGAGAGAAATGGGTTTAAAAAATTCAAACGCAATAATTGCGAAAGGTTTCCTTAATTTTCTTCATATCCAGTCGTCATTTTATTATCAACACACCGGTTTCCAATATTTAAATATAAAATTTATGTCGTAATCGAAATGAAATGCTCGGGATAAATTTGTAAAATTATTCATCTCGCTTCCCCGTTTCAGTAAGAGAGAGATTTGCGTTCCAGATTCCGAATTCAGTGATTGATAACGTGTTCCGCCGTTCTATGTCCTGGAATTGTTTAAGAGAGATTTTTATTCTTCGTCTCACGTTGTGCGTTTTGTTTTGTATCTCCGCGGGCTGTAAACATTTGGAAACTAATTTTAAATTCAGATCTCTTCCAGAAAATGTTATCGCTCAATCGTAGGGAACGGGACGAGGGAAGAATCCGTCAGTGGCACATGGACGTGGGTCTTGTTCTAGCTTTGTGCTTCGTCTGTACCTGCGTCATATTTTACTTGCTATCTGCATCAGAGTCTTGGCAGATCAGACTTTCAATCCACAGTAATTGTTCCCCTGCGTGGACAAATAGTTTTACATATTTTATCGGCTCATATACGATACTATAGTAATAAGCTGAGAGAAGGTGTCACAGAAGATTGTTTTTTCCGTAAAATTTGCCAGTTACCACGGATGCTTCGAATTTCATTCGACATATTGGTGACATGGATCAATAGTTTTAATATTTATAATGCCTAAGAAATAATATCATAGAAATATCAGCTCGAAAAATATATTCCAAAGTCAAGTTGTGTGATATGACAAATATTTGCGATGGCACGTAATTTTGTGTAACTACTCCATATCTCAATTAAACGCCAGAGAAATTTCCGTTTTTATCTCTTTGAAGAATCTATTTTTTATATCTAGTCATAACAGGCACTACGAGTGATTCCATTTATTGAATTATATATAAGCAGTGTTAGCTGTCTTATTAGATATTTCCAATATAAGGAAATAAAAATTTCTATTTATATATATTATTCATTATCAATATTTGGCCATCATAACCGCATACATTATGGTTGATTTTATTTGATTCTGAAGTTGTTAAGGCCTTATAAACCTGCAAACCTTCTATATGTTCGTTTTTTTAAAGCATTAAAAATATTTTAATTTTATGCTAGCGTTTTCCATTTTCCAACCCGTCAATTCTCGCTTGTAATTTATATGGATTTTCTCGCGCTAGAACGATTTTTATTTACCAGCGTTTCGCGGAGCGTGTCTCAGGAACGCCGTGACGTTGTTTTGATGGAAAAATAAAAGTCCCCAAAAGAAAATAGTCTTGAGGCGAGGTTTATGAAAATAGCGCTTGGAGAAAGTGACAACTCGCAGGAAATTGCCCTGGGCTTTCCTCGAATTCATCTGTTTTATCAAACATTAAAACTGAACGACCCAACGTCCTTGATTGGGAGAAAGTTAAAAACGAGAACAACATAAAACCTAAACAAAATCAGCGGGTTTAAATTGGCTTAGGGCGGTGGATAGTATTTTTAACAAATTTTATATTGAATTACTGCGATATATATATATATATCATCATCATCAGCCTTTTTCAGTCCACTGACGGACGAAGGCCTCCCCCAGACTCTTCCAGTTTTCCCTATCAACTGCCTCCCTCCTCCAAGTTTGCCCCAAGAACTTAACAAGCTCTCTGTCCCACCTGTCTTTCGGTCTCTTGATGTTTCTTGGGATCCATTCGATGACACTGGACGTCCAACGGTGGTCATTTCTTCTAGCAATGTGGCCCGCCCACTGCCATTTTAACACCTTCACTCTTCTAATCACGTCACAGACTCCCGTCTTCTTTCTTACCCAGTCGTTCCTCCTGCGGTCTCTTCGGGTGATCCCTAACATGCATCTCTCCATGCACCTCTGTGTTGTTTGCAGGCGCTGTATCGTTCTGGCATTTATGGTCCATGTTTCACAACCATATGTCAGAACAGGCAGAACACATTGGTCATACAGTCTCCTTTTTAGGAAGACTGGGATATTTACTTGGTGTAAAATTCTTGTACCCGTTTCAGGATTAATTTCCTACTATGGATTACGGAGCCGTCTTCTAGCATCAAGACCACCAGCTGTCTCTTTCCGATCGAGAGATGTTGCTTCTTTTTCTTGTAGGTTCTATTGTTTTCTATCGTTTTCTCGATTAGCTCATAGTTATATTTTTTCACATCTTCCTTGATGCACTTCCTTATAGTTTTGTTTAGTTCTGCAAAATGGATCATTTCTTTAGGATCTTTAGTAATTATCATTTTCCTTCTTTTTTCCATCAGCAGTCTTGTTTTTTCAGTCAACTTTTTCTCTGGCTTTGTTTTAACTGTTCCGCCTATTTCTTCAGCAGTTTCCTTGAGTATCTCTATAAATTGGGATTCAACTTCTGGGTCTTCCAGTGCACTGAATCGATTTTTCAGTTGGAGCTGAAATTCTTCTTTTCGTTCTTTTAGCACCTGCGTGTTGATAATAGACTTAGGCTTCTTCTTTATAAGCTTCTGTCTTTCTAACTTTGAGTTGAATTTTATTCTGCATCTTACCAAGCGATGGTCGCTTCCAGTTTTTAACTGGTTGAGGACGGAACAGTCTTCAGCCAATTGCTTCTTATTGACTAGTTTGTAGTCTATTTCGTTTTTGGTACCATTGGGTCCTTTCCAGGTCCATTTTCTATTGGGACTCTTTTTGAAGAATGTGTTCATTATATATAGACTAGTACATTCAGCAAAGTCTACAAGTCGGTCCCCTCGTTCATTTCTGTCACCATAGCCCCATTTTCCAACTGCGCTGTCGTCTTCCTTTTGTTCTCCTACCTTGGCATTGAAATCACCCATGACCACTTTTAGATGGCAGCTTCCTTTGTCGTGCAGTTCTCCAACTTCTTGGTAGAAATCTTCCACATCCTCTTCCGAGTATGATGACGTTGGCGCATAAACTTGGACTATTTGAAGTTGATATCTTTTATTTATTTGAAGCACTAGTCTAGCTGCCCGCTCGGATGAACTTTCCATTTCCACGATATTATTCTTCAATTTTTTGTGGATGATGAATCCAACTCCTCCTGTTCTTCCTGTGTCAGTTCCCCTGTAATAAAAAATGTCCACTCTTCAACTCCAATAGGCCTTCACCTTTTCTTCTCACCTCACTATGCCCTAAAATGCCCCACTTGATCTTCTCCAGTTGTTCTTGGAGCTCTTGAAGTTTATCTTCACTGGACAAAGTCCGGCAGTTAAAGATAGTTAGGTTGAGGTTAAAGGAATTGGGTAAGGATGAGAAAGAGTGGCAGTGGGCGTTTAACCTCCGGGGATTCTTAGCACCCTCTGCCTTCATGCCTTGTCCCTGACCACTGCCACGGTCAGAGGTAATCCAGCCTCCGGAGAATGAGGGCCGTTTTTTATGGGTGTACATGTCATGGGGGGATTGTGGGCCTTAAAACACCACGCTGGCCCAGAGCGGGTTGGTGAGTACCTCTTTCACTTTGGCCGGAGATATTGCAGAAAGACTTCACAGCATGGTTGAACCTACCGGTGTCCGAGGACACCACTGTTCTTCGCCCTTTAGCCTCCGTTTACACCCTTCCGCCGACATTGAGGCAGTGAACTGAGGCAGTTGGAAGGGCATATATATATATATATTTTTTTTTTTCAGTAGCTCTTAAACAGCACATATACGGCCTTTTACAAAGAGCTTTCAACAGTAACAAAGGCAAACATACAAAAAACAACATAAATCACAACATCCATGCTCGAAGCGGGATTCGGACCCGCGACCTTTGGGTTAGAAGGCAGGCGCTCTGCCTACCAGTCTAACCCGGCCGGTATATATACTTATATATAAATACTACGGAAGACGAAAGGTATCCTCAATTACCGAGGATATTTAGGGCAACTAGGTGTTGAGGGAAACCTAGTGAGCACTTACCGGAAGGAGAGCCGCTGGGGTGTTGGAGAGACACATTTGTAGAAGTTATTGGAGCTTTCGGGATGATCCCTTCGTCAGCACAAGAGAGACATAACTGCCAAATCAGTTGTCTCTCGGTTGCGGTGCTTCAATGTAAGGATTATCCGCGCCCTGCCGGGCGACACAGCCGCCCCCCTACTTCGACAGTGGGAGTTAGCCAACCTCTTTCTCATTGACTATTTCTCTCCCCCGCCCCCCCCCCCCCCCCCCCCCCCCCTTCCCGGTCTCAACCTCCGATAACCCTATCAATAGTGAAGGGAAGTTTATTCTACGCATTTTTAACAATTTGATTTTCTCAAAAACGGCTTCAGCGATTTTGATTTTATTTCGTACAGTTACTGGTGTTTACGTCTTCAATAATACCAAATAGTTCCCATTTCTCAAAAAAGCTGATGTGTCCAACACATGACTTTCTCCATATTTGGGGTATATATATTTAAATTATTATGAATAGCATTATGCAGCAAAATTATTATTTCGTATCGTAAAAGATACAGACGTCCTTATTGTCGTAAATTACGTATATTTTGAATATGTTTACAGAATTCACCGCTACACGGTGCTGGCGATGCATACTGGTATTAAGATAAAGCAAAATACCTCCGAAATGGATGGTTTTACAAAATTTGTTTCAAACAAAACTTGGAGGATATATTATTTTCTACAACTTTGGTCCTCACGAAGATTACCAATAACGATGTTTTTAAGGAGATATTTAATGGAAACCGAAAAACCGGTTATTTATAAATAATTCCTAAACAATAACTACTATGGAAAATTCTTTCAAATGAAAGTTTTAGGAAATTACATTCTCTATAACCTTTGTATAGAATTTTATATACAATAATGATGTTTTAACGGAGAAATATCGCAAACACCGAATCGGGTTTCGAATAAACCTCGACTTCCGGTTAACTGTTATTGTCTAAAGACTAATCGGTTCTTTGTGCTCATGCTAAAGTGTTATATTTGAAGTTTGGTAACGGTATGGCAAGTACTTTTTGAGTTATAGCGCCCACAATCACATACATCCATCCATCCACACACACATCATTCCGAAAATAGTCTAATCGTGTACTAGGGACCTCAAAACGTGTATTTCCGTTGAAATCTCGAAGTCGATTTTTTTCATGATCACAATACTTTCCCATTACTTCGTATGGAGAAAGTAACAAGTTAGGAAAGTGTACAAGGTATCACAAATGGGCGCGTTTCGTGCAATGGAATATTAGAAAGAAATTATATACCTGTACGTAAGGGAAATAGCGTTTTAAAGTTCTTTTCTTCTTAATAAATAATCCATTTTCTTCCTATTTAATAATATTACATGCACACGTAAGGAAATTAAACGTTTGTTTGGGAGATTGTTTATGTTAGCAACAATGAAGTAACCATGCAAGTAATTTTCAAAGTTCAACTCTCTATAAGACTTTCTTGTTTGATTTTCTCGATAACGGCTACTCCTATGATAAAAATGTATAGGAAAAGAAATACTCTACTAGTTCTGCAACTTTTATTTGAAAAATATTTTGATATGACTAATACTTTACGAGATGTGACGGAAAGTTCATTTTTTGTCACCAGTAAAGTGGTACCCCTGATTGTTGTACGTGATTCATTTTTGCGATTTTCTTCTTGTATTTGATTGTAAGTACTTAATATCAAATTTCATTAAAATCCGTTCTGTAGAAGCCGAAAACGAACATGCGGACGGACGGACAGACCGACGATAATAGGCGCTCTCGCTGTAAGCGAAACGCTCCTAAAAATGAATATAAGGCTAGTTTATTGAAGGCAACTTTAACAATAAGATGATTTTCTCAAGAACGGCTCCAACGATTTTGATAAATTTTCGTACCGTTACTTGAGTATAAGTCTCCATTAATACTACATATTTCATTTTTCTCAGTGAATGAATATAAGGCTAGTTTACTCTTTGGAAACTTAAAAATAGGATTTTCTAAAAACTGGCTGATACGATTTTCATTTTCTAAAGATAACTAAACGACGCATTAGTATATGAGAAAGTTTGTACCGAGTTTTTTTTCTCGATATCGTCCGCCTTTCCCCCCACCTCTGCCTTTAGGCCCTTATCGTCGTTTTTATGCATTCTTTCGCGTTTCAAATGTTTTTTTCTCTCTTTCTACCCTGGAGCTTTTATTTATTGTTCCCTTTTTTCTGGCATTTTTTTTATTTTGCTAGGCATTCTTCAGCGTCTTTGTCTCATAGAGGGTCCACTTAAAAACCCTCTCAGTGTTCTTTTTTTTTTTTTAACTTTCATGTCACGACCCCTGTTACCCTTTTCAATAGGGCGAGGGTTTCTTTTTGCAAAACAAGACATTGGTTATCGTTGCTCCCTACCTTGAGTGTGTGTGTATTTCCTGCGTTGCTCTCTCGCTCGCCTTCTCTCAAAAGGGAACGTAAAAATATGGTTTCCATAGAGATCTCATTCTCCGGGCGAAATGGTATGAATCTCTCGTGACGTATTTGAATTTAAATTGATAGGATTGACAATCGTCGCTGAGGGTGTCATGACTTTGTGGTTCGTTTCAATTTGTTGGGAATTGTGATGCAAATTTGTGTTTGTGAATGTGTTTGCATAGGTCTGTATATTCGTGTGTGTATACCAGGGGTGCCAAACCTGCCGCCCACTAACCAAGTATTACATACTCTTAAAAACTTTTTTCATTTCTTTTTGCTTTACTTACCAAGTATTATTTTTTATCAAGCGAAAGCTGATAAAATAGTATATAGCCTTAAATTGGAACACCTTAGTAAACATTTCTCAAGTCAAGTAAGTTCCTTTTAACGTTGTTTTATCTTTTCTCAAAATTAATTATCTGGTTGAATTCCATTGTTATTTTTAATTTTTGAAATTTAACCATGAAAACCTAGTTTTCGTTATATTATCACTTACATGGACCTTAATAATCTCTAAGTAACTTCCAATTTAATTTCAATCCAGACCGCTGAAGCAGTGGCAATTTCTAATGCGGACCACCGAAAGATTCATGCCAACAATGCGTCCCACCACGCAGAAAAGGTTGTCTACCCCTTGTCCATGCACATATATGCAAATGTGGGTAAAGACCAGTAAATTACAGCTGAACCTTAAATGTCACAATTAAAAAATATATGGTACGTGTTTTTTTTTATTCGTTAGAGAACGGTGGAGGATTGAAGAAGAAGATTAATTATGTTACAGAGGCAAAGAATATGAGTACACTCGAATCAGATTCTCGGCAGACGGATTCGCCACAATGCGGTTTGTTTACAACAACAACATTTCTTATAAAACCGGTTATTGTTGGAATTAAAGTGGTTTGGAATTCTAGATTTCAGAGCGAAGAGGAGACATTTTGGAGTGTTTTGTCCATAGGATTGGATAACCGACAGCAACACTCCATTTGTACGTTATACGTGCCTCAGAGAGATATGTGGGAATTTTGGGACCGGGGAAGTTGCCTCTTTCGCTAAATTCAGGTTCACGTGACACGGATTCACATAACACGACACTGTTTAAGAACGGACGTGTTATAGGAGAACCGGGTGTATGCCAAAAAAATTGCGAGGGGGTGTTCTATTGCATCAGTGCATCAATTTTTCATAAATTTTCCTAAATTGTCTGTCGTATATGTCTTGCTTTTCTTTCACATTTCTCGAAGTGTCTCCGTAAGTTTTGTGTCATTTTGTAACGTTCCGCGATAATTTTTTGCGTCACGGATCGTTTTCGATTCCGTGCGTTAGTGACTTTAAATTTCTCGCTTGTACTAATTCTTAAATCATTTCCTCCTTTCAGGTGAGTATCGGACTTCTGCCCGTCCTCCATCCCTGACTGCATGTATTATTCATGTTCTGCGCACGGTGAAAATTCATTCTGTACGCTGGTGAGTGCGACCCTTGGATGTGAAACATTTCACAATAACAACTGGTTTAGGTAGTCTTAAATATGATTTGTGTTTTGTTTTCTATTTGGTAAGTTTAGTTATTAAACTTCGGAGCTGTGAAACCTATCCTATTTTTGCATTTAGGCGTTCTTTGTGGTGCATTAACGCCATTTAGAATTCGTGCATGTACTTGTATTTACACCAGGGGTCGGGAACTTAAGACCCGCGGGCCTCATGCGGCCCCAGAGTGCGTTTTATCCGGCCCGCGAGGCCATGATGAAAAAGTGATCGGTATAATGTCACACAGTCAATTCCATATTTTCAATGAAATAATGGCATAAAAAACTTTTCTGGTGGACTTTTAACGCTTGTAAACGAATAAGATTTGATTTTCACTAATATTAGACCGCAAAATCTCTAGGTAACTCTTAATTTAAACGCCCATCCGGCCCGCCGAAGCTCACGTGATTTCCAATGCGGCCCTCCGAAACATTCGCTACAACGAATGTGGCCCGCCATATGGAAAAGGTTCCTGCCGAGCCCTGATTAACTCAATAAATAATGCGCATTCCGGGAAATTTTTCTATGACGAAATAAAGCTTTTCTTTTTTAGCTCTTCAAAATCATGCATGGGATTTATTTCTTCATGCGTTTGTTCGTCGGCTAGTATATTCTTTTCCTAATTATGGTTATTATCCTAATGTTTAATCATTGGACGGACAGATATGTCCTAGGACTCGTTCAATTCGACACATTTCTTTGCCATCTATTAATGTAACTGTAATATGGATTGACTCTGCAGTGAACCAGCTACAAATTAGACATTCTCAGTAGCATTTCACGTGCTCTAACGGTCGGTATACATATAATACGTACGATAACGGTTACCTTGAATGCACTTCTTACTTCAAATTTTGTTTATTTCATATCCCACCGAATTGTGGATATCTACTTAGATCCTGCAATGGATTCAAGCCACAACTTTCAGTTGCCATCATTATATGTACATATTTGAATTTTTGAATTCATTCCTTGAATATTTTTATTTGGATTTTTTTCCGGGAAGAATAAGGGAAACCATATATCGAAACAAAAGCCAGGCGCGGTTTTGTGCGTTTTGTTTATAACACCCGTAAATTTCCGCATTAAACTTAATTTTTCCCCTTCATCTCGATTTATTCGTTGCACATATCGCTTAAGTGGTTCGCTCGTTACTTTTTAATGGGCGCGTTTGCTTTGTTCATTCAAAAATAAAAAATAAATATCTGATGCATTTACGTGCTAGTTTCGGTGAGCCGGATATGTCATTACGCGATCGTGAATAGCGCTTTATTACTTTCGCACACGAATTAGGCGTTTGTTTTCGTCCTTGCGGTGAAGGATGTGGTTGTTTTTTTTTTGACGGAATCAAGATTGTGCTCTCCGCTTTTGCGCTTTTCGGTGGTTCATTTTAGAGAAGGTACCGCGGAATTTTACCGTAGATAATTAATTCTCCGACGAGATGCATTATTTTAGCATCCTTTTATGCCATTTTGCTCGTGCCATTGGTAATTCGCGAGTGTGTCATTTTTCGTGGTGTTTGAGGAAAAATTTCATATGCTTCAAAGTTTTACATATGTTGTTATCACGATACTTTCGGCTGATGTGCTTTTTACATCCCAGTTTTGAATCACTCTCCGAAAGTTCATTATGTGTAATAATTTGTGACGCACAAAGCGTCTTGTCGATAGCGCTGTTTATTTTTTTTTAATTTTCCGTCGGTAACAGTTTAATAGAATGTTTACAGTTATGCGAAATCTTTTTTTATGTTTGTAATTTTCGCTTTTTTGCAAACTTCCATACTTAAAATGTGGGGTGTAAGAAAACTGGAGCATTAAAACAAGATATTCTGTGCGTGTTAATTTCTTAAAACTGTTCAGTATCTTTCTGTCTTATAAAACAATGGGAATTTCAGCATTTGTTTCTTATAATCACAAATTTTCTTCGACTCAGTCTGATAAATATACGATTCCTGTTGTTCGTACCCAGAATATGAATAAATATATATATATATATATATATATATATTGTATATATCATTTTCTTTGCCCTTCAATAAAATATGCTAAGAGCAAGTAATCAAATCAATTAGGAGTCTCCCCTCCTTTTTTGCATATGTCTTGCTGGATCAGTGTTCACTCTACCTCCGGGTTGTCCAACACGGTCGCCAGCCGACACATGTGGCCAATATACCACAAGAATGTGTCAAATTAAAGCACTTCATTGGCTATATATTTTCCTTCGCGATGTTAACAGCAGCGTCGAAAAAATAATAATTAGAAGTACCTCGCTGAAAATTTAAACTCGCGATTGAAATTGAAGCATCCATCCATTGTGATATGCTAGTTGGAGTCTGAACAGATAGATAATATATGGCAAAAAAATGATGATGATGAATATCCGATTGAGGTGTAGATAATAGCAACAGATTATAATGAATAATGCAATCTGAAACCGGTCGGAAAATTATTTCGCGTTAACACTGCATATATTTTATGTGGTGAATGCGATAATCTGTTATCCACAAATGTGGCATCTCAATCATGTTGTATACTTTCCATAGTGGTCCTAGTATTTCGAAAGGGATGCATTTTTTCAAGCTTTCCGCAAAAAAATTCACGTTGAAGTTTTTGGAATATGCATATTCGTAAATTCCGGTCGCTAAAATTATTCAACAGCAATTAAATTCCCGTATTTGAACGATGGGCTCAGGTCAGTAACTGGTTTGGCATATGCTTAATTCCTGTAGCACAACTTTCAGGAATATCGAAAATGTGCTCCTACCATTCTCCTAAAAGCAATCGTTTAATGTTTCCGCGAAGGTTAAATAAAACTCGTGGCACGCCATAGTGTCACGAATGATCGCTTCAAATTCCACGCAAGTAGGCAAAACACAACGTGGAATTCTCGTTACAAACGAAAAGAACGGACGTAATTATTCCATTATCATTTACAGCATTCGGGAAAATACGTAATTCTCGTATCGCGGAGCGTTTTTGCGTTTTGCCGTCTGCTAATCGAAGAAAGATGGTGTTCCATTTAAGAAGTTTAATCTGCGGGGAAAGAAAATGTCGATTAGTCGTTGATTTCAATATTTAAATCAGTTGTTTAAATCAATGTCCTATTTTTTTGGACCACGCTTTAGATTCGTTTTGTTATGTGTATTTTCTTTTACTAAGAATAATTTCCATTAGAATATCGAGATAATTAAAAACACTTCCAAATCTGAGCTGTTCGAAGGCTTTTCAAGTTTCCATACCCATTTCCTTCTTTTAATGCATCTATTATAGCTGTCCTCTTCCTACTACTTTGTCTGTTTCCTAACATTCTTCCTTCAGTAAACCGTTGTTCTCTTTCATAATTTGACCAACCAAAAATATATCTGGGTGAATATCGTCCAATATCATTGTATTATCGTCGAAGATAGTTGCTTCGTGGCCGAAATGAGCCTTTAGTTTTTCAACCGTTTTGCCCCTATCCAAGTTGACCTTCATTATCAGTGATTAAACTAACGTCCGTCGCACCTGTACCGTCATCGAAAAAGGTAAATCTCACACCCTAACTGTGGAACCGTAATATTAGCAGTAAATATTTTGCATAAATTAACTTCTGTTCCCACAAAAAATATGGGGAAGTATGCGAAGGGAAAAGATAAAAAATAATTAAAAAATAATAATGATAGTCCATGAGCGTAGGATAACCCTTAATGTTGCTGGGAAAGATAGCACGGGACTACTACAGTTTACGTCCATTACAGTTAAAACTCTTGCTTAAAAAAAGAATCCTTAGCGATAAAATAATCAACGAGTTGCAAAATGGAAGCTGTTACGGACGCAATTATTCCGATGAAGTCGTTCCTTGTCGGTTGGCGTGCTGCGTTAACTTAAGCCGATCGCATGCAGAATGGAGGTAAGCAAGACGTTGCTTAAAAAAATCGGTACAGCTTACATTCTACAAACTTTCTCATATACTAATGCGTCGTTTAGTTATCTTTTGAAAAATATGAACCATGTAGAATCTTTATAAACATCAACTTAAATAACTATACGAAATTTGATGAAAATCGTATGAGCCGTTTTTTTTTTTATAAAATCCAGTTGCTATTAAAGTTTTCCAAGAATAAACTAGCCTTATATTCATTTTTTGATAAATATGAATTAGCTATGCAGTATTATTTCAGAAGTAAACTCAAGTAACTGTACGAAATTTAATCAAAATCGTTGTAGCCGTTTTTCAGTAAATCACATTGTTGTTAAAGATGCGTAGAATAAACTAGCCTTGTATTCATTTTTTGATAAATGTGAACTATGTAGTATTTTTGAAGACGTAAACTCAAGTAACTGCACGAAATTTGATCAAAATCGTTGTAGTCGTTAAGAAAATCAAATTGTTAAAAATGCGTAGAATAAACTTCCCTTAATTATTGAGCAATGTCAACCATTTCTTCAAAGCACCTACTCTGTATGATAAAATGTCTAAGTACGAGACTTCATTCATTTTCGCTCTACCGTTTAGGCTCTAGAGCCAGTAACAGACAGACGGCATTGCGAAAACCACCTTTTCGGATTCAGCGACACCTAAAACGTTTATTTCCATCAAAACATCGAGATCGAATTTTTTCGCGATAACAATACTTTCTCAATATACTTCGTATATGCGAAAGTAAAAAGATGAATGTTTTATTTTTTTTTCAAGTGATTGAGGCTAGATGTTTGCGCCGTTTGTGTCTCTGCGGAAATAACGGTATTCTGTTTCCTGTCATGCTTTTCTTTTCCAAAAGGTTCACGTATCCTTTCCTTCAAATTATCAAAATTTGTTGACATTGGCGGGACATAAATTCGTTGTTTACATCGTACCAGAGGAAAACGTTAGATCGGGCGTATCAGCCGATCATGGAATTGGTCTTCCAAGCCCAATCCAAATTGCTCATTCGGGAATGTTTTTACCACATTGTGAAGGAAGAGGCTACTATCATTAGTTTGAACAAAACTTCTTGTGCTTTTAAAAATAAATGTGACTTGATTTTCACTGTCAGTTTCTTTCGTGATAATTTTATTTTTTATCACGGAAGAACATTTATTGTCACTCTATACATATATAAAGCATATTGAAAAAACAATCGAAATCGAGATTATGATAAAACTATGCTCATTTAAACTACCCCTGAAGTAAGAAAAATAGTTTTTAGTAATTTCATCCCTGTCATCCTATAGAGGCTAAAATGTCGAAGAGAATCTTATGGTATGAAGAGTATCACTCGGAATAGAACTTTAGGACCATTACATTTTACAGTGAAGGGAAGTTTATTGTTGTGGAGTAAAACAATGTTGATTTATTCAGGATGGCCTGCATGTGTATATCTCTATATTATAAAATCATAATGGTCATCATCATAATGGCCACGCGTAACGCCCTAATTTTGTGAATAGCTCGATTAGAAATTAACTTAGAAGCCTGAAACTCCTCGGGAGTTCAGTGTTGACGAATCTCTACGTTATGAGAAAAGAAATCGAAAAAGGTCACGAGGTCGACTCCATGTTTACCATAAGATAACACGTAAAAATCACCATTTTGGTCGGAAGACTTTCGTTCTTTTACTCTTTAAAATATCTTCAAATTAAATTATCGACACGAAATTTGCGCTAAAATACGTCAAAATGAATGAGGATTCTTATTCTTACCGTCGAATACTCAATATCATTCGAATTCGCTGATATTTTAAATTTATATTCGAGCTTTGGTAAATTTTTTAACATTTCAATAATAAGATTCCATGGTTACTGGTATTTTTGTCCTCTGTAATTTCCGTGCATACGCACTCAAATAAAGGCTTAATGGTCGAAAATAAGATTAAAACTTGCTCGAAATGACCGAAGATATGAATTTAATGCAAATAAATTGAACGCAGTATTCATGCTATTTATATTTTTTTAACTGTATTACTAAAATCCTATTTCTGGTTGTCTTTCTCTCTCTCTTTTTAACGCTCTATATCTCAGCTATTTTATACTCCGGGAATTTCAGTCCTCTTAAGTTTATTTTTTATCGAGTTATTCAACTAATCTTCTTAATTTGTCCTTAAAAACCAAACGTATATCCCTTATGAAATATATTCATTCAAGTCATATTCAAAACATATTCCCGTTAAACTAATCTAAATCCAGTAGGAACGAAGCAACAGAGATCAAAGGGGGGGGGGGGGGGGGGGATTGGCGAGCGTCAGCGAGCAGGGTGCTTGCCCTCTAGCTTATTTAATAAATTTATAAAATATACAGCGTGCATTGAGTTATGCCCAAAACTACTGCCGGCAGCCGCTACTGAATATGTACTTGTTAACGTAAACCATGGACGTAATTGGGTGGAATATATATATATATATATAAGCGTACGTTTGAGAGAATACTTGAGTTTTTTTCCCCCGAGGTTCTTATTGAGCTCTACTATCGCTTCCCGCTTTGACATTTTTCCCCCTTTGTGTGCGAGCCCAACTCCATTAACCGCCATCGGTAGCTACTACGTCCATCTCTTTAAAAAAAAAAAAAAAAAGAAAAGAGCCATAACGTATTTTGTATGCGATCCTTCTTCTTCTGCTCCTCCCGTTAGGTTAACCGCATCGCGGAGCGAAAATATTGTTTTTTCCTGTGCTCCGAACCGACATCCACTTTCGGTAGGAATGCTATGAAAAAAGGAAAGTAGTTTTTTTATGTATTCTCCCCTGGTCATATCCAACACCAATCAAATTCTCCTCTCTCTCTCTCTCTTACCTTAACCCAACGGAAAATCAAATTCCGCAATACATCCCTCGCATGCTTTCTCTTGCGCCTTCTAGAGGCTTCCCTCCCCCTTCCTCCGTCCTTATCCCGTCCTTCAAAGATAATAAGGTTTCTCTCGGCCTTAAAAAAAAATAGAAGGAAACGTCCATTCCATTTTTCCAGAAATTCATTTTTCCCCTCTCTCTTCCTCCTACTCTCTCTCTCTCTCTCTCTCTCTCTCTCTCTCTCTCTCTCTCTCTCTCTCTCTCTCTCTCTCTCTCTATCTATCTAGGTTTAGCTGGGTATATCTCCCTTTCTCGAAACCGCGTTCCCTTTTAGAAGGGTTTCATCACCGCCCGGTCCGTTAGTTCCCTTTAATCCTGCTTGGAGGCGCCTTCTGTATCCTACACGTGAGTTTTCCTATCCTATCCCCATTCCCATGGTGGTTATTCTTCTATCCTCCCAACCAATTTTGGGTTTAGGACAGTTCGGCACGACCGGTTCGGCGACGGGACCATTCGGCGATGGGATAATTCGGCACCAGACAGTTCGGCGCCAGCAGTGTTACGCACGGCACAATTCCAGTATATTTTCGAAGGGATGGGGGCCTGATAATATTAGTATTGCAACCGTTAAGTTAAATATAGCCGTGTTTATTCAAACGTTATTGCTCCGATGGTGTCAAATCAGCCGCGTCAACTTCACCCTTGTATATTGTGAACGTTTTCTCACGAAAGTTATTTTGAAAGTTAATTCTTTAAAAATATATTGATTTTCATTTAAACAGTATTGGTTCGATGAAATCAAGTCAGCTAATTTAACTTTACAGTAACATTTGTATAATTAATTAATTAGTATAATTAATTAATTAGCATAATTAATTAATTGTGCAAAATCATTATGCATATCATCCGGTGATTTTTCGTCGTGTAATTTTTTTTCGTATACTTTTTCTCGCGAAAGTTAGTTTAAATCTAGTCATTAATATTTCTACTTAAAGATTCTCCTCTCTCTCCTCTTCTTCTCCTTCTCTCCCTCTCCCTCCCCTCTCATCTACCTGTCCTCTCCCTCCCCTCTTCCTCTACCCTCCCTCTCTTCTCCGCCTCCCCTCCCTCTCCTCTCCCTATCCTCCCCTCGCTCTTCTCTCCTCCCTCTCCTCTCCCCTATCTTTCCCCTCCTCTTCCCTCCCTTCTCATCTACCTGTCCTCTCCCTCCCCTCTCCCTCTACCCTCCCTCCCTTCTCTCCCTCTCTCCTCTCCCTCTCCTCTCCCTCTCTCCTCTCCCTCTCTCCTCTCCCTCTCTCTCCCTCCCTCTCTCCCTCCCTCCCTCTCTCTCCCTCTCTCTCCCTATCTCTCTCCCTCTCTCACTCTCCCTCTCTCTCTCCCTCTCTCACTCTCCCTCTCTCTCCCTCTCTCACTCTCCCTCCCTCCCTCTCTCACTCTCCCTCCCTCTCTCTCCCTCTCTCCTCTCCCGCTCTCTCCCTCTCTCCTCTCCCGCTCTCCTCTCCCGCTCTCCTCTCCCGCTCTCTCCCTCTCCCTCTCTCTCTCTCCCTCTCTCTCTCTCACTCTCCCTCTCTCTCTCACTCTCCCTCTCTCTCCCTCTCTCACTCCCTCTCTCCTCTCCCTCTCCTCTCCCTCTCTCCTCTCCCTCTCTCCTCTCCCTCTCCCTCCTCCCTCTCTCCTCTCCCTTTCATCTCCTCCCACTTTCTCTCACTTCTCTCCCCAACTCCCTCTACTTTTACTCTCCCTCCAAGCCCCTTCTAGCCACACTCCCTACTCTTCTCCGTCTTACACCTCCTCTCACCCCTCTTTACCCGGGTTTACTTCTCCCCTCTTTCACTCCCCTCTCCTCACCTAGCTCTCTCTCTCTTTTCCCACTCTACTTCTCTGCCTTGCCTCATCCTTCCCTCTTTCTCTCCAAACCCCTCTCTCCCCATCTCCCACCCAATATCCTTCAACTCTCCCACATTTAAGTTTTCTCACTCATTCCTTTCCTTTTCCCTCTACCTCTCTCCTCAAGACCTCTGCTTGTTTCTCTCTCTCCACTTCTCTTTGCGGAAAACCCTACAACCACTCCGCTCACTCGTTGCTTCCCCATCATTAAAACGTCCTCTCAATAGACCATCTTCCTTTCTCTAACTCCTTTTCCTTTCGCTGTAGAGAAAAATCCGGTTTAACTCTGCTCTTTCTCTCTCGCTCTCATTCCCTCTCTTTCTATCTCTATCTTTATCTCTATCTCTCTTTCTTTCTCTCCACCTCCATCCCTATCTCTGTCTCTCTCACTCCAACACCGAAAAAAATGACCCAACTCCTTTTACCCGATTCTCTCCCCGTTAACGTCGTTCCATCTGCACCTATTGAGCCGAATCTCCTCTTTTTGATGAATTCTGGTAAAGGATAGGCGCCCTATTCCTCCTCCTCCTCCTCCTGTATTGTGTGTGCACGTGCGTGTGTGTTTGTACGTCTGTGTTTGTGGAGGGTTTCCGACATTCGTTCCAGTCTCTCTCTCTCCCCCCCTCCCCCCTCTCTCTCCCTCCCCCCTCTCTCCCCCCCTCTCTCTCCCCCTCTCTCTCCCCCTCTCTCTCCCCCCCTCTCTCCCCCCCTCTCTCCCCCCCTCTCTCCCCCCCTCTCTCCCCCCTCTCTCCCCCCCTCTCTCTCCCCCTCTCTCTCTCGCTCGCTCGCTCGCTTTTCCCTTTCTTCCATATAAAGTTTTTTTCTCTCCCCATCGATAGATCCGTTTTTAATTCGCTTCGTTTTTATTTTTCCCCTCGCCATCTCTCGAATAGCCAGCAGAAGGGGGAGGATTAGAGAGAAATAGGAATTCGCACGTTCTATTTTTACGTTATTTTATTTTTATCTTCTTCTTCTTCTTCGTACGATTGATTGAAAAAAGATGGGTGTAGAAAGGGGCGTGGCTTGGTGTTTTCGAGACGTGGGTCCTATCCGACGATCTAGTGCGGTGGTGCCCGAACTACGGCCCTAGGGCCACGTAACCCATTGGTGCACTCATCAGGGGCCGCACCCAACGGAAAGTAATAGTTTGAGGGTAACTTGAGGAAATTAAGGATTTAGTTGTGAGTCGAAATCACTTGTTTTGTTTTGAATGCGTTTATCTACAATGGAATTAGAGAGGTATACTCAAAATATATTGTTTTCATAGCAGTTTTTATATTTTCCTTTTATGCTACATTGTCCTTTAATTGTTAAACTCATTTCGGGCCGCAGTTTTTGCACCACTGGCCTAGAGTATTCATGGAAAACCCTCTCCCTGGGGCTGGATATGGACCCTGGAATTGCGACCCGCGAGGCTACGATGATAAATTTAATTTGACCTACAAATTCGTATTTAAAAAAATAAAAATAATGGCAATAAAACATTCAGTATAGAAATTTTAAACCTTTATTTATGCTTGATTTGGTACCTCGGAATCTGTGTCACTTCCGATTTAAACCCTAATCCAAGCATTGGCAACTTAAAATGCGACTCGCTCGAAGTATTAATAACCACCAATGTGACTCTCTATGCAGGAAATATTGCCCACCTTTGAACTAGAGAACGGAATCGAACCCAATATCTCCTAGAAAGGGAGAAGTTCATGCTCCTGTGAAGCGCTCGTGGTGTTTCGTTTTATGCTAGTATTTTTTCCTTGCGTGGCTAATGGAGTATATTTATCCTTTTCGCTAATCCTCCTGATTTTGGAGCATTTGAATTAATCTTCCTTTTCTAGTGATTACTTTTGCATGCGGCTGGGATTTTATTTATTTACTTACTTGATGGGATGCAGCATTTCTATGTTTCGCTTCTGACGTGGCATTGCATTTGCATCGATAATCCAATCGGAATTCGACGTTCTCTTGAATAAATAGTTGTTGGATCCTGCGTCGAGTATATGCTGATGTCATTCAAATGGAACCGCTTCTCGATGCTCACATTACTTTAGCTTATCCCATTGCCTAGAACGTGCATCTATAAATTTTAATGACGCTGTTTCTTTGATAGGTGCTTAGAAATTTTATGCAGTAAGTTTTCCTCGGAAATTGCAAATATTTCCCATAGGCATAAGTATTTTTTAAAAAAATAATAGTATAGTGGATATTGGTAATCCCTTTGATGATGTTAAAATTTTAAAGTGTCTACATTAAAGTCGTTTTTTTTAAACTAATTCGCATTTAGTTCTTAATTTCTTCAAGTATTTCTTCGCGCGTGATAATAACAGTATCGAATATTGCTATAGTTTTTATTTTAAGAATGAACTAACTTTTTTAAAAGCAATATGATAAATGAAATGAACCCTTTTGTCGAAGGGAAGTCACCTTTTTTCTTAAACTTTTGAAACTGACCAGCAATTCATTGGACCACCTCTTCGATACAGATTGTGCGCAGGTAAGGGAGAATATAAAAATAAATCACCGTAAATGTCCCAAAAGCCGGCCCCGGTGGCGGAAGGGCTAGCGCGCTGGACTACCATCACTGAGGTCGCGGGTTCGAATCCTGCCAAGGGCATGGATGTTTGTGTTCGTACTCATAATTCATGTTTTCATCATTCATATATGTGTGTGTCTGATGTGGAAGGCAACGGGAAACCACCACGTCATATGTGTTTATTCTCTAGTCATGTTAAACCAATCTTAGGATTGAAAACCATGAATGAATGAATCCCAATTCGAGAATGAAGAAATAGTCTGACTTGGTAGCTTAGTTGGTTAAAGCACCTACCCGGCGAGTGGGAGACTCGGTTTCGAGTCTCGGTCAATTTCAGAATTTCTCTCATTATCAATCTTCGCATTAATATGATGTGGTTATGTATTAGATTCTGCCTCTGAAGGAAGTAATTCGCGTACGTATGGGTTTTAAATTCGTATTTGTACGCAACTTCTGCACAATTATTATTTGTCGGCCGCGTCTTTGCAACTGTTTTCAGCTGGCTGGGTTCGTCATTGTCAATATCTGGAGTAATAAATGAGTTCAATCAACGTAGACAGCCATTAATACCACAAAACACCGTAATACTACCGTTTAATTTCCCTTTGAAACGTAACCCGTGTGCGTTTTTAATCGTGCGATCTATTAAGTGCTTCACCAATCAGAAAACCATACATGCATTCAGGAGCACAATAACTGTGGTAACGAACAAGGTAAAAAAAATTACGGTCTCTTCCAGGGAATCGATTACCGGTCGAAACGAAGATTTTATTTCTTTCCCTCACTGACTCTCTCGATTCCGTCCCCGTGGCTGGTTGCAAACCGTCCGGAAATAGGTTTTTTCTCTGGATACAAAGGTTAGAAGGCAATTGGGGTTATGCCACGGATTCCGCGCGGTCCGAAACATCTATTCGTGGTAGGAAAATGGATGCGTTCCTAGATGTCTTCGCTCGTTTTGGATTTGGTTTTTCACCTTTGGTTTTTTCCGCCGCTCTCTCGCATTCTCCAACCCACTGCCATTTTCCATCATCCGTCACCGGTTCTAGTTGCCGTGGTGACCGGCAATAGTATCGTGTTGTTAAAGGTAAATACCTGTCTGACGCGTTTTGCTTTTTATATTCGAGTTAAAATCGCTATATATATAGTGATTTGTAAGAGTTTAAGCAAAATCAGCGCGCTTCGCACAGCGAGGCTTGCAATGATTATGTCGTAATAGTTTAGATGTGTCCCCATTATACTACTGCTTGCCATGTACTTTTCTTTATAAAGTTATAGGTAGAAGTATCTATTTTCGTCCTTTCTGAATTAAATTAATTCACCGTAAGAGATGTATATTATCTAATGAGTAATCATTCAGATCATTTCTCAAAATAATTTTCTTAATTTATTGTGATGAATTTGATATTTAAATAACCCGATAAACGTTGAATGTCATTTTTTTTGCGTTTCATGTTCACTCTCGTCTTGTAGAAGTATTGCCATGAGATGATGCCCGCGGTGGGGTATTTCTCGACAAAAATAACTGCGTTACGTTGTCGGGAACTTTTAATACAAAAATCCTTATCGTTTTAGTCCTGCGTGCTATTTTGGTTTGGCAGCGAGAGAGCCCTTTGCGTATTTTCTCGGAAGCGGTATATTCGACCCTCGCGTGTTTTTCACGGATACCACTTTCCACATCAATAAGGCTTCGAAGACGTGCTCACGGTGAAAGCGATGGGAATCCGTATTTTAACAGTTTTAGCCTCACTCAGACCCAAAGAAAAACCACGTCTTGGAAGAATATCTTTTCAAATACAGCGGAGCTTGCTTTTCCGGTTAAAGCGATCTATTGTTACTGTTCTGCATTACGTGAAATTGGAACATTTAGACTATTTATTCCGGTATATTCTCTGAAGTAATGTTTTGGTTGTCAGTTAGAGAAATGCCATAATAACCGTCACGGCTAATCCTATGTATTCGATATAAATTTTTTGTTCGATGATAATTCACGTGTATTCTAGATTTCATGTTTTATATTTAAAGGTCGTGGTTGTATGTGCATTTTCAATTTGAAGTACACACTAAAAATGTTGGGCCGAATCGACAGTCAATCCCAACAATGTGGGATACGATCGAAAAAAATGTGTATCTCTAATGCAAATAGGTTATTATGTGACTTAGTATATGTTAAAATGATTTTCACGTGTCCCGTAGACGCCTTATCGATACTGGTTGTCTGATTAAGAAGGTTCTCCTTCAGGAAACTTTTGAGTTTTTTTTTTTTTTTGCTGCCGGCTCAAAAGCGATGATTATACGCAAATGGGATCAACTTATAGGCCGAACTCCGTCCCGCTCTAATTGGTTCACCTTACCTGCTGATTGGGGAATTATTTGATGAGTTGGGTGGGCATATTCGAGGGTTAGTTTCAAAATTTGCGAAGCCGCTTAAAAAAATCTTTTTTTCGTGGGTATGAACTCTTAAAACCATTTTTCGAAACTCAGGCGATTTTAAAGAGAGATTTTGGCATTTTCAATTTATAGAAAACTTGCTGTTTGATGTATATATATATCTATATATTTGAAAATGTACTCGGATATTTTTTAATGTCTGTCAAATAGCAGGATTTTCCTAGCCAATCATTTTATATTAGGACGATGCAGTATTTTTTACTTTCTCCATGTACGTAGTATAGAGAAGGTATTGTTTTAATGAAGAAAATCGAATTCGAGATTTCAACGGAAATACACGTTTTGAGGTCCGCTGAACACGTTTTGACCGTTTTCTCGATGATGTCTGCGTGTGTGTCCGTATGTGTGAGACAGAAATATTCCCTGCGCTCTAACTCAAAAACTTAATCATCAGATCAGCATGAAATTCTATATTTGTGATTTTCTATATATTCTTAAGATTTTAAAAGATTTTGATAACAATCGGTCAACCGGAAGTAGCAGTTTACTCTTGTAAAATTTTTGTTTTTCTTAAATACTTCGCTTAAAACTGAATTTTTGTTAACATACATAAATACACACACACATATCATCATCATCGTCAGCCTTTTTCAATCCACTGACGGATGAAGGCCTCCCCCAGACTTCCAGTTTTCCCTGTCAACTGCCTCCCTCCTCCAAGTTAGTCCCAAGAACCCACCTGTCTTTCGGTCTCTTGATGTTTCTTGGGATCCATTCGATGACACTGGACGACCAACGCTGGTCATTTCTTCTAGCAATGTGGCCCGCCCACTGCCATTTTAGCGCCTTCACTCTTCCAATCACGTCACAGACTCCCGTCTTCTTTCTTACCCAGTCGTTCCTCTTGCGGTCTCTTCGGATGATCCCTAACATGCATCTCTCCATGCTCCTCTGTGTTGTTTGCAGGCGTTGTATCATTCTGGCATTCATGGTCCATGTCAAATATCTCCTTAAAAACGTCGTTATTGGTAATCTTCGTGAGAACCAAAGTTGTAGAGAATAAGATTTCTTCCAAGTTTTGTTTGAAACAGAGTCACGTAGAACCATCCCTTCCGGAGATATTTAACTTATTCGTAATTTCCAGTATGCAGCGTCACTACCATGTAGCGGTGAATTCTGTAACCATATTCAAAATATAATTTACGGCAATAAGGACAACTGTATTCTTTTACTATACGAAATAAAAATTTAGCCTTATAATGCTATTCATAATAATTGAAATATCTATACCCCAAATATGGAGAAAGTCATGTGTCAGCCACATCAGATTTTTTGTATAAGTTTTTCATTGATATGAAAATGTCGCATGACCGATTCGTTGATGGTTTTCTCGCTGGTCTGTTTTTACATTTGTCTTCATCTGATAACGCAATTATTTTTTTGTTTATAAATCAAAGTAAATCCTATCAACCCAACAGGCAGTATGGGCATTTTTTTCTTCGTATTTTCTCCCGTTAGCAAATACGCGTGCGGAATTTAAAAATGAATAGTGGTTGTTAGAATGGAACGGATAATACTGCGATGTTGTTAATACTGAATTATGAGTAGGTTTTTTTACTGTTGTCCTTTATCGTTTAATATAAAACCGCCTCGTGTTGCAATTACTTTTTTGTAATTCAAGATAGTTTTAATCAATGTTGCCATGGTGATATATGCAGGTCCCATTGCGATGCGGTATTTCGATTCCATTTATATCGAATCAACATAGGCGGAAGAAAATAATGGCCATATGTCTATTTAATGGCACCGGTTTGTATGCCTCGTAGTTTCTTTTAAAGCAATTTAAAAAAGTCCTTTTTTTAAATAGATAACCAGCTTCGCTCTGTTGAAATTCGATAATATTTTAATGCATTATTCTCTGGACCATTACCTTTATTGAAATCGAACTTTATCATTCAAATCTTAGTTAGTATTATCTTTTACGGCAATAAAACATGAAATTCTATAGTTGTGATTTTATATATATTCTTAAGATTCGAAAAGCTTTTGGTAGCGGTTTACTCCAGTCAGATTTTAGTTTTTCTGAAATATTTCGCTTAAAACTGAATCTTTGTTAACACACACACACACACACACACACACACATATATACTATATATAGTATATATATATAAGTTTAAGATGTTATTTTTTTCCACGACTCTTGTTTGAAGTAAATTTTCATATGAGGAATATTTCAAGAGATATTTAATTTTCTTCGAAATTGACGGTTAGTGGGCAGCTCGCGCGCGTGGTAGTGACAATTGAATCGCTAGCGCTGAAGCGTGTAAGTTGAACTGTTCCTATCGCCGTATGTATTTGATTTTAGTTGAGAACTTACGTATGGAGAAAGTCATGTGTTGGACACATCAATTTATTAACTAAGGTATGTACCGGGTATTGGCGGAATATTTGCAATTGCAATTCATCATAGGTAGTCCATTTGTGGGCAGGTCTGTGGTTGTTATTGCTTGAAGATGGTTCTCCACGTACTCCTGCTTTCTACTTACTCCTGCTTTCTGCAATATGTTTCGTTCCTTGATAGCTCTCTTTCAACATTTCAGTTCGTCTATCAGTTGAAACTTTTTTCTTCATCTGTCTCTTTTTGCTTCTAATATGCCTCTAATCGTGCTCACTTTCCTAAGGTATTCTTCAATCTAGTTTGCCTTCCCTTTTCTTGTAGTCTATATCAGCGGTTCCCAAACTATGGTACGCGTTCACTACTACGTTCATACTTACCTAATACTGTGTGGTACGAAGAAATTTTCAGTTTTTCGGTGTTACGCGAAAAAAAATTTGGGAACTGATGGTATGTATAATTGTTCGCTTTTCTTCTATTCTTATGCTTCAAATTTCTTCGTTTTTCATCCTGCCTGCCCATTTAATATCTTTAGCATTCTATATGCCAACGCACACGCATGCATTTTTTGGGCAGGCAGTTTAAACTTGATATTGTTTTGGAATGTGACAGACAAACTGCTAAGTTTAAGTACAGTGACGTGCATTTTCACCCATTTTTCCTTGTTCAAAAAGCGCACGTAAATTGAGTCTACGTAATTTGATTGTATTTCATGTGGTGATTGTTTTCATTATATATCCTCCTGTTTTTCTCATGACTTTCGCAATTTCTTTTCTTGACGCGCGCTCAGAATATTAATTACCTGGAAATTCTAAATAATCTCGTCGCCGATATTTTGACGCGAAATTTAGGTAACATTTAAACCGTATGTGCCTGTCAAAAGTAAATCAGTTTCCTTAAAAAATAATAATAAAGCTCTAGATAAGAGGTGTTAGGTTTCTGGCACTTTCTCGAAGAAGAATTGTTGCCGGAAAGAAATGATGGTTTCTATGGATGAAACGGTTTAATTTTTAGGAATTTTAATTTGAAATATTTTTATTCCTAAAATTTTTGTTGATTTTTGGCTAAGCGCAATGATATTTTTTTACGGTTGTTTACGTGAGAAAATAAATAAAGCGCCTCACATAATTTGCTCCGCAGTTCTTTCTTAGAAAGGTTTCGTGTTTGCTCTAAGCAGTATGCGGCTCTAATATCCCTCAGGTCTTCGGTGGCCTCTCTCTCGCACACAATTTCCCCTATCCGATTTCTCTCCGCTGAAACTCATTCAGATCCGTCGGCGCCTCCTTTTCGCTGGGTATCTCCCCTTTCTGGTCCTATCGCATCGCAAGGGGAGAATACCCTTTTCATACCCGACGCGCTTTTGTTTCTCGTCTTACAAGACGCACGAGGCGTCTCATCGTCTTTTCTCATTTCCCTCTTGCGCGGTATTATGAGAAGTCAAGGTTCATTTGTCAGGGCGCATGCGTGCATGTGTTTGTGTGTAGGTGTGGTTTCTGTCAAGAATTGTCTCTCCTCTCTCTTTGGATACCGGTATAGCGTAAGATCTAGTGTTCTGGATTGTTATCATTATTTTTCTTGTCAAAAAATTATATCAAACATGTCCAGTAGTGCGAATTTGCTCGCTAGGTGGTGTTAGTATACCGTTGGGAAAATTGTCTAACGATTTACTTTTTTTTTTCGTATCAATAGGAAATATTTTTGTTTTTGAGTGCTTTCCCATTAATATTCTGGAACGGTCATTCCGATATAATTTTAATAGGGACAATTTTGATGTTTTAATTTGCTCAATGCTGCTATGTTCTCGCTGAAATCATCAAGCTTTGTCATAAGTTATTTGTCATTGTGTTTATTTTCGCGCATATTTACATAGCTAGGCATTCATCCGATTAACATTATTGTTTAATTGATCGGTCCTTCGATATTCTTTGTTTGCTTTGCTGATTATCTATAAATCTTCCTCTGCCAATTTGGCCCTCGTGCTTTCCCTCAAGGCTGTATTTTTATTAGCGATTATACGAATTATTTTACTGACCTTTCACATATATCCGCTAACATTTACATGAATGTTTATGTAAATACGATCGCGTTGGAGTAGCCGGTTCATTTATCAAAGTTTGTATGCAGTAACATGGTTCATATTAGATGTTTGCAGAACAACAGCACGATATTTTTATTTTGTAACATCAATTATCAATGCTTAAAATATTTTAATTCCCTTAAATCATGTGTGTTATTCTTTTTAAAAAAGTAAAATTTAAAAGTGACCTAATATCTGTTTTGTGGATATATTTCTCATTAAAATACTTTCGTGACGTTTGCAGCATTTCAAACCTTAATTGTATCTAATATAATGCAATGGTAAATATTTTAATGTAGTAAAAGCACTCGAAAGTTTTACCATGAATTCATTTATTATTAGACGAGTTTTTGGAATGTTATTCAGGTTCCTCCAAACGAGCTCTTTTAATATGCCTAATGAGTTCCGTTATTGTTATCTATTGCAGGAAACGTTCCGGGTAATATTAGTGAAGTTTTTTCTCGGAAACAATAAAGAAAAATGCCTTGGCCTTCTGGGGATTTGCAAAGGGCCAGTTGTCAGATAGTGTTGAATGGGATATTTTTCCCGGAATGGTAAAAGGCACTTAACCGGAAAGGTTTATCGATTGCGTAATGGATGTCGTGATGTCGTTTCCTTTTCTGGGAATAAAAATGAAAAAGTAGTCGATAAACACCCCGTGGAAGACTTTATTTACGTTCACGTTGAATTTATTAGCACATTAATAACTTGGAAGAATAAATTTCTCGGTCTCGAACACCCAAGATCGCTTTAGAAGGTAACGTTCAGCCCGTTAAATTATTAGGTTTTAGTTTATAAAAATGCACGGAACAAAATTGCGATGCATTAAAGTCAGTCTTGAAAAAAAAATACTTATAGTGAAGATGAAGATATTGGATTTTATGCATAAAACCTTACGGATTTCGGACTAGATGATGATATGCAAAACATTCTCGGTGTATAACGATTACACTACATTCAAATGCCGTTTTCGTGAAATTACGTTTACTTTCTTGAAAAAATCGGTACAACATACATTGTACAAACTTTCTCATATATGGATACTAATGCGTCGTTTAGTTATCTGTAGAAAATGAAAATCGTATGAGCCTGTTTTTTGAAAATCCAATTTTTGTTAAAGTTGCCCAAGAATAAACGTCTTATATTCATTCATTGAGAAAAATGAAATAGGTAGTATTATTGTAGATGTATACGCAAGTAACTGTACGAAATTTGATCAAAATCGTAAGAGCCGTTTTTGAGAAAATCGAATTGTTGTTAAATTTGCCTAGAATAAACTAGCCTTATATTCATTTTCTGAGAAATATGAACTATACAGTATTATTGAAGACGTAAACTCAAGTAACTGTACGAAATTTGATCAAAATCGTTAGAGCCGCTTTCGAGAAAATCGGATTGTTGTTAAAAACTACTCTTAATTATTGATCAATGTCAACCATTTCTACGTATACTCTGCTCAGTATGATAAAATGCCTAAGTACGAGATTTCATTCATTTTCACTCTACCGTCTAGGCTCCAGCGCCAGTAACAGACATAGACAGTCAGACAGACAGACGGCATTGAGAAAACCACTTTTTCGGATTCAGCGACACCTAAAACGTATATTTCCGTAAAAATCTCGAGGTCGAATTTTTTCGCGTAAACAATAATTTCTCGATATTTCGTATGAGAAAGTAAAAAAATTCAATAGGTAACTCACGTTATTAGTTTTGTTTGCCATAAGGAATATGTCGCAATAAACTTCAAATTTGTCCTCTCCAAAGAATATGAAATTCACCGCAGAACGTGAAAATATTTTCAAAATCCCTGAAGAGTTTTCTAAAAATCACCACTTCCTCGAAGAAATACATTAAAACGGTGCTTCTCAACCTTTTTTGCTCTGCGGCGCACCTTCATGCATGCTTAAGAACATCCCGGCACGCCAAACCACTCCTAATTAATTTCACTGCGTAAATACACATTTTTAAAGAAAGAAATTAGCGTAACAAGTAAAAGTCGCAGTTATATTAGATTGTTACGATTGGTAAAGCATTATTCAAATAACTGTATAATTTTATTGTACATTAAATGCATACATAATTCAATGTGTAAAAATGATATGCTCTTAGACGGAAAATTTAGGCGTGCCTTTTTTGTACGAAGACGCTTGACATTTGGCTCACTAATAGAAAGAGATTCAAGAAGTTCTTCGTCTAGCTTCTTTGAGCATGTACTTTTATTATTTTTATTAAAACTAAATTCGCATAAATACGTCGTTCAATTTGGAACGTCATATCGATGGCATATTCAGATATTTAAGGATATTTTCACATTTAGCTTATAGCCAAAATACATCTAAAGGTAGCATACTAATGTTATGTTGTATGATCGTTGCCAAGGTCTATCAATTCCTCTCGTAGTGTCATGATAAATTCCTTGCATCATAAAATTTATGCGAATTTGTTTGTTTCAAACGCTTTGAATAAAAATGAAATATCCTCGGAGTGTGCGTCACACTAGTCCCTTTCTCGCGACACACTAAATGTGCCGCGGCACACCGGTTGAGAACCACTGCATTAAAAGCTAGACACGCATAAAATAATTCCATAGTTCAAAGAAAAATATTAATAATGAGCCCTATGGTTAATCAGTGAAGATGAATGTAGGAACCTCCTAATAACCATACAAACATTTTTTTTAAAGGAAAATACATACTGGTTTAGGGGAATTTACTCCATGCCAGTGACCACAAGCACACACGCAGTTTCACACACTCCGGGTTTAGTGGGAATTACTCCAACTCCAGGGACCCTTTTTCTTTGTTCACACACAAATACACACCAACCAAATAACACACACGAGTACTTCCTTTCTAAAAAAATGTCTAAATACGCATTTCGGAATCAACGATTCCATCCTTAGTAGGCCGATCAAAAAGGCGAAAGACCAAAACCCGTGTGTAAGTATGTATTTTCCTTTTTTTAAATATTTGTGTGGTTATTAGTAGGTTTCTCCATCTTCATAATTCCATAAATCTAATAGATAGGGTTTTTGAAATATCATGCAAACATTTTAACGACTTAAAGTATGCTTACACAAGATCATGAAATAGTGTTTCGATAAATAATTTGTTTTAGCGATGCAAGATTAGGATCAGCACCTTTGACCGTTTAAAAATAGTAAGCGGTATCTTTGCTAAAGTTTTTGGATACAATACGAAGTACCTACCGTAGTTAGTTCCGATTAAAAACAGGATTTCTTGCACGCTATTTATGATACGTAACCCATATTTAATTCATTTTAGTTGCACGTGTTATTTTGGCGAATATCGGTGCGTTTCATTTCATTTAAGCAAGATTTGCGGAAAAATTAAAGGTTAAATAAGGCTTTTATACATATTTACGAGCCTACAACTTTGCAGAGGAATCGCGTAAAATTAATTACAGTCGATCGACGATAAATAGAGTTTTCTTAAGGTCGAAGCATGTGTGTATATAAATGCTTATGAAAGAGAAAAGGAAAATAAGGAATATCAACAGTAACTAGGTGTTGAACAATGGGAGCCCAGTGAACACTTACCAATAGGAGAGCCGCTGGAGTGTCGGAAATCTCCCATCTACGTGTGTATATGTGTCTCTCAGACACCCCAGCGGCTCTCATATTGGTAAGTGTCCACTGAGCGTCTTCCCCTATACTCCTAGTGGCTGTTTATGTATCTCCACCAGGGCCCGGGGGGGGATCCTGATCTCCACCACTATATTTTAGAAAGTCTGTCTGTCTTCCTGTTCCTTTATGCACGCCCACATTTCTCAATCGATTCCGACCAAATTTTGCACGATTGTATGGGACACCAAGGGGAAGGTTAATGCGTGGTTTGTGTCCGTCTGTTCTTTAGTTTCAAAATGGTGGTCCATTTTCTGTCTGCTTCATTGTTCACGCCCGCAATCAACCGATTCCAACCAAATTTTGCACGATGGTAGGGGGTACTAAGTGGAAGGTCAACACGAGGTTTTAGTGTCCGTCCACTTGATTCAAAATGGCGGCCGATTTAAACATTAAGCTACGCATATTTTCCCGAGTCCTACTATTGATTTGAATCAAATTTGAGGCGATTGTGGAGGGCTTCCATATAATTCATATGTGGTTGCTGTTTCTCTCTGTCCGTTTTATTTATTGAATTCTTAAATACCATGTATCATCTAGAATTCCGGGCAACGCCGGGTATTTCTGCTAGTATACATACCTAATACATTTAATCCTTTTTTTTGGAAATTGCACGTACCATTCTCGTGAATCGAGCTATTCGTCGTTTTAAACCCGATAGGCGTGTCGAAAAACGCAAATATTTTCCGAACGCGTTTAAAGAGCGGGCCCTGCCTCTTATCAGTTCATCCTCCTCGAGTTCTGTCGAGTCTTAGAAAGGCGATGGGACGTGATGAGAGGTTTCTTCAGTCTTATGTCTTAAAGGAATTCCTGAGTGGAGATGGTGTGTTCCTGCAGGAGCAGGTTCCCTCAACCCTCTTCGACGTAATGCCACGCGAAACCGCCTCTTTTTTTTTTTAATTTTTTATTCCTTCTCGTCGAGATTCAAGCGCGCCAAAGCGGCATTGCCACGTATCACGTTCAAACCTCTCGTCAGGTTGGCAAACTCGGGACAGGATCCTCGAAAGTGTGGGTGGCAGAGAGAGTTTTGTGAGAGGCGATGACGAGGGTGTGTGCGGATGCCTTCTAATAAAAGGCTGGAGTAAGCTTAATCGGGCTTAAAGAGAGGGGAAAAAAGACACCTAACGGAATAAGAGGAAAGTGTGTAGGAAGGGAGCTGTTAAAAAGTGTTGTCTCTCGTCTATGGTAGCGGTTCTTAACCTTTCCGATGTCACGGACTACTGTCGATGAAACGGATTTTTACGCGGAGCGCCAATAACTCAAACAAAACGTGAATGCGTCGTTAAAATATTGAAAATAATCTTAATTTATTATTGTGAAATATTATTAAAATGAAGTCAGACATATTGATGAAGGGATTAGGATTACTAATTAAAAACATTGCTTTCACATTGCGCTTTAGATGCACATTCTGTTATTAGGGCGATCCCTTAGTCTGTATACTTGAACACAATTTTAGTGGTTCCCAGCCTTTTCCTCTGTGCGAATTATTTGGGATTAACCTTTTTCTCTTCGCAAACTCCTTCATCTATGCTTTATAGTGTTAGAGTGTATTGAGCTTTTTTTAAACAAATATTTTGAAAATTCGTTACAAATTAAAACGTATTTGCATGTCCGTAACAACAACAATAGCGAGTCCAATCTGTAAACTTGAAAATAAAAATGTTCTGTTATCCGCGCGCAGTTCAAGTCTCCATGGTGTCAGATAAAAACGTAATTTTATTTTCTCGTAAACAGTTAATGTTTTCTAAGCATTTCAATAAAATTAGAAGGAAATTAAAATATTGGTAAACACCGTAGAACCAGAAAAGTGAAAAGACGCCTTTAATATATAGTTTTGTTTATAAGTTGTCATTTCGCGAACCCTTTTTTTTGTTCACGAACCAACGGTTCTTCTATTCTAGCAATAGTGCGCATTTTTGTAAAGGGCGGTTGCTTGTATTATATAAAATAATTGGAACAAAACAACCTTCTTTGTAATCGCTGAAAATCGCTCTTGGATAATTACAAAATTAAGAACAACACATTTTGGGCAAATTCCATATTAACACAAATAATTGTTAGTTGATTGACAATACCTGATTAGGAAATTTTATTGCTGCAAAAGAAATTCTCTTATACGTGAATTGTCATGTAAAGGATTTTTGTGATAGCGTGATCTTTTTCTCATAGAAAAATCATCCGTTGCATTCAAATAGGGATTTAATATTACTGTGTTGATAATTCAAAGGTTTTGATTAATTTTATCAGTACTTGCATGCATTAAAATGCGGTGATATTTTTTAGTGGTACTGTAGATAAAAATATGGCGACTGTGAAACTGTATTGCTCGTTATCTCGTAAAATATAGTTAAATGAAACGTACGTTATCTAGTTGATTTCGCTTGTCATTTCAAATTCATAAAATCATGAAAATTTTACCTCTGTGTATATTTCTTCCCAAATAGTCTCAAGTGTCCGATGTTTTCCGTCCATTTCTCTTTTTGGAATGAAATCTTTCGTCATCCTTTCTATATAGGTCCTTGACCTTATACGCCCTAATATTCCGCCCGTTTTCGTTCATATTTTTTCTTATTTCCGGTCCTTTTCTCCATCATTCCCTAGACCCCTTCCGACATCCTCCACCGGGGCTCAACAATGGCGTTTCCACTTGAAGCACTCAAAAGAAGGAGAAAGATTCGCGAAAGCGCCGCTATGTCACTTCATTGGCTGTCGGTGCTGCCATCTGGTTTCGGGAGGTGGCGCCACCCCAAGAGCAGCGGCACCAGCTTGGAGTGACTGCCAATCGCTCTTCTTGCTATTTCGCCTTCCTCCTGCCCCGCCCTCTTCCACGTTTCTATCTCTGTCTCTCTATATGCCTCTCTCTCTCTGTCTCTCTCTCTCTGTCTATCTCTCTGGAGATGCCCACGTGACACATTTTCGCCAGATGGCGATCCTCTACCTTCTCCTTGCGATTCCATCAATTTCGTCCTTTTATTTATTTATTTTTTTGAAGTTACCGCCGGTAGTATCTGGCAAATCTGTGAATTTTCCCATTTTGGCTGATTGACCGATATAGATATCCCTCGACCTCGTTCTCTCTCCACTTGATTCATTTCGTTATTGAGTTTTTTTTATAGCGGAAACTAAGGCCTGGCCAATTTCAAAGCGGAGCGAAAAATGTCGAATGTTTACTGCAACCCATGACATGAATTCTCCTGGGAATATTACCCACTGCTGTCCTTTTAATTGAAGTTTATTATTATTTAATCATTAAAATACATTCACTTTTATTTACAGTTGATTTTTAAAATGTTTGCCTAGTTTATAACTTGTAATTGTTATGAATAAAAGGGAAGAAATATTAAGTTGGTGACCAAATTATAAAGGTGAGCGGTTTCATTCATCCACACACAAATAATTTTCAAATCAAACTTAATTTTATTCGTCATTGTGCGTGTGGTGTTAGATGATGCATTTTTAGCGAACGTTGTTAAATATTAGTTAAATTGTTCGCCAGGACTTCATTGAACCCCTAAATCCGGATCGTTGTTATTTTTTGTCATAGAGGCCGGTTTCCGGTTTTATTAATATTTTTACAATTGGGGATGGCAAATATATACTATATATATTTTTTTTTTAATGGCAGTGTTTGTTGAATTTAAAAAAAAACCTAAGTACGCTAAAGAATGAGTCATTCAGTCACTTCAGCATAAAATTCCATTACGTGAAGAGGGATATGCCCTATCGATTTAACCGCGATAATCTTGTTACACTAATGAACGCTCTATCCTATCTCCATTACCCGTGTTGTTTTTTTACAATCGAGCAAAATTATTCCTATCATTATCCCCGTAGTCTGCGTATGACAAACACACACGGTAAATTAAACGTAACGATATAGCCACAAAAAAATTTTATTGAAAGCATTATTCGAAAAACGTAACCCTGGTTGTGTCCGTGACATAAATTCCAGTACTTTTAAAAAAACAAGTTAGGAAAGCGTACAACGTATCACAAATGGGGCGCGTTTCGTGCAATGGAGTATTAGAAAGCAATTACATACCTGTACGTAAGGGAAATAGCGTTTTAAGGTCCTTTTCTTCATCATAAATAATCCATTTTCTTCCTATTTAATAATATTACATGCACACGTAAGAAAATTAAACGTTTGTTTGGGAGATTGTTTATGTTAGTAACAATGAAGTAACCATGCAAGAAATTTTCTAAGTTCAACTCCATATAAGACTTTCTTGTTTGATTTTCTCGATAACGGCTACTCCTACGATGAAAATATATAGAAAAGGAAATACTCCACTTTACAAGTTCTACAACTTTTATTTGAAAAATATTTTGATATGAACAATAGTTTACGAGATATGACGAAAATTTAATTTTTTGTCTCTAGTAAAGTGGTACCCCTGATTGGCGTACGTGATTCATTTTTGCGATTTTCTTATTATATTTGATTGAAAGTCCTTAATGTCAAATTTCATAAAAATCCGTTCAGTAGAAGCCGAGAACGAACATGCGGACGGACGGACGGACGGACGGACGGACAGACGGACGGACGGACCGACCGACGATAATAGGCGCTCACGCTGTAAGCGAAACGCGCCTAAAAAAGGTTTATGCGTGTTTTTTTATTTTCAACCTTCGCATGCCTGCTACTGCACCCTCGTTCCGCGGAATTAAAATTTAAAAAAAAAAAAAAACTCCCTAAGGTAAATCGTTTATTCGTTGAGTTTGTTTCGCGTGTTGTATGTAATCCAAATTCGGCCTCGTTGTGGAATACTGAGAGAGCGCTCTTTTCCATTTCCCTCACGCGCCTGTTAAGTATGACACCGTTCCGACGCCGCCTTTTGCGAAGTTCGCCGCCATGACTGATTTTTTTCTACTTAAAAACGCTCCCGATCGATGGCGCGTCATTTTTATCGACGCGTTTCGCGCGCCGCGATCGCGTTCATTCGTTTATTTATTTATTTTTTTTAAACGTACCGACTTTGTCGATGGGGGTTTTCTTCGTCCTAAAATGGCGCCGGGGAGTGTGTGTGTGTGTTCTTGCACGTAAGATGGTGATAGATCGCGGAAATACGTTTTCATTCATTCTCATGAATGGAGATATTGTCTGCAGAGGTTGTTCTGTGAAAACTTGTGTGTCTCACAAGCGCTGGATTTCAAAATTTTGTCGATTTTACGAAGTTTTTTTTACAGCTGTCTTAACTATATTTGGTGTCGTTTTTTTTTTAATTTTTACATCTTGGGTATTCTTTCTTTGTTACAGAAATGAAGCGAGGTATAGGATATTATACGTCCTTAAACGGATTAATTGATATACATTCATGCCTTAACCAAATTCTCCCAAAGTGAAATTATAGCGTAGAGGTTTTCCTGCATTATTACTTTTTGTAGTAAATTGTGAAGTTCGTCTTATGGATGAAAATAAATTCCGGAATAAACAAGTATAAAACTTGAAAAGTAATATACTTTCTTAGATTTGGATATTGGTGATACCTAAGAGAATTTTTTGTATTTAAGTGCATATTCTGGAATATATCTATGCTTAATAAAATGTATCCGTTAGCTTAGCATAGTGCCATTCTGTTTATAATAATAATAACAAAAATCCTACGGAGAATGAATTTTTAAAAAACAGTAAATTTCAATGTTTTATTAAGAAATAAAGCAATTTTTCCAGTGGAGGGTTACTAATTAAATTGGCTGACACTCTTTCATTTAGTATTTTTTCTTCTGCATAAACAACGATGAGACTTCCGGAACTTGATTTCATGCCGTGCGTTAATTTGAAGTGGAATATTCGGCGTCATCACGTTTCGCGCAATTTATGACTAGGTTATGCGTCCATACGTCACACGACAACTGGGAGTGGCGAAACTATCAAAGGGCCTGCCGTCCGGCGTTCGAATCAAAGTTACGTAGGATTTTCGACCTGTCCCACCTCGTCCGTCCAAAACGTGATGGCGCCGTGGGAATTTGCAATTCACAATGGCAATCTAGACCTTCCCTGGCGGAAGTTAGGCCTTCTGGTCCCTTCGGCGTATTTCGCCTACGAGCTGGCTAGTGCCTGCGACGGCGCGTGCGTGCTCCCCTTTCCGTGTGAATGCGTGAATAGAATTTCTCCCCGGGGTTTTCGTGACTGGGTTTTAGGGGCACAGTAGTTGACCGACTTGTGCGGCACAAAATGCAGAACGGTTTAGGTCGTCGTCTTTGTATTGCGCTTCTCTGGAAATGGGAACTCACGAAGTGTCTTTTTGGAGCCCAAGTGTAGTTAGAAGGAGAGCGGGAGAATAATTCTTCATTTACCGGGAATCGAACTCTGGTCTTCCACTTGCCGGGCGGATATTACGCAACTGAGGTACCTAGGTGGAATAATGCCGTTTCATAATGGGGAATTTTTCTCACGTTGAGGTCAGGCTAGCCATGTTAGTATCAAGTTTTCCCAACAGATGTCCTCCATCATGAGGATCGCCCAAAGCCATGTATATACAAGGTTATGACAACTATGCGCTGGCGGCCATATTGTGGCCTCGAGCAGACGACGTCTACGTCTAACTATACGATGTATTTTTACGGTTCGTACGTTTTTAGGCAAATAGTAGGTTTAAAAAAATCCTAATTACCCATTATTTTCACCAAGTAATTGATGTGAAGCCAGGAATATTAAATTTTCCTTAAGAAATTTCTTATGTTGGGATGCGGGGGGAGTCGTGGCGTAGTGGTGTTTCACTCCTCCCTTGCTTTGTGATTTAGACTTAGAAGCCTTCTAGCGCTGGAGTCGTTTGAAGTCACAAGGTCCCCCCCAATTGGTTGGTTGGTTGGTTATGTTGGTCATTTCACAAACAGGCAATCTCTGCTGTCCATTTCTACTGAACAAAAATTAATTCTATTTACAAACATTTTCAGTTATGTTTAAAAATAAAAACTTTTTATTATATTGCAAGTTTATTAATGGAAGACTAGCTACAAATTAAGGAACAATGTTGCATTATTTTACATTAATTTACAATACTTCAATAGTGTTATTATTAAATATGAAAGTATTTTATAGCAAATTTACATCACATGGAAGGTCACATTCATAGACATTAATGCTTTTGACAGGTCATATAAGAATTCACAAGTGTCCCATCAGGACAGATGAGTTATAGTAACATCAGAACTCACTTAAGAGATTGTGTAATTTAAAAAATGAAAATCACTCTTAGCATTAAAAGTTCAGCAGGTATTATGATTTTAAATAAATACCCAAATTACAAGCAAATAAGAAAGTATCATTCTAATTGCCATTGGAATAGAACACAATGAAGTCATCTGTGCAAATAATGAGATCTAGTGTCTACTCTTAACATTATTAACAGCAATTTAGCAATCTAGATAACAAAGCACACGAATTCTAGATATAAATAATCAAGGCATATACAGGGCATACACAAAAATTATTAACTTAAATATAGAATATACAGATATGAATAACACAAGAAAGTCTGATCAAATTTCAATATAAAAAGTGACAATTTAAATTTAAAGCAGCTACATTTCCATGTTGACTGCATATTTCAAAGAAGTACACAGTACCTTTCATTGTCTTGTAGTTGCTTCACCTTCAGTTCCAAAAATTTGAACACTTCCATTTGAATTCCTGGAGAAAAAGTCAAATTTTCCAGCGTTCTGCTACGGGTTCTGTCACTTGGAAGTGGATAGCCCAAGTTTAACAAGGAATTGTAACCTTTGATGCCACAAGAAAAACGAATTTGCATAGCCTTTTTTACAGTTAAGTTTGATCATTTCTGTCCTCTATTTGTTCTTTTACCTAGTGACTGCAATTGGTCAGCATTTAAAAACCTTTTCAGTACCCTGGTAGTTTCCTCCAGATTTGACTTTAACTTCTTCGCTTGTCTTTGCTGTAAGCCTTCGTATAATTTCATATTTATCATCTTCTGCATTCTGATTAGTTGCCTCGTCCTCGGAAGCTGTCGTTGCATTATTTTCATGCCTTTCTGTTTCAACTCCCTTGTTTTCAGGCTCTTGATTGGATTCATCTCTCACAGCTACAATTAAACGAATATTTACATGAGTGAAACTGTTATAATATTAAATGATGTAGTTTTAAACTTACATGTGGTAGTTAAAATTTTAATCTAAAGTATCTAGTTTCACTTAATACTCAACATATTCGAACAGCTCAGCTTAAACATTAATAATGAAAACCATCTTCAAAGTGGGAACATCATATTAAATGAAAATAAACATTCTTAAAACAATCTAACATACTGCATGTTGGCATGTAATCATAAACCTTTCATTCGTTTACACAATATTATATTTTATTCATTATTTCTAATAACCTACCTTGGACATTTACAGAAAATTGTCTTTTTGCTGGAGCTTTACGTAATGATTTTTTCGGTCGGTGGGGAAATATTTCTGGAACTGCGAAAGGTCTCAATAATTTCCGACCATCAAGCCTATTTGCTTTGAACTGTGTCGCGTCGAAATGAGCCTGGAATAAATCAAATTTTTGAACGAAATAGAAAATTTACCGAAGAAATATAATAGGTAATCTCATTGAGATTTCTGAGTTACAAGAATGAAAACCGAGAAAAATTTGGCATTACTTACCTCGCATAACCTGCTTGCCGATGTCGGCATCCAGAAATCACGCTTCACTTTTGCGATCCAAATTTTTCGTCTATTTGCATCTGAGGGAAAACGAAAAAACCTATACCCGCCTTCGCCACGGTTTTTGCAGCCAACTGCACAACAGCAAGGCATGGCTAACGTTTTATAAACCATAAAATTTCAAAATAATCGACAGCAATCACACGACTTGCCATAAGCAGTAAATGAAAGCACTAGCACGCTGAGGCCACAATATGGCGGACGCGTACCACGTGACCCCCTCTAGTCCAATGAGATGCCGCGCTTGTCGGCATTCTCAACATCAAAGTTTGTCACAACCTTGTAAATACATAGCCTTGGGATCGCCCAAACATAATCCAATCTAGTCCAGCTTATGCATGCATAGAATGTAACATCAACACTTTCCTTTGTGACCCGCATTTGTGTTTACCTAAGAGAAATCTCATGATATTTAAATTATCCTCTTTCTTTACAGGTGAGGCATTGCTGAGAATCGGGTTTCATTGCTGAATTGGCGTAAAAGTTGCATGAGTTTCACCGATTTGGTGAGTTTGTGATATTCTTACATTTAAGGTTTAAAATTAAAGGCAGTAGACATCTGATCCCTCTCGAATTCATTTGGGAAATGTTAAATAATCCATTTCCTTCGTTCTGTGTCGTCTTACATTATATTTTAACTTGGAAAATTTTGGGTGTGTTAAATGATTTTCACATCCCTTTTATTTTATTTACAGGAAACCTTAAAATTCAAAACTTCAAAACACTTGCATATTTTTATAATTTAGTTAATTTTTATAAACTGCATATTCAAAACCGAACAAAAATGTTGAATCATTTTTATTAAAATACCGTTGCAATTTAAATGCTTCATCGATTATTCGACGTGAAAGAGCATTTTGAAGCAAGAGGGTTTTGGAAAGTAAATACTCCAACTCAGAAATACGTTCCTGATAAAAAGCTTCCTAATGCATTTTTCACATCCGAAAATATTAAAAATTAACGACTATTATGTTAGTAGCTTCGACTCTTAGATATTATTCGTTTTTTAAACAGGTTTCCTTTCCATTATGTCTGATCCTCTCTTGTTGGATTTTTGGAAGAAAGATCTTGTATGTTCTGCCATCGGAAGACCTGCAGTGAACGGTTACGTTTGTGCAATGTCAATTAGTCAGAATTAAATTTACCTTTACCCCTTCATCGAGCGAATGATTTATTTTATTAATTTGTTTTTATCTTTGTACACGCATTTCTAACTTTTCTCTGTACAAAAGTTCCCGCAATAGACAACGTAAAGCGAAATCCTGAACATTGTAGTCAATATGGACCAATTTCCTTATCCCTTATCATAACCTTGAGTCATACTGGAGCATTTTACGCTTTTCACTTCTCGGAGGGAGACCTTTTCAATAAGGTGCTAAAGCGAAACTGATTGCCATGTACTTCGTAGTATTTCTCCAAATTAAAACAGTGCTAAATCGTAAACGGGCAAAGTGAATCCATGCAATTGGAGGGATGAGTCTATTCGATCGGCACGGCTACGATTTTCTATAGGCGCTGCTGTCGTTGATTCCAGCGCAATTCGAGGTGAAATTCGTGGCGTAAAGTGAACCGTGAATTTCTAGGCACAAACATAATTCCATCTCGAGAATATGTCGATGTTTAAAGGCGTAGTAATTCGAGAGTCGGTTCTTTATTTTCGGCCATCCCTCTCCCTGCGGGTGAAGCCTCACTTTTACACTCCATCTTTGGCGAGATCCTATAGCTATAGGTCCCTTTTTCGAAAGCGTTCTTCCTTCCAAACCCGATTTTCCATACCATCTCCCATCTCCTTTTACCCGCATAGCCTTTTACGACCCGGGACCCTTTTTTCCTCCTTTCTACTCTGCGGAATATCCTCGCACTTTGAACTCCCAGGAACCGTGTAATTGCAGTGGTCGTGTTTCTCAAGACGGAGAGGCAGAGAGAGAGAAAGAGAGTGTGTGTGTGTGAAGGAAAAGGAGAGAAAGAAAGAAGTAGAGAGATAGAGAGAGAACTCTATTTCAAGGTATATAGGGAAGGTGAACCTCGAACGTTTTTACCCAAGTTTTGAGAAAAAGTTTATTATTTTTTTTGAAGGATGATGGATCTGATCTCAAAAGCTTCCGATGTTCAAGGGTTAGTAAGGAAGTAATACGGATATAGTAAAAAGGTGCCTTCTTCTTTTTTTTTGATGCCTTGACCCCGAGTAAAGTTTTCGATGCTGCTCCCATTGGATAATAAAATGATGAATGGGACGGGCTTTAAGACCTTTCCTTCATAACGGAATGACCTCTTAAAGTATGGCATCCCAAACGGGCTTATTCTCTTTCTCTCTCCCTCTCTTTCTGTGTAGTAGCGGTGAAATTTGGAAAATTTGCCTCGTTTAACATTCTTCACGCGGAAATGGCTTTTTACTTTCTCCATACATAGTGTAGGGAAAGTATAGTGGTCACGAAAAAAATCGACTTCGAGATTTCAACGGAAGTACACGTTTTTGGTCTCTGGAACACGATTAGACTATTTTCGGAATGATGTGTGTATGTGGATGGATGGATGTGATTGTGGGCGCACTAACTCAAAAAGTACTTGTCTTATTAATACCAAATTTCATATATAACACTTTAGCATGAGCACAAAGAACTGATTAGTTTTTGGACAATAACGGTTAATCGGAAGTCGAGGTTTATTCGAAACCCAATTGGGTTTTTGCGATATTTCTCCGTTAAAACATCATTATTGTATATACAATTCTATACAAAGGTTATAGAGAATGTAATTTCCTACAACTTTCATTTGAAACAATTTTCCATAGCAGTTATTATTTAGGAATTATTAATAAATAATCGGTTTTTTGGTTTCCGTGAAATATCTCCTTAAAAACGTCGTAATTGGTCATCTTCATGAGGACCACAGTTGTAGAGAATAATATTTCTTCCAACTTTTGTTTGAAACAAATTTTCGTAGAACCATCCATTTCGGAGATACTCAACTTTTTCGTAATTTTCAGTATACAGCGCCGCCACCATTTAGAGGTGAATTCTGTAAACATATTCAAAATATAACTAATTTACGGCAATAAGGACGACTGTATTCTTTTACTATACGAAATAAAAATTTTCCCTTATAATTCTATTCATAATAATTTAAATATCTATACTTACCCCAAATATGGAGAAAGTCGTGTTGGCCACATGAGATTTTTTTTTTGGTTGGCATAGATCGGAGTCGTTGTTTGTTAAGGCGTTTTCTTTCCTTTTATATCCTGTTTGTTACCGCTCTAATGAGTTTTTGTGCGTCTTCAGCAGTTATTCCGTTTCATCTGTCACCGTGGCAACGATCACTCAAAGGAGCAGCTTTTCCCTTCGTGATACAATTTATCGTGGCGAAATATTGAATTGGGACACTGTGACTTCAAACAACGACCAGCGCTAGTAGGCTTCTCAGTCTAAATCACAAAGCAAGTGAGGAGAGAAACCCGGTGCCGGCATTAGCCTACTCTTAACGAGAAGCACCAAGGGGGCCAACGGATTTGTCCCTTCCGAAGGACGGAGCGCTGATTCGTGCGCACTCTAAACACGCAATTAGTGGACCGCAAGCAATTAGTGGGCCGCAAGATCTCTTGAAAAAAATCGGTACAGCATACATTGTCCAAACTTTCTCATAAACTAATGCGTTGTTTAGTTATCTTTAGAAAATTGTGGACTATGTAGAATCGTTATAAACATCAACTTAAATAACTATATACGAAATTTGATGAAAATCGTATAGGTATGCCGGCTTTTAGAAAATCCTATTTTTGTTCAAGTTGCCCAAGAATGAACTAGCCACATATACATTCATTGAGAAAAATGAAATATGTAGTATTATTGCAGACGTGCACTCAAGTAACTGGACGAAATTTTATCAAAATCCTTCGAGCCGTTTCTGAGAAAATCAAATTATTGTTAAAGTTGCCTAGAATAAACTAGCCTTATATTCATTTTTTGAGAAATATGAACTATATAGTATTATGGAAAACGTAAACAGTAACTGTACGAAATTTGATCAAAATCGTTAGAGCCGTTTAAGAGAAAATCGGATTGTTGTTAAAAATGCGTATAATAAACTTCCCTTAATTATGTCAACCATTTCTCCATATATCCTGCTCTGTATGATAAAATGCCTATGTACGATATTTCATTCATTTTCGCTCTACCTTTTAGGCTCTAGAGCCAGTAACAAGCAGACAGACGTCATTGCGAAAACCACCTTTTCAGACTCAGCTACACCTAAAACGTATATTTCCGTAAAAATCTCGAGGTCGAATTTTTTCGCTCAGTATACTTCGTATATGAGAAAGTAAAAATCCTACTTTCGCAGGATTCGTACTCCGTTCGCACCGGGTATGCTCAGCGTAGCAGGCCAGCGGCCTCGCCACTACGCCACTGCACCTCTCCATCGTAGCGAAATTATATAACTGTATGCAGGGTGTTTGTATGGACCATTCTTTATCATATGATCTGTTAATAGTTTTATAAGCCTTTGAATTGTCCGTCCAGTACTTACCTGCTGGTGGAGTAGTGAAAAAATATTACATCAATCAGTGGTCATTGCTCACGTTCCAATGTGTTACACCTACATGGGCGGCCCGGGGAATGTTGGCGTCCTGGACGAGATAGCACTCTAGCGTCCCCCTCCGTAAATTGTTGTTGAGATAATTACGAAGTATATGTTAATTTATTCATTCCTCTGTAAATATTATACTTGAAGAAAAATCAGAAAGAATCCCTTAATGATTCCGGTGATATAAAACGTTATCCAGTATTTATTCACTTGCAAGTAATGCATAGATAGATGATCGGAATAGCGTCCCCAAAATGTTGACGCCCCGGGCAGCATGCCCGTTCGCCGGTACCTCGGACCGGCCCAGTGTAATTAAGTGTATTCTACATAGGGGAAAAATAAACTCGATAAAGGACAAGTAGTTTTGTTCAATTCACCCGCTGGTCTAATCGTAGCGTTAGATCTCGTTTTAGATCATAGCATTACAATTCGTTTTAAATGTTTCAAAGTGTAGTGTGATGTTCGAGGTAATGGTATTTTTTAGTCTTGATAAATTGTACTTTTAGGAGAAACAAGAAACCCAACGAGGATTTTTCCAATTCGTTTTAAGTTGTGCACGATGAAATATACGTGATAGCATAAAAATATAATTAAGATCGAACTAAGCTCCGCATTTTAATTACGCGCGCGACGTGACAAAGCATTCTGCTCATGCGAAAATCGTGATGTATTTCATGGAGCGTGACATTTTATTTCACCCAACGCGCAAGCGTCTGTTGTAATCGATTCTTTGACTAATATTATCCAGCAAAAAATAACTACTTGTCACACTACAGGCGATTTTCAAAAGACGAAAGATACAACGTTTCGGAGAAATAAGACGGACGATTCGCCTTCCTTGCCATATCCTCCTGGCGCCCTTATATATGGCCGGAGTAGGACTCGCCCTGGGATATGGAATTCATAAGCGAACGTGAAGGAGGAATAGGAAATATAAATATATGAGGCGGAATGGAAGGTGTGAGGGAGAGGTGGAGAGATATAAGAGGGAGCAGCATTGGAAGAAAACCGAGGCGAGATATTTCCGGGCGAATATCTCCGATATAGGAGGGCCGTGGAAATGAGGAGGAAGACGCGGGGAAGGATAAAAAAAAACCGTGGATTGCGGAAGCGAGTCAAAAGGGATGGGTGAGAGGAAAGAGGTTTATTTATTTATTTATTTTTTTGAGGAAAGGGGAAGATAAGGTTTTGGGAGGGCTGAGAAAAGTGCGTCGTGGGAAGGAGGAGAAAGGAAGTGATTCTCCCCCCCCCCTCCCCCCCCCCCCCCCCGAAGGTAAAAAACGATAGAGGGAGAAGAGAACCGCTGGAATTATTTATTTTCGGCGAAGAAACTGAGGTAAGGGAATCGGATAGGCGTAGAAAGCGGGTGTTCGAAGATATCGTGAAGTAGCGTCTGACATGGCATACGAGCGTTTGGGATGTTTGCACCGCTTTAAGCTTTCCCAGCCGAAAGCTGTTTATGCGGTAATTTCTCTGATGTTTTCTGTATCGTTATTTTAATTTAGTATGTGCTGTTGAACTTCTGTAAGTCGGACCTCGAGGGAAACAAAAAATATTGAACTTATGGAAAATTCGTGTTATGCAAGAAAAATGATACGAAAAAGATTCTGTCCTGTAAAACGAATTCGTTTCGAGTTATGGAAAATTCGAGTTATGTACGTTCGACTTATAAGGGTTTGACCGTATTCGGATTTTCTGGTCGCTTTCTTGTTGTTCTTCAGGATCTACCGTTTCGCCGTGCAAAACTTTCGAAAAACGTTCGTTATACCTCGAGTCCAATTTATTTCGCGTCCTTTTCGTGAGTCATATCCGCTCCATTTCTAATCGTACTCTGTAATGAAATATTTCGCCGAGAACGACGGTCAATCCAACAAAAATTGCGGATGGCGTTCGTTCAGCTGTGTGGGTTTCAACAGACGTTTTTTTTTTGCGCCTATGGACGTCATTGCTAGTGTGACGTTCGAAATCTGCGTGAATTTTATGCACATCGCGCCGGTAGCGGTAGGTCAACATTTTCTATAAGTTAAAATCAACAGTGAGCAAAGCGGAAATTGCAGTAGCAACCTCTTGGGATGGAGATGTCCACGGCGTTTCTATTATCTGTTTAATTGAAGCTCGAAATTACATTAAAACTTTTATTTTACTCCTCTTTTGTCGGGTAAACTATTTTCTGTATTTATTTCGCCCTGGAAAATGCGTTTGATGTCACAGCCTCGTGTATTGTTTAATAACATGACGACCTAGTCATCTATATTTGTTTTGATTACAGTTTCGCAAACAGTGATCTAACAAACTGAATGGAGGATCCTCCTAATGTGGTTATGCAGGTTATTACGAGGTTTCTCCATTCATTTTAATTATTTAATCCTAGGGCTCGATATTTACTTTTTACATTTATCTGCCAATTTAGTCGAATCAACCCCATTCACCAAAACGACGAATCATCATGAAGATCGAAATGTTTTCGGCACGTTTATGTTTGCTTATTTTCTAGATTTTAATGCTATGATATTTTCTCGAAATTTATATTATTCTTGAATCCTGTAGCCACATATTTACTAAGTAAATAAGATAAGCATTAAAACACCAATAACTCTTTCATATCGGTAATTGTTTGAACATTGAATTTAATGGTCTTTTGTTCACGATCAAAGATTGGTTAGTCGTGACGATTGTCATGTAATCTGATATTGAAATTTGAAATTCTCGTTTGTCTCTATTGTTAGTATATTAAATAACTGCGTTAACTTTGACATTCTGTGCTTGGCGATTAATTTTGTTCTTCTTCCGCATCCTTGGTTAATTCGACAACACCTTCTTCCATGAGGTTCGAAATGTGTCTGCTCTCGTATGTTTGAACTCCTCGTGGCACCATCATGTATTTTAACGCTAAACTAAAAATCGGCAAATGGCCGAAATCGTTTTATGGCGGGGACTCAGGATAAAGTCATTGCGCGGTCCTTAAGAGAGAGAGAGACAGACGTTCTTATTTCATCAATTTTAAAAACACTTTACGTGCCTTTAAGGGCTCATTCATAAATTCGGGTCAAAAGTTTTTTTTTTAATGACAAACAGAGGAGAAAAATTGGGGGCGAGAGTATCTGGAGAAACGAAGTGGAGACGTTATAAGATGAAGGGAAGCAAGTGAGAGAAAGAGCTTGGACTAAGGGGCAGGTGATCTGGAAAAAGGTGAGCCAGAGAGAGAGAGAGAGGCAAAACCAGAGAGTTGGAGAGAGGGAGGAAGAGAGAGAGGAGAGAGGGAGAGATAGGAGAGAGATGGAGGGGGAGAGGGAGAAGGAGAGAGAGGGAGGGAGGGAGAGAGAAATGGAGGGAGAGAAAGTTCGATATTGAGCTAGAAATGGGAGACATTCGAAGAAGAAAGAGAATGAGGGAATGGAGGAGAGAAGAGGGAGAGGAAACATATATAAGAAAAAGGGAAGATATCACGCGTTAAGAAAGCGGAATTGAAGGACGGATGAATACGGTGGCAGGTGGAAATAATAAACGTGTGTGTATGGGTGTTATGGCCCTTATAAATTGAGTCGAATAAAAATACATGCAATATACGATATATATGTATACACAGGCACACACACACACTGGTGGTGAATTAACCATACTAGAGATGTATCTAAGCGCTACCTCACTACTCGTAGTTTCATGTCCGAATGTGGGATATTTCCTTAAACATACAAACGATTCTGAACTAATTTAATGTAACATACACAGTTCAAATGACCTATGCTTCGTTAGTTAAAATTATGTTTACGCGAATTCTCAAGATAAGATAATATGATGCGCAGCGTAGGAAATAATTATTATTATTAGAAAGCAAAAGGGATAAGTAAATGGAATTGATGATGCGTCTGATTTCCGAGCAGATGCAGCCTTATAAAAGCGTCCATTAATCGATGAAAGCGTTGTTTATTACTATTAAGACTAATGAAGAATGATATTTTTGTATAGGGTTAGTAAATAACCGGTCGGAAAGAAAGAACTTTGAAGCGCTTTCAGTATAAAAAAGTCTCGGTAGGAGATAGGGCGTTGGCGTTGTGGGAGAACGCGTACGCGTAAAAAGTGATAGACGTAAGGATGGGATCAGTTGGAAAGGAGAGAGTAAAAACAGGAAAGTGTAAGCGTGGCGATAAAAAAAAGAAGGCGCCGAAAGAATAGAGGCCGTTGTATGGATTAAGACGCGGAGGTGAAATATGTGGAGGGGGAGGTAGAAAGGTGGCACGAGGGAAATGGAGGAGAAAGGCGGTTTTAGAGGTGAGAATGAGGAAGGGGATGTATATATGCGGAATTCGGCGTTGGTAGTTGGAGAGGGGGAGGTGGGTTTTCCGCGCCCGGAGGCGTAAGATGGCGAGGGTAGGGGGGGAGGGAGGGAGGGAATAAAGGAGGAGGGTTAGGTGAAAGGGAGGCTAGGTAATAAAGCTTAACCGTGGGTGGTGGGGCGAAGGATGAGGCTGGTGAGGAGTCCCTTTTGCCGTGAAATGAAATATGCGTTATATCCGGTTTTCTTTCTTTCTCTCTCTCTGTCTCTCCTTCCGCTTTTCCTCCCACCTTCTGCATCTCGCCGACACCTCTAAAAGGATCGACGTCTTTCCCTTTTCTCTTCCTACGGCTCCGTTGGAGGAACTGAGTGGCTCTCTGTCTCTCCTTTCTCATACTCTTTCTCCTCTGCTTCAATATAGCGTCGTTTTTCCACTAGTAGAGAAGTCCCTTAAGGTGCCATCCTAGGCTCACTCCTCTTTTCTTTCAGTCTTGTAGCTTGTAGGGAATTGCCTGACGGTTTAATTTCCTTCTTAGTTGTTCGAGGTTAGTCTCGGGATTTTAAAACGTTTTATCCTTGATTGGAGGGTTATTTTTTTAAATTTCGCTGCTTGCTATACGGTATTGCTAGACTTTCTCCTTTCTACTGTGGTGTAGTCGAGTTTAATTCGGCTTATGCGCCTATTGTTAAATTTTTCAGAAATTAATCGATATCCATTCATCTGAGAGGCAAATAGACACTTAAAAAATGTAGGATCATTGCTAATATTTGTTGTATTATTAGTTTTATTTTCACTCCTACTGAATATAGGTTTATCGTAGATGAAAGAGATGCCTTTTATCAAAAAAATGCATCGGTTAACTCACCTGAATTGAGGAATTTTTATTTGATTTTATTATCAATATACCAGAGGTTCCCAACCTATGCACTTGACAAGCTTCAAGTTATTTAATAGAACATCAAGCGAGCTCCACTCTACTTTTGTAGTCATTTGGAATGATAATAATGAAATACAAACCATATTCAAAGGTATTAATAATGTTTCTTATACAGTTAGGATGTAAATAAATGAACATATTAATTTATTGAAGCTCAAGTGCACGAAAACGAGCATATAAAATTAATTGATATGTCCAACACATGACTTTCTCCATACGTCAGTTGTCAACCAAAATCAAATAAATACGGCGATACGAACAGTTCAACTTACATGCTTCAGCGCTAGCGATTCAATTGTTGTCACTATCACGCGCGCGAGCTGCCCGCTAACCGTCAATTTCGAAGAAAATTCAAAATCTCTTGAAATATTCCTCATATGAAAATTTAGTTCAAACAAGAGTTGTAGAAAAAATAATATCTACAACTTTTACATATATGTATATTAACAAAAATTCAGTTTTAAGCAAAATATTTAAGAAAAACTAAAATTATACAAGCGTAAACCGCTACTTCCGGTTGACCGATTGTTATCAAAATCTTTTCAAATCTTAAGAATATATATAAAATCACAAATATAGAATTTCATGCTTATCTGATGACTAGATGAATGATGACTAAATAGTTTTTGAGTTAGAGCGCACACAAAATTTGTCACACATACGGACACACACACACACAGACATCACCTAGAAAATGGTCAAAACGTGTTAAGTGGACCTCAAAACTTGTATTTCCTTTGAAATCTCGAATTCGATTTTTTTCATGAAAACAATACTTTCTCTACACTACGAATACGGAGAAAGTAAAAAGCACTACCAAGCAGCCCGCGAGCACCAGGTTGGGAACCCCTGCACTAAACCACGGTATTTATCAAGGTTATTTAAAATTTGCCGAAAAATGCATCCTGTATTTTTTTGTTTTATTTGACGTTGTAATTACACAGGTAAAAGTTATAAAATCGAGCAGATTTTCTAACCATCTAAAATATTTTCTCTCAAACATTTTTATTTTGAAATCGCTTTATTTTTCACGTTGCCCCATTTTCATTAATTCCGCCTAGACTTGTGTACCCCGCGTATCCCGTATCGTTATTTCTGGCATCGATCCAAGATCAACCGGGCTGGATTCCCAATCGTACCGGTGGATAAAACTCTCTTTCGCGATGGGTAACGTATATTGGGTCCAGACTGCTTCAAATTGATGGGTACCTTTACCTGACCTCCTAGGTTCCCCGCCTACGTGGACGAAATGCCCAATGCGTCTCTTCTGTTTCCGCTGCTTCGCCGGAACAAATCGAAATAAAGGGCTTACCTATTGTCCAAATTAGCCGATTGCTACTGCACGGTTTCAAAGGAATTAACTAGGGTTGCAACTCAGTTAAGGTTCCTTTTTTTTTTGTTTGTTCGTTTTCCTTTTAAGCGAGTTTTTATTGGGGGCATCGTTTGTGGTTTATGTTTTACTAGTAATATGTCCTTGCATTTTGCAAGCATTTTGTCTCATCTTAATATAAAGAGTAAGAGCTGACAAATAATTTTTAAACTCAAAAGTTTGCACCTCTGCGTCGATTTACGTGTTTTTCTCTTTGGAGAATATTGGAGTAAAAACAACCCATAAAATTTATAATTATATGAATTTTATATTTTTTCATCATTTTATGGGAATAACTAACATTTCGGCAAATTTTCTCGATGTAGCACCTCTGGAACTGAATTTATATATTTAATTGTTTAAATTTTATGAATTTTTAACAGCCGGAATAATAAACTTTTTTGTAATTTTCGACGTTACATCCCGCTGGAAAACTCTTCTCTAAATTTCTGAAAAATTTCATCGATCTAGCACTTCCATAGATGCATTTATGTATATATTTAATTGTTTAAATATTAATCTTTTTTAACAGCCACAATAATAAACTTTATTGTAATTTTCTATTTAATTTACCGCTGGAACTTATTCCCTAAATTTCTCAAATATTTCAGCTCCCGAGCTCGACGGAATGCACATAAACATTAGTCAATTTTTTAAATATTTATGAATTTTTAATGGCCGAGTAAATAAACATATTCGAATTTCTATAATCCAGTGTTCGTTATTTGGCAAATTTTACCGTTAGAAAAAAATTTCAGCATTGTAGCACATTTAGAAGTACATAAACCATGAAATGTTTGTTTAAAAGTTTATATTTTTAACGGCCAAGAAAATAAACGTAATTTTCGAATTTTTTTTCTGTCAATTTTGTCACTTGTCCTACCTAGGTACCAAATTTAAAGTTTCTCGCACATCTGGAAGTGCCTCAATTTGTATCCTCCTATATAATATATATAATGCGTAAGAAGCGTCTATATATTATCTCCTCTAATATATTTTGAAGGGTTGTTTGTTGGTTTGTTCATGGAACTCCTCCTAAACGATAAAAGTTAAAATAACCAAATTTGGTACGATTCTTCCTTACATCCTAACTTAGTGAATGGTCAAGGTTTTGTTTCTGTCCGTTATTTTAATTCGAAATGGCGAACGATTTAATTATCGAACGTCACGTATTTTTCCGCGTCCTGCAACTGAAATACAGGAATGAGTGTAGACTACTTTGAATTTGCACTTTGAAATTACTTAAAATAACGGTACGAACTTGAAACTTGGATACTTCTTCGCGGGAAAGAACAACGTTTATTTTTATTGAAGACAGATTCCGTATTCTGGTCGAATTCGCGTATAAATGCGGTTATAATCAATAAAATACGTGATTTTATCAGTTTTATTACAATACGAATTATAAGCTACCTTGACAACTCCCATTGTCGCCAAAATTGAGAGTTCAATGCATTTATATTAAGACCATATAGTCCCTTCTTACATTTAAGAGAGAGAGAGGGAGGGATAGGGAGGGGGAGGGAGGGTGGGAGAGGGAGCGAGGGGGAGGGAGGACGGGAGAGGGAGGGAGGGGGAGAAGGGAAGGAGAGGTTGGAAGGGAAGGGGAGGGAGTTTATACGTTATTTTCGATTTTTCACAATGCAAGATTTTCGTCCTTCATTCATCTAAATAGGAAAATTCGCAGCGGTTTTCTTCATTTTTGCTTTATTCTACAGTTATAAACAGTGTACTATCTTATTCTTGCGATGCTTTCATGTTACACAGTCGAAGTTTTAGATTCACTAAATCCGTTGAAATTCAACGGGCACTCCAGCTAGTAGATATATATTTCATTCTATTAAGGCCCTTTTACGATGGAGAAACAAGGCGGATGGCAAAATCGTTGGTTAAAGGGGAAAAATATAAATGTGTAAACTTAGAAATTCTTATCTTTCAAAGTATGAATCACTGGTTTCATCGTCGAATAACCATAACTTTCCTGACTTAAGTAAGCAGCACAATGAAATAGTTTATGCATTTTGACATTACATTTATATGTAATAATAACAAAACCTGTACCTCGTCAATATTTTTATGGGGTTATTTACTGACAAGGCGCTATGCTATTTAATCGTGTCTCCATTGTTTTAAGGAACACGGACCAAATTTTATAGTCATAATTTTGATTTTTTTGTGCTTGTTGAAATGCTCGATATAAACATATACTAAGCTAATACTTTCTTAAAAATTTTCTATGCCTTGAATACATTTTAAAATATATTAAGCAGGGTCAGTCCGGGATTTAGCTTATTATTTCGGAACCGAGTTAATAGGATATTCCATTTTATCGGTATGCCTAGAGAAAAAAAACTATAATTTTAGTTTCGTACCACTCCCAAAAATACATCCAAAGTCTCAATAAATGCTCATTTTCAAAGTAAGAAACATGAGCAAAACTTATGTGGTTGCCTTGTCGCATTTCTTTCTTATTGGTCATGCGAAATGTTCCACTTTTATCCCGTCGGAATCTGGGTACCATATATATAATGCAAGTAAATACCACACTCATGCAATGCTATGCAGAATGAATTAGTATTTAAAATTCCGGTTATTGTATTTCCGGTTAATGGTAATCTTGCTGTCTTCCAAAAAGATTCCGTTTATTCGACACCCGGTTAACCGGGAGTTAGCTGTCTCCTATTCGACTATTTCTCAGTGCAACCAAAGTAGTAATAAATATTTCTTTCTTTGCGGTCATAGTTTCTTGGCGGGGAATCCTTATCTTCCTCGCCGTGGTAAAGTAACTTAGCTTAACCTACTAGTCCTTTTTGTCCCCTTCTCACTGCGACTTAAAGTTTACGCATCCTAATTACTGTTTCTGCTGGACCCAAGCCAGGCCCCGCAAAAGTCGTTAATAAACAACGGGGGGTCGGGGGGAGGGGAGATGTAATTCGAGGTTTATTGGAGTCGCCCAGGTTTATTTTGAGAACGAAAAACGATATAGTACGGGGGGAGGGTCAGCGTGTAACCGAGAAGAGCCCATTGCCATGGGAAATTGTTCCTTTAAACTTTTTTAATATCATACCGAAAATGTTTTCGTATCGCGTATTGCCTCGCACAATGTTTTTTCCCGAAACTTTTTTATGGTTTTTGCGGTATATTATGTTTTGTTAGGGTTCGAATTTTCATTCGGATCGTAAAAAAAAAAAAAAATCCCTCGAAATTAAAGTCCGATGCGCTTGTGACTTATGGTAAAAGCGTTGTACTCCACGGAGATGGCGGACATGTTTCTGTGGAAGTTGTGTGAGGTGTTGGAGTCGCGTGAATGGCGTGATTGGGTCGCCTAGACACTTGCGATTTATAATACGTCTCGCCAAAGCACTCAAATGTATGAAAACGGTCGCACGGCCGTGCGTTACATAGTCATTGGAGAGTGCGCACGCACGCATCTTCTTAACGCTACGTATTTCGCATTTAGTTTTTTTTAGTGGGATACTCCAGGTTCTCAGTCACTCAGTTGTCGGAATGGTTCGTCGTAGGTATTTTTGCGAGTATTCTAGTTATTTTTTTTTAGCGTCGAACGCTTTTTATTGCCTCTGATCCTTCGGCGATCGTATACGTTTTCGGAAATTTGCTCGCGAAATTTCATTCATTTTAAGAGTTCGTCTTAAGTACGAAATCAATTTTTTTTGTAACGCCGCTCGACGTCCTTCGATTAAGTGATTGATTGTTTAAGCGTCCTGATTTTCTAGGGTTTTTTACGCGTTAAAAAGTGACTGGTAAAAGTTTTTTTTTAATTGTTTAGATTTTTAGTCCTTGCTATGACAATTCTAATATTTATCGATTCATTAATGCGAAAGTTCTATAAAAACTACATTTCTTGTAGATACTCGCTTTTAAATTGCTTACGATAAGGTGGAAGAAAGAGCTACGTAACCTCAGCATAGCGGTTCAGAGCTTTTGATAATGACCAAATTCAGTGCATTATTTCCGCCGATGTATATACGGCATTTGTACTTTTCTCCTGTGAATCTCTTAATTTTAAGAGGACTTTTTGAAAAATTCCCGAATGCGTGAGAACGAATAACTTTGCGGAGGCCAGCAATTGTTATTTTTTTCTAATGTTTCCATAATCTGTCCGTTTATAAATAAAAGAACATCGCAGTAATCGTTCGCGAACCCAGTTTTAATCAATCCTATCTTCGATCTTTAAAATTAAACCGTTCTTTTTTGAAGCAGCTCGCTTAAGTTTTATTTTCCAATTTTCGCGTAAACTAAACCGTGTAATTTTCTTTAAAAATAAAACTTCTTCGTTACAAAAGGCAGATGCTATCTTAGTTTTAATGGAAGGAAACTTTATTTTTTTAAATGGTATATAGAGGATCTTCCGACTAGCCCGAAATTTAATTTTCCTCCTCTCTCCTGATTACGTCGCCCACGCGAAACGACAAAAGCGATTTCGCTTAAATACACGCTCGGCTCTATCCACCTATTCTCGCTTCATCTATTACCGAGCGAGATAGGGCCTTGCATTTGTATTAAGACCCGTGCTCGCTGACCGCTTTAGGACATTCCGGCTGGACGTAAAGTTTACCCTCTCCCCTCCCTCGGAGAGGGGCTGGGGGGACGAGGGGGGTAGCGGAAGGGGCTCTCAGTTTCGGAGTTTATTTTGCGCGTACATTTCGCTATCTCTCCCTCGCATCGAACTTCTGATTGCTTCCCCCTTCGTTTATAGGTGACCCACATAAGAAGAGGGTGTCACCGGGCCATTGTTGTCCACAGATGTTTATACTGCGATGTTAATTAAAATCCCTCCTCGTCGTCGAAGATTGGGTCCGATGTTTGGAACGAAGGTTTTTTTTTGTTGTTTTTTTTTATGTTTAATGAATGAATTGCGCTGTTTTATTTAGGGGAATTTTTCGTTTCGGACTTGTCGCTTCGCCGGGCGAAGTGATTTTGTTTTTTTTCTCATCGCCGAGAGTATTTTTTAAAAAAAAGTTATCGCTTGTTAATTTAAGACGAAGTTTTGTTGCAAATAATTTCAGGCTAATGGAATGTTTTTTTTACCTGTGCACGCTATATTCTCGATTAATCGGGCGTGCGATATACGGATTTTCGATTGACTGGTATTTTGTAAACTTGTGTGAATTATCGAAATCGCACAAATATTTTGAGGCCGACACTGGGGAAAAACAGAATCTAATTGGGGGCTTGGGCGATATTTAATTTTGACAATGTTAAGTTGAAAATATTAGAAATCAGCTATAAGAAAGCAATAAAAATAACAATATTATTAAACTATACATACAGCATGCTCTCTATTTAAATTTTATATTAGGAATCAGCTATGCAAAAGCAAATCGAAAGAGCACGTTATTAAACGATGTATACAGATTTTTTTTTTTAAATCTTATTATATTCGAGTTTTTTGTTATTCATTATATTCGTACGCACACAAAATGCTCATACGTATTACTCACGTCTTAGCCGTTGCTATAAAGTTGGACGCCTGTTAAACTTTTGTTTTATCTGAGCAAACACTTTGTTATTGGTTCTTATTATATGTTTGCTTAGGTGAATTAATTATTTTCTTAATTAGTTGAATTATGATATAGATTGTAGATTAGTATTTTTATAAGAAATGAATCGCAGGAAATTCCCGGGATTCGACTGATTCAATCTCGGGATCCCGGGATTGACAAAGGAAATGTTAATTGACTTTAAGAGCTGGGCGAGAACGTATCATAACTTATTAGAAAAATACTATGCATCCATTCATTATTCCTCTCTCTCTCTCTTAGGGCGGCAATAAGAAGTTTGGTCCTTTTAGGAAACAAACGAATATTTTACTCACTAAGCTAGAGGGAATGACTGTAGGAAAGTCATTCGTAGACGAGCACATCTGAAAGTAGGAAGTGCGTTCGCCTCACATTTGGATAGCTGTGTTGTTCTCTGAGAGCTTCGTTTTCATAGTTTTCACTCATTTTATCGTAAATATTTTATTAACTTGCAAGTGCGTCTGTCTTGTGATAATAATATGACAATAAATGTGATAATAAGTGTGATTATAAGTGTGATTATAAGCGCCAAAATTCAGTTCAATAAATTGCCAGCAACAGCAACCAGGCTTAACTATAGTTGATACTGTTTATATCATTGAGAAATTTCAAAACACGATATTAGACATTAGTTTACATGTGAAAGGAGATGATGTGTGAAAGAACATTTAGTGCATTTCATTTCCTCAAAAGTAAATACCGAAACAAAATGAAGTACGAGCATATTGAATATGCTCTCCAGTTATCTGTATAAGACAGGGGTGTGGATGAACTTCCGTTTAATAAACATCCATGACTATAAGAGGTGTGTACATTAATGAGTTATTTCATATTTATAAAAAAAAATTGATAATACATCAGTTTGAAGAGTTGTATACTAAAAATTAAAAAAAAAATACAAGTGCGGCCACCGGACATTCACAGTGGTGCGGCCACGACAATTTCTTTCATGAGAACCCCTGCTCCATTCCCTATAACTTGTCACTCTTACGGTCCACTATATCAAACACAAGAGTTTCTGGTGGAATCACTAACATTTGATGAAGTTGTGGAACACTTTTCGATTTGATTAAATTTGATTAAATAAATTTCGTAGAAAAATAATGTTTGTATGTTTTATTAATTTATGTATTCACAAGGGGGGGATCAAAATAATTATCGCTTCCGGGCGGTCAAAAGGTCTGAAGCGGGGTCTGGGTCGAATTTATGAACATTTTGGCTTTAGTTTTCGTACGAATTGCGTTGCTGTGGAAATCATCCGCATGAAAAATATGACTGAAAGTGTAGTAGTTGCCTGCGCTAGTACATTTTTTTGTGTCAGTTAGATTTAAAAAGCTCCAATTTATTCATCATTTGTGCCTAAAACCGAAAAGGTACTTTTATAAGTGAATTTTTATAACTGACAGACTGTAAAGTGATTCAGGGCAGACATTATTTTTATGTAATTAACCGTAGTTGGGGTGACGTTGCGAGAATTATTCGTGATAAAACTCAAGAAAGGATAAAAAATATTAAATTCAGCTTTATTAGATACCTATTTAATTAAATAAGCGGACACGAATGTATTTATAAAAAATGTTTAATTTTACATTGTCATACTCTCTGAGTTTATCGTTATTTTTCATTTACTAAAGGCATTATTATTTTAATCATTCTGTCATTTAAATGTTTTATTACCTATGCTACTGTAATTTCCTGCCGAAAGTGAAGGGTATATATGAATAGAGTATTAAATTTAAATTAAAACTTTTCCAAATCTTCCAGCCTGTATCTCTCTTTTCCTCCCTCCATTTTCTCTCCTCTTCCCTATTTTTATCACTCACCTCTCATTAATGTAGCTTCTTCTCTCAGCAATAGGGAGGAAATATATATATATGTAAGCCCGTGTATTTTATACCACTAGTGGTGCATATAATTTAGCGTAACGGAATGATTATTGGATCTACGAACAAAGATCAATATGTATAACCATGTGTCTGTGTATGTATGTGTACACACACATGGACACACACACTGAATATTGAAATATCATATGTTGAATCTCCTTCAGTTTTTTATAATTATATTCAAACCCCCAGAAAGTTGCTTGCCCTGCATACCTATGTTGCTTTCTTTTACATCTGTAGTCGCCTTTACCAAACCTTTTCAGCGAAAATAACTTTCGCCATAAGCGCTAATGCTGCGCTTTCGTGCGTCTATTCGAACTATTTGAATTCTGCACTCCGTAGGCGATTTTTTTCGAACTCTTCTCGCTCCTCCTTCGATAACGGGAAAGGAAATCGCGAGAAATTAACTCGACAGCGAAGTTCTTCTTGGTAGCAGTATTTATGGGGTCTGTCGCACCCAGGCTTCATCCAAGCGGGGTTAATTTAGGAGTAAAAAAATTAATTGATTAAAAAAATGTTTTTTAAATATAACTTTTGTGTTGTGCACTAAAAAGAATAACAAATTTTGATTTACTACAATTGTGAGTTCTGTTGGTAAGGAAGATCAAAATTCGCGACGGTTTCAGTAGAATAAGTTTCTGATGCTGATTTACTAAAGTTTATTAAGAACATTTGTGAAAGTTATATGGCGTTTCACATTACACTTTCAATTATTTTGCTCAGTTATACATAAGTGTACGTGCAGTGAGTTCGACTTTCCACTGAATTTTAAAATTACTTTCTGCTATATATTATAGATATAAGATATCGAGTGAGGTTAATATAAAAGTTATTTAATAAAGTATTTAAAACTATCTTATTTAATACATATTTTAATCAGAAAAAGGAAATGTAGAACTTAATAGCAAAAAGCGAATACACACAGTGAAATGGTACAGTCTATTATGTGTAGTGAAGCGAGTGAAAGAACTTAAATTATGAACTGATCCGCACGAAGGACGAGATGTTAAGGGTAATTTTTCGAGTGCTCAGTAATTCTATGGAGGGGAGGGAGGGGGGTAATTACTCTTTTTACCTCCCTTGAATCCACCCATGGTCTGTTGGCGTGTTTTTTCAGGCATTATGGGAGTTTCTCGATCTGATGAGTAATTGAAGAAATAAGGATACTTGTAAAAAAAAAAATTCTGCTCGTTGTAGCGTTTGGCGCATTTCTCGCTCGTTGAAAACGATCTGAATTTTTTTATCGGCGTTCTTATTTTTTTTTGCGACGCGTTCCTTTCAGGAAACTTAGCGTTTCAATTCCAGTTTGTTTCTCCGCTGATAAGGTCTAGTTTTTGTTTCGTATCCCTCCCGAATTTATTTCTCGAGCTTGACGCGCAAAAATAAAAGAAATTCGCGGAAATCAGCACCCATAAAACTTTTTCCTTCTTCTAAGTGCGCCGTGTAATACGAGGCGTTTGCATTTTGTTTTTCCTTTCGCGAACGGGAGTTTTACTATCGCCAGAGCATTGTCTACGGCCTTTATTTTTGTTCATTCGCCTCCGACCTCTTAGCGTTTTTATCTCTCGCAAAAATTCGGGATAAAACGTCGCGTCGGTGATAATGCGATGTGAGAATGTATATAAAAGGAAGAAAATGTCGTCCTTATTTTTTGAACGAATGGCGTCTCTAGGTGTCGTCCTTCTTTTGTTCAATTACGCGCTCTTTCCATGTCTCTGCCCTTCTGTCGGTCGACTTTGCGGACGGCGTTGCGCCCTTATTTTGTTTTCAGCTTGTGTGTGTTTTTTTCCTCATTCGTTTTCGAGAAACGTCTAGGATTACGGCTTTGAAAAGTTCGACGGAGGTAATTCCGTTTATTGGATCGAACGGAAATATTAGGGATTTGTTCATGTGTTTTTTTTGTTAATTTTGTTTTTCAAGGCTGTTATTTGTTCTTTGATGATTATATCAAGGGTCGGTGTGGATTTTTAATTCACGATCTGTTACATCAGATGTTAACAAGATTTTTGTGTGTCCGGCGCCTTTTCGAAGTTAGAATTTAGCGGCACTCCAGTCTTGAAGCAAGGTTTTTGTATCTTAACTAGCGGGTGCTATAATCTTCGGTCCCCTCGTTGTTTCGGTACTGCACGAACCTGCTGCTTATTAGAGGAAAACATATTGCCCTAATTACCCAACAACTAATGCAAATAGGATGGGAGTCGTAATAATTTTGTAGTGCGTTGTAAACTGATATGTATGAAGAATAAATTGATGTGTCCAACACATGACTTTCTCCATACGTAAGTTCTCAACTAAAATCAAATAAATACAGCGATAGGAACAGTTCAACTTACATGTTCAGCGCTAGCGATTCATTCGTTGTCACTACCACGCGCGCGAGCTGCCCACTAACAGTCAATTTCGAAGAAAATTAAATATCTCTTGAAATATTCCTCATATGAAAATTTAGTTCAAACAAAAGTTGTAGAAAAAATAATATCTACAACTTTTACATACATGTATGTTAAAAAAAATTCAGTTTTAAGCAAAATATTTAAGAAAAACTAAAATTATACAAGAGTAAACCGCTACTTCCGGTTGATCGATTGTTATCAAAATCTTTTCAAATCTTAAGAATATATAAAAAATCACAACTATAGAATTTCATTATGATCTGATGAATAGTTTTTGAGTTAGAGCGCACGGAAAATTTGTCACACACACAGACATCATCTAGAAAACGGTCAAAACGTGTTCAGGGGACCTCAAAACGTGTATTTCCGTTGAAATCTCGAATTCGATTTTCTTCATGAAAACAATACTTTCTCTGTAATACGTATATGGAGAAAGTAATAATAAGCTTTAGGAGCGGTCCTGTTAGGAATGTTTTTTTGCAAAAAAAAACATGGCTTACGTATTCCTGTTTCTTATCTGTCCGTTTTGTGTGTGGAATATCGCTGGGATGCTACTACTATTTGGGCAGTCAATTTTCGGGATTCGTCGGTCTGTATGAGGGGGGGGGGGGGTGTAGCCGTGGTGCAAATATGGTGAATTTATAACCTGCAGCTGGGGAGCAGTAATCGGTGTCTACATCGGTACTTTGCTAACAACCTCGATGATATTTCATGCTGGACAGAATAGACGATTTTTTTTAAAGCGGAGAACGACGTTTTTGTAGTGGATAGCAGCGTCGGATTTCAAATCGCAGTTGTTCGACATCGCGGGGATTTATTTTAAATCGCCGTATTATCGTTATCATTCTTAAGATTTTGTTGCTTTTTGGCAGGAATCAATAATATTTATTTGTACAATAATTTTATTTATGTGCGTTAAATAAAAACAGCGCTCGGTTTAATTTGCCCTGCAGTTCTTCCTACTTTCGTCATGTCCACACTCCCCATTTAATAATTTCGCACGATGTGATAATTCAAATTCCAGCGATATCATGGTTGAGCATCCCGTGCTTACTGGTTAATTCTTATCTCAAGAGGTAGGAGGGCGTGAATTTTTTAAACGCCAAAATTTTCCGTTTCCTTGGCCGTGTAGAAAGCAGTGTATAATTACGTCCTATCCCTTTCTCGCTCGTCTTTGTTTTATTTTTTTTTGGCCGATTTATATTCTGCCCGCTAGAGTTAACATTTCCGCATTTTCGAATTCCGTAATAGGATGGAGAGAGAGAGAGAGGAGAAAGGAATGCATAAAGAGTCGTGCAGTAAGGATTGGGTCACCGGCGGAGGAGAAAAAGGATGTGTTTTTTGAGAGGGGGGGGGGGCGGTGGATGGAGGGGGAGAAGGGCGTGTAAGGAGTCGAAAACCGGATGAAAAATAACCGAACTTTACGCGGAAAAGCTAATTCTCCCTTCCCGTCCGTACCTTTCCAATTCGAACCTAACCTTTACGGCTGAGTTAGTACGCAAAAGGTTCCTTGCATTCATATTACGTCATTTCACCCTGTTCGGCTTTCTGTAACCAAGTCCTGGGCAATCTTTCGTCTCTTCCATCTGCGTAATGGCCGTTTTTAATGATAATTTCTCTTCCCGGTTACTCTGCTTCTTTTCGCTGCCTCTTCACCCCCTCCCCCCTGCCTTAACCATCCAGGGTGCGTGCGTGTGTTCATCTGTTTGTGTGTGCGTGCGCGCGATTTCTTCCTGCCATATACCGATTCCCCGCGAGGCGTCTTTTTAGCGGAGTGTATTTGCGTAGATACCTCGTAGTTTAATTAAACTCGGCAGTTACCAAAAAGAGAGGTGGGGTTCGTTTAGTTAACTTTTCCCCTCTGACACGGAGCGGTTGAGAGCGGGGGTGTTAGGGATAGCACGTGTTTATGGTTTATTTCGTTTCTCATTCCATAGACGCGCCTCTTAATTTAATTTCGGAAATATGCGCGCGCTAAGAATTTCTTTTCTTTTCTAAATAAACGTGTTTTTCTGACGACGCACGGATGGACGCAATCGTGCTTGGTTCGTTCTACAACTTTTAGAGTTTCACGTAGGAACTTCAAAATATTAACGCACGGTCGCGGGGGCGTCCGGTGCGAGGTGCTTAGACTTGTACTATACTAATTTACATTTAAGAAGTTTTTAACGTTCCTAGAAATGAGGTAACGGATTGCCGAGGAACGTTGACTTTAAAACGGTTCTTGTTAAACGCGGCGATTCGCTGATTAAAACGTTTTCTTTTCCGTTTAACACGATCTCTAGTCTTGTTATTTCATGTTGTTTTTGTGGAAATTATTTTTGTTTTTGCTAGAAAGTTACTTCGTATTACAAGTGATCCGTTTAATTCGCAATTTACCCGCCAGAGGCGCTGGATGTTGTGAATAATTAATTTTTTAAATGCATTTCGGTGGAATGGTTAATGCTTCGGGACACCAGTTAACTTAGGTATTAATACCTTTTAGGTCTTTTACAAGTGGTTTGGAGGTTTCGTTACTTGTTTATTCAGAACGACTCACCTTTTTCATGCTTAAAGCATTTCTATAAATAATTGATGTTTCTGTCGCTAATTAATTAGTCGATTTTTATCGCCATGACATTAGGATTCTATTGGTGTTCTATTTTTAAAAAAGAAAACCCATTGCTCCTACCTCAGTCGTCGTTTTCCTCCGTATTAACAATAAATTCACCCCACATCCGCGAGCAACGCGCATCCGAACGGCAACAAACTTGCCTGCCGATTTTTTTTACGACGGAATGTGTTTCATTTCAAAACGTTCCAGAAATTTATGTCCGCGCATACGGAATTTCGGATGGCAATTTACTGCCTCATATTGCTCCGGAATGTAAATCAGATTTACAGCCGACGTTCGCGAACTAAATCCGCGACGCATTACGAAGATATATATATATATTCTTATATACACGGAGTTTGTCCCGTCCATATCCTATTGCTTAATCTTACGGCTCGTAAATGCGCAACGAGGCGCGGAGACTCCGCACTTGCATATCGCGGCGCTTTTTGCGAACGAAAAAATATCGTTATTCTCGTGTTTCTGGCGAATTCCGTCATCTCGTACTCTTCTCCCCCCCCCCCCTTCCCATCCCCTCTTTTCCCCTCCTCCACCTCCTTCCACTCGCTCCTCTTAATTGCCTTCTTCCCCCATACCACTCTCTCTCCCGTAGCCGTTTCCATGCAAAGGAGGGAGATTAACAGCGTCGTCCGTACTTCTCCGTCTGTTCAGATGTCTCCGCCCAAAACCCCACCATACCTTTAGCAAACCTTCGTCCCTTCTCTTACCTATTGTCTATTGTCTATTTATAGGAAGAGATGGGCATATATATATATATATATATATATATATATATTGTATACGTAGATATATCCCCGAATATCCCCTCACTTTGCATAGAAAAGACCGTGATTTGGTTATCGAAAAGGAGAAAGTGTTAGTTAAGATCTAAGGTGGTTGTGAGGGAGGTTTTATTTTTATTGGACTTGGGGTAAGATAGTGATTGCTATTTCGGAAAAGAGAAGGGGGAGGGAATTGAAATTTTTAGCACCAATCCGGATGGGAAGGCAGTTTAAAATTTCTTCCTTTTTATTATTATCTCGTATCTCTCTCTCTCCCTCTCCCCTCCCTCCCTCTCTCTCTTTTTCCTAGGTTTTCAGCATAACTACTTCGTCTTTTTTTTTTAGAAGTTTCCGAATCTGTAATTGGATCTCTTGTGCTTTTTTTGTTTTTTCTCTTTTGTTTAGTTTCAGATTGTTTTATTTCTGCCAATGTGTTTATATGTTATTATTTTTTATTCTCATCTATAATTACTAACGTAGGGTTGAATGTAAGAAGGGACTATATAGTATCAATTTAGCCCTCAGTAAAGTCGTTTGTCTGCCTTTCTCACTCTTTCTCGATCTCTTTCTTCTTCGTCGTTCTTAGATTAATTAGAACATCGCGTTTTGGTTCCTCCTTTTCTCCGGGATCTGAACAGTAATCCTATTTGACCGACGTTATATTTTTTTCGGCATTTCGCGCGTTAACCGGTTTGTTAGGGCCCCGGCTTCCGGAATCGGTTTACCGGTTCCTGCGATTAATCGTCTTTCGAAATTTTAGCAGTTAACCAGTTTGCTCGAGAGATGTTTTGTTTGATGTGCATAGTTACTTATTTCGACCAGTCTTTCATATGGAAACACTCGTCTGATTATTTCTTTGCACATATGCACGCTTGGGTATTTTTTTCGTTAAAATTTTACAGTGTACGCAGTGGTTTATCCCTTACATTTGTAGGCATGACTGCACGGTCTTTAGAGATGTAGTATAATTCACTTTCAAAAGCCTGTACTTTCTCTTGTATATTCGTTATGACATTAAATTAAGCAAAAAAACAGTTTTTGCTAGCTTTGAAGTGTAATTGCCTACAATGACGAAGAATAACACGTTTGAGTTACCAGTTTAAATTTCATCAGTCCCGTAATTCGAGAACCCTTTACCTAACCGACAAGTGTTATAATGGAGCGTAATCATTTGCAATCGGCGTTTAATTATCAGTCCTCATCGCGAACGAAGTTTAATCGGTGCGGTTAAAGAAGTTTGAGATTTTATCGGACCCAGTCATTCAAACGATATAAAGTCGGAGAGGGACGAAAGTGATATCGGCGACGTATCTTAATCGGTCGAAAAGTTCGTAGGGCCTAAACGATGGCGTTATAAAGACCCCTTTCTCTCCCTCGAAGGACTACCATAATGTTTTCTCTCCGTCCCTCCTACGTTTCCACTGAAATTTCCCCGTGTCGGCTGGACTGAGAGCATAAGCTTCACAGTAACCCCTCATGAATTTCTCTCACCCCCCCCCCCCCTCTCATTCCCGCCCCAATCTTCTATTTCGCCTTACTTCCCATTATTACTTTCTCCATACGTAGTATGGGAAAGTATTGTGATCACGAAAAAAATCGACTTCGAGACTTCAACGGAAATACACGTTTTGAGGTCCCTAGAATACGGTTAGACTATTTTCGGAATGATGTGTGTGTGTGTGTGTTTGGATGTTTGTGTATGTGATTGTGGGCGCTCTAACTCAAAAAGTACTTGCCATATCATTACCAAACTTAATATGTACCACTTTAACATGAGCACAAAGAACTGATTAGTTTTTTGGACAATATCGGTTAACCGGAAGTCGAGGTTTATTCGAAACCCGATTCGGTTTTTGCGATATTTCTACGTTAAAACATCATTATTGTATATACAATTCTATACAAAAGTTATAGAGAATGTAATTTCCTACAACTTTCATTTGAAACAATTTTCTATTGTAGTTATTGTTTAGGAGTTATTTATAAATAACCGGTTTTTCGGTTTTCTCCTTAAAAACATCGTTATTGGTGATGTTCGTTAGCACCAAAGTTGTAGAGAATAATATTTCTTCCAAGTTTTTTTTTAAACAAATTTTCGTAGAACCATCCATTTCGGAGTTATTTTGCTTTTTCTTAATTTCCAGTATACAGCGCCACCACCACGTAGCGGTGAATTCTGTAAACATATTCAAAATATACGTAATTTACGGCAGTAAGGACGACTGTATTCTTTTACGATACGAAATAAAAATTTAGCCTTATAATGCTATTCATAATAATTTAAATATCTATACCCAAATATGGAGAAAGGTGTTGGCCAAATCAGATTTTACTCATCTACCGCACGCTGATTACGCCGCGCCATCCGTTTATCCGATGAAATCACTCTCTCTCCCTCTTCAAATTCCCTCCCTCCCCGAAAAATATCACCCCTCCGAAAAATGTCACCCCTCCGATAAAAATATCACCCCTTCGAAAAAATATCACCGATAAAAATATCACCCCTCCTATAAAATATCACCCATACGAAAAATAACACCAACCGAAAAATACCACACCGAAAAAATATCTCCCCTCCGAAAATAGCCCTAGAAAAAATTCCTTCCTCTCGAAAAACACCCTCTCCCCCCCCTGAAAAACACCCTCCCCCTGAAAAACACCCGTCCCCCCCCTGAAAAACACCCCTCCACCAGTAAAGCACCCTTCCTTTCCCTCTTGTACCCTTTTTTATCCTCCTACCGTTAGATCCCACTCTTTTTTCCCATCCCTGAGGGAAAAAATAAACTCCTCCGGAGTCGCTGTCAGTTTTCCCTCCCTCGTTCGCTCTCTCACGACACAAGCGTGAAAACCCTTCTCTCTTCTCCTTTTCCTTCCGCCCAAACACCCCCCCCCTCCCTCCCCCTCCCCCTCTCTTTTCTCAAACCCTCTACCCCTCTCATCCTCTTTCTTTTCCTCTGTCACTTGTTTTTTCCGCTCCGGCGCAATCTCCTAGACATCGTCTTTCTTTATATCCCCTCTACGTAGAAAGGGGGCCTCCGATCGGTTTTTCCCCCGAGGAAAGGAAGGGGGGAGGGGGAGCGAATAAAGTGTGAGTGAAAGATTATTAGGTGACGGAAGTGGTGTGCGATGAGGTTTTTTTTTATTTTTGGTTTGGCGCTGGTTTGGTTTTGGCGAGTAAAAATATTGCTTTCCTACCCGCACCGCAAACCAAGATGATGGATCGCTTTATCTAGCAAAGACCTCGCGAAAAAGGTTTCCGATTTTTAACATAGTGACGATAATAACGTATTCCTTTCGTAAGAATGTATATATATGCAATTAATGGCAGATTATCCTCGTTAATGTGGGCCAGGCGCGCACCCAGGATTTTCTGTTTTGGGGGGCTCAGTTATAACAAAAAAAATATTCCACCAAACATTTGGACAGTTTGGGGTCCCCTCAACTATTGGCAGGAGCAGAAGATCCTCCTGAGTACCTACATATTTGGTTAATGCGAAATATTTAATTTAAGGTTCTTAAATCAGAAAATTTTCCGTTTTGCCCCCCCCGGATGTTTGGATAATAGGAAAACGCGGATTATTCGAACGATGGGTAAATTCTATGAGGTATCTGTTCATTACCTACAGTTTAAATAATATCTACGTTAAAAAGTCATACACTGCATTCATCCTGATTAAGAAGTTGCCTATGTAGAAAGTTATTATCTTAAGGAATGATGCAATAACATCTATACGCAATATAGTTAAAATAGTATTTACGTTAAAAAGTCATACACTGCATTCATCCTGATTAAGAAGTTGCCTACGTAGGAAAGTTATTATCTTAAGGAATAATGCAATAAAGTTTCTACGCAATATAGTTAATGGAAATCTTTACATTGTGCATTATAGTGCTGTTCGTGACTTTCAGTTTACAATGTTTTTTTTTGCCACATTTCTGGGCGAGATAAATATATCTTTTTTCGCGATGGGTGGGCGTGGGTTGGGATGAGAGAGGGGAAGAGAGAGATAGAGATAGAGAGAGAGAGATAGTGAGAGAGAGGGTGAGAAATAGAAGCGGCGCGAGGGACTGGGGAGTTTGGGAAAGGAAGCAGGTGGAAAGATTCTTTCCGGTGGGTGGGGATTGGTGGATTATCGGAGCCATTCGAAGCGGAAGGCCTTTTCAGGGTTCGGTGAAAATAGCGAATGGGAGAGGGATGAAAATGCCTGCGCCAGGGTGGTTTTTTAATTTTTTTTCTCTCTCTTTCTCTCTCTCTGGGGTTGGATTGGCAGATGGGTTTCTGCAGACACCCAAAAGGTCCGTTGATCGTCAATTGTTTTCGCTGAGATAATTAAGAATCGGTGTATATTTTATATTTAAATCCCCCTCCATATTTATATGACATGGCAAATTTCGGAGTGGTTTGGTTCGGTGTTCGGTTCGCGTTTTTTTTTAAATAATGGTTCGGTTAGGCGTAAACAAAAACGTCAGTTATTTGTTTCTCTCCCTCAACTTTGCACAGATAATTTGATACAAATTTAATATCCTTTTGTATGCTGCAAAAATAAAATAAATTAATTTTCAATACATCGAAGAAGAGCATACGCACAAGCATAGGTTGCATATGACTGTTACAGCGTCTTTTTATATAGTATATTTAAAAATGATTGACTAGTCGAAAAATACATATAACCAAAACAAAAGGAAAATAAAGAACAGAAATTGGTTTATTGAAATTTCAACAATTTTTATTACACATTGAAGTAATGAAAATGACGAAGCTACAAAAAAGAACAAGGTCAAAGAAATGTTGTTTACATGTGACGATGCAATATAGTTTTACGTGCAATAACAGTTAAAGAAAACTGCGAAAAAATGGAAAAAACACTAATAAGGAACAAAATAAGTAAATATTGATTGCATACGAATGATGACTGATGAATGACAAGTACCTAATGATTAAATTTCCAAAATAAAATTCCTTCCAGCAATTCAGGTCTCTATTATTTTCCTTTATATCTATGAAAATAATTTTTAATGTTGAGAAACACCTTTCCAAATTTCCTTCAGTGACGGGCGTCGTATAAACTAATTTCAGACGCACATACGCGTAATTATATACACCTATGCATACATATGAGTTAACGAATGTTTATTTATTGTTAGAATTACTATTTCTTAGTTAATAATCATAAATATACATATAAATGATGCATTGCAAGGATGATGTATGCCCAGAATGTTGATAACATTTACTTCATTTACTTTTGATTTATCTTCTTTGGAATTATATTGTGTTCGCCCATGACTCCCTGTGTAATTAATATATTCTAAAGTGCGATTTAGAATATTTAATTTTCGAATACGAATTACACTTCTCTCGGAATTAATTTTTGCATACGACGAATTAGAGACATCACCTCGTCGAGGAAACGCGGATAACGACGTCATCAAAGATTTAGCTTTCATATTTCACCGCTCGTATTTAATGTGAAACATTAGGGCAATACAATTAATCCCATAAAGGTCGCGGGCGCGGTTTCAGGAAATAGGAATGCACATCTGTTGCGAGAGCGGCGTTTGGCAAACGAAGAGAATAATCCTCCGATAAAATCGAGAAATTCCGAACCGGGCGAGCGAAAAATAGTTGACATTTCTCTCCAAGTACGTTTCGCGGGAATCATAATGGTGTTTTGAATTCGAGGCTATGCATAGTAACCGATGACCTCTTGGTTATGTTTATGGGACCGCCGTCGTTGAAACGTAATCGATACGCATTCGATATCGCATCTGAAGATCTCTATTCGAATAGGAAAATAGGATAGAAATTGAAACCGCGACGGGATTAATCACCCGCGGGGCAGAGTGCTGCATTATTTCGAGGGTCTATTGTTATCATTTCCAGTTTTAAGAAAAACTGTTGCCACTTGGAGTACATGGAGGGGATCCGTTTTGATAACAAGTTAGATGTTACAAGAATGAAACGTTAAATGCAAAAAATACTTTTTTAAATTAAAATACGAAAATTCGTTAAAAATTTCTAGTATTTTAATTACCTAGACGCATGTTCTGAAACGTTGTAAGGGTGACATGGATGTGTTATGCTTTCATTTACAGTTTTTGGAGAATAATGTCGTTTTTTTTTGTGTATTCGTTCTCCGCTCTGACATTTAAAATCTGCGAATTAATGAAGTAAGTACTGTTGGAAATGGAATCGTACGCGTTCATTCCGTGAAGTTTATAATTGTTTGTAATGGCATCTGCTAGATTAGGTACATGTGGTATTCAGAATTTTAATGCGTCTCCTAATTGGAACGTAAAATATCGGTATCATTATTCAGGTATTTAATGAGCACCATACGAACTCATTTCGAATTACAATTCAGATCACAATTACGAAGCAATTTTAATCGTTTTTATGCGCATTTCGCTTCCAGCGTGAGCGCCTCTTATCGTAGGTCAGTCCGTCCATCTGTCCGTCCGTCCGCATGTTCGTTCTCGGCTTCTACGGAACGGATTTTCATGAAATTTGATATTAGGGACTTACAATCAAATATAATAAGAAAATCGCAAAAATGAATTACGTACGCCAATCAGGGGCACCAGTTTACTGGTGACAAAAAAAATGAACTTTCCGTCATAACTCGTAAAGTATTAGTCATATCAAAATATTTTTCAAATAAACGTTCTAGAACTAGTCGAGTATTTCTTTTCCTAAACATTTTTATCGTAGGATTAGCCGTTATCAAGAAAATCGAACAAGAATGTCTTAAATCGAGTTGAACTTTGAAATTTTCTTGCGTGGTTACTTCTTCATTGTTGCTAACTTAAACAATCTCACAAGAAAACGTTTAATTTCCTTACGTTTGCATGCAATGTTTTTAAACAGGAAGAAAATGGATTATTTATGACGAAGAAAATAACTTTAAAACTCTGTTTTCCTTACTTACAGGTATATCGTTTCTTTCAAATACTCAGTTGCACGAGTGTGATACACTGTACACTTTCCTAACTTGTTTTTTTTTTGCGATCGCTGAGATAGGTTCAAACGTTTTCGACGAATTCATGTCTGCCTAGTCTTCCGGGATGGAAAATTTTGCGATCCATTGCATCATTTTATCAATCGAAGCTTAATTGTATTTACCTAAAGGCGTCAAGATGTTTAATTGAAGAATTAAGCATTTCAACGTAAACAAGTAAGGAAATGACCGACGGATCAGATGTTAGGGTTTTTTTTTTATTTTCGCACACTACACCTCCTTAGGCTGCCCCTGAAATCTCCTTATTTAACTTATGTTCACAAAAAATCCATAAATAAATTGATGTGTCCAACACATGAGTTTCTCCGTACGTAAGTTGTCAACTAAAATAAAATAAATACGGCGATAGGAACAGTTCAACTTACATGCTTCAGCGCTAGCGGTTCAATTGTCGAAGAAAATTCAATATCTCTTGATATATTCCTCATGTGAAAATTTAGTTCAAACAAGAATTGTAGAAAAAATAATATCTACTACTTTTATACAGATGTATGTTAACAAAAATTCAGTTTCAAGCGAAATATTTAAGAAAAACTAAAATTTTACAAGAGTACACCGATACTTCCGGTTGACCGATTGTTATAAAAATCTTACAGAATCTTAACAATATGTATAAAATCACAAATATAGAATTTCATGCTGATCTGATGAATAGTTTTTGAGTTAGAGCGCACGCAAAATTTGTGTCACACACACGGACACGGACACACACAGACATAATCGAGAAAACGGACAAAACGTGTTCAGGGGACTTCAAAACGTGTATTTCCGTTGAAATCTAGAATTCGATTTTTTTCATGAAAACAATACTTTTTCTATACTACCTATATGGAGAAAGTAAAAATTGGTTCCGTTAACTTTAACGGTCCATAGGTAATTCACCGGACACGGAAGTTTGACTGACGGACAATTCGTTTACATTAGCTGTTTTTAAAAAACACCTAAAAATGGAAAAATTAAGTGATTATCGTATGTACACATCTCTAATATTTATAACAAGGTTATGAATTCTTATGGCTATTGGGGATGCATGTGTTAATTACTTTTTAATTTTTATAGTTGTTTTAAAGATGTAATTCTTCAATTATTTTTAGTCATAATTCCCTGGTGAACCACTGTGGTTAGTTAAATTAAAATCGCAGGAGCCTTAAATTTGTATTTAAGAGAGTTTAGTGAGGAATGGTGACTGGATGAACATTTAACAAAGAGGAATCATTTGCCATTCTTGAGGTTTTAAAACATTTTCGTGCTATAAATCATCCTACCTAACCTAGATTTTTTTCACGGCTTTCGTTCTCTTCGCGATTCAATAACCCTAAGGCTTCTTTTTCAGGAGTTTCTTTATTTTTTAAGTGGTGTTTGGATTTTTATCTCCTTCGCTCGTTTGCGCCATTTTTTTTTCAACGCAATCGGGACAAATCTCCAGTCGCGGAACGCTGTTTGGATGAAATAAAAGCGCGCGAGTATCTCTTCCGGCAACGAATGTGGCTCGATTGTTATTTGACACAGATTCAGAAGTATTGTTTGTCTCTAGGGAATCATTCACTCCGCTCGTCCGCGGAGACGTCTTCGTGACGAATCGGAATAGCGGAGCGCTTATGAATCGATTTTGTTGAAGTGTACGGTGGAATTTCAACTTTTTCTCCCGTGTTACGTTCGCAAGGCTTCATTATTCAGAGATACGTACTGGTTGGAGGCGTTTGATAAGCGATACTTTGGAAAATTATCCGTGCTTCTTCAACGAGACTCGTAATTCGGTACGTGTAATCTTCCGTTATGCTGTGTAAATCTTATCCGTTTAATTTTTTTCAATTGCGGTTTTTGAAATATAATCAGTTTTTTTTAAATCTGATGGAAGTTATAATTATTTTGCATTGCTTTGGTAACTGAAATGTATCAGGAAAAATAAGCGTAAGGAGCGGTCTTTTTTAACGTCGTTTATTTATTCGTTTTGCCTGCCCGTCCGTCAGTGTGGAAAATATCCCTGGGATGCTGCAACTTGAGCAGTCAATGTTCGGGATAGGTCGGTATATACGAGTGTTAGATATGGAAAATTCGGTTGATCTCTGATAAGCTGCTGGGGATTAATTGGTGTCTACGTAACACGTGAGGAATTCGTGCTAGAAAGAACGGATGGTTTTTGCAGAGAAGCATCTATGGATGAAATGTTTGTTTGGACTTGATGTCTCCAAGAAAATCTACTAAGGATCTTGTGACTAAAATTGATTACGCTTTTGGAAAAAAATTCATCCGTGCGAAGTTGGGATTTTCATTTAGGAATCTTTGTTTAGTTATCATAAGGCTCTAGTTGTAAGGTTGAAGAATCTTGAGTGAATGATTTATTGGTGTAACAGATAAACATTTGTTTCCAGTAGTCTTTAGAAAATAAATGCCTTATGCATATAATTTTCTTTGCAATTCTTCCATCGCTAGTTTCTTATTTCGTATATTTATTAACTACCTCTGATAAACTTGTAAAAAATAGTATTTTATCATTCCACGTTTGAAAATAGCCATTGTAAAGACGCGAATCAAAATACAATTCCGTCGTTTGCTCAAAATCTCGCACAAAAAACTAAAGGGGATTGAATAAAAGTGACGTTCTGGTTGGATTAATTACGTCTAATAAAAGGGGGTTAGACTCTCAAGGTGTTGCAGAACTGTGTCTCAGAGGCAGCAGATTGCATTGCTTGTTCAGGCGTTCACGACGAAAGAGGCATCCAGCGTGTGCATGTATGTGGTGTCAGCAATTTACCCGTCACATCTCTCACCTGCCTGTATGACCCCGAATTCGCTTAAAGGATGGGTTAGGAGAAGGAGGACGGCTGTGGGAGTTTATCTTTTCTTCCTCTCTCGCTTAACGTATTGCCTGCCGTCTAAATTCACTCGGAGTTCCTCTGGTGTCGCGCTAAAATTCGGCGCATTAATCTCCCTTATTGATTGCCATTGGAGGGGTTGGAGGGGTTTCAAGTTTTCCGTGAGAGATGTAGAGAGAGAGAGAGAGAGAGAGAGGTCGCATGCATCTCGATTTAATATTCCAGCTTCTCCGTCTGTTAGTCGATTGATGTGGTCGGAATGGAGGGGCATTTGAAATTTGCTCGCACTCGTCAGATAGGAGGTTAACAAGTTTGCGCGACTGTAACGTTGTGATAATGAATATCGTCGTGTTTTAGTGGCGGTGCATATTGCGTTCTTTTAGACGAAATAATAAAATAAGATTGAAAATGAAGCATCTTACCAAAATTCGTAAAAAGGTTGAGGAGATGAGATGTGCGTTTCGCGTACAAATAAGCCGTCGTCACTGGTGATTTGCCGGTATTAGATTTAAAAAAAGAGTTCAGCTCGATCTTTACCAATTGTTTTAAAGAGTTGTTCTTATGGTTGTATTATTTAGAGATTTATGGCTAATATTTGATGTCAACTGAATGTAGTATAGGAGACTTCCAAGATCTTGAAGGCAAGGAGAATTTTTCAAATATATTTTATTTTAATTTGAAGAACGTTGACCTTAATTTGTCGAAACATTTTCCGTCTATATGTCTTACATAAAATGAAGAGGAGTCACTGCCCTATCCGGTATTTAGGACCCGCGTTTGTATGTTTCCGTCTTCGCGTCACTATTACACGTTTTTACCTCTTTGTTTGACAAAACCTATACGTTTTGCGGTCGTCTATGCGTTCATTTTTCTTCCAATCGCGGCGACGAAAAAAAAAATCCGAAAATTAACGATTCGCGACGAAGATGTCTTCCCCCTCCCCCCCTCCCCTCCCCCTACACCCTTTTTAATTTATTAAAATCTCCCCTTCTCTTCTAAGTGGCAATATATCCTCTTCCCTATATTTCGCCACGTCGCTCGCTCCTATCTCAATTACTTCCTCCACCTCGGCACATCTAAAATCTCGGTGACAAATCCTTTACCGTGCATTAAGGCGTTCGTATTTACCCCCCACCACTCCCATACCCCCTCATTTCCCTCTCCTTCCTTCCCCGTACCGCAGCGTATAACCCTTCGAATGTTCGTAGACCTAAAACGCGGCCGTGCCTCTGAAACCTACCGATATTGCACATTAACCGAATCATTCCCCGTCATCCTCTTCTTAAGAGAGATTTCAGGAACAGGTATCTCAAGTTTTTTTTTTTTTTTTAACCTCATCCCTATCCGTTTCGGGATGGAGGTAAAGCCTACCGCTCTTTCTGGAAACCGTTCCCTGCACCGTCTTTTTTTTTTTTTATTTACCGCCCGGAAATCTTAAGAAAACTCGCGAGATTGATTCTCAGAATCGTCGCGTTTTACTGCCCCCGTTAGGAACACTGCCTTCATTAAAAGTGTTCTTATTCCCACCGCCCCTAAACTCGGGGGAACGCTAAGGCTCTTACTCTGGAATTCTCGCTATTTTACAGCCGTTAATCTCTCCCCTCCCCTTCTCTCTCCCCGTTCTCTTTCTCGCCCCCCCCCCCCGCCCCCCTTCCTTCGCTCCACCACCTTTCCCCGACGAAATCGGGGAGTTATTGTCTAATGGTATATAAACGTACCTTAGGATTTAGTTCTCTCGTTCTCTACTTTACTGTCTGGAATGCCTTATCTAACATTAGTTTTGTAGTATTTGTTTTAATTCATAACCGTTATCTCGGTTACTTTCCCTTCTCAGAAATCTGTATATTATACTCCACTTGTAAAAAACTTGACGCATCTGCGATCTCCTCTTACGGCAGCCGACCTTATCTCCATCTCATCCGACGGTCGATAAATGTATAATACGATATTAATTTGATTGTGTGATATTTATTTTATTTGCGCAAAAATTATTTAAAAAAATTATATCCTTGCTTAAAATTAATTGATGAAATGAAAAGGTCACGTCTTTTTCGACCCCTTGAAAAAAAACCTTTCGAGCCACCCCAAGAGCGCGCCATTTCCATATTTTCCACAAATTTAATTCCGTTATTGTCCCATTCCTTTTGATATTTTCTCCGTCATTATAATATTATGGAGCTATTAATCGTGTTTAACGAAGTAAAACATTTAAAGAGAAAAATAATTGATTGTTATGAATAATTTCTCGTTGAATTTATTAATACAATATTCTATGAGCTTATTACGCAGAGCTAAACGACGGGTTTGATGTTTATATCGTGAAAATGTAGGAATGTTAGAAAACTTAAGGTACATATTTTTTTTTGTTTTTTTTTTGCCCTTTACCATTTGTCCGCGATTTTCCCCTCCACATTCGCCAAAGACACTCCATTTGGGGTGCGTAATTTTCTCCGATGAACTTGGAGGTAAACAGTAGTCCCAGAATGTTCTCTTTTATCCCGTGCGAGTACGTAATTTAATGTTCTCCCACTGCGATTCGGGCTGGAATGTGGCGCTCCTTCCTTTACGCGGATGTGACGCTGAGAAGTGCAGCAATGTGAGGGTAAAAGAATCGTTTCGGTAGGAAGAGTGGTAATGTCCTTTTTTGTTTTTTAGCGTTTCCGCGAATCCTAAGAATGCGTGACTTTTTTTTCTCAAGGTTTAGCTCTGAATAATTTACGACTGATAATATATATTATTTTACCTTATTTTCTTTTATTAAAATTTTAAATTGTAGCCTACAATTTTTTGTCGCTTTAACCCGTGTTGGGAAATCAATTTATCGCTTTCGCTTAATTTATGGCACAGTTATTTATTTATTTATTAATGTGCAAGTTTTTTTCGCTAGCTTAGTAAAGGAGGATGTTATTATGTGTCCATCGTAGTTTATGTTGGTTGTCGTAAGTTTTGGATCAGTAAGAGTCGTCGATTTCAATAGGATCCGCCCATTTGCCTTTTAGCAGGTTAGTAAAAATCCTTATGAAGTACATACCTATACGAGTCCGTAACTCTGGTTAAGTTTCGTTTTTTTTATGAAATCGTAGCGTGAACCCGCTCAATTTACTTTCGAAAAGGGGTGCTGGCCATGTCTGCGCAGTACGTAACAGTTAAAAATACGGAAAAAACTTTGACATTGAACTAGTCAATATTGTAATATTTAATATATGTAATGTACGTTTAGCATGAAAATGTACACTTAAAATTGTGTTGTTTTTATTTACAGCCTTGAAATATTTTAGCGCTGCTCATTATATACACTGAGTATTTTATGGTGTGATCTTATATCCAGGATATCGAATCTATTATAGGGGAAAATTTTTATGAAATTTCCAACTTCAGCGATGATGAGCACTATGGTAACGTTATTGAGATATAGCTCTCTGGTTATTAAGCGGCTAATTTATTCGAAAAACGAAAAGCTTCTTCGCAAAACTCTTCCCGAAATGAAAACTTCCTCAAATTAAACTTTTTCTAATTTTTATAATGACGTTACGTCCGAATAAATAAATTTAAAAAAATATCGGCGAGGATTTCCAAGCGTAATGGAATTGAAATTCTCTTTTCAAATTTTCTTCTTAGCAAGACTCTCGGTAATTGAGTTTTTCTTGCAGTTCTCAGTCAAGGCGAGAAGGGGAAGATTGACTGACAAAGAAATCTTTTTTTTTCATTTTTACTCTCTTGCGTTAACTCGATTCCGAGTTCACCGTTTTTAGGGGAAGGTGTATTCATTTTCCTCCGCCATTCCAGGCCTTTGTTTCGAAATTAACAAAAAAATGGCGTGTTTTCCTTGGCAAGTTCTCGCTTCGTTAGGAGCCACCGGCCGCTCTATTAATCCTTTCACTCCGATTGACTTTATCGGATATAATTCGAGAAGAAACGTTTTATCCACGTCGAGGGATATTTACTTTCATTTCGAAAGTTTCGCTCCGTTAATATTTCGCTCATCGATTGCCTCTTCGCGATATTCTACCGCCAGGGGGTGTGGGAATCGATTTCATCCTTAAACAATAGAATGCGGAACTTTTGGAGAGTTAATTCTCGTCCGTAGCTTCTTGGTTGATGAGTCTATTATTGAGATGAGATGCTTTGTTTCACGTTTTTGAGGTTCCTGGGTATTTTGTTCTCTTTGTGTTTAAGAAATTAATTAGAATCACCAACTTTAACAAATTATCAGCCCTTTTCGCCTCGTTACAGCGTCGCCAGTTGACCATTTAAATTCAAGAATAGAGGGTTACCGTGTCAAGCAGCCAATGCTTTGGGTCGCGAGTTCGATTCCTGCCGATACCATGGTCATATGCGTTCGCCTTTGTTATCCTCTTTGCGCTCATTTAAACATTTCGTTTATGAGCTAGTTAAAAGTAAATTAAAATAAATAGCCTTTGTGTGACCGTGGACTTTAGGAGAAGAGGAAAGATTCTATGACGGTATATGACTTTAAATGAGTAAAAATATCAAAGTTGACAAAAAAAAGGGAAGGGTAAGGTAAGAGAACGCAAGAAAACCGGTATTTGGTGGATTATGTGGGGGGGGGGGGTGAGCAGAATAAACATATTCATTAACAACTGTAATTGTCTTACGAAGATGCTGACAGAATTATTTCCAGGTGTCCAAGTGTGTCTATCTCAGGACCCTTGATTTCGGAATGTGGTTTAAAATCACTTACCTATGGTTATTTTATTTTTCACTGTGAAATAGGAGTCTTTGTTCCAGAAACGTTTTAAATGTTCATCAATTCCGACATTTGGGTTTTGATTATTTATTCTGTCGATGCAAAGGAAACTGCTCGTTGAAATGATTTCCTCTATTTTTATAAAATCTTTTATACGCGTTCATCCGATATTTATTTATATATTTTGGGGTAGACCATTTTTCGTTCTCTCATATCTTTTGAACGAATGATCGGATCGTGAAGAATGTTACATTGATTGAAAGCTTATGGCTTGCAGATGGTTTGTAGCCCATAATCAATCTCATCCAGAAGTTAAGCTGTGAATTTTCAAACTTTCCAAAAGTCTATTTTGTTGCGGTGGCTTTGCTGGTTTTTCCGAGGGCGTTTTAGTAGCAAGAAATTGAACTACTACGTAAATAGTCACAACATTCTTTCCCCCTATGTTAGAAATGATAGCGGGAAATACGGATTTCAGCGTGAGTTGTCATTTTGACCAATATATGACGAGAGAAGTTATAACGCTTAATTGTACGAAACTTTTAGCTTATTTCTATTATGTCATTTTATACATATATAACGTTCACTGTTAGTTTAAAATTTAAACTTTTTCATAAAACAATCGACAACTCGTAATCAGTATATGGTTCATTTGGGAAAGTATTTTTATTCCTCACGCTGCGGTAGATAGCTTCTGGGTAGAAAAGTATCTTCGAAATTTCAAAACTTGCGAAATGGGGTGTCGTGACGTAGTGGCGAGGGCGTTGGCCTGCCACGCTGAGCATACCCGTTGAAAACCCGCGAAAGTGGGATTTTTTTCAATAGATCTTGTGCTTGTTTAGAGGAGAGCACCAGAATCAACGCTTCATCCTTCTGAATTGACGTAAAGCCTTTGGTTTTCCTCGGTGCTTTTCGAAAAGAGTAGTCTAATGCCGGTACCGGGTTTTTCATCTCATTTGCTTTGCGATTTAGACTGACGAGCCTACTAGCGCATGAGTCGTATGAAGTCACAAAGTTCCACAAATCACGGACTATGACATCAATCATTGTAAGAAAGCGATTGACGTAAATTATTTACGTTCGTTATTTTTCATTGAATGTTACTCATTTTCGCTCTTAAAAGATGAAAACAAGTAAGAATTAAAAAAAAATCAAAATAATATCTTTTTGCTTTACAAAAGGATACAAAATGATAAAACAAGAAAATTTTCAGACTGTGTTCATTATAAAATTGTTTAATGTCATTCTTTTCATTACCATTGCTTTACATATCATTTACGTAATAATCTCAATCCATAAGCTGGAATAAATGGAGTCTGAATACAAAGTTAATAACAAACATTTCTATTTTCTCATATACCAAGTATATTGAGAAAGTATTGTAATCGCGAAAAAATTCGATCTCGAGATTTTGATGGAAATACACGTTTTATGTGAACCTGAGTCCGAAAAAGTGGTTTTCGCAATTCCGTCTGTTTCTCTGTCCATCTGTCTGTCTGTTCGGGGCTCTATAGCCTAAACGGTAGAGCGGAAATGAATAAAATCTCGTAGTTAGGCATTTTATCATACAGAATAGAAGCTACGAAGAAATGGTTGAAATTTCAGAATTATTAAGGGCCGTTTATTCCTGGCAATTTTAACAACAATTTGATTTTCTCAAAGAAGGCTTCAATGATTTTGATCAAATTTCGTACAGTTGTATGAGTTTACGTCTTCAATAATACTACATAGTTCAAATTCCTCAAAAAATGAATGAAAATTCAAGTTAATTCTTGGAAAACTTTAATAACAGTTGGATTCTCAAAAAAAAAACAGCTCATACGAATTTCATCAGATTTCGAATAGTAATTTAAGTTGATGTTTATAATGATTGTACATAGTTCATATTTTTCAAAATATAACTAAACGACGCGTTAGTATATGACGTAGTTTGTACAACGTATATTGTATCGATTTTTATTGAAGCTCAACCTTGACAACCACCGATCAAAGCAAAATTATTACGTAAATTATATGTAAAGAACAGTAATGAAAGGAATATGACATTCTTTTATGACGAACAAATAGTCTAAAAAAATTTCTTGTTATAACCTTTTAAGGTCGCCTATTTTGTAAAGCAAAAAGATTTTAATTTTGAATTTTTTAAAAATTCTTACTTGTTAAGACTGGGGCATTGCACCCTCTGCCACCCACCCATTTTCGAATTCTAGGGTAACATTTAGATGTAGATATATCAACACCATTGTGTCTTTTGTTGCTTTATTTTTTACTTGCCGGCCTATTTCTTATGATTTTGTGGTAGTGTGTTGACCTGTACCAAGCACCGATCAAGTTTTACTTTTAATCTAATTAGGTACCTGATAATTTTACCCTCTCGGATGTGGCAATTTCCAATTCTATACTGGTAGTTCATTTAAAAAGTTGTTTATTTAAAGTTTTTTTTTAGTATCGACAATTAATTTTTAGCGCCAACCAACAAACGGTCACTGACAATATCTAAAAGTGGCATGTTTCACGAGATTTCATTTCATATAAGGATACGTGAGTCACCGATCGAATTCTACTTATTATATATTCAGAGCGTTAAGGTTTTTAAAGTAGACTTTTTTCGTTAAATAGTATTACGGGTAATCAGTGTACGACTTCTGATAAGAACGCTAGATGTCTCTAAAGGGAGAGGAGTCGCTTCATTTCTGCTTAACTCCTTCCGTTTGAAAATGCCAACAACGGCTTTATAACATTAATCGGAGGATAAAGCAGCCGAGAGCCAATTTAATACACGTAAATTTGCTTAGTATCTGGTAAACTCAACGGTAAATAACTCGTTTTTTTTTAAATTTCGTTGGATAGCCGAGAAAAAAGTTTTATTTCGATGCAATTCTATCGGGTAAGAGGGACTGGCCTAAAAGTTTTCAAATTCGAAATGGGAGTCCAAAATGTGTAGCATCCTGGATCTATTTTTAGCTCTAGCCTACGTCTAGAAACTACCTTCTCGATATCTTACGTTCACATTAGGAGAACCGGATAGAAAATCGATCTAATTCAACTCCGCTTATTCGGTTTGTATCGATTTTCCGGACTTTCCCATACAAAAAGGTCTCTGATTAAATTCCGCTTAATCCTGCCGGAGTCTTTTGTACAGATAACTTCCCTAGTTTTCAATTCCTATACATTCATTTTTGCAGTATTTCCCAACGGTATTAACCCTACTTCTTGTTTTCTGTCAGTATCAATGATGGGATTTCAAATTACAGTGCGTTCTATGGAATACCGGCGGTAAACGCAATTTTCTGATTAGTGAATGACAAAGTTAGATCGTCATAATATGTATCTGCTGCATCTTGGAAAAGTTGTGGAAAACATATGCGGATTTTGTTTGCAAATCTGTCGTCATCAGTGGTGATTCGTTGTTAGTAAATTATAGCAAGGAACTCGTTCTTATTGTGTATTAGGATTATAATTTCTTATAATAAACTTTTTAAAGCCTATTGGAGACGCCTCTTAAGTCAATTTTTTACCCACAAGGCGAACTCGATAATTCTTTCTAGAATCACTTAAGCCAGGTACGTGTTCGATTTCTACACGCTCGAATTTAATTATTTTCGATATAATTCGTAAGTTTTCAAAATTTCTAAAATGCTCAGTCATATAAAATGTTCTCCTACAAAAGAGTTTTTGTAACTTATTTTGAATGCTCAAGAATTTTCCGATCCCGGGACAGATTTTCCAAGGCACTGTTGAGCTACCCGCCGTATATGGCACCCGAGCGTCTTTTTTTTTGTGGTCTGTAAAATTGTGACGAAGAAGTGATTCGTAGCATTTAGCAAAGAAATTAATATTTTTTGTGGAAGTTGCGATTATAATACCGTATATGTCGAAAATTTAACACTAAAACCTAATTTAAAACTTGATTTTCACAAACTTCTCCAGGTATCTTCCGATGAAACTATTAACAATTCAAATTATGGTTATAAAACATTCAGCAATGAAATTCTATTCCAAAACTTTTATTTATGTTTAATTTTCACTCAAATGATACCTCTATAAAACTTACGATTTAAACCCTAATGCGGCCTGCAGAGAAGACTGTAGAATAGTTTACCCACGCCCCTGCTCCGAGGCCTAGATCAGAAATGATTTTATGCGATATATTTGGTCGTGCTGCACTAATCTTCCCCGTTATGCGAAAACATTTGGGTCATAGCAGAAGAAAGTAATTTGCGTAACTCATCACGTGGCATGCATCGCGCCAAATTTTACAATTGAAAGAAAATGCAGATTACGGAATGCCAATTTCGTCCCCCTCTAGCGGTACGACCTCGTAACTAACGAGCAAGTTACCTTGGCTCGGTTTCCTAGGCGACGCGATCGTAAAAATGTTCAATTATGTCGCTTTGCATATCGCTTTCTTGTTTTCGTTTGCGGCGTCTAACACACGTGTGTCTTTTGATTACTGCGCGATTTTTTTTACGGGCGAACTCGGGTGCTGTGGATATACGAGTCCGTGCTGCGTTAGGGTAAATGAGGTTAACCCGCCGGCCAATAGATGTCTCTAGCGGCGCGCGCGTTGTAGCAGAATCGTTAAGGTCCTTGCATTCGAAATTTCCCTATTTTCTCTTTTTTGTTTGTTTCTAATTGTTTTAACACCTTTATGTTTGAGTTTTACTCTCGTGGTTCCTTAAAAGGAAGCTTCGTTTTTTTTTGCAACGATTAAAAAATATGATAATTAAACCTTAGTAAGGTAGTTAAACTGTACAGCAAAAAGTATATTCTCGAGTTAGTTCGTATGTTGAAATTCACAAGTATAGACGATGGAGAGAAAATGGTCGAATTATATAATTAAACTTTTATATTTTTTAGCCAATTAGCTTGTCGATTTTAAGTACATTTAAAAATATTGAGGAGCATTCACTTTTACTCTGCACCGGACTTACTTGGTGGCAATCAGTTGAGTTGAGAACAGTGGAAATTCTATAAGTCGAACATCTACAACTCGAGTTTTCCGTAACTCAAAGAGAAATTATCTTACAAGACAATATATTTTTCGTGTTATTTTTATTCTATAACTCCAATTTTCTATAAGCCGAATATTTTTTTTGTTTCTCTTGATGTTCGGCTTATAGAAGTTCCACTTCATATGAACTGAAGTTGTCTTTAAAAAAAAACATATGGAGTAAATTTATTCATGAGAAGTTAATATTATTATTTTTTCGCGAAACACCTCTGTTTTGCTCACGGTAGGAAAGCCATTTCTTCGAAGTTGGTCCAGATCGATATTTAGGCGAGTCATCTCTTTTCTGAGGACTTAGAGTCGCGGATTATTTAAGCGCGTGAATTTCAGCCGCGTACTCCAGTAGGCGGAAAACGCAAACGCCTAACTGCGAGTGCCTAATTAATATCAGTTGAAAATTTAAATGATTAGTTCACAGGTCCGCGGAAAAGTGATGTTTCGCCGCGCTATAAAGTACCTATCCCCCCTCCCCCCCAAACTCCCCTTTTTCAAAAGGATCCTGAATACACGAACAACCCCCCTTTTAACTTTTAACCCGTCCCAACCATTTCTTCCTTCTCGGTTTTTCACGCGTCTCTCCGCGCATCTTTACCCTCCCTCCTCTATCTCTCTCTCTCTCCTTCCCTTTTTTCTCTCTCTCTCTCTCTCTCTCCACTTTTCACCCCTCTCGCCGCGCCGCACCTCCCCCTCCCCTCCTCATATTCTCTCCTTTCCTCCTCCCCTCCCCCCTCCCGCTCCTTTCCTCCCCCCTCCCGTCCTTTTCGTCCCACTCCGCCGGCGCGCTTTAGAACAAACTGCCGAGCAGCAGGTTGGAGCTGTCAGTCCGACATTCGCCGCGAGACGGCGCAGGCGACCGGGCATTCTCTCGAGGTGGTGGGATATGTCGAAGGGATTGCGATAGTCCGCGCACAGTTTTTGTCGCCTAAGTATTTAAAAAAAACGCTCTCAAAAAAATACACAGAAAAATTTCGGAATTCGGTTTCGAAAAAAAATTTTCGCGAAGGTTTTTTTTTAAAGAAACGCCTCTTTTTCTTTCTCGCCCTCAAAAACTCTCGGAGTGTTCTAGTCAAAATTTTCCGTCGGTTTACGTGATCGGGAAAAAATATCGCTCTCGCCGAAGATAAAGATTTTTTTTCCTCCCGGGAAGGCGTTAAACGTGTGTCCGGTTTTTTTCCCCCCCACCGTGTTCCGCGGAGTAGACGTTTCCCTGGATTAATATCGGACGTTGGGAACTCCTCGGATTTTTTTAGTGTGGAATTCATCTCTCCCTGTGTGTGTGTGTGGATCCTTTTTTTTTTTTTTAGCGGTCCTTCGCCGGCGTTACGTCGAGGAATGAGCCGCAGGGAGACGCTCGGAAGGTTGAGGAAAGAAAACGTACTCGTCGAAGGAAACCGTTAAGTTTTTCGATCAAATGATCCCAGACGAGAGTCTCCTTTTTCTTTCTCCCGCCCCAGAGGAGAACCGTCTATGAAGTGCTTCTGGTAGCGTCGCCGGAAACTATTTCGTCTCCCTGTCTCGCCCATCCTTCATGGTCGGACCCTGACTCGTGGGAACTTTTTATCCTTTTTTTTCCTATCGGAATAACCCGAAGAAAGGAAAGATTCCCCACCCACCCCAGTCGCATAATGGTTCAGCCGTTGTATGTTGTCGTGATGTGGAAGTGAACTTTTTCTCCCCATGTCTTGGTCCCTCTCATCTTGCTCGCTGAGGTGAATCGGTCTTTTCTCCGGAGTGATCTGTTGGAAATTAAATATCCTCGGCTGGATATTCCTCTTAAGGGGCTGAGGGAGACTCGCGGAAAAAGTTCTTCCGCGAACGAGTCTAGTAGCGAATTTGTGAAGTTTTTTTTCATCGTTTCTGAATTATTTAACGGAAAAAAACTGAAGGAATCAGGGAGAAAGTTTTTGTTCCCGTAGTATACAATTAAAGTGCTGGGAAAATATTTTTAAAAATATGCTGGTTCGAGCGTTCCTCGTAGGTTAACCGAGTTTTTCAATTCGTTCGCGATCCGTTTCATTTCGTTTCCAATGCATACCGCCGACGTGTTATCACCGAGACTTGATGGTTTATCAGGTATTTGTTCCTTTCTCAGTTCGATATAGTCGCCAAGTCGAGGTTCGGATATAAGCACCGTTGTGGTCATGGGACCACTGGGTCCCAGTTCGTCTCGAACTGTTCCGTGGCGGTATTGTTGGGCCTTCCGCTCCGGCCGGATTCCACACTTCTGCCCATGGGGATACGAGTGTCGGTTGCTGGGAAACTCTCCGATCTTACGGTTAAAACCCTGTGAATGCGACGCCACCAGCGTTTGACCCCGACACTACGGAATCATCCTCTCGGGAATCCGAAAAAGAAAAAATATTTTTTCCGCACCGTTTGTGTATTATTTTTTTGCGGGAAAAGAAAACTCTCAAATCCCGCGGGTTTCGTCGCGAGGGGAAAAAATAAGGAACGTCTCCACTCGTAAAGAGAAGTTTCCCAGCAGGAAAAAAGAGGTGTGTCGGACTTTATGAGCGATTCGTTAATGGTGGTAGTCGGCCGGCAAGAAGGCGTGGTGTTTGTAAATGTATTTGTTCGTACGTGTGAGTGCATTTTCGAAGGGGAAAAATTAAATCTTTTCCGGAGAAAAAAAATAGTCGACTTTCCGTCCACGTAAAACGAGTGAGGTCGCTAAGGTCCGTTGCTTTTCTTTTTTTTTGTTGGCTACTTGTTAGTGTTAACGGTTTTAGTGTCTAGAAGGGTTAGAGTGCTTCTTTTCCCTCTCCTCCTGATCCTGGAAACGATTAACGATTCGTGTGTGTGCGTTAGCCAGTATTAGCGGCGCAAGCGTTTTTTTATTCATGCTCTTGCGTATTATATATGTATAAATGAAACCAGAAATTGTTTGATAATGTTAATTTTTTACCAAGTTTCGTGTGATACGCGTCCGTCGGTTGGGCCTTAAAAAAAGTAATTAAGAGGAACTTTTCCTGTTGTACGAAGTGTTTTTTAATTGTGATATTAGGTTTAGTGGCGATGGATAGAGTTTAGTGTGATTAAAGGAACGGGATTCGAAAAAAAATATTATGTATAAGGTTCTACTCGTGATATTTTGTCGATAATATTTGCGACCGATTCCGTTGCTCTCTCTCTCTCTTTAAGTATTTGTTTGTCACTTTTAATGGGTCGTTAAGGGAATTATTTCAAGATATGTACCGTGTTAGTGGTCGTTGTTAGGGTAACCGTTATTTGTATCAATTAATTGGAATTCGCGCCCAGGAAATTAATCTTTTTTACCGTCGTCCCTTCGCTTGTTAAATCCCGTGATTTTGTCATTTTAGCTATAGATTAAAGCGGTGGAGTTTTTTCTCTTAAAAAAAAGTGTTAGTCATTCAGCTCGCGGGGATTATTCTGGTCGTATCGAATTTCGCGAGAGCCTACTGGAATTTCCGGTCGGAGGCGGTAAACATTTCACGGCGTTTTGATCCGGTTCGAGCCGGTAAAAATTACACGGTTTTTCTCACCCAGCGGTGCTCACGAGAAAGGAAGTTCATGTTCGTTCCCCCCCCACTCTTCTTTTTACGGTTTCTGCGCGAGGTTTAGACGGATCCGCCCGGCGTAACTCGATCGCCAGTTCTCGGCGGGGAGGTCCCGGGAAATAAAGAAAAGGAGTAAGTCGGTAGTCGTCTTCGGAAGTGCTCCTTAAAAAAAAAAAAAGAATACTACGGAATTGTTCCCTTCGCAAAGGGAGGTCTTGAGGGCAAAGAAAAAAAAACGTCTCCTCCTCCTTTGACAGCGTCTTCTGGGAAACATTTGACGCCCGTCTCGATAAGGAAGCACCCCGAAGCCGCCCCTCGCCGACTACTGCTACACCTTCAGCAACCCTTGCCAAACAAGTGTGTTCCTCCCCCCTCCCTCCCCACCGTGTTTTTACCGCCCTTCTGTGTGCACAGTGTTGTTGTTGTTGGTGGTGGTGCTTTGTGTGTGCCTCACGCACGTCGTGTCGACCTCACCGCGGAAGTACTCCCAGATATAAAATAAATAAATGAAGGGAGGAAGAGTTGGAAAGTTTTGAAATAAACAAATAAATATATATATATATAAATATAAATATATATATATATCGTGTTTGTGTGTCGTATTTTTTAAGTGTTTACTTTTATCGAGAAGAGATCTGTCTACTGTCTGCCTATATTTACGGTCTACGGTAATGTGAGTTGTAAATTTCTTTTGCTTTTCCGGAGTATTCACTAAAACCCTTCGTGTCCTCCTTCTCCCCTTTCCTTAATCCTTTTCCCGTTCCTCTTCCTTCCCCATCCTTTTATCCCTTCTTTCCGCTTCCCCTCTTCTTTCGCCGTACGCATAGGTGGTGCTCGAAGACTCCAACCCGGCACCACTATGCGGCTTTCCGCTATGTCACTGCAGGGCGTCTTTATACTGCTGGCCCTCGCCGCATCCAACGGTAAGTCGTTTTTATTTTGTTTTTATTCGGCGATTTTCTTTTTTTCTTTGTCGCTTCTTTTTTTTTTCAAAAAAAAAAAGAATTTTCTTTATTTTTAAGAATTTTCTTTTTTTATATACGTATCCATCGAGACGGGATGTGCTCGGGAAAGGGATTTTTTGTATTTATTTATATATTTTTCTTTCCTTTTCGTGTTATTGAATTTTTTATATACGGCCAAAGTCTGGGGTTAAAAAAAATTTCGGTCGACTTTATTCAGTTCGGCAAAGTTTTTTTTTTTCGGTTATTCGTTTTGCTTTATTACGGTCTGGTAATAATTTCGGAGGGAAAAAAGATGAAAAATAAACGCCTGGTTGATATATAGATATATAAGGTTGTACCCTTTTCCCGTCACTTTCACGTCTTGACTTGAAAATGAAAGAACGTATGCGTTTCGCTGAAGTTTCACTCGAAAATTCAAAAAAATAATAAATGCCTCTTTTTGGTAATTTATTGTTATTTCCCTCGCCGTTATTAATTTAATCTGGATAGAAGTATAAATATTTTCCGTCATTGAGTACTACTTCAGCGAAACTTTAACGTTTTCATATTTTTGTTTTTTTTTGTATTGCATAACGTAGTTTATTTCGCCGCCTGTGACTGCGATGATTTTTTTAGTATTTTTGTCTATTTTGTGTGTGCATGAAATCATGGATAACTCGATACGTTTGTTACGACGGATATTTCGCAGGAGATCGTAAATTCTATCTACATCAACTTTGCGTCACCGATTTATGCGTATGGTTCAATAAATACGTTAAACATACAATGGTTGTTGTAAAATTTTATCTTGTTTCAACAAATCATTATATATTATATAGCGAATTTTAATATGTAATGTTCAGTTTCTTTTCTGATAGGAAAATAACCGCAAACCGACTGTTTGTCCAGTGTTGTCTGACTTTTAAGTTAAAATGGTCCTGATTTTATAGAAAATACTAGGATAATATGTGTATCTTTATTTGTCTGTTACGATGCATAAAGATGGTAGTAATTAAGGTATTGGTTCTTAAAACTAGGTGTCAGTTTTTTAAGCCAATGGTACTCGTTTTATTTCTGCCTTATATATGATTCGCAACTCATACAACTCTTTCGTCCAAAATTGCTAAGGACTTTAGGTGACTGAATTATCTCTTAAATTTAAAGAAAAAATTGGCGTAATTAAAAAAATACATTGTTATTGTAAATTGTATCTTACTTCGCGTTAAGCCCGCATTATCGATCCAACTCGCGATTATCCGTGGCCCTAGACGTGGAAGGAAAGGATCTTGTACACACGCGGTATTATTTTAATTATTTTCGACGTCACCGAGGCAACGTTCGTGGCAGTTCCTCTTGGGAACACTCGCTCTGCCGTTCCGGTACAGGAAGCATGATGCGGCCGAAATAACAATAAGTCTAAACTTTTTGAAAGCCATTTGCCCCGAAGGTATCGGGTTTACCCAGGTGAAGCAGAAGTTTCGGAAGCGGCGTTCCTTGCCGTCTCGAGTTTACTTTTTAAGAAGTATTTGGACGGATGATCCCGCGGAAGAGGCCGCTGTGCATTGTCACGGCCGCAGGTGTTGCGTCAGACCTCGAAAGAAACTTGCTATCGTTCTTAGAAGCGTGGCTTACGCGATAATAAAAATGTATTTATTTTTTCCTCTTTCTTTTACCTGATTTGGCCGTACGTTCGGATTTAAAGTTAGCTCCGATGTACTCTTTCCCATTCTTTATTTAGAATTTTTTTGCCTAGCAAGTTCATCGGGAATACATCGTGGAAGTAAAGTCAAACTGGAAAAATATTAATTTTATAATTTTAATCGTGTGAGTATATGTGATACGGACTCCTCTCCATATAAAACACGCACGGGAATTTTGTAATAATCTTTTTTTATATTATTAATGTTATTTTCAGAGCTGCAAACCACTTCAAAATTTGGAAGTTGTTCGGTTCTAAATTTTTGGAAGTGGTTCGGTTCATGGTTAGGTTCAGACGGAAAGTTTGACAATTGGTTCTGTTCGGTTTGCGGTTCGGTTCAACTAAATTAATCATTTGAAGTACTATTCAGAAATAATTTATCCAATATAAACATTACACATTCAGTATCAATCTGTAAGTAAATCAGTCAGCAGTCATTATTATTTTAAATGAAAGAAGTATTTATTTAAAGAAAGGAAAAATTTATATTTTAAATATATTACAATCCCATCATCATCTTGATTTCTTTATATTTTTTTAAATGGTGTTTTTGATCCTAACATGATTTTTATGTGAATAACAATTGTATCAGAGAGGAAAGACTTAGGCACTCTTTCCTTTGTAGCAAACCCGCTGGTTTTTCCAATGGAAATTCCTGGTCTTTTCGTTGGTTCGTACTTTGTGGATTGAGATCGAACCGAAACCGAACCACTTTTGCAAAAAATTACGGTTCGGTTTGCAGCTCTGGTTATTTTGAAGAAATGATCGTTTAGTTGTGTTTTCTTAATAGGAGATTTACCAGTTCAGAGTCTTGTTCTCATGCGTGGACGCAGTGGTAATATATTTTAGCTCGGCCTTTTAACATAACACTGCCCCATCTCGTGTTGCGAAGAGAGAGTGCGTACGGACGCAGTGCAGCTTACGAGTGGACGTTAAGCCTTGTATGGACCGTTGGAGGTTTTTCGTAAGAGCGGACTAATGGCTGCGCCTCGCTGCTATATTCTCGTGATTGCATGAGCGGGTGCCCTTCTCCACTACGCTAGGGAAGTGACGCTAACATTTCCGTTGCCTTTCGTTGTTAGTGTATGCATACCATGCGAGATGATTTTAAATTTAAATTCGGATGGTTTGCTGCAAGTTTTTAACAAAGTGTTACCGAAATATTTGTCCGTATTAACGGTAGGAATTCTTGTCATTAGCGAAAAGTTAGTCTCTGTTAATCTTGTTAATGCCTCGCCAAGCAAATGTGATACAATCTAAGGATTTATTAGGCATCTATGATTTTTTACACTTAATTTAATCGAAGAGCCTTACCTCAATGGAAAAATACTCCAATTTTTCGCAAATGAATCGCTTAGACAGGATTTATTTCTGAAATGTAAATTTGTAATCCAATAAGTGTAAAGTTTTGCTTGTTTTCTGGTTTTCATATTTGGTATTTTGAAGGCAGTGGGTTTATAAACGCGTCTTTTTTTTCGCGGTGTATCTGGCAGCATAAAAATATCCCGTCTCGTTCCAATTAGTCAGTCCGTTTTTAAAAAAAATTTTGAATAGCATCGGAGGTAGGGAGCGTAACCTTATGAAAACTACTCCGAGGAGACCGACGCTCTGGTTTCACTCGACTCCCACAGTGGCTCTTCTCCCAGCACAATGGTTTGATCCGGCAGCTTTTATAATTCGTGCGTGGTTCTTAGTTACTTCCTCGGGGCGAAATTTCTCGGACAGGGTCGTAAAAATAGAGGGCCGTCGGGGTCACCGACGCGTTTCGTCTGTTAACCTCCCATTCCGTAAGCGAACTCTTAAAGGTCTCGGGGTGAATCCTGCCTCGTCTGCTTATTTAACTCCCTAGCGTGTAAGTAGCCGTCGGGTCTCTGGACAAGAGCGTTCGGTTGGCTACCGAAACATTTTTGCCTTCTCATTTCTTAGGCATGCGCAGTTACACTTCTTCCCTTCGGGCGTGGGTGTGGTAGGGGGAAGGAAGGTGGGGGTGGATTTGGGGGGGAGGGGGGGGAGGAAATGAAGTAGGGAGCGTGTGGGAGGGTAGGGACCATGGATGCGGATGGGGTGGAATGATCCCTGAAGGGTTTTTGGAGAGCTCCCGACGCTTTCTATCTCTGTCCTTTCACTCAAGATATCGGCAGCTCAATCGGTTGTCATTTTTGGTCTTCTAATTTATGGAAGAGACGGGGTTTCGGGTTATCTTTCGGCTACGGAGGATTTTGGGATTTTATCCTACCGCTTTTTTCTTATCTTTTTAAGGGTTTGGTATTAGTTCAAAGTGATCCTGTTCGTGTTTTTTTTTGTCGTCTCAATTCGGGAATGTTTCGCTTATTGAGGGGACATATAGTTCTAATTTGCCAAATTAAAGATATATTTTTTTTTTTAATACAGGATTCTGTAACCGAAAATTCGATTACTTTGGCTCTCATTACATTTTAGATGTTTTCCAGAGTATCTATAAGTTGCTTAAAGGTTCTTTTAGTCATCTATTTGAGCATGATTAGAGCGCTGTTTAAAGAATTTCTTCGTTAAAATGCGCTTGTGATTCATTAAAATGACCTAAATTCACCTTATATATATATATATATATATATATATATATATATATATAAGGGTAGCAACAAGGTGTTGGAGGAAGCCCAGTGGACACTTACCTAGAATGAAGAGCCGCTGGGGGTGCTGAGGACACACGAAAAACACAAAAGAACAAAAACTACACAAAAATGGAGCTTTCGGGCTGATGCCCTTCTTCAGCGACGGAGAGCACCCCCAGCGGCTCTTCATTCTAGGTAAGTGTCCACTGGGCTTCCTCCAACACCTTGTTGCTACCCTTATTATTACCTTTCCTTTTCCTTAAGTATTTATATATATATATATATATATATATATATATATATATATATATATATATATATATATCCAATGATAACCGTGAAAATGTGTAAAAAATACTACTATTGTATTTATGAAAGGCTTTATTTGTAGGGTAAACGAAAGTTTCGGATCACCATATAGGCACGAATCGTCTGCATGCGTCTGTCTGTCTGCATGTTCGAATTTAGCACGAGTGATCCTAATTAAAACTTTGTCGACAGTATGTGATTTTGGTACGTATCAGTTTATAATATAGAATCGGTGACTCACTATTGACGACTGCTTCGTTGCGGACGGAATGCGCGTTTTTTTAATGGGTATTGTAGGTGTATAATTCATTAGTTAAAGGATATGAAATGTTTGGTAATGTAAAATACAACTTGCAATTGGTCTCCATTGAAGTGATATTTTATTTTTAGTGACCCGTATTATACTATTGTGCGATATTCGTGAAATGTAAGCAAATCTATCTTCATCCTTGTTTGCAGTAATATTTTTTGATTGGAAAGCATTCGTTATTTTTAACAGACAAGCGAATAGTGAACTTAATAATGTCCGTCGAGGCCATAACAAATGTTACAAAAATTTTGCACTTGAATTCATTTATGCAGAGATTACGTGGTATCCAATGGGGTTCTCCGGTTTTCGCATACATGCTACCACGGAAGAAGCAGCAATTATATTTGACGTGAAACGAAAAGCTTAGAGAACGGAGTTTTTTTTTTAGCGATTCGTCGAATTTTCAGTACCTCGTTCATTCTCGAGAGTTGTATTTTTGTTTACTTTAAAATTCAAAATTATTTCTGTTTTTGGTGTCAGAATTACGAAAAACTTTTTTAAAATTTCGTTTTGCATTGAAATTGAACAAAAAATATATGCAAATCTGTGATGACATTTCTGTGAATTCGACGAGGTGACGAGTTATTTCCGAGATGATTTTACAATCACAAAGAAAAGTTTTTTTTCATATATTTATGGGTTTTTACTATATTTCTGGTCAGCTTAGCGTATTTTCAGTGGAAATTTTGTGTATTAAGTTTATTCATTGAAACGATTACTTTTACGTTATTACTAGGAATTTTAACGGTATTGGAATCCTTCCTAATAGTGTTCTTAATATCTCAGCGTTGTTTATTCTCCTTTTCTTTTTATCCATCTCGTATAGTTTTTTTTAAAATTTAAAAGCCTAATCTTTTTTTTTTTTTTTTTAAAGCTTTACACCCATTCTACAGATGGTTTCCCGCCGTAAACTTAAAAGACTTTTACGGCCATCTCCGCATCTACAAAGCATGTGGCTTACCTTTAAAATTATTCCATTTAACAGTCGGCGCAGGTTTTCATTCTTAACGATTTTCGCCGTTTTATTATTACAGGTGACGTTCCAGTCTCCGTGCTCAAGCATTAAAGAGTTTTAAGGATGAGCGTAAAACATGCACTGGAGGCCTAAAAGTTCTACTCCGGCGCATGTAAAAAAGGTCGCGTGTGTAGCGAGTAATCCGTGCCAGTCAATGGCTGTACCAGGTTTTCCTTCTGCCGTCCTATATAATAAAAATCTGGTCTCTAGTTCCAAGTGCAAATGCAAGTGCTACCGCCAAAGAATATGTTGTTATTGTATGAAAGGAAATAATGGCGTCGTGCGCCGTAAAGTAAGGGGTAGTATTATAGTTTCCTGTCGTGGGAGTTTTCTGGAGAATTATTTTTCGGCGTTTTTCAATATGCCGGTACCCGTATAGTACGTAAGCTTTTGATTTTACTCTTGTCTTTCTTTTTTTTTCATTTCTGCCGACGTCATCTGGTTGGATTTTCTGTTTTATTCTTGCTATTTTCGTCTAGCATTTTCCTGAAGTTACGATATTTCACATGCGCCTATGTTACGTCTGAATGCTTTGCAATCTTTACGAGAGCGTTTGGTAAGTTTAGGATAGGTCGTTTTACGGTAAATGACGGGGCATTACTTGGTTCGTTCCTGTCTTGAATTTTCTTTTTCTGTATGAGTGCAGTAAAGCGTTTGTTATTAGAAAGATGGAATTGGTTTTCCTTTTATTCAGCATAAAAACTGTTTCGATAGTGATAATAAAGTGTTCTTCGGTGCGTGGCAACTGAATTCTAGCAGCATATAACGAGTATAATAATTATATTTCTGGTTTTGAAGGGTTAGGTTCTAATCATCGTTTTAAATGATTATTGATTAAATAATGGACTATATTATTATTGTAGTAAATTGTCTTCATCTTCATGCGATATTTCCTCATTATCCTTAGTGTTTATTTATCTTTGGTATTACTACTAAAAGCATTAGTAAAATATCCGAATGGTTTTTGCTGTGAATCATAAAACTGAATATTTCTACCTAGGGGAGTTAAATTTATTTTCAAATATCGTTATTTCAGACACACTTGTGCATCATTTCCACCTTTGTCATAATTTGTCATTATGTCAAATTACGCAAAACAGCGTTTGTTGTGGTCTTTTGGACTAAAATTATTTTGTGGATATAAAAATGACGAAAACTTTGAACTGCTCGATGACAATATATACAACAGAACCATAAAAGTAATTCTACCTTCCGGTAGGTTTTAGGCACACCAGTGCCTTTCTCTTAAAATTCTCATACCCCATCCCTACTTTCAGCGAAACTAATTTACCTATCCTCTTCCTACCTCTTTGCCTTTTTACTTTCTCCATACATAGTATGGGGAAAGTATTGTGATCACGAAAAAAATCGACTTCGAGTTTCAACGGAAATAGACGTTTTGAGGTCCCTAGAACACGTTTAGACTATTTTCGGAATGATGTCTTGTGTGTGTATGTGATTGTGGACGCTTTAACTCTAAAAGTACTTGTCATATTAATACCAAATTTCATATATAACACTTTAGCATGAGCACAAAGAACTGATTAATTTTTCGACAATATCGGTTAACCAGAAGTCGAGGTTTATTCGAAACCCGATTCGGTTTTTGCGATATTTCTCCGGTAATACGTCATTATTGTATATACAATTCTATACAAACGTTATAGAGTATGTAATTTCCTACAACTTTCATTTGAAACAATTTTCCATAGCAGTTATTGTTTAGGAGTTATTGATAAATAATCGGTTTATTCGGTTTCCGTCAAATATCTCCTTAAAAACGTCGTAATTGGTCATCTTCGTGAGGACCAAAGTTGTAGAGAATAGTATTTCTTCCAAGTTTTGTTTGAAACAAGTTTTCGTAGAGCCATCCATTTCGGAGATATTTTGCTTTATTCGTAAATTTTCAGTATACAGCGCCACCATGAAGCGGTGAATTCTTTAAACATTCAAAATATACGTAATTTACGGCAATAAGGACGACTGTAGTCTTTTACGATACGAAATGATAATTTTGCCTCATAATGCTGTTCATAATAAGTTAAATATCTATACACCAAATAAGGAGAAAGTCATGTGTTGGCCACATCAGATTTTTTCTAACATTCTTTTTTCTATGACGTATTTCGGTAAACCGTTATCTTTCAAATTTTGACCCACCCATTTCTTCTGTCTACCCATTATTACTCTAATTAAGTTCCTTTCTTCCCTTGCTATATTCAAAACTTCCTCATTCGTTTTCCTCTCTGTCCAACTGATTTTCTCCAATCTCCTCCACACCCACATCTTAAACGCCTCTAACTGCGTCATATCTTCTTTTCGCATCGTCCATGTCTCGCAACCATATGATGCTACACTCCATATCAGTGTTTTCACTAACCTCCTTTTAATCCCTTTACTCAAGCTGCCGGTCAACAGCTCTCGTCGTCTCGTAAATTCCTCTTTTGCTCTTGCTATCCCGGTCCTGATTTCTTTTGTACTTCTTCCGTCATTTGAGAGAATACTACCTAAATAAGTAAAACATTCTACCTGCTCCATCCTTTCCCTGTCCACCATAACATTGACTTGGGCATCTCCATCCTTGGAAAATCTCATAGCAATAAGCCGCTAAAATTTCTTGGATACTTTTGTTGGTTCATCTGCAATTTTATCGTTTTTTCTCGCAATTAAGTTTCCTTTACTCCGAAAAAGAGTCGAAATTAGCTAACGTGTCTCTTAAAACGTTTGCTCCGTGGCAAAGTATACAATGATGAGTCGCTTACAAATTTTTGGTTGACGGTGGTTAGTTACGTACACATTCGAAAAAAACTGATAACGATTTCGGACATAGCCCCAATTCCAATTTCGATGGAAAGACGTTTTAAAAAAAAATATCCCGGAAAAAATAGCGAAAATTCACATTTCGTCTCCGCTCGTGGAATAATTTTCTTCTCAACGATCTCTCTCTCTCTTTCTCTCTCTCTCTCCCGACTTTTTGAGGACGGCAGTGGCGTGTTAATGAAGAAACCGACGTGGTCCGACGTTTTCTCGGTAAAGGGCGGGATAGCCGGAGAGAGAAAGGGACACTCTTGGATTGACCCCCGCGGACCAATTACTGTCGAGTTTCGGTCGTTGTCAAGCTCGCCCTACTTACCTTCCCCTCTCATTTCCCTCTTCTGCCACCCTGGCGAAACCCTGTAAACCACCACTCTCGATCTCCCCCCCCTCGCAGTTCCCCCTTCGCTCGCAACGCTTCCGTCCGACTCGACTCCCGTCCCAATTGGGTAACCACCCCATTCGAACCCGTATCGACTTCCGTTTTGCTGAAATGACGGGAAATTGGTGGCGCTTTGACGGATCCAGAGTTCTATATACCTTCCTCCCTCTTTCTCCACTCTCTCCCTCTCCTATGCATTCCTTCTACCTCCCCACCCTTCTCGTTTTCGAACTTTTCTTCTTAGAAATCCGACTATTTTGGTTGGTGGTGGAAGGGAAGTGGTAATGGTCGGAAATCCGATGATGGGCCCGGGGATGTATTTGGGTCGTGGGAAAGGTTGGGGTGAAATTGTCCGTAATGCAGGTTGGAGGTCTCGTTATCGGTGGTGGTGGCGACGCTTTTAATGAAAGGAGGGATTTCTTCTTATGCGTGTGGTTATCGCCCGTCAGTTGTCTCCAGGAGACGGGTTATTGCGGGAGGCGATCGATTTCAAGTGGAATCTTACCTGCGTGATTTTCATCCGTGGTCGAAAATGAAAAGTGCAGTTTTATTTCGCAACTTTGTATGTGTGTCTGAGAGCTATTAGGGTGTGAGTTAAATTTTTATGACGAAATTTGAATTTGTCTGACGGAATTTGAATTTTTCTGACGAAATTTGAATTTTTCTGACAGAAATTGAATTTTTTTTTGGCTGTACGTTTGAACTATTTTAAATTTAAAGTGTCTTATTTTTTGTAAGATGGATTATTCCTGCTGATATTTCAAACGAAAAGGTCGTAAATGATCTTCAGGTGAAATCATAGAGTAGCATTACCCAAAATGTTTGTCGGGGCACGCCGGGGATGCCGTAGCCTATTCTTATGGGTGTTACGAAAAACTTCAGTCAGTAAATAACGATTATGAAATGTCGATATGTCGCTAGAGCCATTAATATATCCATTAATAAATTGTCCATGGTGTAGTTACCAAGAAATGGATGTGCCCGGTCGTTATAATACCCGTATGTTACAAATGTAAAACTTTGTTCTTAGGTGGTAGTGCCGCGAAATTATACCTGCAAAAAGTTTGGGAACCATTTTCCTAGATACAGCGCTACTTGTTGATTTAATAGGATCACAGTTCGTTCAGTTATTCGAGTACTGATGAAAAAATAAACGTCATGAATTTACCGTAAAATCAAATATTTTCATTTCCGTAAGAAATAAGATGGAACAATCGTATTTTATTTAAATTTTTATTTCTATGAATATTACAGATTTGTCTGGCGTGGTAAAGAAATAAGATCTTATATATTTCTCAGGCTACGTGATATTTAATGCAGAAAGTTTTATCTCAAACAAGAGCTGAAAAATTGCTTTGAGTGAGCTTGAGCCAAAGGGCATAACGTGCTCTCTACGAAGCATCTTTCAATTTACTACCTAAACTTTTTATCTATACCGGCGGACATGAATTGTATTCTTAATAAAACTACTTTAACAATTTATTGTTTTTGAGCTGGAATCTGGAGACTGGTAAAGGTGCCTATGCATGTGTTTCGTTGATGGATTATTATGTGGATGTGAAGTTGAACGAAATGAGAATCCTTTGCATTTAAACTGAATTTTAATTTTCAGGATTCAGTACGAGAGTAATTGGAACGATTCTCGGAACATTCCTGCGTCTGTTTATTTTGCGAGCGTGTAGGAGGTTAAGATCAAGTCGGATCGTCGATTAATTTTTCATGCGACGGGTAGGTGGAGAAAGAGTCGGGGTCAAATGGGACTTCTTTCCGATAATGAAATGGGGCTTTTCCTTTCCACCTTTACCGGCTGCGGTTTTATTCAAATGGCTCTAAGGAAAGGCTTCAGTAAGAGAAAAAGAGAGAGATGATAGAACCCGTTTGAAGATGTACGAACGTGCGAGTAGTTAGCGGGTTTCATCTTTTTTATGGCGTGTGTGTGTGTGTCTTGGATTGGTAGTTAAAGATTTTTGAATTAGGGAGTGCGTGACGGAGGAAGGAGAAATTTGGCGTTTTCGGAGAAAAATGGAGTGAGAGAAGTTTGTGTAGAAAGAGGAGGTAATTGGAAAAGGTACGAATCGGGCGAGGTAAGAAGTTTTGGCGGAGAGAGAGGGAAAAAGTTTTTTGGTTTGAAGCGAAGGAAGTGATGGGCCCGCTGGCGATTGAGAATTAAACTTTTCCCTCGAGTTTAGTCGAATCGTAATTGGAGGGGTATTTTCAATGAGGAGGTCTTGAGGGAAGGGGGAGAGCGGAAGAAAGGAGAATTTCCGGTTTTCAACACAATGGGCGTTTTAAATCGGCGGTTTCGGAGAAATAATGGACAGGAATGGGAGCGAAGCGCAGTTTAGTCATTCGTAATATATTTTTTTCTTTGGATTTTCGTTCCTTTTTCCGTCTTCGTCCACCGTTTTCTCGAGACGAAGTAATTCGTTTCGATGAATGAACGGACGGTGGTGAGGCATTTCTTCCGCTACAGAAATCAATTATCGAAATTTAGTCGTGTTAGGACGTCCTTTTTATGTATTCAACGGGCTCGATTGTCTTCTTTTTTTTACTGAATTAATGAATTAGTATTAATTTTGCGGGGGAGCCGCTTTGGTTGGTTTTCGGAGGAAGGTGGTGTTTTGCGTGGAGAGGGTGAGGATTTCGGTGGGATTTCGCTGTGGAAATACCTCGCGTTTTCGCTTTCCTAGCTTTCTGAGTTGGATCTTCACTGTCTAAATAAAATTAATCGATTCGATTAATTTAATTCTATACGCAATTCTATTAAATTTATTCCATCCTTTCTGTCCCAAATAATTACCATTCGCTTTTTCCTTTGTTGCTTCTGAATCCGATTTTTCATCTCGGTGGATGTTGCGTGTAAGTAGCGATTAATTCTAAATTTTTATTAAATCAACTTTTGTTACTTCAGGTTCATATTTAAATACTATCATTACAACGTTTATTACCCTCCTGAATAGATTTAACTCGTTGTTTTTCTTGTTTTATATGTACCGGAATGGGTTACTTAAATATATTTTTTCTAACTTTCAGATGTGGTTGTTGGTTTTACGTTTGCGTTAAACTTGCCGTATGAAGGCATTTGATTCATGCAATTTATACGAGAAACTTGTCATATATCCCGTAGGAAGTTTCTGCAAGGTAAAGCTCAGCATACACACTGAAGCTCAATCCTGGGGCCTTTATACGCAATAAGGAGGAGGTGTATAACGCTGGGTGGCTCGCTAGCCCAATTTTCCTTACATCGCACGATTTTTTTTACCTTTGACCTCTGGCTTTCGTAACGAGAAAAGTTTTCCCCTAATTGCATTCAATGTTCGTATTTTTTTGCTTCCGATGCGATGGGGAATTTTTTAGGTCGTTAAAAATCTCCCCAGGGTTATTTTGATCCTTTGATATCGAACAGTTTTTTCATTTCTTTATTTATGTATCTTATTTGTATTTGCGTTTGAATTTTGTAAGTCTTTTGTCAATCCCAAATTGATGAAATTGTGATCTTTAAAGGTTTTCCGTCTGAAGTCTAAGAAAATAAAGCTGTATTTTTTTAGGATTTCGGTTTCACGTGAATTTGTGACTTTCTGTATCCCTATAACCTATTAGCTGAAATGTAATTTGCTATGTTGCCAAAGTAATTTGTCGTGTTGCCGGAACTTTGTGTTACAAGTGTATAAGTAAAAATTGAAACACTTATCAAAGTAGGATTCATAATGAAATGTGTTTTTTTCTACATGATTGCTTATTAGTTAGATAGGTCACACTCAGTTTCATGTAGCTCTAGTAGTGCTCCGTACCTCTTATAGCAGGTTATTCCTTTCTCCAAAGGCGCTTAAGGATTACGTCACTGATTACTCTCACAAATTCTTCCCAATCCCGCTTTCGATTTTCGTAAAAGAAACCACTTAGTTCGTGCGTGTTATGTGAAAAACTGATCCAAATGTGTTTTATGCGTAAAAGGATTTCCTTGTGAGGGAGAGAGGGAGAGGGTGAGAGAGAGAGGGAGAGAGAGAGGAATCTCATAAGAAGCGTGGGGTAAAAAAATAGGAAGTGAAAGTCTCTTTGCATGAACTGGAGGATAATCTCGGGGGTTTTCCGGGAATGGAGTGTAGTCAGCTGGGGGTGGGTAAAAAAAAGATGATGAGACATTTGGAAACACGATTCTCGTGAATAAAATAGCCGCGGAAAGCGTTCGTATGAGATAAAGGGAGGGTTTTTTTATTAGGAGTGAGAGAGATTGGTGGGTTGGGAGCGAAGGGATTCCTAAACCCTTTCGCCGCCGTTTTGCTCCTTTCCAAAATTACCCCCGAGAACGTTTTCGACCGAGTCCTGGCTGTATTCTCCTGGCGGCGGTGTAAGGAATGCAGTCGGACGCCTTTCTTTTTTTTCTTTCGTCCATTTTGAATTTTTGTTTTTCGCTGTATAGTGACACCAACATGGCGACGTTTTTTTTACAGCCTTCGGAGACGATCGTAGATGATGGAAGTTTAATATTTGTTCCACCAATGAGCTTCTTCTCTGTCCGTTCCACTTGTTATTTTTACTTTCTCATACGAAGTATCGAGAAAGTATTGCTATCGCGAAAAAATTCGACCTCGAGATGTTTACGGAAATATACGTTTTAGATGTCGCTGAATCCGAAAAAGTGGTTTTCGCAATGCCGTATGTCTGTCTGTTACTGGCTCTGGAGCATAGACGGTAGAGCGAAAATGAATGAAATCTCGTACTTATGTATTTTATCATACCGAGCAGAGTATACATAGAAATGATTGACATTGCTCAATAATTAAGAGTAGTTTATTCTACGCATTTTTAACAGCAATCCGATTTTCTCAGAAACGGCTCTAACGATTTTGATCAAATTTCGTACAGTTACTTGAGTTTACGTCTTCAATAATACTGTGTAGTTCATATTTATGAAAAAATGACTATAAGACTAGTTTATTCTAGGCAACTTTTGAGGAGTATTTTTAATATTCGCTTGTATTATTGGATGCAGAAATCAATAGCGAAAAATTCTTACTTTTTCCTATCACTGATTGGTTGTTTTGAACGATGCCCAAGGTTTTAAAGTGACTATGGTTTATAGATGTAGCAACCATACCGAAAGTATATTTGCTGTGTACGTGATAATTAGAAAACTAAAATATCCCAGAGTTATCGATGGAATTTTTATCGGATTGTTTCTCATTCATATTGAACTGTTGAGATGGTCATTAAATTTGTTTATACCATAGAAATATGATGATTATTTCGTATATAACTGAATTGGATCAACCAGTTTATAGCTTTCATTAGTGAATATACCCCTTTACGTCCGCCTATGTGGTGTTCTCCTCGTTTATTTCATCACACAGAGCTGTTCTATAAGCCTCGCCCGAGGTTAGCATTTTATTATTATCTATGTTTCTAATATAAACATCGTGCGTAGGAATGGAGAGGTAGAATATCATGCTGATGAACGCTTCCCCGCAGGCTCTTGTTTTTTTTTTACGGTTTCTGTACATTGCTATTCGGCTGTGCTATATAATAGCCTGAGCCTACACATCGCGGACCTGTCTGTATGAATAGGAGTCCGGGGTATTGGCTTGCTAGATTATAAGGATAAGCGTACTCGGCTATTCTGTGATGATCGAGTAACCCTTCATCGACCTGTTTGACCTATTTCCAACCCTTGTTAACCAAAGTATGCCCGCTATCATTTCTCAGACTGGCTGTGTGAAAGGTAAACCAAGTAATCGATGTTTTTTTTAAATCCTCCTTCGTTATTAGTGCAGGGATGTTTTTGGCAAACGTAGCGTTCGGTGTAGTGCATGAAATGTGACCGGAAAATAGTATTTAACCGTACGTAACTTTGAGGATTATTCGATTACATAGTTTAAAAACATTTTTGTATTAGTTATAGTTTTATGTGTGTGTGTGTGTATATATATATATATATATATATATATATATATAATTTATTTATATATATTTAGGGCAAATAGGTGTTAAAGGATACCCAATGAGCACTTACCGGAAGGAGAGCCGCTGTAGTGTCGGAGAGACACATTTGTAGACGTTGTAGGAGCTTTCCAGCACAAGAGAGACACAACTGATATGGCAGTGTCTCTCTTGTGCTGACGAAGGGATCATCCCGAAAGCTCCAGCAACGTCTACAAATATGTCTATCCGACACTACAGCGGCTCTCCTTCCGGTAAGTGCTCACTGGGATTCCTTCAACACCTAGTTGCCCTAAATATCCTTATTTACCTTTCCTCTTTTGCAAGTGTGTGTGTGTGTCTCATCATAGGCAGTCTGTCCGTAGACAGGTTCGTGATTATTCATGGTTAAACTTGGTTCTCCATATACTCATATTTTCCGCAGCCTTCTTCAAGTCTAGATAGCTCTCTTTCCCTTTCAAGTCGTCTATCAGCTGAAACCTTTTCCTACCTCTTTCTCTTTTTCCATCAAGTTTCCCTTCTAGCACTTCTTTAATCATGCTCTCTCTCTCCTCAGGTAATGTCCAATCCTGTTTGCCTTCCTCTTTTTGATAGTCGGTGTAATCGTTCGCTTCTCTCCTATTCTTCTTAGTACTTCCTCGTTTTTCACCCTATCTGTCCATTTTATCTTCAGCATTCTTCTCCATGTCCACATTTCGAAGTTTTCCAACTATTTAATATCATTTTTTCTTAGCGTCCATGTTTCTGCCCCATATAAAGCTATACTCCATACATAGCATTTTATCAAGTTTTTGCGGATATCCTCCTTTATATTCCCCTTTAGCAGGAGATTCTTTCTTCTGAATGCGGCGTTTGCTTTCGTTAGTCTAGTCCTGATTTTATCGGTACATTTTGCTTCTCTCGTTATGATGCTTCTAACATAAGATATTTATAATCTGAAACTTGTTCTAATGGCTTTCCCCCAATACTTAAGTTCAAATTTTCTTCTTCTTTACTTGATATTCGCATGACGTTGGATTTTTCTGTATTAGTTTCCATACCGAATTTTCTACCTGTTATCACTAGTCTATTTATCATTTTCTGGAGTTCCTTTTCCTTTCTTGCTAGAAGTACTTGATCATCCGCGTATTTCACTGTTATTGCTCCACTTTTGAAATCCCCCGTGCCTTCTAATGTTTCCTGCATTAGCCTCTCTCCATATATATTGAATAGGATCGTTCGTTGCTATATTTTTGTCACGCTCTTCATCATATCCTTCCTAAGTACCAGAGCTACTACCCTTGCCTCACTATTTCCTCCAGAGTAAACTACCGTGAATTCTTCCTAGTCGAACTACCCTTGTCCTTCCCATCTAGCTTCACTCAGTCCTATGATGTCAATCCTATTTCTTCTCATTTGTTCTTTCAGGTCCTCTAACTTTCCTATATTCCTCATGGTTTTTATATTCCATGTGTGTGTGTGTCTGTGTGTGTTTATATAATTTATTGGGTGTTTTCTAAACTTTAATACACGTAAAACGGAAAGCATTTAAATTAAAAATACTTCTCGACTTACTTGACGGATATCTTAATAAGCATTACATTATCAATAACAAAATCCTTTGGGCATGTTTTAGAATATTATTCGGATTCTTAATTCGTCTTTACCAATTCTCTTGAAAACATTTAATTTACTTCTCAGTTGGTACAGTTTATTATACATTTTCCTGTATTAGTTTACACTTTTAAGGTGCTTTGGCCAACATTTATGCGCGCTTCATCGGAAAGATTTCTCAGACTCCGAAAATGGATGGAAGACTAGAATTAAATTAAAATTTCTCGCCTTTTTTTCGTGTCCTCTAGGTCGAAAGTTTAAAAACAAATTTGGGCTATATGAACGTAGCAAGATGTGCCTGGTTTCTTTCAACCCTTTGGCTCATTTCAAATGTCATGTTGATGGCGGTGTGTGCAAACGTTCCGCCTCGATGTTTTGTGGAAATCCCTTAGGATAATTATTTCATGCTTGGATTCAAACCGAATTGTTGCGTATGCCGTTTTCGAAGAGACGAAAAAAATCTGGAACGATCTGTTTTCGGTCGAAGAGAATCAGTGGTGATGCTATGGGTAAAAAAAAAACGTCGGCGAATCCACGCGATTCTAGCCACGAGTTTTTGCGTTTCTACTCTCTTTGGATTAATTCAGCAGAGAATTATCGATCTCATCTCACGGCAGAAAAAAATCAAGAGCAATCTTTTAGAAAATAATTGAATTAGTTATCTCTAATGTTCACAACATGGCTATAAACTGTTATAACCTTGTTGTGGATATTGGAGACACCTAAGGCAAGTATTTTTAAAGCGCTTGTTGAATTCTCTTTAGATTAGTTGTCATATATAGGGACGGTCAAAGGGAGGCGAGGCATCCGGACCCCCGAATGATGGGGGGCTCCAAAGTTCTCAATTATTCAAATATCGAGTGTAAATTATGCTAAAACGTTTACTAAAAATCACTTTCAAATTGATTTCCAATAAATAAACACTCCGTAAAAGTTATAACATTGAACTGGGCCTCCACAAATCGTTCGTTGTTACTCTAAATTTTAATATAGTATGGCGTCCATGATATTCGAATCCAGGCCCCCTTCAGTGCTTGGCCGACTTAGGTCGTATGCCAGGTGACGGTACGATTTGTATAACATATTCCGCGAACCTTTTCTTTAAGTACTAGTTCTTGCTTATGTAAATAATAAAAAACTAGATCACCTTAAAGGGCAGAATGTTTTTCAATCGATACGAATTCGATTTCACCTTGTTGTTTGTGTTTTTGGCGTTTTAATTCTAAATCACGTCTATCCTAGATTTAATCAACATTTTAAAAATCAATTCTTGCCTTTCTTTCGCAAGCTACACCATAGTCCTCGAAATGAATTCCATTCGAATTTAAAGAATCCTCGCAGTTTTTTTCAACTGTCTGCGATCGTTTTCTAAAAGGTAAATAAAAGATTGAGGGACGGCCGATATCGAAATCTGATTCATCTATCCATTCCCTAGGCGCGGTCTCTGTTACGTTAACGAATTCATATCGTTAATCGCAAAACTTCTTTTGAGGAGAGCTTTTAATTGAAACCCGGTAACATGTAACGACTCCAAACGTTTTTCTGCCCACAAAGAATCTAAGGCTTAGATTCTATGTCCTCTCGCACGAACGCATGTCGGTGGTGGCATTATATGCCTTGCAACGCAGAAACCTCAGGTATCGCGGCGGCCATTCTGTGTGTTTTTTCTGTTTAAAAGACAGACGAACGCAGGGCTGCTTGTCACAAAAGAATTAGAACAGGTACTGTTACAGCCATCGCCACTCCCCCCCTCTTTCGTCCTTCTCTACCCGTAAACCCTTTTAGATTAATTTTTATTATTCCTTTCCACGCTTTGGATTCGGGTTCCCTTTTCATCTTTGAACCCTAACCTCCTCCCTCCGCCCTCAAGCTTCTCTCCATCTCTCTCGGGTCGTGACTACAAACGCGAAAAGATTTTTTTCTCCCTCTCTCTCTCTCTCCGGCGGTCGCAGCAATTGACGCTAGCGTGTGTGTAGATGTGTGTGTGTGAGGGTGTGTGGTGGCGCGGGCTTCCAAAGCTTGTGTGGTTTAACGTTTGATTTGGCCCCTGGAATCTTATTGACTGGGTCGAAAGGTCACGTCCTGGTTTAATAATTACTTGATTGGACCCTCGATTCCGCTAAACAATTAATTAAATTGACGGCTTTGATCTTGGTATGGAGGGAGGGGGGGTTGGGTTACGTTCCGATGCATCAAACTGTTAATCCCTATCCTTGTCTTGGAATGTTGCTTGAGGTAAGGCTAAATATTTTCCTTCCGTTTATTGTTTCTAAAAATTACGCTTATCCCGCGAAGCGGATGATTTTCTATCTGCCTGACGTTATCTGGATCAAGTCGCCTCAATACTTCAACCTATTGCAGTTTAGCATAGGTTCATGTAGTCTCAAGAAAGGAAATGAGTACTAGTTTTTGCTAGTTACTCCGATAACATTAGAATTAGTTAATCCGCTTTCATACGAACAAAGTATCCCAGTAAAATCTCCAAAATAGTTCAATAAAAATCACACACCTTTCTCTGTGGCTAATAATATTTGAGCGCCGTGAATATAGACTGCGGGCTGTGCACATGTGTGTTTCTGGTCGTATATCTTTTTTAAAAGGAGCTAAAGCTGCTTCGCGTAACCTTTTTCGAAATTCCGTTTCGGGAAATCCAGTTATTCATGTTTTTTTTTAAGAACGTCCATTGAGAACTTTGACAAGGCAATTAAAATTCACATCGATCGCGAAGCTTATTTCGGCGCCATTCGTGGAATTTCATCTAATTAACGAATTAAAATTCACGAAATCAATTCGCATAAAATATGCGCGGATCAAAACGCTCCAAATTGAATTGTCATTCCAAATGAATTGTATATCGCGAGGTAATCGGGCGTTATTCATCGAGAAATGCATTTAGGAGTCATTTTTTAAATGCGTTAACGCCGACGTCGTAATGACGTTCGCGGAATATCCGGCGAAAACCATTAATTTCAATTAATTCGAACGAGAGTTATTCCCCTGTACGTTTTCAGATAAGGCGGCGGTATTTTTTTTTTCGAGAATGTCGGTTTGTTCGAAACTAATATTTTAATGAATTTGGGCTTTCGTTTTTATCTCTCCGCCTTCTAGAAATGTTTAAGCGTGATCTCTAGTTGAAGAATTCGATACACACCTAGAGGGTTTTATGAAAATACGTAAGATGGGTCAGTTCTAAACATTTATATACCATCACACACGTGTGATAACTAGTATCCGTGATTAATCGTGCGAGCTGGTGTTCCGACGTAAGTTATAAGAACTTCCCTCGATGAAATCTTGGCAGACCCACTTTCCGAGACGATTACATCCATCTTGTCAGCAAATTTAAGCATTTAATCTTGATCTCATATTAAGTTTTCTAATTGCAATTAAATTGGTCTTATTTGGTTGTTAAGTTCATGTTTCAATATTCTCAGTGTTTAATGAAGTGATAGCTTTTTCTGTGTAGGCATGGATATTATTCGTAAGAGCACGGCCGCTGTGGTTTGTTTGTATAAATGTTCTCCTCCATCTAACACAGTTTTACAAAAATTGCATGGGAGTTTTCTGTCTCCGGATAATCAGTTCTTTTCTCATTACGCACTCACGGAAATCGTATTTTAACTATGTGATACACACGCACCCAAGCAAGCTGTCCTTCACCAATCACTGGGGTTACGTTAATGACAACCCGTGGTTTGCAAGGCCTTACGGGAAATTGGAGTTTAGGACGAGTGATCCTTTACAATGTGCGCCTCACTGTTAAAAAAATAGATATCTTATACATCAATAACATTTTTATCGTATAAAAATACGAAGGAAAGAAGTTTTAAAGTATAAATACGTATTTCACATAAATAATGTAACAGCAGAGTAGACTCAGCTGATGCAGCCCGCCTGGCCTTACGCCTTAAAAATGGCAGAAGCAACGCTTTTCCCAAAACATTCTCTTCTCGTCTTAACTCTCAATCTTATCGGTAGTTAAAATTCTCATTTTCTGTCTCTCCCTTTCAGGTAAAAACCTGTTAGTCTTCTTCTACAACCCAAATTTAATATTCTTAAAATTAGCCAAATTGACCCGACTGTGTGGAGAACCGCGGATATTCGAAACTCGGAAATCTTTTTTTACTTTCTCCATACGTAGTAATGGGAAAGTATTGTGATCACGAAAAAAGTCGACTTCGAGATTTAAACGGAAGTAGACCTTTTGAGGTCCCTAGAACACGTTTAGACTATTTTCGGAATGGGTCTGTGTGTGTATGTGATTGTGGACGCTCTAACTCAAAAAGTACTTGCCATATCGTTACCAAACTTCATATATAACACTTTAGCATGAGCACAAAGAACTGATTAGTTTTTGGACAATACCGGTTAACCGGAAGTCGAGGTTTATTCGAAACGCAATTCGGTTTTTGCGATATTTCTCCGTTAAAACATCTTTATAGTATTTACAGTTCTATACAATGGTTATAGAGAATGTGATTTCCTACAACTTTGGTTTGAAAGAATTTTCCATAGCAGTTATTGTTATTTATAAAAAATAATCGGTTTTTCCGGTTTCCGTCAAGTATCTCCTTAAAAACGTCGTAATTGGTCATCTTCGTGAGGACCAAAGTTGTAGAGAATAATATTTCTTCCAACTTTTGTTTGAAACAAATTTTCGTAGAACCATCCATTTCGGAGATACTCAACTTTTTCGTAATTTTCAGTATACAGCGCCACCACCATTTAGAGGTGAATTCTGTAAACATATTCAAAATATACATAATTTACGGCAATAAGGAGGACTGTATTCTTTTACGATACGAAATGATAATTTTGCCTCATAATGCTGTTCATAATAATTTAAATATCTATACCCCAAATATGGAGAAAGTCATGTGTTGGCCGCCACAGATTTTTTTTCTTGCAAAACCAGGCGCAATTTTTTCACCGCGGATGGCGAAGGAACTTCTCTGTATAACGGGCTTCAATCGCTGAGGAAACTAAGCCCCTCTCTCAGGCGCCGAGGTTTTTCTCTCATAGCGTGACGGCAGAAGGAGCAGTAGCCATTTCCAACTTTTCTTCCTTGTCTCGTTCGATCGAAGTCCGAGCATGTTCCTCCCTCCTGTTCTCTCCCTCTTCTCATTCCTTCGCATTCTCTCATACCCCCCTTCTCTCCTTTGGTTTCCTTTACTTGCCCTAAGGGCGAATTTATCTTACATCCCCCCTCCTTCCATCCTTATCTTCCCTGTTCCCTTTTCCACTTCTCCATCTCCCCCCCCCCTTCCCCCTCTCCCCCTCCCCCATCTCCCCCTTCTTATTTTTTCCCGTTATTTTTTTTTTACTTTCTCCCAAGTTCAACAGCGTAGGATGGCTGGATCTTAAGAAGTAAATATCTTCGAAAAGATTTTCGGAGGTATTTTTTTCTCGACTCCTTTTTTTTTTTTTTTTAACCGGTAGGTGGTGTTTCCTAGGAGATATCTTTGTTGTTCGGTCGGAAGGGAAGTTAATTTGGCTTTTTGACTGTTTATGGGTTGTTTTTTCCCTTTCTTCGGCTTTGCTTTTTATGGTGATCATTTCGCTGGAAGGTAAGATAAGGCCCGTATATCAGGTGGTTTTTAAGGGACGTTGTTTTTTTACTTTATAGTTTGTTTATGCGTTTGTCAAAAATCAATTAAGTTTTTTTTTATGCACGTGAAGTGTTAATATTTTTGAGGGACAAAAAAAAGTCGAGTCGGTTTCCTCGTTCGTACGGCTTGCCTTTAGATTGATAGGTTTATCAGAGGTTTAATCGTGCATTTTAATAGGTTTAGTTACTTTTAAATATGAGCAATAATGGGCGTGATAATGATTTCGCTGCGTTGTTCCGTCGTTTTTTTCCCCCTACCTCACCGAAATTTGCCTTTAAATTCTGCGTATTTTTTTTAATACTGTGGCTTTAAACCAACTTTGACCTCGTGCAAAAAGCAGCTTGCTGTAAAATCGTTTTTATCGCTTTCCAAAACTTTCCGATGAGATAAGCTTTATTTTCCGTGGTAAAATTAAAATCGTTTGTAATTAAAAATTTTCTGCTTCGGTAATTGTTAGGCAGGCGTTTATTTCAAAGTTATAATTTCAGTTTTATCGTAGAATTTTACACGAAGCTCAGCGTAGCAAAAGCTATTTTTATTTATTTAAAATGTTTTTTTTTAAAGCGCAGTTCGTCCCGTTGCGTTCTTTTTCGCGTCTGTCTGTTTTAATAGCTATATATTATTTTTCCAACTTTATTTTTCAGGTTAGTATGTGGCTTTTTTGTATTTTCTTATACTTCCTCGCCAAAAACCTACTGGAAGGTAGAATTATAATAAATGAATGAATACTTGCTTTCGAATTTCTGCACGAAAAATATTTTCCTCAAGCAATTTTCAACCCTTTTAAGATCATTCTCTTATTCGTAAATTATATTTTCATCTTTTTGTCTCTTCATTCCATCCCGATGAAATGGAAAGATAGGCGGAGTATAATTCTTAATGTTTTTTTTTCGTTTTCCATTACTATTTCTGATAATTGTTATAATTTAGTGTTATATAACTCGGAAGTATCCAGTTTTAAGAGAGGTAATTAGTTGAAATTTTTTTCAGAATCAACTTATCATAATTTTTATGCACGTCAATAACGAGCGAACGTATAATTTCCTCTAAGATCTTATGTAAAGGCGTTCTGACAGGTCAGCGTAGACCAAAATGGAGTTCGATCGGAAATTATTTAATTTATGTAAACCCTGTGTGATGTCTCACGAAGACATAGTCAAGTGGTTTTTTTTGAGATGGAAGAGTCGTAAAGGTGAATCTTACCTTTCCAATTTCCTTTAACTTCTTAGGTCAGTTTAGTGCGGGTTGTACATTATAAATCTTTCCAGCATATTTAGTGGCTTCTGGCGATCGGTTATTTACTGTATTTATAGTCGTTTTCGCTTTATTTTCTCTTAAATATTTTTCTTCCCGTCTGCCTACCTCTTTCGTCTTCTCTATATATTTTTTTTAGCATTTTATACCATCTCACTCTTTTTTTCTCGTTTCTTTTAAATATTGCATATCCTGGTCTCTGTAACAATCTTCTCCTCTCGCGTATTTCTTCCATTTTCCTCTTTTGTTTTTCTTACTCTTCCTCGCTTCCGTAGCCACCTCTCTAATCGGCTTTGTTCTCCTACGATTTTGTATGCATTCATTATATATTTTTATATTATTAACATATTTTCCTAATCTCTTCTTCCTGGAGCTCTAGCTTTATTTTCTTTAGTACTAGCAGAATTTCCCGTTCAATTTCAACGGATTTAGTGAAGCTACTACAGGACAACATACAAACTCTTTAAAATACCTATATGGTAGACACTTTTTGAATTACAATTAGCTTTTCTTAACAGTTAATCATATTTGCTTGTAACAATCGCGTTTCCGAGCCTATTGCATTCAAATATAACGGTAATTGTATTTCCTATCATATATATCACTTTTGCCATATCCAGCTTCATTTCTTGTGTAATTATGCCTCGCTGAAATATTTACTTTTATGTCTTGTAAGCAAGAAACCCGTGAAAAAGCAACGTACAGTTGTCCGTGATTGAACACTGACTCCCGTAAATGTACACCAGATACGTGAGCCCAATTTACGTTAATAAACATTATAATGTAGAATATAATATTTTACTTACAAAAAATGTAAGATTTCAGTATTCAATAGACGAAAGAAGGTTCAATTACTTTCATCAATAAACGCTTCCTGAATAATAATCAGTATCTATTTACGTTGCTATCCATAAACATCGATCGTTTCGTTGCTTAAACAAAAGTGCGAATCGAATAACGCTAAACTTTCGTCTATTTGTAAGCTTGTTTGTAGATAATTGAATCGGAGGTAACAATGACGGCCGCCTTGGCAACGCCCGGAAAGAGTACGAAAAATCCACAACATTTCGAAACAACTATCGTATTTCTGACAACGTCTACCATGTAACATGTAAACTTCGCAGGAATAAGATAGTATAGAGTTTTATTCGTCGGATAAAGCAAAAACGAAAAAAGTCGGTCCATATTTACGTATTTTAATGGTTGAAGGAAGAATACCTTGCAAGTCAAGAAATGGATTCATACGTGTTATCTTATGAAAAAATGTTAATTCCCTATATTGGCGGCACTAATTAATCCCGGCTGATCAAACGTTGACCATTAACTAAGTTAGGATGTAAGGAAGAATCGTACCAAATTTGGTTATTCTAGATTTTACTGTTTAGGAGGAGTTCCATGAACAAACACACAAACCAGCAAACACACCCTTTGAAATACACTATAGTAGATAAGTATTTGATTTCCGTACAGTATTAGCGTGTTAAACCCCTTAAAATCAATCTGTTGAAACATTTATCGGATTTTCTAATCGGCCGAAAAACATTTTACCTCCTCTATCTCTCTCTCTTTATGCTCTACCTCCCTCTTCCTGGTCATTCTATTTGTTCATGTCGTCCATTGAATCTCCGACATCCGTTTTAATCGCTACAACCTTCTGTATCGCTCTTATTCGTCTATCTCCTCCGAGTTTTTCCCCTTTATATTCTTTTTCTCCCTTCCTTCTCCCTCTCTCTCTCTCTTTAATCTTTTGTCTTCCTCGTCTTGCCCTTCTCTTATCCCTTGTCAAATCCCTCTTCCTTCGTTTCGACCTCTTTCCACTTCCTCCTGTCATCTTCCTCCTCTGTTTTCCCATCTCTTTTACTCGATACGGTCCAACTCCCCTTTTTCCTAACCACCTCCACCACCCGGCTCGCCCCTTTCTAACTCTCTCTCTCTCTTTCTCCTCCCCTTTTTTCCTCATTCGTTCCTCTTACTTTTTCTTCTCTTCCCCTTCCCTTGAACTCCTCTGCCGATTGGACGGGCCCCTTCTGTCCACCATCATGATAGCCTTCTGCCATAATGTCTGTTCTTTCCTAAAACGCCTGGGTCTCATTTTATCGCCCTCTCTCTCTCTATATCTCTCTCTCTCTCTCTCTCTCTCTCTCTCTCTCTCTCTCTCTCTCTCTCTCTCTCTCTCTCTCTCTCTCTCTCTCTCTCTCTCTCTCTCTCTTTTCTCCTTTGCCGTTAACCTCTCCTGTCATCTTAATTCTTCATTTTTACTTCTTCTAGTGTTTTTTTTCTTCTTCTTCGTGGTCTTATCCGCACTTATCCCGAGTCCCGTCCTTACTCCGCCCTCCTGACCGTAATTCAATTTGCTGAGCCGTCTTCCTATTGGATGGCTGTTGTTGGTATCCCGTACCGATGAATTTTGTTTTTTTGGTGTTTTTCCATGGTCTTTAATTAAGGTTTTTTTTCAAAGGTAGGTAGTACTCTCGGATTTGTTTTTTGCACGAGTATCATTCGCCCTGTTCGACTATTTGAGGGATGTCTCAATCGAGGTTGTTCTTGTCGTTTCGGGCGAACGATTTTTTCGGGTAGGTATAGATTTTGGGCGTTGGTTTGCAGTTCTTAGTGGTGTTTTATTTATTTTTTTGTTGAATTATAATTACTGTGGTTCCGTCTTTGAGTGGAGTTTTTACGATCGATTTCGATTCTTCCCAACGCTCCATTCGCGGGAAAATTTGTTGACTTTTTAGAAGTTAAAATTTTTTACTCGTATTCCTTGAATTTCTTAGTTTTCAATGCTTTGTAATGTGGTTCGTAATATTTTGTATACGCAGGACTTGCTTCCCGGCAGTTTTATCTTGAGAGCAAGATAGCACGTTTGTACATTCGGTTATCATAATGTTTAGACACATTGATTTGTTGGTATTGCATATTCACCAAGCTATTACAGCTATAATTGCTGCGCAGAAACGTATCAACATTTTCGAATCGTCGGTTTATTTATTTAACTGCTTTTTTCGCGGCACCCCAGCTTGCCGTTTTGTCCGATTTTGGATGCTACTTGTCGAGAACAGGGTTGAACAACGTAGGGCCCACGTAGGTATGATGAAAAAGCGAAGAATATACAAATTCCGGTGCGTACTCGCAGCCATGTTGAAAACGTTGCCCAAACCATGTTTATAGAATAATAGGGGAGACTCTCAAAAATCGGAACATGAGCTATTTCTTTAGTCTCTTCGAAAGGGAGCCAGCGTTCTTTAACTTTCGTTATTTATCTGGCTCGCCAAAGAAGTAAGAAAAAAACCTCGTACGTGCCATTTTCCGTCACGATTACCTTCCTTTTCCTCGCGAAGGAGTTATTACGTGGTGTGTTGCAACCTCGTTCCTGTATGAATTCCACCCGAGATTACACGAATGTCTACGTTGATTTGTTATAACGGCCGATGATGAATGATTTTCATGCTATATTCTCTCTCTCTCCCTCTCTCTCTATCCTCCCCTCCATTCTCCCCTCCATTCTCCTTCTCTCCCACCTTTCCACCTCCCTAAAAGGAGCTTGCGGACCGTGAATCGTTTTCTCGGACTTGTCACGCTATCCTCTCGTCTTGACGGAGGCCTGTTGGTTTTGCGAAATACTTTAATTTAACCTTATCTCCGCAGGGCTTGTTATATGTATGTCTATATATATATATATATATATATATATACACACACATACATATATATACTACGTTTCTTTGCGGGCTGTGTATTTTGATTTTTTCGTTAATTTTCCTTATTGTTAGTATCCTTTCTCTCAGCGGTCGTTTAGCGTGATGGTCGTTGCGGGCTTGTTTCTTCCTCGTAATCGATACAGGCTGTCACACATAAAAAAATATTGTTGCGGAAATTATTTGTTGTTTGATTGATGTCTCTCTCTTTCTCTCTCTCCCTCCAAGGGTTTCATTTGTATTAATTCGATTTGGGTAATTCATGACGATTGACGGTCGGGGAATGTGATTTGGACGTCTTTGAACTAACTACTACCCCTGCTTGGTTTTGCGTTATTTTTCTTTTCATCGTTGCAGTATAATAATCGCTTTGTTTATGTTTTCCGACAAAAGTGAGATAAATTTGGTCTTTTCTTCAGTTTCCGCGGAAACGTTAACTTTGTGCCTTTGTCCCAGAATGAGTAGCTCATTTAGGATGCGTAACCAGACCCCTATCCCGTTTATCCATCGGTGACGTCGGCACAAAAGCGTGGGAGTCTGTAAGTCGAGGTATATGCTTCCTCTGCGTGATCCTAAAGCGGCCCTCACACGGACAATATTACTGTCTGTGTAAATACTGTCAGTGTTTTCATCAACCAACCAATATAATTTTTTCGCACTGTCAATACGTCAGTATGAACCTCACACGGTCAGTAATACTGTCAATATTCAAAATACTGACAGTAATTTTGATCGTGTGAGGGCCGCTTAAGATGGTAGTTATCTATTCGGGGGTGACGCTATAGAAGGTAGCGTTAAATATGGGTTTGAGTCTATTTTCCGTTCAATAGAAAATGTTATATATGTCTGCCGTAATGCTTAGCGCTTTTGCTTCATATTGCAACGGTAGAGCGTTTCATGTAATTTTAATAATGTATGTATGTAGCAAATAATGCCATATTTTTATTCATAAAATGAATTTGCGGATAGCGACGACGTGAATTACAACATTCCGTTTCTGTGCTACGAATTTCTAAAACGAAAAAGTCGATTATCATTTCAACTTTGATCATTTTCACGATGTGAAACAATTTTTACATTCGTGTATCTCTGTGGTCTAAAACTAACGCCGTTGTAGTTCTTCGTTTGTTTTCAAGCATGTATCCTCGACGCGCGATGATTAAGCATCTGTTTTATTCTGAATGTTATCGAGAAACGTCTATGTAATCAATAATCGACGAACGACTTATTTGTTTTCCCGTGTTCTCCCGAGCCGGTCGTGCCGGTCTCTGGATTTTTTTCGGGCACTTCTCATCGATTCTCATCCCGCCAAAGGTAGTAACTAGGCAAACACCCCAATTTCCCCTTATTAGAGTAATTGCCGCAATCGAGGTTTCATATCGCTCCGGTCACCTTTTGTTTGGACAATCTATATCCTCGGAATCCGTATCGATCCGTTTCCTCCTCATATGCCCCAACCGCTACCAAGCAGCGTTTTCCTTCTTCTTTTGTTTTCGTCGAGAGTGGCGTAAAATGAAAGGAAATCGAAAATTAAGTCATCAAGCGGGTTTTCGTGTGTGTCTGTGTGTGTGTGTGTAATTTTTTTTACTAAGGACACCGCCCCGAATTTCACTCTAACAGAAATCACTCCATTACCTCCCCCGTCAATTCGAGATTTTTTCTCTCTCTTTGGAAAATACAGGGGAAAAAACGTTCACCACTTTTCCGTGCGATATTTTCACCTTTTCTTGGCTATCTCTCCCTCCACCTCGCTCCCTTCCTCTTCCTACCTTTTTCGCTCGCTACTCAACTTCCGCCGACCTCCGACCTAACTCCGTAAATGGCGTGACTTCTTGAAAGACGCACACACAAGAAAGAAGGGGAAAAATACCTTCGAAATGGAGGAGAAAAAACGTTCGGAGTTCCTCTGAATGTTTTCTTTTAGGTTCAGGCCCTGTAAGAGACCATGTGATCTGTGAGTAAAATTTGCAATGTGGATGGAACCTTCGCATGAGTGAAGAAGCAATCAACTTACCTCTCCTTAATAAGTTTTATTGTTTTGAACGAGTAGTTATATTGACGTGTTGTCAGGAGAGAATTTCTTTTGCACGGGTGTGATAACAGTGGCCTTCGGAAAGCTTATATCCGTTCGAAGAATGTGGTTGATATATTTCTAGAATTTTCTCTTGTATCTTTTGTTCGGATGTTTATGCTTATAATGACCTATTGCTCCTTTTTTTTTACTGCTAACGTTATGCCCTGCGGTGGTTAACTTATTCCGGAGAAATATTTGTTTAGTTTTTTTCATTGAATCAATCATAATTTATTTCAAGTTTAATGCCAGTCTTGCTGAAACTGCTTTTTTGGTACTGGCTATTTTGGCTCCCGTTCGCGTTAATTAAATAAGAAGAAATTTTATTTCCTTCAAGGGAAAATGGAATGTTGTGTTGAAATCCGCATTCAAAACGTCGTGACGTTTTAATTTTTTTCTAGAAATATGAAAATCTATGTATTATATATATATATATATATATATATTTTTTTTTTTTTTGGGCAACTAGGTGTTGAAGGAAACCCAGTGAACACTTACCGGAAGTAGAGCCGCTGGGGTGTTGGAGAGACACATTTGTAGAGGTTAGAGCTTTCGGGATGATCCCTTCGTCAGCACAAGAGAGACACTATATATATATATATATATATATATATATATATATATATATAATTATATATATTATCGGACTAGAAACCACCACTTTGAAATGCATTTGTTTTTTTAACGCCACATCGGTATTATTTCAAACATTTTATGAAAATTGGTTTGACTGTCCTCTTTCGTGGGCAATATCTGTGAAATCCTGCAACCTGAGGAAGTAAAATATTCAAGATAGATCGGTCTATATGAGAGCTGAGATTAGTGAAATTTCGATTTATCTAGGATCAGCTTCTGCGGAGTAATATTAAAGAAGGTTCTCCTGTAATTTATTCCCCAGTTCTTCCCTCACTCTGTTGCCGCACCCATAACTTCGTCCGCGTATAATGACAACTTCCGGTTCGAAAAAAAAATTATTTATCCCTCTTGTTCTAAAGAAAGGCTTTCCGAGCCGCTGGATCCCGACGAAATCGATAAAAAAGGAACCGATTTAGTGATTTCGCATTCGTGTCGTTTTTCGCGATACAAATCGACATAGCCCATTACGGCTATCGTTCCCTGGGACATATCGATTTATTTCGACAGTTTTAATGGGAGAGGAGGAGAGCGTTATTCTCTGAGGCCGGCGTCTTTGTTTGCCCTTTCTTTTCTCGTCCACGTCAGGAAATCATGTGCCTTTCTTTCTCTCTCTCTCCCCGTCTCCCTCTCTCTCTCTCTCTTCCCATCTCCCTCTCTATCTCTCTCTCCCCTCTCCAACGCGTATCAATGGTTACATTTCCAGCGGACCCAACGGGCGCTGTAACTCCTAGAGGGGTATTGATACCATATCCTTTTACCCTCTGGTTGGATCCAAGGCTTGCCTACGTGGTGAGATGGCCTGAGGGGATGGGTGGGATTTTTGGTGGATGGAGGGTGGAGGTGGGGGCGTGTGGTGGGACTGGTTAGCCTCTCTCTTGCTTCCCCTATCTTTATGGGGGCGGAGTCTCTTGACCCTACTGTGTTGGGTTGGAGAGTGGAGGTGGGGTGGAGTACGAGGCACTTTTCCCCTTTCCTCAGCCCAATTCCTCTGGGGGCTGGGAAGCAGGTAATCGCCCAAGTTCTCTCTCTCTCTCTTTTTCTTCTTCCCTTTCTCTCTTCCCCCTTAGTTTCCGCCCCCTTCGCCATCAACCCAACCTTCCTTGTTACGAGTCGGACCAATCGCGTGCTGGACTTGGTCAGTTTCGTAACCTCCAACCTCTCTTTCGCTCCCTTTCCTTTCTCTCTCTCTCTTTCTCTCTCTCTGTCTCTTCTCCCTTTCCCCTTTTTTTATCACTCGGTTTTTTTCTTCCGACCTCTTTTAGCTCCGGCGTATTTTTTTTTGTTTAAACCTCTCCATCACTCTCGTCACTTTTATTGACCTCCAGCTCTTTTAATTCTTTTTCGCTTTGTCTTTTTGTTGTTGCTGTTTTTTGCGCAATGATTCGATTCTTTTTTTATGCTGTCATTCTTTCATTTTTTTAAACATATTATACACTGTGTCATTTTCGGCAGCTTCATTCTTTGGCGGTGTAAGATTATTTATAGAGTTGAAAAGTAAATTTATCGTCGCGGTGTTAAAAATATTTAGACCGTGATGTATCTAGGAATGTATTTTATGTATCAAACTGGGTTGCGGAGTTGCTGGGGATTGATGATTCAAGCTGTTTTCTTTTTGGTTCGTCATTAATGTTTATACTTGTCGTAATTCCTTGCACTTTTTTAAGCGAGGTTATTAATTAACACACTTGAACGTACCAGTCTAAGAACAGTTGCAACTACCTTCTCATATTAGCAAGTTATTTCTCGTGCTCTTTAATATTAAATTACTCCTTAAGGTTAAATTCACGTGTTCTTTAAAATGTATCTTTTATTATCTTGGAAAACAACTGTTGTCCACTAACTAAATTTTTATCGAATTAATTACGATTGTGAACAGAAAAAAATCGACTTCGAGATTTCAACGGAAATACACGTTTTGAGGTCCCTAGAACACGTTTAGACTATTTTCGGAATGATGTATGTGTGTGTGTGTATGTGGATGTATGTGATTATGGGCTCTCTAACTCAAAAAGTACTTGTCATATTAATACCAAATTTCATATATAACACTTTAGCATGAGCACAAAGAACTGATTAGTCTTTGAACAATAACGGTTAACCGGAAGTCGAGGTTTATTCGAAACCCAATTCGGTTTTTGCGATATTTCTCCGTTAAAACATCATTATTGTATATACAATTCTATACAAAGGTTATAGAGAATGTCATTTCCTGCAACTTTCATTTGAAAGAATTTTCCATAGAAGTTATTGTTTAGGAATTATTGATAAATAATCGGTTTTTTTCGGTTTCCGTCAAATATCTCCTAAAAAACGTCGTAATTGGTCATCTTCGTGAGGATCAAAGTTGTAGAGAATAATATTTCTTCCAAGTTTTGTTTGAAACAACTGTTCGTAGAACCATCCATTTCGGAGATACTCAACTTTTTCGTAATTTCCAGTACACAGCGCCACCACCACGTAGCGGTGAATTCTGTAAACACATTTATAATATACGTAATTTACGGCAATAAGGACGACTGTATTCTTTTACTATACGAAATAATAATTTTGCCTTATAATGCTATTGATAATAATTTAAATATCTATACCCCAAATATGGAGAAAGTCATGTGTTGGCCACATCAGATTTTTTTTTACTTTTTTTTTTACCTCAACTCCAATCCTCCAATGTAAGAGTGGACTATATAGTCTAAATATCGCCCTTGAAAATAAAGTCGAATTATTATTATTATCATCCATGGATGGGTCATCCGTTATCCTTAACTTCTCTCTATGCCCTCGTGCTTCTTTTTTTTTAAATCTCTAAATTCGTTCTCCTTTACCGGTTTCCTCTTCTTTTCGTTTCCTTCGGTCTGTGATGTCTCCTCCATTTCGACTCATCTTCCGTCTCTTACGCTCGATTCCTCTTTAGCAAAATGTATCGCGTCCGATGAATTAAACGGGATTGCGAACTCGAGCAAATCATCATTCGTTCCCTCCTTGTCCCGCAACCTTCCCCCCTTTACTCTCCTCAAATAAACGTCCTCGTTTTGTCTTTTTTTTTTAAATTCTCCACACCGGCCTTTGCGCTACTTTCGTGAGTTTCTTTTTCTTTTTTCAACGAACGTTTTTTTTTTTTTTTTCGCGCTCGGATAGGATCGTGTGTAACGCGCCGGTTCGAGATGCGCCTCTTTCTATTTCTTGTTTGATCTTCTCTATCCCTTTAGCCATCCGGAAATAAATAAAGGAAAAAAGCTTCCGTGCATTCGCGTCGCCGACTGCGCTCGAGTATGAATGTTCTAGTGCGAACAGCCGCGTCGCGCTAAAAAAAAAAAAAAAAAACCGATGGTGTGGAACATCGGCGGCTGCAGTAGTGCGGATCCGAACATATTGTCATATATACTTATATACCAACGTATGCGCGTAAAGTTTTAGGTAACTCAATATCCTATAGCATATGCCCCTCTGTCACTGAGTTTCATTTCGTTCACGTTACCGGTTCAAGTTTGATCTAAAATTTTTAGCATGCCGGTGTGTTGCCAGCGATTAGATTTATTCTCCAATAATACAATATGGTATATATTTCATGGTGCTACACTTTAAATTGACTACGGCTTTAGATAATGTCTGCCCTACTAAAATTTACATGAAGCAGTTCTTCAGCAAATGTCGCGAATAGTCTTTGAACATTTTTAGTATCTTTATTATCGATACATTTCAATCGATTTGTTATTTATTTAGCGAATTATTTGTCAATTAAATTCGGCAGTATATAGGTATCGTAGTATCCAATTTTAAAGAATTATTATTTAATATAGCCAGGGGTTATTAGGGTTTTTTATAACTTTATTGTGGAAATTGGAGATATCAGAGAAAGGTGCTTCTTTTTTCCCAATTTTGGTACTTATGTGCATATTATTGACTTTGTTTTCATCCATAATACAATTCTGTCGAATAAATTAATTTGTTTAATTATTCGCTTCCTCTTAATATTATTTCATATCTGTTATATAAAATTAAATAAATCCCGGGTCAAGGTTCTGCTTAAACACTTTTTAAGCCAGATCGTTACCTAACTTTGAATAATTTTTAATAGCCTTCATGGAAATGATGTTAAAATGTACCCTAATCATTCAAGCAACTCGTGCCATCCAAAATTCTGCATTTACATGTTTTTGCCACGCTCGTGCATAATAACAATTTTTACCGCGAAAAACGAAAAAATTAGTCAATTTGGCGCGATTTATCGCGTGCTTCATAACTTCACTCGATCATGCGAAGTGAAAATTTCAAACGTTACGTCATCAAAGGCGTAGTTTCGCCCGCTTTTGTGGCAAGGATTCCTTTTCTTTTTTTTCTTTCGGTTTTACGCGTAACGTTCCACAGTGGGTCGATCGCTGTTTGTAGGCTAGCATATATTTTAACATCGGGAGTCAATGACGCAGCGCAAATTATTCCATAAATTCCCCCTTTTGGTCGATCATCAAACGACGGTCATCGGCAACGACCATGAATATGTCATGGAGGCGCACCGAAGCCTCACACTCGGCGTTGACTGTTTGAGCATATGCGCGCACGTTTATGAAGTGCGCGCCGGTTAAAATTATGCGAGAATAAAAAAAATGTACGGGTGTCCGTCGCTGCCGCTCGCGTCACCCTTGGTCCGATACGGATTTCATCAAATTCGAACACCTGTGCGTTTCGAATTCGGCAGACGAATTTATTTTTCCGTTCGGTTTTGTCAAAATGCGTCGTCATTCCTGCTATTTTTTTTATCGGTGGCGTATCTTTCGTTAACGTACTGTTAGCCCGAGCATTTTTAATGGAGACTCATTTTTGAATTTTGTAAATATAAAATGGTCGTTTTTGTCAATCTCGATTTTGGGAATAGTTTGAAATCAGGAGAAAGAAATTGTGCTTTGACAGAGAATCGAACCCTGGTCTTTCACATGCTGGGCGGATTTTCTTCCACTGAACTATCGTGGCAGACTGATTCTCTCGGTAATGAACGCGGACTTTTTATAAAACAGCTACGTAGTTCAGTGGTATAATATGCGCCCGGCAAATGGAACTCAGGTTCGATTCCCGATCATGGCGGGATTTTTTTCCTGTTTACAAATTCTTCTTAAAATTCCAGCTTGTGACTCTCGCGTAGTGATCTTGTAATCGATTCAATTTCATCAGTTTATATAATAATATTATTTAAATTGCCAAAATGAGTACTTTCTCAAGTATCTTCCTGTATCCATAAAAAAGTTAGTGAAAGACCATTTGCGTATCTCAGCTTACAGTCAGCTGTCATCAGTGGTATTTTTTTTTAAGGATCACTCAGTCGTTCATCAGCGATGCTAGTTGGTAGATGCTATAATATTGCGAATGATGACGGCTGCCTGGTGGCCAAAATGTAGTTTTTCATTAACTTTTTATAACTATTGGAGATGCTCGAGTGAGCACTCATTTTGTAAACATTTTTTTACCGTTAGACTAGCTCCGTAATTATGTATCGACTTGATATCGTTCACATATCTCACGTTAATTAGTGCCTCCGTGGTCGGACGTGAGTTTCATTCCGTGTGATCACGTAACAACATATTACCAGTCATCATCGTGCGTGCCTTACCGAGATTTGTTTTACGTTCGAAAGTGGCACTTTCTAAACTCTATTAGCTTTACAATTTCCCTCGGCACTCTTTAAGAAGAACCGCCTTCATCCTGCAGTTTTTTTTAACATTCCTTTTTGCGTCGTAGTAAGCGAAGTACTACTACTATAAAAAAGGGAGAATTTGCGGTAAAGTATCTTTTTTTTATCCTAGCGAGAATTCTCGCCGCTACTAGGAATGGTATATATTTTTTTGAGCGGAATAAGGCTCCTGCATGAAATAACCGCATGGAAGGGATGGTTCAGACCGGAGGCGTTAGTAGGGGATTTCATGCAATTCTTTTCCTTGGCGCAATGTCGGTCGAGCGTGGCGTGTTTCTCTTCTATTTCCCCATTTTCCATCCTTTTTAGATCTTTATCCTTCCCCGTCTTGACTCCGCCGCTCTATTTCGCCCTGTTTTTTTTAAGTTTCTTTTTCTTCTGTTTGTCTCTCCCTCTCTCTCTTTCTGCACCGTGCTTGTTTTTTTATTCTTGTTTCGTGAAAAAATTAAGTATTGCATCGAAGGGCTCGCGAGGATGAACGCGTGATAAATTTTGCCGAATGCAAGGAGTTCGTTTTATTTATTTTTTTACGATCCTTACCCATCGCGTCTGCGTTTTTTTCCACCCTGGTTCGTTCGAATCGAATCGCGGTCGGCTTCGCCTTTATTTTACCGGGAAATAGAATGGAGGCATCCGTTCGTCGTTAAAATTCAAAGTACGTGGCAAGGATTGCCTTTTTACTTTCTCCATACGGAAATACACGTTTTGAGGTCCCTAGAACACGTTTAGACTATCTTCGGAATGAGGTATGTGTGTGTGTGCGTGCGTGTGGATGTGATTGTGGGCGCTCTAACTAAGAAGTACTTGCCATATCGTTACCAAATTTAAAATATAACACTTTGGTGTGGGTACAAAGAACTGATTAGTTTTTGGACAATAACGGTTCACCGGAAGTCGAGGTTTATTCGAAACCCAATTGGGTTTTTGCGATATTTCTCCGTTAAAACATCATTATTGTATATACAATTCTATACTAAGGTTATAGAGAATGTAATTTCCTACAACTTTCATTTGAAACAATTTTCCATAGCAGTTATTGTTTAGGAATTATTTATAAATAATCGGTTTTTCGGTTTCCGTCAAATTTCTTAAAAACGTCCTTATTGGTAATCTTCGTGAGGACCAAAGTTGTAGAGAATAATATTTCTTGCAGGTTTTTTATGAAACATATCGGAGATATTCAACTTTTTTCGTAATTTTCAGTATACAGCGCCACCACCATTTAGCGGTTAATTCTGTAAACACATTCAAATATACGTAATTTACGGCAATATGGACGACTGTATTCTTTTACTATACGAAATGATAATTTTGCATCATAATGCTATTCATAATAATATAAATATCTATACCTCAAATATGGAGAAAGTCATGTGTTGGCCACATCAGATTTTTTAAATTTTATTTCTGTGGAGGGAGATTCTGCGTTATTGCATTATTTTGTAAGAAAGATGAACCTAACCGTTAAATTATTTTCTTTTAACTGTCGTAGCGTGTCAAATTCGAAGCGTGCGTTGGAGGAATCGAATTAGAACGATTTTATAATTTCGAAGCTTTTGTAATTAGCGTATTCTGATTCAAAGTCCTCTTCGTTTAACTACTTGGACTGTTACTTAATGCCGTTTGACTTATCGGGTGAATTTCGTTATTTATGCATTTATTTTCAAGCATTACTTCGTTACTAAGTGCTCTACTGTACAGATAAAATTAATACAAGTGCAAAATTGAGCATTATAGCCCTCTTTGCGTGTATTTTAATTCATATCAATACAAGCGCAAAATTTACCTCCATAGCCCTTTTCGCGTTTATTTTTTTATGGTTTAGTTTTAATTTTTTATTCTCACAATTTGGCTCCATCGTATTGTATCTGGAGATGGCGTTTATGCAATAGTGTCAAGTACATCTTTAAAACCGAACAATTTTCGCAACGTTAATTTAAACGAAATATACGGTGAAAGGTTAAATTGTCAGCGCTTACCTACCGACTTGTTTTTAACGAGAGATAAATTCGAATGCGATATTTTCTGGTCTTCCGTTCCAGGGTGAGGTCATCGCTCCCTTTTTGGACTAATCCTTGCAAATAACGCGTTTCTAATTGCTATCCTAATTTTCGCAGGGAGCTTATGTTTACAGCCGAAAAGGATTTATCTCGGAACCTCTGTTGAAACGTGGAGTGTTTTATTTTTATCCTTCTCTTCTTAACACCCGCCTACGTGAGAGGTTTGTTTGTTTTTTAAAAAGAGGAGGCAAATACCTTTTTAAAATGCCTTGTCTACTCCTAATGGTACCTATAGATCGTGCGGCTTTTTTTCATTCCGCAGCTCCATTAAAAATGAATGCGTCGATGCAGTTCTCGTGCTTACCAACTCGGAATTTAAGAGCCTTTTCACACGGGCCACCATGGCCGCGGCCACCGTGGTGGCGCGGCCGTGGTGGCCCGTGTGAAAAGGCTCTAAACCTCGCTCCTCATCCACCTTTCTGTATAGCTCCGAAACTGATAAATCCAGGTGGATTCTAATGGAAGCGAAGAGAGCGGAGGCATTTTTCGTGCAGAGCAAAAAATAATAATGAAACCGCAGCGTAATGTATGTTACGGAACGTTTGTTTTTTTTCGTTCGTGTTTTTTTTTTACCTTCGCCGTACATGTAGTGGGCGATGCGGGAAGTAACCTAAAATGCTCTCCAATTATTATTCCTGATGGTTGCGTTTCCGTTGAAGTACTCTAATGGAACTAGACTCGTTTTTTTAAAAATTTTTTCGTCCGTGTGCGGTATGGATGAAATATAGTTGCTGGCGTACGCGGAGGCTTCAGGATGCCGGAGGTTTTAATGTGTTATTTATCCGTGTTTACCCAAATATTTCGCTGCGTGTTTTGTTTCGGATTTACTTTTTATGCGGGTGTAAAAATTTTCCGGCGATGCATAATCGGGAATTTATTATCCTTCGAAGTTTGTGCATATAACCTTTTGTTTCCTTTTTCGTTCCATGAATATTCAATGGAAAGTGTTTATTTGTTTGGCTCGTTAGAAGTAGTATAGTTAGTATAGTATTGTTTGTAATGTAAACCTTTGTGTACGTCCGAATTATTATTAATAGTTAAGCGTTCGAGTTAAGCCGAACTTTACTGCTTGCAAACGCGCGAAATTAATTCAATTATGATATTCCCGTCCGGTGTTTTCTTTATGCTATAAATTCATTAGGCGGCATGCATTATTAGTAATAATAATTTATGGGAAATTAAAAATATCTGCGTTTTAAATATTTGGATAATTACAATTAATGTCGGAGGCCTGGAGTGAGTAACCTTGGGCCGCATGCGGCAACTGAGAGTGTTTCATGCGGCCCGCGAAGATAGGATAAGAAAAGAAATCCGTAAAATGCATTCGACAAATTCATATTTTTCAAACTCATTAAGTTGTTATAACAAACGATTTAGGTAGTATTGAAATTTTAACTCTAAAAGACATTTAGGCCTGATTTTTACTTATTAATTTCTGGGCAACTTACGATTTAAGCTCTAATCGGGCTGAAGTAATTGAAACTTTCATTGTAGCTCGTCGAAGGATTCTCCACTACTAACGCGGCCTACCATGTACAAAAATATACCTACTGGTGCGAAAATTTAGAAATCCTCAGAATTACACTGATATTTTTTTTACTATTTTTAGACGCGAGTTGGTCATATAAACCAGTTCCATAGCTTTGACGCCAATCGTGGTTTTTAAGGAGTTCGCTAGAATCTCAGCGAAGGTGTCGACTCCTCTTTTTAGGTTCGCACATTTAGAATTGACCTCTTGAAATTCCTCGCCTCTGTCGGCTACGTAGTCCAACCTTTTCTCCTCCCATTTTTAGCCCTCCTTCGAAGGATAGCGTTTCCAGGCCCACTGGAGTATAAATATCTTTCTCCGTTCCCCCGTGCCGCTCAACACATGTCGTCCGTCTGATGGATGCCGTGTAAAGAAAACCGCAGCCTTATTTGATCGCCTTCTCCCCCCCCCTCTTCCTGCTTCCTCCCTTTGTGTATGGAGAAGCACGCTCGGGTGTTGAGATGCGCATGAAAACTCATCCCATTTTCGCCAACCTACGCTCTAAAACCCTTTCCTATCTCCTCCACTTCCCTACTACCCTCCCAACTCCCCCCCTCCCTCTTTCTTTCCCTCCCCTCTCGAATTCTCTCCATTCCTCCTGTTCTCTCTCTTCCTCTCTCTCTCTCTCTCTCTCTCTCTCTCTCTCTCTCTCTCTCTCTCTCTCTCTCTCTCTCTCTCTCTCTCTTTCTCTCTCTACCGCTCATTGCAACGCTTCAAAAGTTGAATGTTTCGGTAGAGTGGCTAGATGGCGTAGATTGGCGGGAAGTGGAGGGGTTTTGGAGTGGTTGAGAAGAAGGGCGAGAGATAGATAGAGAGAGAGAGAGGGGGATACTGTCTGCCAGTTGTTTAAGGCGTGGCGGGTTGAGAGGTTAGGATTAAAGGGGGATGGGAGGGGGAGAGGGATTTGGGGGGAGGGGGGTGTTCTGAGCATGGTGCGGTGGTGGTCTGTTGTGCTCGTGGAGATCCTTCGTGGAAAGGAGCATAGCCCCCGTGTCTTGTTAACCATCACGCAGTTGTTACTCTTTAGAATGTCTTGAGGCCTAAGTTGCGGTTAGCTCTGAGGGAGTTGGGGGGGAAATGGAGGGTCAGCTGGCAGGTGAAGGTTTTTGAGGATAGGATGGGAGAGCAGGGGGGGGGGGAGGAGGAGAGGGGGGAGGGAGAGTGGGGGAGGGAGAGGGAGGGTATAAGCTTAGGCACGGAAAGGGTTGTCTTCTACATCCAAACTCGCTTGACCACATCGGCTAGTCCGTATTTCCCTCCACTTTCCTCCTGTGTATCCCTTTCTATCTCTCCTCTCTCTCGTCTTGACTTTTGCTAACGTCTCTTTCTCTTTATGTTATTCTATCTCTTTCCTTCCTTTCCCTTGTTTCCCAGGCATTCTTCTCTGTGTTATTTTTTCTCTTACGTCCCCGCGTCTCCCTTTACTCACTTTAATTTCATCTCGTATCATTATCTGTCTGTTTTCTGTTTATTTATTTCGTGTTACTTTTTTCTCCTCCGTTTATCTTGATGTCCCTTTATTGATACTTCTTTCCTGCCTTTCTTTAAGCCATCCTTTCTTTGGCTCTTGATCTTTCTTCCTTCCTCTTTCTTTACGATTTCCTTTTTCTTTTTAATTATCTATTTAATTCTCCCTCTCGATAAACAAAAGTCTCGATAGTTTCAGTCTGGTCCAAATTAAATTGTTTTTCTCTCTTTTTACTTTCTCCATACGTAGTATAGGGAAAGTATTGTGATCACGTAGAAAATCGACTTCGAGATTTCAACGGAAATACATGTTTTGAGGTCCCTAGAACACGTGTAGACTATTTTTGGAATGATGTATGTGTGTGTGCGTTTGTGGATGGATGTATGTGATTGTGGGCGCTATAACCCATAAAGTACTTGTCATATTAATACCAAATTTCATGTATAACACTTTAGCATGAGCACAAAGAACTGATTAGTTTTTGGACAATACCGGTTAACCGGAAGTCGAGGTTTATTCGAAACGCAATTCGGGTTTTGCGATATTTCTCCGTTAAAACATCATTATTGTATATACAATTCTATACAAAGTTACACAGAATGTAATTTCCTACAACTTTCCATAGCAGTTATTGTTTAGGAATTATTTATAAATAAGCGGTTTTTTCGTTTTCCGTCAAGTATCTCCTTTAAAACGTCGTAATTGGTCATCTTCGTGAAGACCGAAGTTGTAGAGAATAATATTTCTTCCAAGTTTTGTTTGAGACAAATTTTCGTGGAACCATCCATTTCGGAGATACTCAACTTTTTCGTAATTTTCAGTATACAGCGCCACCACCATGTAGCGGTGAATTCTGTAAACATATTCCAAATATACGTAATGTACGGCAATAAGGACGACTGTATTCTTTTACGATACGAAATAATAATTTTGCCTTATAATTTAAATATCTATACCCCAAAATGGAGAAAGTCATTTGTTTGCCGTATCAGATTTTTTCATCTTCCCTTCTTCCTGTGTCTCTCTTCGTTATTGTCTCTCTGTTCGATTTTCTGCTGCTAATCCACTTCGTTTATCTTCCATTAATCCGTCCATTTCGTTCTTACATTCAATCTCTCTTCGGGTATTTCCATGTTCACATCCTTCTACATTTATTCTCTCTCTTTCTCCCATTCTCTCTCGTCTTTCTCTCTTTTTTCCCATTCTGAAATTTTCGAAAGAGATCCGTCATTTGTTTTCCCTCATAAGATGCGGAAATTGAGTTTTCAGTGCGTGATACGAAAAGACTGACGCGATTTCTTTTTTTTTTTTAGTCGATCAAGCCGGTTGGTCGGTGTGATTTTTTTCAACCTAAGAGAAACTTGCGAGTGAAATCTTCCTTGAAGGCGAGCATGTATGCTGTTCGTCTTTAACCGTGGTTAAAATGTCGTTGCTACGATCTCGTACTCCCGTGGTGTTGTGTAATTTGTGTGTCGTGCATAGTTGAACGTTAATCATAGCGGTGGTTGGTAGTGTGTACCACACGTTATCATATTTTCCCTAGTTGCACTGCGTCTCTTTCTACATGCCACTCGATAAATATACGGGGTTTTCTTGTTGGAACATGTGTGTGTTCAAAGAAAATAACAGCGTAGGAAGCTGGAGCAGAATTTAAAATGTATGTGATACGTTTACGGTTGCCTGACACAGGTTAATTTGGCACGCGAACTATTGTAAATTTTGCGAAGGGCTGGGCTGATAGACTATGCATAACATAATTAGACGTCAGTGTCGAATTTCTTCGTCTCTAGCGAATACGGACATCAATAGAGCTTAGTATCTATTCTATCGACGTGGTAGTATTAATGAGACTACGTCTTCTCGGTATCTTCTCGACTTTTCAACAGGTGAATAAGAATTAACAGAGAAAACCCTCATACGTACGGTTTCTTTTGATTTTCTGAGGTGTTTTGTGCTATTACTGGCGCTTATCATTACATTCGTATTTCACATTTAAATAGCGATGCTTTCCTCTCAGAGTTGATTTTTTAGCGTTTTTAAAAACGTGGGTGAAAGTAGATTTATATTCAAGAAAAATTTTTGACTTAAAAGATTATTCAGACTTTTGATAATTTGTTGCGTGTTTTAAGTTTCGTTTGATTGCCCTACTGAATTACACAGACGTTATTGCTTTTTTCAGGCCCTTTGGTAGTTGCATGGTTTAACATTTTTTGCTTGATGGAGTTGATATCGCAAGGGCTATAACATGTAGCAGCCACAAATATTTATCTTTAATTTTCGTCATTAAAAAAAACATGTTTCGTCAAATGACGACCTTTGCCCTTTTTAAATACTTCATACCTTGCAGTATTCAGCGTTATTTTTGAAATTGTCCTCTATATTACATTCACAATTCATTCAGTTAGTTTTTGTTGCACTTTAATCAACCAAGCAAAGCATTCTCGAAATTGTACGGACGTTGCCAATAAGTCGACCGTTCATTCATTTCGTTTCATCGCCTCCGGCTGTGTATACGTGCGCCATGGCGATACAAGTCGTGGGCGAGGTGATAGGAGGGGGGCGCCACTTGTATGTTTTCTTGACCCTCTTTTGTTTTTTTTTCTGTATTTCCTTTGCTCTCGCTCCGTTTCCTCTCCATCGAAAGGTTTGGTTTCAGTTCCTCATTTCCTTTGGTATGTTTCAACGACCCTCTCTCTCCTTTCTCTCCGTTCCTCAGGCTCCCTCTTCCCCTAAAAAAAGACCTTTCGCCTATCGGGTGACTCTGAAGAGCATTCCAAGGGTTTCTTAAAGGTGACAACGCTGGGAGGTAGATACTATCGGCTTTATCGATTTGCTCAAATTCTTCTCTTTCCCTTTCTCTCCCACTTGTCTCACACCCCAATTCTCTTCCTCCCTCTTCCCCCTCTCTTCCTCCCTCTTCCCCCTCTCTTCCTCCCTCTTCCCCCTCTCTTCCTCCCTCTCCTCCTCCCTCTCCTCCTCCCTCTCCTCCTCCCTCTCCTCCATCTCTCCCAACCCCTTCGCTTTCTCCCTACATGTATCATTCTCAAACTCATTCCCTCTATCTTCCTCTCACTCTGTCATTCTCTTTCCTTTTTGCCATCTCCCTCTCATTGTCTTTGCACTCATTTTCAGTCTCTCACTCACTCTCTCCCTCCCTTTCTTTCTTTCTCTGCACCTTTCACTTAATCCCTCTCACTCACTCACTCGCCCTCCCTTTCACTCTCCCTCCCCCCTCTCTCTCCCTATCACTGTATCCCTCTTCCTCCCTCGCCGTATCACCTTCTTTCTTTCTGAACTTGATGGAAGAAATGGCTGGAACCTTTTTTTTTACCTTTCTCTTTACCAATGAATCGGAAAATGATTTTTTTGATGGAGTTTTAAAAAAAATCGGGAGGAAATGTTTGAAATAACTTCCTTAACGTGTTCCCTAATGCGGGGCATTTAACCTCGAGGTTTCTCTCAAGGACCGATCGATCCGTGCCGTGCGATTACGTGATATTCTGTTCTGCGTTAATGTCTTGGTGTGTCTTAAGGATAACTAGCGTGTTATCGGAAGTATGCCTCTACGCACACTTGTGTTTCTGCAATTGCATTAAAATTTAAGTCGTCGACGTATTGGAATTGAAAAATGATATCTCTTCAAGATGGGAAATTCTAGTTGCGTATTTTGTCTGCTTAGCAGTGGAGGTTCAGATATTTTAAATTCATTTATGGCTATTGCTATCGGTGAATCATTGCTGACGGTACATACTGAATTGTCGAAATGCGCTTCTCCTTTTCTCGACATTCTCCTGGCCGTTATAGAGACGCAATTTGTCAATTTTTAATTTCAAAGAGAATGATAAGTAGTTCTTCCTTGACCCAAAATAATGTCCAAAAAGGTATGAACAGAACAAAGACGTGATTAAAAATCTGTCGAGTATAAAGATTATAATCATCTTGGGAAAATACGAACTTTCACGCATATTGCTTTTGCGGTCTCGATATTTCGTATAGGTTCGAGTTACGATTATTACTTCAACTTCCGTCTTACATAGCGCGCCATTAATGACGTCCCAGTTTAGATTTTAGACTACCTCATTCAAGGGATTAAATAGCAACCAATCTCCTTCCGTAATGAAGCTACTCCTTGTATTATTTCACTCAATTCAAAGATGAATTATCTTGGTGAACAAAATGAACGATATAGGTGTCTTCTTAAGGCAGCGAACCGGTTGAATAACCTATAAGCGCATTTCACCTGCATACTAGACGTCCTCGGCTCTGTTACAACACCTGTACGATCCACAAGTTTGAAATATAAGCTTATAAGGTGTTTCTTTCATCTCAGTTAAGCTGCCACCGTTCCGAACTTCTCATTTTCGTAAGTTTACAGTGTGTCTGTTCTCTTTCTTCTCCTTACCCTCTTTGGATGGTATTGAGTTCGGAACGATGAAACGCGGGAAATTGGCTTACTTCTATTTCTGTGATTTTTTGCAAAGTATTTTCGCCGACCATAGCTCTCATATTCTGTCGGCGAATTTGTCTTTTTATAGGTAATTATTGACATTTCTTTTTGCGGTAAATTTCTCAAAATGAAACTATCGAAGTCGAATACATGCCTCGCAGTTCCAAATACCGGTATATTTTAGGCACACCCAATCCCATTTCTGCTATCCAAGGTCCTTCAATTTTTCGTACTCAATTCTTTCTTTTTTATCACAATGGGAATAATGTTTTCCCTCGGATTTTTCTGCCGACTCGAGAGCAAATGGTATGGATGACTCCTATAGTCGTCATTCGGAATGTTTACGGATTTAGGAGATAAATATTTCAATTTTGAAATTATATCAATAGCGGGAACCGCCAGTTCAAGTTTGAATTGACTACCCCTAGTATTATATTTGATGCGATTAGTAAGCGGGCGTTGATTTGAGAAGCAATTTTCCTACGATCAGCTTTTCACTCTCTCTCATTCACTAAATCCGTTGAGAAAGCCTTCTTTGACCGTGTAAAACTCCTATTTCAAGATTTTGATGAATGGAAGGACCTATGGAATGCCCGTTATAAAAAAATGGTTATTGCCATTCTGTCATCATTTTCCTTTTAATAAAATTTGCTAAATATAACGGGTGGATTATTATAGAAGACTTTCACAAAATATCAGCTTATTCAAAAGCTCTTGGGTGGATTTTTATCAGTATTCAATCATTTAGTATAGCAGTGGTTCTCAAACGTAGGGTCGCGAGCATTCTTCGTTATGCCAACTGATCTTTTCCTCGTTCTATCAATCCTTTCATTTTATTGTATAGGTTATAAGTCTAATTTTTATGTTTGATTGAGGGTTGGAATATTGAAAATAAAGTAATTGTTAATTTTAATATATTTGTATTTAATATAAGAAATATAAATTAATAATAAAACTTTAATTAATATGGCGACTTATACCTACTAGCTTCAATCATTTTCTTAGTCCTCACATTTCTTGTCTTTACTCTTAATTCATGGCGATGTATGAATGTTTGATTAACTAATTTCTTTTCGGGAAATGTGAAAACAAGTGAAAAAATCTGCTATGACCGGGAATCGAACCTTCCACTTACCGAGAGGATATTCCACCACCGAACTACCGCAGCAAACTAATCCTCCTGTAGTCATGGGTGCAACAATAAGAATATTCCAGACTATTTATAATGTAATGAATAATTTAATCCACATATGAAACACTTCTTTTTTAAAAAGATACATGATCATATATAATGAAAATTTTTCTTAAGAACCAGATATTTTATTGAACCGAAAATGTATTTTATACTTTTCAGTGCGCTTTATAAAAAAAAGTATAAATGAAAAAAGTTTAAAAAAATATTGTTGTTAATTCTCAAAAAAATCACAGGGGGTCGCGGCGACCGAACATCCGCAAGGAGGGGGTCGCATGGCAGATCAGCCTGAGAACCACTGATTTATGGAGTTAATTGTTATAAAGTATAACTAAGCCATAATTTTCAAAAACTATATTCCAGCGGTACGGTATCCAATTTTACTCCCATCTGCCTGTAAAATCTCTTCACTGCAGCAGCAGTATCATTATTTTCTGAAAATCAAACCACGAGCAAATAGATGTATAAAGTAATCAGCGTCGTTATGTTATGGCAAACGAGCGTGCATTGTGTGATGTACCGGATGTTTACGTTTAATTAATTAACAGGACCTTGTCTTGCCAGCCTTTTGAGTCCTGCAGTAACGACGCCTCCTTTGGTAAGTTTTAATGCTAAAATTTGGAGAACATTTTGTTAGTCTTATTAGGCGCGCATGCACGTGTAAATATCGAACTACCGTGAATGTAGCTATCGCCACACGTGGACGGAACGTTCCTTTTGTGGTTTTCATAACTGTACGAGATGGTTCCGAAGATCCCTATATTGACCTGGCGAATCCTTTGACTTAAAAAAGCATGCTTTATATACATACACATACATGACGAAATGTAATTTTTCATCGCGTACATGAAACGCACGCTTCGCAAACGAGGTTCGTATTGACATCGAGAGAAAGCAACAGTAACAATATTCTCTTTTAGGAAAAAATCTCACGTGCAATTATCGGACGACGCCCTGAAACACCCTAGCGACAAAAAAAAAATCTCGGTAGAATTTCTTCGACGTGGGAGCGATATAAAGGGAATACGAAATTGGAAATAGCTCAAAGAGTAAGGGCGGGATCCGAGGACGAGAGGAATTCGTAGAAGTGCCATTGTGAGTACGTATAGGGGGCGTTTTTGTTTGCGGTTTTGCACGCGTAGGTAAAAAGACGGGAAAATGGAAGAAGAGAGAAAGAGAACGCGATGAAAAGAGAAGGGAGGAAAATGAGAGAGGTAAATGGGAAATAGCGAGAACGGTGTGGTCGTCAAAGTACCCCAGGAGGGCCGCGTTTCATGCGGCCCGCGTAGCTGTGATGAGAAAGCGATCCGAAAAATTTTTAAGGAGAGTTTCGTATTTGTTGATTACAATCGTGCTAAAAAAATACTCGACTGGAAAAATATTTTAGCCAAAGAAATGTTTTGACTCGATTTCCGGTTGTTCTGCCACAGAATATATAATCATTTTCAGATGTAATTTTATTATGCGGCCCGCAAATGCATTCGTAACTTCTAATGCGGCCAGCTGAAATTGCTTAAATTCGACCCGCCGTTTAGCAAAAGTTTTCCGAGCCTTGTTTTACAGTAAATATGGCGGGGTGAAAGATATATAGCTAATCATAAATATATCAGAATGGACGAATATGGAGGAATGTTTATAAGTAGGCAAAATTGAGTCTGAGGAGCGATATTTCAAATAGAAGAGACGGAAATCTAAATTATAAATTGAAAGTTTAACGTGTAATTGTTTACATAACGAGGAGAATATGAGGTATACTTTGCGATATAAGTTTACCTTTTACGTATTTGCATATTAAATGTAGGGGAAAATCAAAAGACACTGCGAAGTAAGGAGTTAGAAGATTGTGGGTTCAAAACTGTGAGTAACAAGATGTTATCTTAAGGGGGAAACACTTCAGATAAACACCCACGAGGAGAAAGGAGCGTAAAACGAAGTGGCGAAAACAATTGTAAAGTAGGGCAAGTATTTACGCACAAATGTACATCGTATAAGATAACACGGTATTCTTCGCTTTATAAGCGAAATAATAATTAAAATAGCTTGATCACTGTGTAATGTATGGACCAATCTCTAGGTATTTAAGTCAGAATTTAAATCGTTTGATGCGCGTAAAAACACCCATAGAAAATAGCTTGATATTTTTTTTATTTTGGAGAGATTGAGTCTAGTAAACCCTATTTCAGCTAATCATGTTCGTCAGGGAGTTTATGTATTGCAATGCAGTGTTTAGTACAGACCCTTTCACAGGAGGAATCCAACAGATGGAGGGTGAAATACGTGCACATACCCACTTTAGAAAAGCTAGGAAAACTTAAATAAATTTAACATTAACATTCCAAGATATACAAATGAATACACTTAGGCGCATCATTATGTGTGCATAAATACATACAAAAATGCACATACATGCAAGCAAATTCCGAGCTATAGAAATGAATATACCGTTGCACGAATATTCTCTATAATAAAAATGTTGTTCTGTAAGGTACGCAAGATGGCCGACAGCGAAGTGTAGTTCTCATTCTACCCGATAGGTCGGCGCCACGTGTACGTCATCAACTCACATTTCTTTCGGCGAAAATGACGGGAATATATATATATATATATAATAAACACTTATGTTTGTTTATGTAACGGTTTGTACGATAAACAATTAGTTTATTTTTTTGTCAATACGGATCTCCAATACAATGATCCATTCAATCGTCAAGAGAACAGTTTACAGTGTTGAAATAAATTGATTTGTTTTTGTTCAGATAGTATTCAATGAAATTATTCCGCTTATTGATTGATTAGTTAGTTTTTAATTTAAATCTTTTAAAGAGTTTTATTTACATAACGACGGAGAACATTATCGAGGATTCGAGTAAGCTTTCTTTCTTCGTAAGTACGGAGTACAATTTTAAAACAATCATAACGTTAAGTGCACGAAATATAATTATTTTCCCTACGTTATATATGCATACATATAATTATTTCCCCGTCTTTGCACACCTAGAATTATATGTGGCATTGACGAGAACAAGGTGGGAGAAGAATATCAGAATTTTATAGCCGAAAATAAAAACCAAAGGCATTTACCAAACGACAACAGAATATTCACTAGAAATGTAATATATGACGAAATATTTCATATGTGTGCTATTAATTATTTAAAATGCAAATATTAATAATCACTCTATCTATAATTCTTCCGTTGATATTTCAACGGGAATTACGCTAGTATGTACATAAATACATGCGCAGACGTACACACACGCACGTCCGAAAGCAGCAAAAAAAAAAAGAAACGCTTAAAAGAGAGGGGAAAGAAAAGAAAGGAAGATTAGCTGAAGTGAGAATGGCGGCAATGCGAAGGAAGTGGGGGAGGTGAGAAGAGGAAATGGAGTTAAGAAAGGGTGGAAGAGATTGAGAGAGAGAAAGAGAGAGAGAGAATGGGAAAGGAAGATATGACGATAGGCGCATAGAATGGGAGGGGAGGGTAGTGTGAGAGAAGTGGAAGTGGTAGTGGAAGAGGTTAGTGGGGAGAAAGGATGAGAGAGGCAGGCAGTGAAGAGGGCTCTAAAGGGAGACAGCTAGGGAGAGATTGAGGGAAGTTAGTGCGAGGAATAAGAGAGAGAGAGGACAGTGAATAACGTGAAGAGAAGAGAGTGAGGTTATGGTAGAGTTGGTTGGCACGGAATGCGTACGAGAGTGTGCGGCAATTTAAGGTCGGACGAGAGGAACGGCTGAGAAATGGTTTTTGAGAGAGTGTGAGAGAGTGTGTGAGAGAGTGTGTGAGAGAGAGTGTGAGAGAGAGTGTGAGAGAAAGTGAGAGAGAGTCAGAGAGAGAGAGAATGAGAGAGTGAGTGAGTGAGAGTGTAACAGTGTCGGTCTCCCTTTTTCGGGGTTGGTTGTCGTGGAATTTCGCGTTTTAAGTGGAGGGGAGTAAGGAAGGAAGAGTGGCGTGATGGGGTTATGGGTTGCGGGAGAGGCTCCCTCTCTGTCTCTGCGACCTCTGCGTTATTTTTTTTTTATATTTCGCTTGGCTGTGCGAGAGAGTTTTTTTTTTTTTTGGTGCGGACGGGGAAATAATGGCGAGATGAAAGAAGGAGCAGGCGGGGGATGAAAATTTGAAAGGGAGAGAGAGAGAGGGAAGGAGATAAAAGATGACGGGGAGTTGAAGGAGAATATTCATTGGGGCGAGATGAAAGTGTGGTGGAGAGGAGAAGTGAATGGGAACAAAAAGGAATGCGTGGATGAAAGGACAAAGGTAGGGATAAATACATTTACGTTTGGGTTTTACCTACGATTCAAGTGGTTGGTGGTTGACACGGATTAGGTTGCACCAAACTATTACATACTAGTATAACTGTAGATATATACACACACACACACACACACACATATATATATATATAAGTGCCCGTCAAAAATGGCGGGGATTATCGATTATTTGGAAATAAAATTGAGGCAATCTTCTTTGACCTGTATATGATACCTCCTGCTGAGAGGGTTTCCTTCGATCCGAGCGAAGGTTCGAAATCCTCGCCGCGAGTAGATATTTATCATGCTTCTGAACCTGACCTCCGTCCCCTCTTTCCAGGTATATTTCTGTTTTTCAGAGCGCGACAGGGAATGACAAAAGGACAGAGGGACAGAATAAGGTTTTTTATATATTACCGATACATTAAAACGTTTTGTTATTATATCGTAATGCTGTCCTGAAAATGTCATCAAATTCGGTTCAGTCGTTTGCGAGATATTAAGCTTCAAAAAGCATTACATGACAAAGGGACAAAGTGACACTGTCTTTTATATATGTTTTATGATGATTGTTGTAGCTATTATAAATGCAGGACATATAAAAACGCGGACATATATTCTCCTTGCGTTTCACTAGGTTGGTGATTATCAGGGAATGCGTAGCACCGAGATATCCCTAGTACTTGCTGAATATGTGATTTCTTATAGTCGTGATTAAAGAAACCCATATCAATTAGTCTAAAGTGGTACACAAAAAACTGGAGGATTAAGAGCGTTGGCTAAAGATTGAGTGAAATGAAATTGAAGCAGGAAATATTCCTAAGATATAAACTCTGAATTGAAACGAGGGGCAAGAAAAGACGAAGGTAGCGAAGAGGATTGTGAATTTGTGATGGCAGAGAGGATTATAGATGAAGATATAAAATTAAATAGATTTTTAAAAAGGCGAAAGATGTATAGATATCGTGGAATAGGGAATTATATGGTCAATCGCTAACAGGAAAAGGGTTGATACCTAAACTGGCAAGGCAGCAAAAATAATAGACCGGTGGTTTGAAAACGTAATCTAATGCGAGGAAGAATGCACGCGACGGTGTAACGCCTGGAACCAAAATAATCTTTTGATATCCCGGAGTAAAAAGGGAATGAAAGCGAAATCGTACAAAAAAACTGATTAATGGAAACCAAACTGAGATGAAAGCGAAACACGTATGAAGGGCGGATTAGATAGGGAGAGATTGCAGGAGATAAGATGAAAGAATAACTCGAAGAGAAATGAAAAGATGATGAAAATGTAGTCGAATTGCGAGCGGGAACCAGGCTCGGGGGGGTTTTTTTTCCCCTTGAGGGAGAACACCGAGATGGTTGTGACGAAAAAATAAGGGAGTCTTGATGTTTGGGTTGGTAGCGAAAACGCTGGTTCCAAGGCTTTTTACGCGCAACGGCTTTTAGAGGATTTTTTTGCGCAGAATTTAAAGAGGCAACTTCCTTAAGGAATGGTGCGAACGACCGTAAAACGAATTACGTATTATATTCTTGGAAGGTGGAATTGAAGTTCTTTGTTTTTTTGCTTTCTCTTACGAAGTATCGAGAAAGTATTGTTATCACTAAAAAATTAGACCTCGAGATTTTTACGGAAATATACGTTTTAGGTGTCGCTGAATCCGAAAAAGTGGTTTTTGCAATGCCGTCTGTCTGCTGTTACTGTCTCTGGAGCCTAAACGGTAGAGCGGAAATGAATGAAATCTCGTACTTAGGCATTTTATCATACAGAGCAGGATATATGAAGAAATGGTTGACATTGCTCAATAATTGAGTAGTTTATTCTATGCATTTTTAACAACAAACGGCTCTAACGATTTTGATCAAATTTCATACAGTTACTTAAGTTTACGTCTTCAATAATACTGTAAAGTTCATATTTCTCAAAAAATTAATATAAGGCTAGTTTATTCTAAGCAACCTTAACAAGAATTCGATTTTCTCAAAAACGGATGTAACGATTTTGATCAAATCTCCTACAGTTACTTCAGTTTACGTCTTCAATAATACTGTAAAGTTCATATTTCTCAAAAAAATGAATATAAGGCTACTTTATTCTTGGCAACTTCAACAAAAACTGGATTTTCTTAAGACCGGCTGATACGATTTTCATTTTCTAAAGATAACTAAACGACGCATTATTATATGAGAAAGCTTGTACAATGTATGTTGTATCGATTTTTTTATTCTTTCGGGGTTTCTATGAACTGTGATGAGGGTAAGAAAATGCTTACCCCCCATATATCTTCCTTTGAATACGATTCTCGTTTAATTCTTTCCGGTACACGGGGAAAAACCTTGGATCCAGTGTTTTTTTTAGCGTTTCTGCGCAGTTCCGTGACCCAAAAAAACGTGCACTTGATATTAGGAACCCTAGCTGCGTTCTTAGTGTTTTTTTAAACCATTAAATTTTTAAACAAAATTAATGTAGGTAACGTCAAATCTTGCTTCTCTATTCGTCGAAAATGGTCGTTTCTCTTCGCTATTCTTCCCCTCACATTTTTTTCGTGTGTGTGTATACGTATATAAATTGATTTCGCTGAAGGATCGAAGCAACTCCTTTCCTGTTCGGTTGATGGATTGATTGATTATATGCATGTATTTTATCTTTCGCATCCATAGTTATTTTTAAGGGATGGATGGGGAGATGTTGATTGATCGGACAGGAACCACAAACATAGGCTTTTCAAGCGCCAGACTTATTTTTCACGGTGTAGACGGTCGATGCCTCGCGTCTCCCTTTTCACGTTGACGCGGCCGAGTTATAACGCTTCCTAGTCGATCAATTTCTTCTTATTTTTCTAAATTTATTTTATTTTGTAATTTAATTTATTATTTTTGGCGGGGTATTTTTTTCCTTTTTTTGCCATTTCCTTTCGGCGCCCGAGGTAATTCCACGCGATCATTTGGAGGTAAATGTTTTACGTTGTCTAAAAATAAACCCCTCGAGACGATATTTTTGCGATAATTCCTTAAAATTCACGCGAAAAAACACCTTTTCGGTAATTGACAAGGTGATGCAAATGGATTCTCGAAATTGATTTTAAAAAATCGGTACAGCATACATTGTACAAACTTTCTCATATACTATTGCGTCGTTTAGTTATCTTTAGAAAATGATAATCGTATAAGCCTGTTATTAAAAAATCCAATTTTTGTTCAAGTTGCCCAAGAATAAACTAGCCTTATATTTATTCATTGAGAAAAATAAAATATGTAGTATTATTGTAGATGTATACTCAAGTAACTGTACGAAATTTGATCAAAATCGTTAGACCCATTTGAGAAAATCGAATTATTGTTAAAGTTGCCTAGAATAAACTAGCCTTATATTCATTTTTTTGAGAAATATGAACTATACAGTATTATTGAATATTTGAACTCAAGTAACTGTACCAAATTTGATCAAAATCGTTAGAGCCGTTTTCGAGAAAATCGGATTGTTGTTAAAAATGCGTAGAATAAACTACTCTAATTATTGAGCAATGTCAACCATTTCTACTTAAACTCCGCTCAGTATGATAAAATGCCTAAGTACGAGATTTCATTCATTTTCGTTCTACCGTCTAGGCTCCAGAGTCAGTAACAGACAGACGGAATTGCGAAAACCACTTTTTCGGATTCAGCGACGCCTAGAACGTGTATTTCCGTTAAAATCTCGAGGTCGAATTTTTTCGCGAAAACGATACTTTCTCGATACTTCGTATGAGAAGGTAAAAATATATACTCGGATTCGTGTTACCTTCCGAAAAGGTGAGGTTTTTTTTAGAAGAAATAGTGAATGGTTGAAGCACGAGACTTATTTTGATCGTTATAAAAAATTCCACGCATTCAGTTAATATGGCTCGCGGCCAACAAAAAGGGAAATTTCGTCAGATAATTATGATTATTAGTTCAACGGAAGATAATCGGGAATCGTTTGATACGGAATTACTTTTCATAGTTTTTTTTTGTGTTTAGTTCCGCAGACACGTAGACGCTCGAAATCTTTTTCTAATAAACTGAAAAAATTATGTTCGGTGTCCATTTATGCGTAGTTGTGAATACAGAACATTGCGAAACGGTTTTCGCTCCGAAATGGTAGTGACATTGTGATATTAAGCACCGTAATTTTCCTATTACAAAATTAACACAGGTTTTCACGAGTGAAAGGTCAAAATTTCATCATCAGCAGCATGTATAGTACACAGTTAAAATTGCAGTATTAAGCTCGATTTAATTCGTGCAGGTTTTGGTGGAGATGATTACGAACTTTTAGTATATTGTATGGTATAATTCGGAAGTTAACTAAGTTTCTACATATTTATTGATTATTTTATATAAATGTAATAAATATTCAAAATCTGAAACGTTTGTCTTCATGATTATTTATTCTAGAAACCGGCTTTATGAAGGATGAATGTAAAAGATAATGCTTAGTTTTGCTTTTGAATCTAAAATTTTAATAGAAATTCCACCGAAATGCGACATTAATAACAGATATTCTTTAACACTAACAATGTATGAGGAAGTAACATTTATTGGATCGCTGGGAAATAATACGCATCCTAACCATATGGTCAATTTTTCGCAAAATATTGCGTATTATTGTAAAAAATTTACGGTCTATTTTATGAGAAATTCCCTTAGTGTCTTATATGCTGTCCTTATTCATATATTGGTGATACAGTCATTTTATCGTGCCTTGGCCGAATAGTTTGCTAATATTTGCGTCGAGGTAATGGAAATTAGAGCCATCAAATTTCTGGAGTGTAGTTCTCTGCCACAACAAAAAAAGTAACGGTCATAAGCGCTTAACAAAAAAAAATCCCCAACGAAAAACAATTTCTTTGTTCTATTTCCTTTTCAATTATTTCTCCACCTGTGTAAACTTTGGATTCGTTGTTTATTTTATCGTGATGGAAATCCGTTTGTTCGCATGGAAGACCTGTAACAAAAACATTTCGCCATTTTCTTTTCTGCACTCATTTTTCCGCTTCTCTCTCTCTCTCTCTCTCTCTCTCTCTCTCTCTCTCCTAATATCTTTCCCTCGTCAGGAAGTTGGACGGACGCATCACATACCGTCCGGCGCCAGTGCGTTGCATGCGTGTGTGCGCGCGCGTTTGAGAGGGTTTCCGCGGAAATGAATGAAATATTGTGTTTCGGAGGTGTCGCTTCGCGGTCTGGTTAACTCACCGTTCTTTCCACCCTCAACCCACCTCCCACTCCCCCACACCATCCCAAGCCGCGAACATATACATACATACACTCGTGCCATTAGTGTTTATTAAACTCCTTCGGAAAATTCACACAAAAGGGAGAATTTTCGGGGTTGTTATTTTTTTTTCGGTACGCGAGGTGGGTGTGGGAGAAGAGGTGGAGGCACCAGTTGACGTAATAAGTGTAATTTAGTTCTCCCAACCGCCAACAGAGAGCTCCTCAATCCACCTCCATCGGCAATGAATTCCACGGAGCGCCACCGGTCATCAATCATAGCTTTGACGTGCCGTTATGAACGCTCCCCCATGTATTCCTCTCTCTCTCTCCCTCCCTCTCTCTCCCCCCACTGCCAGTCGTGCCTCTCTCCTTTTCTGATTCTCCCTCCCATTCTGTCCCTTCCTACCTGTTTCCCTTTTGTATACTCTTTCGCTACAACCCTCTCTCCTATTTCTCCCGTTCTCTCTCCCTCCTCCTTTCTCACTCCTCCGCCTCTCCCTCACTTACTCTTCCTCTCTCTCCCCCACCCTCTTTCTCTCTCCCCCACCCACTCCACCCTCCCGCCTCTTCTGGCTCGGCTACCTCTCTCTCTCTCTCTCTTCCTGTAGGGTATTACAATCCTTCATAGCCTTACTCCTCCCTCCCCCTCTACATCCCCCCTCCCCCCCACTCCCTGTCCTCCCACGCTTCTTCATTTCTTTATCATATTCCTTTCATCTTCCGTCAGGTGGGGCGTATTATTTTTTTACATCCTGCGCCCCCAAGGAGTACGTCGGAGAAAAAAGGGAAAGGCGAGACACAAAAAACAAACCTTTTTTTTCTCGAGGAAAAGAGTTTCCGAAAAAAATATCTTCTCTCGATTCTGAGAAGGGAATGTAATTAGGAGCGGTTGGTGTGTGTGTATATAAAGCGTAGATTAGTCGCAGCGGTCCTTTTTCTTTATTCGGTCGTAATTTTTTCGAAAAATTACTTCTTTTGGTTAAGTTCTTTTCTTTTAGGATGAGAGGGAGGATAGGTTTACCCGGGATAATGGAGATTAAAAGGAGTTCCTAGTTTATGTAGGCTTTCTTTTTTCTTTTTGCTGGATTTCGTATTGATCGGATCTTTTTTTTTTCACACACACAATCTCCCGCTGTCCTTGCTGCGATTTTTGTTATTAATGCTTTACAGTTTCGTTCTCAACAATAATGTGACAGATTGAGGAGTTCCGCCGTTACCTTACTCCCAGGGGTAGCGTTAGATATTAGGGGGAAATTTTCCTCGTTTACCTTCCTTCCTTTAATAAAAACGCGACGCCTTTATTCACGTTTGATCGAATTACGGGAAATTAAATTTTCTTCTCTTAGGCTCGAGTTGATTAATCTTTTTCGTCCGGGTGTGTTAAAAAATAAAATTAAAAAAATAAAACGTCGCAGGAAGAGAAGGGATTTTAATGCGTCGGTGGATAAATTATTACTCGTACGCGAATGGATTATTACTCTGCCATGTATGGGCATTAAATTAACACAGAGGGTGAGTGTAATCATCACCGAGTAATATAACGATCCGTGTAATCAACGAGAATTGTCGTATGAATAATCATTCACAATAACGCAGTATCATTACTTGTATTTGTATCTCATAGATAGTCACGGTTGATTGGATTCTGACTCTGACCAATCACGAACCATTCTTCTTTCTGGGAGTGCGGTTGTATTTTTTAACCGTAGTAATTTGTGTATAAAATACACACACACACAAATAGGTAATATCGAGCACGTGTCGAATAATCCACGTAATGTGAATTAATCGAGCTAGTATTTCTTTAGCGAAATATATGGCTGGCGCATTGAAACTCTGTTGCCGCCTCTCTGAACCGTCCTTTGCGTTTAAAAAAAATCTTTGATTAATCCCGCTCCGAACGCGGACGAAATGGATGGATTAGTTTCGTGCCCGTTGGGGGGGGGGGGGGGGGGGGGGGGGGGGAGTCGTCGCACGCGTGTTTTAGGCATTAGCTGCTGTATAAAGATCAAACAATGCTTCACTGATCAAGGGAGACATTCGTTGCCTATCGCGCGCGTATGGAGCGTGACTCTTCGCCGGCCGTATGCCAGTTGTTTTACGCTGCCCCTTGGGGGGAGGGGGAATGGACCACATACACACGCACGAACACACACACACACACAGACACGGTGGCCCGAGGAATTAATTTAGAACGGCGAACGTTATCCCAATCTCACGTCTCTATCTATCGGGTTTCTATTTTATTGTGCGGTTAGCGTAGAATGGAAGCACTGGTTATCTGGAATAAAACGAGGACATTCTTTTTTTTTATGTGTCTTCGTGCCTTTTGTCTTTGCGCTATCGGGTTAATGCGGATGCTTATTTAAGCAGAGGTTTTATCGGAGGCCGAAATAATCGTCTACATTTATTCGTTATATCATCTCCGAAAGTTGAAAAGGTGATACGCGAATGGTAATTATTCTCAATAATATGAGAAAAACTAAAGAAAAAGTGTTTTATTATTTCGATTTTGACTTATATATACTGGTAACTGGGCGTATATAATTAAAATTTGTTCGATTTTATGTCGAAAAATTTTTTTAGTCTGAAATTGGGTAATATTTTGTCAAACACGAGGATTATTAGTTAGTCTTTCACTGAAGAAAGTGCATTGCGTCAAGATTAAAAAACAATAAATTTCATCTCATAAGCTTTAACTTTATTTCGAAAAATTCCTTGCACACTAGTCGTTGCTCAGCTACGCGTAAGTAACACTGTGCATGGAATTTGTTTCGCCCAGGATTTTGATTTAACTTCGCTTTCACATTAATACATTTAGCCCTTTAGTCGTCGAAAAATGCCTTCTTTTACGATAAACAAATGAAGTGAAGTCCCTCCGCAATGCAGAGGGCGAGCACCTTCTCTGAATATACCTTTCCGACGCATCAAAAATCCCCCGCGGTAATAATTTCGCGCCCTCTTTTTAACATAAGCCAAGCCGATATCTCTCCTACCTTGTAGTGGCCCGTAAGCACAACAAATTTTAATGCGAGGCTATTGTCTTATCACTTTCCCCGGCTTTTCTTCCTCCCCCCCTCTCTATCCGCGCCGTAATTCAACAATGGAGGCTTTTGTTAACCCCCCCCCCCCCATTCCCATCCCCGATGATATCTCCGTATTGCGCCCTCGCCAATCTTGCTCCAATCTTCCATTTTCTCTCCCCCTCCCCCCTCCTTCCTTATTTCCTCATACCCCTATTCGTCCCGCTTGTTTGAATAAGTTAGATCTATCTCGTCCCTCTCTCTCTCTCTCTCTCTTCCTCTCTATCAGCGATGTTCCACGCATAACAAAACTGTCGCTGTCTCCTCTTCCTCTTTCACCTTTCCTATCTCTCCCATCCCCCTCCCAATTTCCCAGCATCCCCCCTCTCTCTCCCCCCTCCCTCTTCTTCCTTGCTGACCTCATACCAACACTAAGCCGCTTTAATTTCCTCTCTGCTTCTGGCCAGATAAACACATCCCCACGCCGTTCGCCATCGGCTCAACCTCCCCATAGTTCCTAGCTAGCGAACTCTCCCTCTCGCCCTCCCTCCCTCCCACCCTCCCTCCCTCCCTCCCTCTCTCTCTCTCTTGTTACCGCGGCACAAAACAAGCTCGGAGGCTCAAATATTGTTAGTAGCCTCTCGATAACACTGGCCGATACTCTCGCTGACAGTTTCCACAGGTCCGTGAGGTCATTGTTTAGAGGGAGAAGGCCTTCTATCATTGCCGAGTATGTCAGGATGGTATAAACTTCCCTCCTTTCTGCACCATTTCACACTCTCCCCCCGGCCACCTACGGGATGTACTTGATCTTGTTGACTGTTGGAAATATTTTATACAACGGCAAGATCGAATGATTTTTTTCGATCCGTTTTGTTTTATTTTTTACGAGGTTTGCCCTTCGGACGTATTGTTAGATTTGGAGAGTGGCGTTCGCGGATCGACACATAAATTACTCAGATTTCATTACCTTCCCCCTATACAGCCTTTCCGGCGAATCTTGTTCCCGGCTTCGTGGATCGAAGGGAATCAATCGATCGAATTATTCATTCCGTGTTGTTATACCGCGTTTTTTTAAACCCGTTTGGGGAGGAGTTTTTAAACGTAGAATTTTCGAGCTTGGGAGTAGTTATTTGATTCACCATTGCGGAAACGATTCGAGTAAATCAAAGGATCGTTTGAAAAACGATACCGTTGCTTGGATACGCCGAGAACTACGCCGTCGAAATTAATTATTTCTGCATGCTTGGTCCGTATTTATTTGAAATTATATCAAAAAAAAAAAAGGTACTCGGGATTGTTATTCAGAATCCCATTTGTACGTTATCATAACGAACTTTGTTCACAGGGTTAGGAATTTAGTTCGTTTTTTTTTCGTGTAAGTCCATCGCTTACAAAGTTTACCGTTCTCTATCTCTCCTAACGTTGCTTATTTTGAATTTTAATCAAAAGCCCCGTTATGTGAGTTTTTATAACCTGCTCAGTGTACCATTAGCCAAAATTACGTTTAAACTATAAGTTTTCAACTTGCCCGAAACTTTTGTTATTTTCTCCGAAGAAGTTGTGTATAGGCCGAATAATTTTTTCCAGCATGTTGTTCATTCCGTTTAACCATTATTATGCATATTTTCCAACTCAGGCAACGGTATTTAAATGTGACGATTTTTAGAACGAGTCTTTGCGTTAATAGAAAATTGAATGTTTTCGTTTGTTTTATTTTTTGAGAACGAGCGTTTTATAGAAGTTTCGTCGGAGAGTATGCGTTATTTCCCACATTGTATGGAACTTTGTTTTTGAAATTCCTAAGATTTGGGTCATTCTTTTAGTTGACAGAGTAATCGTAATAGGAAAGCTTGTGTTTCAAAGGTTTCCAAAGTGATAAAAATATCTCAGTAGTGAAATTTGTCTAAGGCTCATCGCAGGATTCTTTAGATACGATAATAATAATAATCGCTATTCAAGACCAGGTTATATGCACTAAAAATTATAGAAAGCACATTATAAAAGAGCCTGGAATGGAAAATGATAAATGCAGAAAATGACACCTCGCTAGCGAAACAATAGAACATATTATGGCTGGTTGTACGATAATGACGCAAAGTAACTATCTAATGCGACATAATCAACTCGCAAACATTGTCCACCGCCATAAAATACCAGCGTTTAACTGAAAGACAACCGTACTACAAGTACAAGCCAGAATGCGTGCTGGAAAATTCAAAATATCGTTTATATTTTGACAGAGCAATTTTGACGGACAGAACTATAAAATATAACCTACCTGATATATTGCTGTTGGACAAAAAGAAAAATTGCGGATATATAATTGACATAGCAGTCCCAAATTAAAAAAATATACAAAAACGATATCAGAAAAGATAACGAAATATTCAGATCTATCGGAAGAAATTAAAAGAATATGGAAAGTGAAGAAGGTCAGTGTAGTACCGATAGTATTATCCGCAACTGGTATAATACCACATGAAATACACAAGAGTATGAAAACATTAGATCTGCCAGTAGGAACATACATAGAACTACAAAAAGCTGTGATACTCAACACCTGTAGAACTGTAAGAATTTTTTTCGGAATCGAGTCCACACAAAATTAATATCATAACATAAACACTTGCTTTGAATAAGCCGTGTTTATGGTTTAAACTCTACCTATTAATAGAGTAATAATGAATATATTATAATAATAATAAGCCGTCTTTATGTAGGTCGATATTTGGACATTAATGCCCATTCTTACGTATAAACCTGACGAACACAAACATCCATACGTTCTAGGCGGGATTCGATCCCTCGACCTTAGTAACCGTCGGCAGATACTCTAACCAAGGCCGACATCAACTTAATTGAAACGTAGAAAATGTTTAAATTCAAGAACGCGACCTGTAGGGCATTGTTTTTTTTTAAAGAATCGACGAGTTTTCCGTGTGCTATCTATCGGGACCATTCGAATACGCTAAATTCTTTGTTGATACCGCCACGTGGTGCGAATTGTTTATTATTCCTTTTGTTTTAATTACCTTCGTCCTTTCAGGTTTATTTTTTTTTCGTGTCATCCTAAGTACTAACCAACCGCAATTCTCATTTTCTTCACTTCGAATTTTGCACAAAAAAAAAAACCGCATTACCTACGGAAACCAATCTAAGGGAATGCTTCCCCCTTTTTCGCCCCTCTACGGAGCTAATCTCTTTGCACCCGTCTGACCTTATTCCCTCTTGTTATTAGCCGCGTTGGAAACTTCCAACCCTTCCAAACTCTGAGCTTTACACCCGCCTTTCCCCACCCCCTCCCGTGAAAAGTCCCGATCAGCCCCAAAAACCCCCTCCGGCCTTGACGTGTAATATACCTCTTTCATTTCTTTTACGTCAACTCTTGCCTCGTGTGCCCCTTGTCAACGCACTAATCCACTAAACAGGCTTTTCCTACGGCTCTTTCTACCGTGACCACCCTTCCTTCCCCTCCCCCCTCCCCTCCCTCCCCCAGGCTGCCACCCCACCCCTTTTTCGCCCTTCCGCTTCTACCGTCTCGACTCAACCGTATCAAACTACACCGACGTTCCCAGAGCGCTCATATATCGATTGCATTGCGCGTGTGTGAGTCGTTAACCCATATGAATGTGGCGAGCTTTTTTTTATTTTCCTCCTCAGTCTCGCTGGCGGAAGGGGAGAACGTATTTATTTCTGACGGGTACTAGTGAGTTTATATAAATTCCCGTGCGTCGGGTCATATTGTCGGATTAACTGACAGAAGGATGAGGTCGAGATATATTGGCGGCGATCGCATCACGCTCTTCGTTTGTCAATTTGTTTTATTTTTCACGTGATGCATGTTTTTCGTTAGGGGTTTCAAGGTTATATCGTTGTTTATAGGGCGTAAACCTATCCATCGCAATTTTTTATTACGAAATTTTCGTCTACTCGTGTTAATTATTTTCCTTTTACTTTCTCATACTTAGTATTGAGAAAGTATTGTTATCGCGAAAAAATTCGACCTCGAGATTTTTACGGAAATATACGTTTTAGGTGTCGCTGAATCCGAAAAGGTGGTTTTTGCAATTCCGTCTGTCTGTCTGTCACTGGCTCTGGAGCCTAAACGGTAGAGCGAAAATGAATGAAATCTCGTACTTAGGCATTTTATCATACTGAGCAGAGTATATGTAGAAATGGTTGACATTTCTCAATAATTAAGGGTAGTTTATTCTACGCATTTTTAACAACAATTCAATATCCTCAAAAACGGCTGTAACGATTTTGATCAAATTTCGTACAGTTACTTGAGTATACATCTGCAGAATTACTACCTACTTCATTTTTCTCATAGAATGAGTATAAGGCTAGTTTATTCTTGGGCAAATTTAACAAAAATTGGATTTTCTAAAAACCGGCTTATTCGATTTTCATTTTCTAAAGATAACTAAACGACGCATTATTATATGAGAAAGTTTGTACAATGTATGTTTTACCGATTTTTTGATTAAACTTTGTAACTGATCTGAAGTATTCTCAAATCATTGGGAATAATTTAAACTTCGTGGTTTGTTACAATTCGATTATAGCGCCGCAGTTTTTTTTTGTTTTTAATGGACTAGTTCAGTTCTTTGAACCAGCGACACACGCAATCCTAAGATGTTTTGTTGTTTCCTCTAATACGGACGGCCTTTGATGAAAGAGCCTTAGTCATCTAGAAAATGAGTTTCTGCGGAATTATCGTGAACGTACAACCTTTTCCAAGTAATCTCGCCGTACCTCACTTTGGAGGTTGTTAAATCTAATAGCCTGATTTTTAAAAGTGTGGCACTATTTTAAAGTGAATTATGCGCAGAATATTTAAACGCGCGATAAAAGGAGCCGAGATAGGGTAACTAACTTTGTGGTTGACTTTATATTAATCCTGATTAACATTCCTTCTTGGAAATATATATGTATGTATATAGTCGATCGTACATTAATCGAATTTTCCATAACTCGAAGTGAATTCATTTCACGGGACAGTCTTTTTCGTGTCATGTTTTTTCTATTACTCTATTTTTCTATTACTCTATTTTTCTATAAGTCCAATATTTGTGTTTATTTATTTATTTTATTTTATTTATTTTTATTTATTTTTCAGTAGCTCTTAAACAGCCCATATACGGCCTTTTACAAAGAGCTTTTAACAGTAACAAAGACAAACATACAGAAAAACAACATATATCACAACACCCATGCCCGATGCGGGATTCGAACCCGCGACCTTTGGGTTAGAAGGTACGCGACTGCCTACCTGTCTAACCCATGAGGTTCGACGTAGAGAAATTCCGCTGTTTCTTCTTAACATTTTAAACCTTTTTTACTACGCGATTATCCCTAACTCAAACTTGATGTTAAGCTGCAAGCTAAATTTGTCGTTTATTTACCCATAGCGTATAAAATTTGTGTATGTTATCCTCAAATGGGAGAAATTCGCATATTATACGCCTTGGCCTGATGTGAAAAAGTCTTTTCCCTATATAAACACGTGATTACGTTTCATAAGGTGTTAAATTCGCGCAGCACGGTTTTTCCTTACGCGGTCCTTTCCAAAATCGTACAACCAGCGCTGTGCAAGGGTCTGCAGTACTTGTAAAAAAAAACAGGATTGTGAGATTTTGTGAGAGCATTTTCATTTTAAGATACGAAATGCACGAAGAACGCATTGCACTATTTTCGATGCATGTTGCATAATTCTAGGAAGATCAATGTTATTTGCGATTTAGCCACGTAACACGTAACCGTCGCAGTTGGAATCAAACTTGTAGGCATAATTGACATTTCAGTTGCGTTTCCTAAAGAAGTACAATCTTTTTTTTTTTTTTAATACGTTCGCCTAGAATCCTCCACGATGTCCTTTAATGGAAGCCTCATTGCATTCGGCCCCAATTTCTTCGGTTCCTACCGGTGTAAACGAATTCCGACCATACCATCAGTAACCGATTGCCTCTAATTATGGCCAACCGATCGAAATCGCTCGTTTTCGAAGTTCCGCCGACTGGAATCACCGGCCTCCTGCCGCTGTTACAACCAACTGCGGTAATTTGACCTCACCTACGCCGGTGACCCGCTCTTCCTACCCTCCGCCCCTTCCCTCAACGACCTTCCAAAAGGAAATCACAAGAGGGTCTTGCCTGTTATCAAACTCACGGGGATGTTTTTTTCCCCGATTTGGTCACAAAGGAGCCGGATGCGTGGCTATGGGTTTCATTTGGGCGGTCACCACTGTCCTATACGATCTATTGTCCAGAAATTTCGTTTCTTGAGCCACATACAAGAAAGGGACCGACCTAATGATTTTTACCCCGAAACGGCTGAACAAGGAGTAAGAAAATAATGTGAACTCGTGATTGACCGGCCATCGAAAATCCGGATTTTCGATTAGCCGACCGGAATTTCGATCAACCGGATTTTCCTTCAACCGAAATTTCGATAAAGTGGAATCTTTAAAAAAAAAAAAAAAATTTACTCGATATTTTCTATACTGCATTATATATGGTATTTACTTGTATACCTAAGAAACTGTATTACGCTACATTATTACTTGGATCATAAGCTGATGTTATACACCATCTCCTTATTACATGCTTAACATTTCATTTGTGTGTACTGTGGTGCGTGGGAAATAGGCACATCGGTCATCTGCAGTAAGCCGAACCATCCGTTATATAGGGAATTTAACGAACTTGTTATATTTATATTCAGTAAAGCGAAAATCACGCTTGATTTGTATTTCACCTTGCTGAAAATAAATTTAATACAAGGATCGACTGGAACAGTCGTTGTTCCAGTGAAATAAATACCCGCGTTTAAATTCCAAAATAATCGCTTCCCCATTTATATGTCTGCAACTCCCAAAGCCTCCATCCGTAATGCGCATATAATTGAGGATAAAGTTATTAAATAAAAGGAGTTATAATATATTTAATATTGCACGAAAACAAAAGGTTATAATTACCTCAAGGGCTAATGAGAGAGGTAAAATTTAGTGCCGTTTCGTCTTTTTCATTCGGATTATTTATCCAATTAGCACGTTCGACCGATCTCACAGTTAATTTGCACAAACATTTTTAACGTCACGCCAGGGATAAAATATTAGGTATTGTTGTTTTTCCATAAACGAAAATTATATATAACAGACGGGCACACTAAAAAAAATATTTTCCTTCACTTTCAAATTATATCCTATAATAAGTAGATTGTATTTTCAGATTGAACGAGGCAGGAGAAATAGCATGCTATTTACATATATTACCATCCGTTTCTATTAATGAGGGAGTTTATGCTTGAACAAAGCTCATTATAAATGTCTACTACCCTGAATACATTAATTCATGTATTTTGTATTGCAGTAACTTTTAATAAAATATATCTTCGGGTATTTTAGTTCAGTAATATTGGGATGAAATACGTTCAGAAACAATAAACGTATTGAAGTTAGATTGATGAACATTATTCTTGAGCATATTTTGGCAAATAGTGACCGATTTCGTAAAATCTTCTATGTCCGATTATAGTTGGAATATTAGACATTACCTAGGAGTTTGACGCCCTTATTGAAACATTGATTTATAATGTTACTTTATTATCTCTTGCCGTATTTCTTGGTCACCTCGCCGTACATAATTTGCGAGCGTCGGCTCAGATCTAATTAACCAAACCATCAGCGGATACCAAAGATAATGCTTTTCGGCGTAAATTTGCCATAAATAAAAAGGAAGAATTTTTTTAACGATAACTTTTTTCCTCCAGTTACGCAAAAAGCCTTCCAAATATTGGTTCGAATCGCACTTTTCATCTCTCTTAATTGGTAATAAATATGGATCGCTGGATAATTGATCTCCCCCCTCCCATCACCGTTAGTATGCCGATTTAATGCCTTTTGTCGTAAATTAACCGACGAAAAATGATTTTTTTGTCATTATTTCGCGCTCTTCGAATATTGGTTTCATGTCTAATTGGTAGTAAACGCGGATCGTTAAATAATATTTTTTGTTAAAATAAACCGTGTATCTTCTCTAATATAACCTGTGTATCTAAAGCGCCTATAGATATCGCCGCAACGTAATGATGTTTTTGGTAGTCTCTCGGAAAACGTAATTGAATTATTTAAATTTCCTTTTCCCTATTCTAGGTGCTAGGCGTGTGTGTTGTTTTTTTTTGTGTTTTAGCGATCTATCTTTGTTTGTGTGCGTCTGTGTGTTCTCCCTGGAATCCATTTTCTCCGGGAGCTGAACACTGTGGGAAATTAAAATGTTTTCGTTGAATCGCTCGTCCGTTTCAGAAAGCGGAAATTATTTCGTCAAAACCACACACGGAAGACTTTTAAAGTAATTATCAAAGAAAAACTTCGTATCTTGCTTGGCATTGTGTTTCCTTTTATGGTTTTCGGTGGCCCTTGGATTTACCTAAGCTAAGGGAAAATGCGTAATTTTTTATTTGAATAATAAGGGCCAATGTTTTATCTCTCGGAAATTTTACCTTTTGAGATATTTTTTTTTCGTCCCAATCCGCGAGTTATTCATTCCCGATGGGCGTGGGAGATGAACCTATTCCTCATATATATATTTTTTTTACCCTATCCGAGCACTTTTCCTTTGACCTCGCGCTCTCTCTCTCTCTCGCAGATAAAACAAGAAAAAAACTTTCCAAACTTATTAAATCACCGTAACTTTAAGCTCTCATTTTTTTCCCATGGCCTCTACATTTCGAGTCGGGAAATTTTCCTTTCTCCCAGCGCTAGCTTACGGATGCATTATTTTTTCATCGCTACTTCGCTCACTTTCGCCCTTTCTTTTTTCGAGCACACGAAGAGAGAGAGAGAGAGAGAGGAATGGTATTTTTTTGGCGCGTTACCCTTTTTCAATTTGAGAGTTTTTTTTTTGTTAAACTTAGGAAATTTCGCGTCGATATTTTTTTTCGTTTTTCGATTTTCCACCCTCAATTTCCCCTCTCTCTCCCCCCCCCCCCCTTTTTTTTTACCGGCCGCACCTGTAAAAATCTTCCCGCGTTTTCTACGTCCTGGGAAAAGTAAGAAAATTTTGCACTCTATATGCGAAAGTTAGGGAGAGACTGAGAGAATTAGCATCAATATTAAGTCCATCCCTTATTCATTCGCTCTCTGTAGCTTCCGTAAAATGGCGGAGACATTTCGCTCCAACTCTTCCACTTTCGCTCACTTTTTAAGGGAAGCGCTTCCGTTTCCTCTTTTGTTTTTTTTTAAATTTTCTTCATCGGTGCAATAATCGGAAGATCTTCGGAAATGAATTACAATGCGCCGGTTTATTCGTTATTTTTTTACGAAAGCGAATTGCTCGTGGGTGTAGGGTATTCTTCTAAAAAAAGTCGTTAAAAATAATATTAGCGATGGAAGGCGGGTGTAGTTTTTTTTTTTTAAAGGAACGTTATCACGTTAATTGGACATTAATGCGCCTTCGTTTTCCGAATTGTAAAAAAAAATGTAGATTCGTTTCGCGTTTTAGTCTGGGTCGATTAAAAGTCGTAATTGCGTGGCTATTTTATTTTTTGGCGAATTATTCGCGGTCCCGGAGGCGTATTTATCGACTGTTGACGTAGGGAAAAAATTCGTCTATAACGACGTTTGCGAGAATAAAATTGAGGAAAATGGTTCCATGAGTAGTTGCATAGGAGGGGAGAAGTAATAACGGTTTCCGTCGTAAAAATTTAGTCCGACGATTTTCGCGTATGTTTTTCCCTCGCAAATAATGGCGACTTCGCTTTCAATATTTTAATGTCTCATCACCGGTGCGTAAAAACCGTACGGGTTTTATAGGCCAAGGGAAATTACTCGTCTTCCTTTAAAAAAAAAAAAACGGCTCGCCGCGCGTGTGAGCAATTTTTCTCACAGGTAATTCGTCGTTAACTCGTTTTTATTCGGTTCGATGCATATCGCGGAATTACTAAGTATATTTGCCGTACGGCGTGATGTTTCGTGGTATTTTTATCGACTGGTTTATTTCCCTCACGCGTCGATCCTTGCGGCAAGTATCATTAGCCGATGATACTTAAAAAAAATAAAAGAAGGCTCCCTAGCCTTTTATTTTATCTGTCGGTAAATTTTTAAAGCTTATTTTTACGGCTTGCGATGTGTATTAATCGTTCATTACCTAACGGTACGTAGCATCTTCCACACGATGGTCACGTTTTTAGGCAGCTCTACTGTTATCAGTTTCGAATGGAATATTAATTTAGCATAGATTGCCCTTTTAAAAAAAATATCCTGCGACATTGGGTACGAAATGGTGTACGGAATTTGAGAAACTTTGATCTCACGTATAATAGTTGAAATTAATTCATTTATAAATTAATACCTATTTGTATTTCTAGAATATCACGCTTGGAAATGAATTTTAGATTAACTAGGTGATGTGCGATCATTTGTTACAGAGTTTGTTTTAGGAAATGGAACATTTAAACTTAATTTTTATGCGATTGTACGTACTCATTTTGTTCGGCGCGTTCCCGCATGTGATCTGGGTCACTCATTTCAATGCGTCTAATAGAGCTTGAACTTGCCCATTAATCGATGCTATCGATCATCATCGAAAGCGATATTTTTTTGGCGGGTTCCATTTTTTTCTCGCATCGGGTGAGAATATCGATCGGGTAGTATTCTTTAAAAAAAAAAAAATCAGTCGGATTTTGTAAATTTATCGATTTTTTTTTCTGCTCGTATTAATGCATTCGACGGAGTCCTCTTCCCTGGGGAAATTATCGGTAGCTGGGCGAATATGTTTTTTTTCTCTCTCTCTGTCCAGCGTTGTCTTTTTACATACAATTCGTCCCGGTCGAGGCTAATGGCGTTGCCGCACCCGGCTGCCGTTTATTAGCGCAGGAAAATGAATTTATACGACGCGCAAGTCCGCGATCTCCGTCGGGGATTGGAACAACCTTTTGCGCCTCGTCCAAAGAGTGTTGTTGTCCCCCAATACCCATCACGACGTGTTCAATACCTTTGCCTTTTATAACGCTGTGCAAGTATTCCTTTGTTTCAAAATCCCTGCCCGTTACCTTGGTATTTTTAGCCATTAGCTGTAAAGAGAGGTTGGACGTATGCTTATTCTAGGTACGTAGATGTTTCAGAACTGTAATGCGTTCGGTCGATGTTTTTTGAGGTAATAAAATAAATACAACAAATTAGATTATTTTTCGTGTTACTGCTTCTATTTTTGAGAGTACGATTTTTTTGTTCTTTAAATTTAAAGGGTACTTTATAGTCATACTTGTATTTTTTTTTCGAAGGCTGTCTTTGAACAATTCTTTTTGCTTTCTCCATACATAGTATAGGGAAAATATTGTGATCACGAAAAAATCGACTTCGAGATTTCAACGGAAATACACGTTTTGAGGTCCCTAGAACACGTTTAGACTATTTTCGGAATGATGTGTGTGTGTGCGTGTGTGGATGGATGGATGTATGTGATTTTGGGCGCTCTAACTCAAAAAGTACTTGTCATATTAATACCAAATTTCACATATAACTTTGGTATGAGCACGAAGAGTTGATTAGTTTTTGGACAATACCGGTTAACTGGAAGTCGAGGTTTATTCGAAACCCGATTCGGTTTTTGCGATATTTCTCCGTTAAAACATCATCATTGTACATAAAATTCGATACAAAGGTTATAGAGAATGTAATTTCCTACAACCTTCGTTTGAAACAATTTTCCATAGCCGTTATTGTTTAGGAATTATTTATAAATAATCGGGTTTTTGGTTTCCATCAAATATCTCCATAAAAACGACGTTATTGGTAATCTTCATGAGGACCACAGTTGTAGAGAATAATATTTCTTCCATGTTTTGTTTGAAACAAATTTTCGTAGAACCATCCATTTCGGAGATATTTAACTTATTCGTAATTTCATCTACATCATATCTACATCATACCCTGCAAATCACCAGACTGGTGGGTATACAATATACAGCGCGACCACCATGTAGCGGTGAATTCTGTAAACATATTCAAAATATAATTTACGGCAATAAGGATGACTGTATTCTTTTACGATACGAAATAATAATTTTGCCTTATAATGCTATTCATAATAATTTAAATATCTATATCCCAAATTTGGAGAAAGTCATGTTGGCCACATCAGGTTTTTTTTTATTAGTTTGCTGTGAAACAAGTTAAATTTGTTGAGTCATAACTGGGGAAAACCTCTTGTCCTTTTAAGCTTTCAGTAGAACAAAATGGGGAATCCTTTTTGTTAGGGAGTTATAATTAAATTTTTATGACCCTAATTTAAGAATTTGTAAAATTATAATCGCGACGTATTCGATAAAATATTAACGCCCTCGGTGACGCATGATTTTTCTTCAAATTCGACTATTTTACTCGCAAAAGTTCAGGTAAAAAAAATCCAAACATGGAGTAACATTAAAATTTCCTGCGCAGATGCCCGTTTCTGTATGCGCATTCCGGAAACTTGGCGGAATTCACCTTCGTCCGTTTAATATTGCAATTTGCATAATTGCCGCCATGAATGTAACAGCGTGCTTTTCGCCTAGCGCTATCATAATACCGATCCGCGAAATTTCGCTTCTAGAACGGACTCCATTGTTGCAACTCGTAGTCGTTATTTGCCCATCGATCATGCTATCGAAGCGAAGTAAATAAAAAAAATAGAATTTTAATTCTGATATTGGATTATACCATCCGCACACTATTCCTATGCGTTGCTGTGGACGCGTTAATCAGATATTTGCTCCCGTCGGTCATAAAGTATTCATAAGCCCGCTGAAATATTAATCCAGAAGCGATTCCTAACGTTTGTGTGTGTGCGCGCTTGAGCATTGCCCGCACCGTGGCTCTATTATCCTCTCGTAAAGGGTTTTTGCTGTCGATAGTTTACCTCGCGCCGAGAACAACTGAATGCCGAAAGTTCATCTTTTGTTTGTCACCCCAACCTCCCACTCCATTTTCTCTCCCTCTCTCTTTTCACCTACCTATGCTAAAACCTCTCTTATAGTGGGAAGGAAGAGGAGTTTGGGAGGAGGAGGAGGGACGTTTCCAACCAACTCGAAGCTAGTGTTGCTACTATTCTTGGCAACTTCGACGCCTGGGCCCGTTCGCTGTCCACAACTGCGGTGGGCTTAATCCCCAGATGCACTCCCGGTCTCCCCTCCCTCCCTGCACCTCTCCCGTTTCCTTGGTTCCGCTAGCCCCATCATTATGGGTGGTACTCCTCTTGTGCACACACACACACACACACTCTCTCTCTCTCTCTCTTTGCACCTGCATCCGATTCTCTTTTCGTTTAAGACTCAAGGAGAATGCGTTCGGCCGACTCTAAACGAAAGAAAAAGATATTTCCCGTCTTGCGAAACGTACTCTGTTTTTTTACCCTGCTTCTCTTCTCCGTTTAAGCGTTAAAATGATCATCCTTTTGTTGATCCTATTTTTTTCATAGTCTGTTCGGAATCCTTTTTAAACTGTTACTTTTACTGTCTCTCTCTCTCTCTCCTTTAGGGTTAAATGTAAGGAGGGACTATGTAGTCTCACTTTCGCCCTAAATAAAGTCGTTTGTCTGTCTGTCCCTTTTTTCCACCTGCACCTTTTTGCGTGTTTGGCTCCGCGCTCTGATGGTTTTCTCCCGCGATAATTTGCTCCCTTTCTTTTTAACTATGTTTTTCGTTAAAATTTTAGGTGGTAACTAGTGCAGGTCCCACGCCGAGGGAAAAATTCTGTAGTCGCTGTAGTCTTTACATTTTAGTGTGTGCTGAGCGTTCTGCGAAAAGCTTTCGTTAACGTCCTTAGCGTTTTAAAAAATGCTTTTAAAATCCTATACTCAGTAGGAATTAAATGACTTAGAATTGGCTTATTGTGTCGGTTTTTATGAACTTAATTGATTTACATTCTACCTCATTTTTAAAAAAAAAAAGGAATTCATAGGCTTTCTACTAAATCTTAATTTTGACGTAATGGACCACCTCGATGAATACAAGTTGGCGCCACCTTTATATCTTTGGTGAAAATATTGATAAATGCTGAAAATTTTCAAATTAAGTCGAAAGACAGACAAACGACTTTATTAATGACGAAATTGAGACTATATAGTCCCTTCTTACACTTAAACCTACGTTAATAATTTCAAATGAGAACAAAAAATAATAACATATACACATACAAAAACATTGGCAGAAAACAAAAACCTGAAACTAAACAAAAGAAAAATAACACAAGAGATCCAATTACAGATTCGGAAACTTCTCCAAAAAAATATGAAGTATTTGTGGTAAAAACCTAGGAAATGTGACTACGTTTGTGTGATTGCATGCCAATTATCATCACACTCCGTTAAGAGGCGTGAAATTTTGCGCTTTTCCGATTCTGAGCCTGTAAGCGCGATTACGGTTTTCTTTACTTTTCTAAAAAAAATAACATCCTTTCAAGCGATAGAAATTCCAGCCTCTTGTCTTATTCTAACCTACTTCAAAATGCAAATAAAACATCAGGAGAGGACCGACAAAATCAATTTATCTCTTAGGCGCATGTTTTCATTCTTTTAGCCCTCTCTTTCCTCGCGAATCAATAAATGTTGCAATGGAAGGTTTCCCATATTTACAATTTCGCCGTAGTCTCCAAATTGAATCGTCAGAACACATTTCGTTTTTTTTTTAATAGCGTGATACTACTATCTGTTCAGTTATTGTCACGTTTCACAGCCTCTCTTTCGTCGGACTTTTCTTCGCTAATTATTTTTTTTTTGCAACGCATCGACCCTTTTAAGTTCGTCCACACGACGAAAGCGAAGGAGAATTCACGTCCAGTCATCCGAATCGATAGCTACATATATCTAGTAGGTGTAATAATCGGGCCTCTCGGAATCCGTTGAGTTAATGCATCCCGCCACTTGATCGTTTATAACGGGCTGGTTATGTAATTCCTTCCATATCGAACTTGGCAAATTCCGAGACAAGATCGAGGCGGAATTTCGGAGCAAAACGGTCGTTACTTTTGCCGTTTGGAGCATCGGTCGATCGATCGAAACGTTTTTCGCATTGCGATCTTCGTATTTCGCCTGGTTTAACGCGAAAAACATCAATATTCGAGAGAGAGAGAGAGAGAGAGAGGGGGGAGGGAGAAAAGCAAAGTGGACTTCTTCCCTAGTCTCATCCTCCCGTCATTTTATACATGGGGTATATTATCCGTTATCTCATTCATTCTTCCACTCCCCCGCGCTGTCTCCTGGTTGTCTCGCAACCCATCCTGTTGGCCATATTCCCCCCCCCCCCCCCCCCCCTTCCCCCCCTCCCAACAGCTTCATCCTCTACTCCATCAATCCCCATTTCCTCGCCGTTTACCCTTGATCCCATTTTGAATCCAGACAGCGTTCTGCATCGGAAGGCTACCTGCAGTTATCCTGCCGTATATATTTTTTTAAAAACCTCCTCCTAAACAGTCCTACAGAACACACAAGGAAGGAAGGGAAAACCTCCACAACCCCATCATCGTCTCCGGTTTAAAGTTAGAAAATAAGAAAATAATAATAATAAAAAAACACCCCCCCCCCCCGGCAATGCGACTCGAACCCTATTTTTTTTTCCTCCTCAACCCCATCTGTACCAAACACGGCTCCCTTCGTTCGAGGGAGAGAACGAGGTCGTCCATAAAAGACGCCATTACACCCTGGGGGTGGCCTTCAGGAGATGGAGGCAGAAAGAGGTAAAGCTCGCTTGGTGGGCAGGTGGAGAGAAAGGTTATTCTTTTTTTATTTTCAAAGAGGGAATCAAGGAGTGGCGAAGTAGTTTAGGGACGTAAAGTAGTAAGGGACGTATGGTAGTGAACTTTAATATTAAAGGTGAAATACACACAGATCATAATTTGGCGTATTTCACTCGGTGCATGTTAATTCTCTTGTGTTATTTTTTCGCACAGTGAGATTAAGGTGAAGAACATATTCTCAAATGAAAGGAGCTCATGTAGTAAATCTATTCCTGGGTTGGAATTCAATTTGCTTAGCATATATATACATACACACATACATATATATATATATATTTTTTTTTTTTCGTGTATCGTCAGAACCCCCAGCGGCTCTTCAATCTAGGTAAGTGTCAACTGGGCTTCCTCCAACACCTTGTTGCCACCTTTATTATTACCTTTCCTTTTCTTTAAGCATATATATATATATATATATGGAAGCGTGTTGGGAATAATTTTTTTTATACACGAACAGATGCGGGGATAATTTCGTAGCCAGAAATAATGTTTAGCGGTTGCTCGTTGTTAGTATGCGAAATTTATGTTGTTGCCGACACGAAAAATAGCGTGATTTTACTTTACAAAGTATTTGTGCCTCAAAATGTGTCGTTTGCGAGTCTGAAATCGTATACGTTATACGACGAGTATACTCGTCCGATGAAGTATTCATGGGATTACTCAATGATTAATGTATAGAAAACTCGCTGAAAACATTTATCCCGATTGTGTACAATATTAATGGTCCATCCAAACTAAAACAGAACTTGGATTTATTATATATTTCGAAACAACGGAGGAAGTTATCTAAATAGGGGAGGGATCCCAAGCGTCGTCTCTTATCATCCAAGGAAGTTACTTTACAATACAACATCATCACGTATGTTTCAGACTCCTAGTGATTTTGTTGCAACTACTGCAATATTGTGAATTTATACTACTCTCTTCTGCATGTTAATTACCTTTCGGGTTTTAGCGTTTTAAACCTGCATCCTTCGGCTTCTCCCCTCAAGTCCCCTTTGGCTTCGTCTACTACTCTACCAGGGAGTGTTGTATGTGTGTGTGTGTGTTTGGAGAGAGAGGGGGAGGAGGGTGAGGAGAGAGGGCATTTTGGTTGCCGCTGTGGGCAGAGCCATCTGTTCCGTCGACGTTGTCATTAATGATGCCATTAAAAGGGTTGGTTCTCTTATTTCGTTTCTCTTTTTTTTTTACTTTTCTCCGTCCCTTCTCGCTCTCCGCTCGTCTGCCCTACCCCCCTCCCCCTTTTGCATATCTGCGTTTTTCTCTCATTCTTCCACTGCGTCGTAACATAAATTATTCCCTCCACGTAGCTTTTTTTTGCATGTGCAAGGGGGAACGAGTTAATGCATTTGCAGACGTTCTTGTCGTTTAGGCAATGAAGGAAAATATTTTCGCTTCTATTTCTCTCTCTCTCTCTCTCTCTCTCTTCGGTGCTAATTAAGATTTTTCTTTTATTTTTACGTCGTATTCCTTATCAACTAGGCCTTTTTTATGCTTCACTTTAAGTGCGGGTCGTGTTACGAATTATGAATGCCCTCGTGAACACCATGGTGATTATTTTATTTATGATTCTTTCTTCGTAATTTGCATCGAAATGACGTTTAGATGCAACTGTTTTCATGGTGAATGTTAAAATCATATTGTATTAATATAGTATGCAGGGCCCTAGGGACCACTTTTGGCCCCCTGAGCAGAGGAATTTTTGGCGCCCCAAAATGATCTAATAAAATGATAAGTGCGTATTTTTAAAGAGGTATTTAACTGAAATAAACAATCATTTCTTTTAAGAGTTATTTTTCAGAATTTACTAGCGGCAAACATTGATTATGTCATTGATATCTATATCTTTAACAGTTTATTCAATAGATAAGATGGCTAGACCAAAAAGTATTTCTTAGTTCATTGATGACCGTATGTAATTTTTGATCAATTTCAATTTACTGAAATAACGCTCTCCAGTTGAAATTGCCGTGGCAAATGTCATGAAAATTATCAGAAAATTTTCCATATTAGGAATAAATTCCAATATTTCTTTCTGCGTAATTTATACACTTTTTTCGAAGGGTAGTAGTTTTTCAAACTGCATACTTCTTCGATTAACTCGCGTTCATCCACATTGTTTTTATTACCTAGTAGCAGCATTTTCACACGAATTTATCATTTTATCTTCGGTCATATTATGTAAAGCACAAATTAAAATGTTCTGTTGTTTCAGGTATTGAGGGTGCTTCAGTTTCCATCGTGTCATGAAATTTCCTTTTTCTTTTTCTTATTTTCGAGAGCACATAAGGTATTCCTTTTTCATCACAAAATTTCTTTGCCTATTCCATATACTCTTCCAGTCTTGACGTTGAACTTTTTATGTCTGGTACCAAATCGCAGATCATGTCAACGGATAGAGATCCACAGTTACATCGGCACCCTGAAGAGATTTAGTGAGGTGGTTGATCTTCTGGAGACATTCGTCCCAAAATAACAAGAAAATATAAATATCTGTTTTAGCAAAATGCATTTATGTTCGTTATTTAATTTTATTACCACCGTATAAACTTCCTTCAATTGTAACCCCAATGAATTAGCAGAATTTTCTCTTGATGACCATCATGTTGTGCCATGTTTTTCCAACGTCACCTTTAAGACATCTATTAGTACAACCGATCTCGATGTGGAACCAGCGAAATAAAGGAACACTTTCTATAGCTTTGCAAAAAATTCCCTAATTTGACGGTTAGTTTTTTCAATGGAACGATAACAAGCTAAATTAAGTACGTGGTATGAAACGTGCAAGAGGGTTATGTTTGCAACCGTTTAATTTACCGGTCATATCAGGAGCATTTTCATACGATTGAGCTTTCCTATTTGGTAAATCTAGTCCATCCTGTTCCAACTTTTTCATTACTTCTGACGTGATTTCGTCTCTCTTTTTCGATTTGATCAATAAAATAAATAAATAATTACTTTCTTATCGACAACTTGGGCAAAAATTCTGCTCGGCTAATGCAGTGCGATAGGGATCACACATTTTTGGGTACGAGGATAAATAAAATAAATTACATTCAGATCATAAAGAGTAGAGGTAGCCTAAAAGCCGCCAGTTATGTTTGCACGCGTTCATCTATGACTTGGTACAGTCATGGCCCTTCAGCTGAACCTCAGGTTGGCCATTATAAGTTTCGAAGAGATCGATAAAACAAAATTGTAACCACATTTTATCAAATGTATAATAAGACTTCTATTTGGCGCCCCCTTACGAAACTGCACCCTGGGAACGTGTCCCTGTTGTCCGGCCCTCACTACGGCTCTGATAGTATGCAAATATTTATTTTTTTGCGTATATCAACGAGCTGTTTTATCATAACAGGAAATTTATATTTTTAAAATCTTAAAGTTAATTAATCCATCTGTTTTTATTTGCGGGGATTTCAGGATTGGTTTGCGAATGACGGCTTTTTTTAAGCTATCGATGAATGTAAAAGCGTCCGCCATGCTTTATGTGATTTTTATGAGTGGGATGGTCTCAATTAAGATATTTAATAAATCAAGCCTTTTATAACTAAAGTTCGAGAAAGATATATCGAACTCATCTTTGAAATCGAAATGAAAACTGTTTCTCCAGCAGTCAACCTCATTTTTACGTTCTCCATAGTATAGAAAAAGTATTGTTTTCATGAAAAAAATCGACTTCGAGATTTCAACGGAAATACAGGTTTTGAGGTCCCGAGAACACCTTTAGACTATTTTCGGAATGATGTCTGTGTTTGTATGTGATTGTGGGCGCTCTAACTCGAAAAGTACTTGCCATATCATTACCAAATTTCATATATAACTTTGGTATGAGCACGAAGAGCTGTTTAGTATTTGGACAATACCGGTTAACCGGAAGTCTAGGTTTATTCGAAGCCCGATTCGGTTTTTGCGATATTTCTCCGTTGAAACATCATGATAGTAAATAAAATTCGATACAAAGGTTATAGAGAATGTAATTTCCTACAACTTTCATTTGAAACAATTTTCTATAGCCGTTATTGTTTAGGAATTATATATAAATATAAGGTTTTTTGGTTTCCGTCAAATATCTCATTAAAAAACGTCGTTATTGGTAATCTTCGTGAGGACCAAAGTTGTAGAGAAAAATATTTGTTCCACGTTTTGTTTGAAACAAATTTTCGTAGAACCTTCCATTTAGTAGATAGTTAACTTATTCGTAAATTTCCATTATCCGGCGACACCATGTAGCGGTGAATTCTGTAAACATATTCAAAATATAATTTACGGCAATAAGGACGACTGTATTCTTTTACGATACGAAATAATAATTTTGCCTTATAATGCTATTCATAATAATTTAAATATTGGCCACATCAGATTTTTTGCTATTGTAGTTGTTCATGGTAATGTATTTTGAGACATATTTTACAGGATTTTGTTAACATACGTAGGAAATTAACTTGGAAAGGACTCACAAAGTAGGACTGAGGTAATAATTCAAAAATTTGCTTATTTTAAAAACACGTTTCCAGGCATCGAGGACAAAATTACGTTTGTTCGAACTGAAAACTGTTTCTCCAGCAGCCAGCGTTTTTGTTACCATTGTAATTTTTCGTGGTAGTGTATTCTGAGGCAACTATAATGGGATTGCGGTAAATTACGTAGGAAATTAACTTGGTAATGGATTCACAAAGTGGGGTTAAAGTAATAATTCAAAAAATTCGCTTTTTCTTTAAAGACACGTTTCTCGGTACCGAATATAACATTACGTCCGTACATGTTTGCAAGAGTCCTCTTTGTGCTTCGTTAGGTTTTATCCCGAAAGAATTCGATCGTTTGCGTATGCGTATGCGTGTGTTAGTGCATCCTTCAGTTATCCAAACTGACCTTTCTCTCCTCCAAACCCACTCTCTTTCTCTCGGAAGCCTTTCCGCGAAAGCGTCGGGACCCCCGCTCCGCTTTATCGATTCCTCGCAATATGTCGGTCTCCGCCTTCGCGTGCCTCAGCGATATCGCCTCTCCTATCGCTTGCCTTTATCCGCATGGGTCGCCGTACTATTCAAGTGGGTCTGCCCGAACCCCGCGCGGCTATTAAGCGAAAGGTTTTATTTTTAATCGGAAGCGGGTTTTGAGCTTTTGAGAATAAAATGACGAAGGACCCTAGAGAGAGAGAGAGAGAGGAGATGGAGAGAGAGATGGAGGGAGAAAGAGAGCGGGAGAGAGAGAAATGGAGGGAGGGAGAGGGTGGGATGGGAGGGAACAGGTTTCCTTTTGAAGAAATGCGTACCAAATAATGTCCTCTCGAAATTTTGTTTTTATGTTATTTTTTATGAGTTTTTTAGAGGCGTGCGCTATCGTTTTTTTTTAATTTAGCGCCCGATTCGACGAGATGAAAGCTGTATGCATTTCTCTCTGTTTGCGAAAGATGGGAATTCCAAAGATGAAAATGAAATCGGTGTAGTTTTGCTTTATAGTTATGTTTTTGAATGAATTTTTGCAAGGTCTTAGTGAGTGTATTTTTTTAAATTTAGAATTTAGGGCTAAAATGATCATTTTTTTATTACATCGTCACGGAATAGTTCACGAATAGTTCTTTTAGATCGAAGACAGTTTCACTCGCTTCTCTCTCTATACGTGTATCTCTCTCTCACTCTGTGTTAACAGCAATGTAACTTCTCTGCATGCGCCATCAGCTCCAAAGCCCAAAATGGGTCGGAAAAATTCGCCTGTTTAAAATTCATTCGACGAGTTTCTGCAGTGTTAAATAATATTTCATATTAAAAAAAAGCGACGAAATACCAGTTCGACAGGAAATCTTAATACTCTTTTGTGCATTTATTAATATTCGGGTCGGATGTGAAGAAATGACCCATTTTCTCAGAGTTGGGTCGCCTTTATCTTATATTTTTTTCAGAGTCGTGCATTTCACTCGAGTCTTTTATTTTATCCTCTTCCCTCACCCTTTGCCTTACCTCATAATTACTCCCTTATCTCAACGCGAGCCTTGGAAAGTTTTTAAAAGTCACCCGAGCATAATTCTGGTATAATCCGATTGAGATCCAGGTTATTACTTTAAATAATTTATTTTCCGGGATTGTTATTTTTGCCTTCGCGCAAAAATATGAGTTAATCAGATGTATTCCTTTGTTCAATAAAACTCGTTTTGGTTATTATATATATACGATTAATTTATCGGTTTATGTTATTTTTATAGTTTTATATATGTTTCTCATTACATGATACGCGTTTTAGTTTTTAATGTTTGACAATTAGGTGTAACTTGGACGGGTTTTAAAACAAAAGCATCGCCATTGTTTCGTAATCGTTTTTGATACCTTCGTTTCTGTTTGTTTGTAACTGACATAAGGAGGCATGTTAGCAATAAAATTCTAGAACGCAAAAAACGTGCGAAATTCACCTAAAAATAATGCAGGACATTGAACGATATTTTTATGACACGTATATATCGTTACTTACGCGGTATATATTATGTTATAATTTTTCATAGAAAAACTCCTCGCCTTTTGAAATGTAGCGGCCCTGCTTATAAATTACCTAACGACTCAACCTCAGATATTTTTATGAGTATTTTAGGCTCCGGATGACGTTGTTGTCCACGACACAAGGTAGGGGGTCCTTGCGAATAATTTTATTCATAAGTTCGCAATATGTGCCTTAAAATTTAAGTTCTCTTTGTTCCGTTGCGTCGCTGAATAATGTCGGTTTCTGTAATTTTCTCCGTCGTTTTTTTTTCCCAACGGTTTATTTGACGGCAGATAATATGTCCTTCGCGGCGTTTAGTTTTCAGGCGTTCTTAACAGCGGCTATGCATATTCCATTTTCTCCCCAGTATTTCGCCTCGGACTAATTTTCGCCCACTTCTCCTCCAATTACGAAACGTTTCGCGCCGCCGTACGTGACTCAACTGTTTACATTATCGAGGAAAAAATATCATCACGACGTTTCTATCTTCTTCTCTTCCTCCCCTACCCCCTCCCCTCTCCCTCCCCTCCCCTCTCCCTTCCCTCCCCCTCCCCTCTCCCTCCCCCCTCCACCTTCTCGCAATTTTGGGGTGGTCTCATCACTTTAATTCTTCCCGCTTTTAAAACCTTTTCCACACCCAACTATCCTTTAATTCCGCGACGAAAAAAAAAGAAAATCGGGTAATTTTTGCTCCGCGCGTAAGCTTCATGTCCGTATTCGTTATTCCATTTTGCTTATCCTCGTACCTTCGTTTATTCTCTCCCATTCCACCTATCCCTTTATCCGTTTCCCTGATCCTTTCTCCATAATCAAACACCTTCCACCTCTCTCCCCCTCTCCCTCTCTCTCTCTCCCTCTCTCTCTTCCTCTCTCTCTCCCTCTCTCTCTCTCCCTCCCTCTCTCTCTCCCCCTCCCTCTCTCTCTCCCTCTCTCTCTCTATCCCCCCTCTCTCTCCCTCTCTCTCTATCCCCCCTCTCTCTCCACCCTCTCTCTCCCTCTCTCCATTTCAATCTCCCATTCTCTTTTTCGCCTCCCCTTTTACTAATTTCCTCGCAGTCAACGTTTCGTTGGTTTTAGCCATGGCGTCTCCTCGAAAAGCTCATTGTTGGCTCGCCCTCTTCAGCTAACCGAGTCTTAATTCATCCCCATTCTAATTTCGTCTTCTGTGTACTCAAGTGACACTGCAGGTTTATATACATCCATTGCCTGGCTGACTACGTACGCTTCCTCCCTTTGGCCTCGTATTTTTCACCTCACCTCCCCAAGGTTTTTTTTTAGAAGTAGTTTCCTTAACGATTTCTGGAGGGCGTTGAGTTCTTTTACTATGTACGGGAATGCATTAGTTGCGTTCCACGTTGTTTTGTTTTTTTGACAATTTGTTTTCTCTAGCCCTGAACTATCATTCAACCGCGTTTTGCTTTATTATTTTCGTGCGTTCGATTTCTTAGCGAGAGGCGTGAGAAGAGCAGAAACGAGATATTTTTGCGTCCCATCCAATAAAAAGTAATCCTACCTTCCGGTAGGTTTTAGGCTTACACTACCAAAATCTTGGCTATCCAAAGCCTTTCACTTAAAGTTCTCATACCCCAATCCTTCTTTTAATGCATATATAATATACCTTTTCCTTTCCTACCTTTTTCCCTCTTTCGGCAAGGTTTTAAAATTACGTCCCACTCTTAATTATAGTGTAAAGTACACAATTTTATCTCACAAAACTAGTTTGTTTACAATGTAAAGGTAAAATAAAATGTACAAAATTTACTTTATAAAATATAACGATGCTTTAAGGTTAAAATTGCGATTTGTCGCGTGACCTAAGTGTGCCTTAGGCTGGTGCCTCGCATGCCCCGGATCAGCTTTTTCAGGTATTGCTTTCTAATTATTGTCTTCTTGGTTTGTTAACAAATACTAACCAATTTATCGGAACGGAAGACGACTATTTTTTCGTCCAGCTGCTTGAAAGGAAAAGCGGTTAACACGGTGTGAGCTATTCCACAAGTTATTCTTAATTGTTTCCCTAGCCGAAATTGCAATCGTTTGCATTCGGTTAATTTTTATCAGCGTATGTTAACGAACAATTCGGTGGGAATTTGCGATATAGACGGCTGCCTTCCTCGCCTAGCCCTTTTCCCGGCACTGGGCGTGGGCATCGGAGTGAATTTATTTAATTTTTTTTTTGCCTTAACACGAAGAATTTTTATGCTTCGCCTGTTTCGAGTTTTCCGATCCTTTCGATTCGTTTAACGTGAAACAAGAGTGTTTTCCGGCCGTTAGCGTGAAGGAAGGGGGGGGGGGCGAAATCGTGACGACCATCTCGTTTTTGTTTCGTTACACGCGTAATGTTCAGTTTAATTCGTCAGTCGATATCGAGTGTCTCGCATCGATGTTCGATTCCTCCTCTCTTAATTATCGAATATCGCGGGCCGATTTTTTTAATGTTATTACCGTCTTGCTTCTTCGCGAGAAATTTTCGAGTATTTCCTTCTTCTAACCACTTTATGAGCGTGGTTTATTTTTATCTCAGTTTTCTCGATTTTTCTCTCTCTCTATTTTGAGTGCGTGTATCTCTCAAGATAGCTGGATAAAACAAATGTTGACATCGCCTGTGATGTTTTTAGCAGTATTGTATTAATATAAATTGGCAAATAATTTTTCTACCGTGGATTTTTGCCAACGAATTCTATCGGACTGACATTTATGTATCTGTATTCTTCAACTTCTCGCCCCAAAAACGCGCTACCTATTTTAAGTTATCGCGTGAAACCTAATGACCATATAGTAACTACCCATAACCTTTAAGCCTTTATAAAGTAGCTGTAATCCCATTGCCATCTGAACGGGGGACATTTTATTTGGTAAATGCATGCCCATTTTCACACAAAACCAACGTAAGATGCGGTAACGACGCAAAAATTGAAAATTTTTGTCCTGTTATGATGTATTAGTGCTTAAAAGGATTCGTATCGAATTATTTTTCGTTGGCAATGCCAACTCCACTTCCTTATAAAGCGGCAAAACGGCTGCGCATTTCACTTGCTATACATCCATTGAGGTATACCTCGAAAGCGGCTCCTTTTTTATCCTGAATAACATATCTGGTCCTATCAACCACTTAGCTTCTAAAGGAATTATCTTGATTTTTCCACGCGACTTATTATTTCAGAGTTTCTTTTAATTTTTGGACGATTGATATCGCAGGTTTGACTGAAGCTTATCGCTAAGAGAGGTTAACACGTTCAGCATACGGGAGCAGGAACAAAAATACGTCGGCCTAGAGAAAACAAAAGAGAACGAATCGCGTAAATCGTAACGTTTATTCTCTCCGAAAAAAATTTAGTTCTTTTGTTTTCTCTCTCGAAAGTCGAACGAGGTAAGCTCTCCGAGAGGGGAAATGCAACGGTTATTTTATTCACGGCAATCCCGTCGCAATGACGGTATTTTTTCCCCCCTCGGGGATGCTTGCCGAGAACGGCAGAAAAAAATGAATGGATAAATACGCCCGGAATGGTCAAAAGGCGTAAAAACAAAGAGAAACGAAAACAGTTAGAACGACAGGTAGTTGTCAATTCGATCACGCAAACATGGAGGGGTACAAAAAGGAACAACAATTGGAGTGGGAGGTAGAGAGAGGGGGAAGTGAGGGGGAAGGAGGTAAAGAGAAGGATTGAATAAGGTCGCTCGTGTTGAGTAAAAGCGGGAGGGAGGTCCTATTTATGAAAAAAAAATTAAAAGGTGCCTCGTGGAAACCTTTTGAGAAAGGGGTTTCCTCTTACCTTTTCACACGAAGGTGAGGCTGTGTGTGGAGTTTTGTGTCTCGTTCGCATGTGTTCCGTGACTCCTTTAAGGGAAGCGATAAGAGGCTAGGCTGGAAGGAGTTAGAGATGGTGGAGATTGTGAAGCAAGCAGGGAGAACTTATATTTCCTTTTTACCTCCTCTCTCTCTGCTCTCTATTTCTCTCTCTCTCATTCTCCCTCTCTCTCATTCTCCCTCTCTCTCATTCTCCCTCCTGGTTTTACCGCATCCCTCTCCTTTACACGTATACTTTCTCTCTGTCTTACTCCTTTCTCTCTCCTCCCTCTAAATAATTCTTCGCCCACTGCCTGTCTCTTTTTTTCCTCCTTCCTTTCTCTCTCTTCCACCCTCCCACTCTTTCTTCTACTCTCTTTCTTTCACTATATCTCCCCCACTCTTTCTCCCTTTCCCTCATTATCTCTCACCCGTTCTTCTCCTCTCTTCCATTCTCTCCCTTTATGCATCTGTTCCTCCCCTTTTCTCTCATTTCTCTCTCTTTCCTTCCTCTTTCCCCTCCCTTCCCCCCTCTTTCCTCCCTCTTTCCTCCCACTTTCCTCCCACTTTCCCCCCTCTTTCCTCCCACTTTCCCCCCTCTTTCCCCCTCTTTCTTTCTCCCCTCTTTCCCCCTCTTTCTTTCCCCTCTTTTCCCCTCTTTCTTTCCCCTCTTTCCCCCTCTTTCTTTCCTCCCTTTCTCCCCTCTTTCCCCCCTCTTTCTTTCCCCTCTTTCCCCCCTCTTTCCCGCTCTTTCCCCCTATTTCCCCCTATTTCCCCCCACTCCCTTTCTGTCTCATTCTCTCACTTTTACTTTCCCCCTCTTTTTCTCTTGCTCCCTACCTCTCCTTCCATTTTCTTTCCACCCTCTCTCTTTCTATCCCTCATTTTACCCCCCATCTGTTCCTCTCTCTCTCTCTCTCTCATTCCTTTATCTCTCCCCCTCTTTCCTCCTTTGTCTCTCCACCTTTATTCCTTTATCTTTTCCTCCGCTCTTTCTCCCTGCATCTTTCTTTCTCTCTGCCTCTCTCCCTCTTTCTCTCATCCATCATCACCTCTCTCCTTTCTATCTCACTTCACTCCCATTTATCCGTCTACATCTCTTTCACTCCCTCTCATCCTTTCTTCATTCCTTCAGAAGCTCTTGCTCCTTCCGAAAAGGTCTAACCAGTCCAGATTCCACGCGAGGGAACGAAGGCGCTCTCTTGGTCGCCTCTTTCTACCCAAACGCGTGTGTGTGTGTGTGCGCGCGCGGTCTAGGACAGAGATAAGTGTGGGGAGAGACGAAATGGTTGGAGAGGTGCCGGATTTTTTTTCGGGTCCGCGGCAAGATTGCGGAGAATTTTTTTCCCTCCCATAGACTCGATGGTTTTGGTCGCGCTGTAAGTATTTCCTCGTCCGCACGCGCCATAAAAGGTCGAGGGGTTAGAATAAAGGATATGTTTTTTTTCCTCAGATTTTCGGATGGTCGATTTACTGATAATACAGACAATCCCCGAGTTACGTAGGGGTTACGTTCCTGAATACGCTACGTAACTCGAATTATACGTATGTCGGAATTGCATATACTACGTAAACTTAACATAATTACACTCTAGCGTAATAGTTTATCGCTGCTTCTTCGTTGTACTACCGCCGCTTTGTTCTTGCGATAGGCGTTTGCCCGACATGGCTGCAATGAAAATTAACTTAAAATGTGCATAGTTAAAGAACACACACGTTAACAACACGAGATAGATAGGTAATCGTCTTTATATTCAGGGCGAAATTGAGACTACTAGGTCCCCTCTTCCATTTAATCCGACGTTACAAAATACATATTACATGAAAATATATTCAAATAGTCAAATGAAGATGAGAATAATCACAATAAAAACAGTGACTGGGTGTGAATATGCATATTCAGGAAAATTCTAACATAAAAAGACTAGATAATTGTGGGAAAACCTAGGAAGAACCAGGCTTGGCCAACCTAGTAAAAAACCACGCAGGAAAACACCCACGAAGGGAAGGGGGGTTAAAAAAAAACCTGCGAAAACCCTAGATACATAAAAGAACATAAATTTACATATACACAAATGCAAATATAAAATGTTATTTACAGATTTAACAAAAAAAGATATATATGTTCTTAAAAAATAAAAATTACTTTCTCATATACGAAGTGTACTGAAAAAGTATTGTAATCGCGAAAAAATTCGACCTCGAGATTTTGATGGAAATAAACCTTTTAGGTGTACCTGAGTCCGAAAAAGTGGATGCCGTCTGTCTGTGGGTCTGTCCGAAGCGGCTCTAGAGCCTAAACGGTAGAGCAGAAATGAATGAAATCTCGTACTTAGGCATTTTATCATACAGAATAGAAGCTTTGAAGAAATGGTTGGCATTGCTCAATAATTAAGGGAAGTTTATTCTAGCTATCTTTAACAACAATGTGACTTTCTTAAAAACGACTACAACGATTTTGATCAAATTTCGTACAGTTACTTGAGTTTACGTCTGAAATAATACTACATATTTCATTTTTCTCAGAGAATGAATATAAGGCTAGTTTATTATTGGGCAACTTTAATAACAATTGGATTTTCGAGAAAAGGCTCACGATTTTCGTCAAATTTCGTATAGTTATTTAAGTTGATGTTTATAGTCATTCTACATAGTTCATATTTTTCAAAAGATAACTAAACGACGCATTAGTATTTGAGAAAGTTTGTACAATGTATGCTGTACCGATTTTTAAATTTCACCCCTGGAATTAAATTTTTACCTGGCAAAATGGACTCGTGGGAAACTCTTCGCTTGGACGATAGGTGGAATTCGAGTGTTATGGAAAATTCATGTTGCGATTGCAACACGCTATCACTGTCAATGGAGAATAAATATTTGAGCGAGTTCGGTCCGTCTCTCTCCGTTTAATTTAATGATTGTTCTTCCACTTGCTTCTCGCGAATAATTTCGGAAAATATGGCTCTAGGTAAAAAAAATAATGCTTTGATTTCAGTGGTTTCTAAAAAAAGTATGTGAAATACAGAATGCGGAGAAAAGGCATTAATAGGTGTGTCACGATTCTAAAAACGTGCACGCTTAAGTGCACGCATCGCCGCCAATAACTATCGTGTGCATTTAAGGTAAACGCGTCATGTGTTTTGCGTTTAAATTTTTTTCGTCACTCATTTAATCCCCAGAAATGTGAGGAAATTCGTGCCCAATGTTGGAGTTTTCGTCGCTTTATTTTTTTTTCGTTAAATTGCGAAAAAATGCGGCAGTTTGATCGCCCGCGTTGATTCCTTTTTTTGTTTTATATTTTCACCGTCCTGGATATTTATTCAGTTAAATAATAAATAAATGAATGAAATTCACGCTAGCAGCGAAAGAAATTAAAATTCAAAAATCTTGTATTGGCGTCGGCTCTCTCTCTTCAAAGCAGCAACTGGAGCGCGTAATTTCCATGTTTTCCGCGAATATCTCTCCCTTTAAATAAATGTACATATATATGAAGATAAAATGAACAGATTGGGTGAAAAACGAGGAAGTACTACGAAGAATAGGAGAGAAGCGAACGTTTATATAGACTATCAAAAAGAGGAAGGCGAACTGGATTGGGCATTACATGAGGAGAGAGTGCATGATTAAAGTAGTGCTAGAAGGAAAACTGGATGGAAAAAGAGAAAGAGGTAGGAAAAGGTTTCAGCTGATGGACGACTTGAAAGGGAAAGAGAGCTATCAAGACAGAAACTGCGGAAAATAGGAGTATATGGAGAACCAAGTTTAACCGTGAATGATCAAGGACCTGTCTACGGACAGACTACCTATGATAAGTATGATGACACATATATGCATGCGTACATAAATACATATACATCCGATCGCGCGCGCGACATATTGCCATTAGCTTGCGATCTTCAATTGTTTGGAGTGTTCGTCGTTTCGATTCCGAGAATATCGATCTTTATAAGGGGAAAAGAACGCCACCAAGAAAACCTTTTTTCCAAAGTAATGAGGGAGGCGGTGTCATTTAATTAAGCGCCAAAATTATAACATAATTTAAGAAACTGGACGTCTCCTCTCCCCCTACCCCCGTTTCATTACTCCCGATTCTTTGATCAAGATATTAATTATCTTCTAATTGGTTTCCATCTTAGCGGGAAAAATTGATTAATATTCTTTGTTCAGTTAAACCTACTTAATAGGACCTTTAAAATAGCAGATATTTCAATGGACGAAAAGACTTTCGTGTGTACATAGGCGTTTTTGAGTGCTACAAAAATGTTAAAGTCAGCGTTGATGTGTGTGTTATTAACCATTTTGTTACAATAAAGAATACACCGTGTTTAATGTTAAACAAGCAGTGATTATGTCGCGGTATACACATAGCGATTAGGTAAACAATATTTAGTTGCTCAAATTAATTCATAGGTATAGAATTTTGCATCTGCTTTAGTGGCTGGGATTCTGAACGCTTAAAATCGATCTGTTAGTTTTGTTTTTTGATTCTTTCTGCATAAAAGGTACTAGCTTCAAGTTTTTTTCATATGCTCTATTGTGTACCTTACTGTTCCCATATTAGATTCACTTAATTGGATTTGAAAGTATTCAGAGTTTTGGTTTTCGGGCTGTTTCATTATACTCTTTTGAAAAATATTATCTGTAGCTCGATTTGAAGGCGGCGTCGCGTTTCACTCCGTAAAAATGATAAAGAACAAAACTGTTTCATTTTCCTCGAGGTTGATTTATGCGGCCATATAGATACGGCCATTTTGCTTTCGATTTAAATTCTAATGTATGCCAAGGTTTACCACGCACGGTGTCAGTCATAAAAGTGACAATAGGCCTGGCGAAATTATTCTAACGACGCGGGTTTTAATTACTCACTGTAAATGGAAAGGGTGGGGGAGAGAGAGAGAGACAGAGAGAGAGGGGGGGAGAGAGAGAGAGGAAGGAATAGAATCGAAGCCGGATGCGTCTCATGTCGGCCTAAACATTTCGGAGGAAAAAAATTAAACTTTCGCGGGCATGCGAGAGAAGTAATACTGGAGTTACATACATGGCGTGACTGGCTTCTCTCGACGATTTTTTTCTTCTTCTGTGAAAAGAGAATTGCGGTTTGAAAATCGCCATGCTTTATTTGAGTTTCTCTCTTTTTTCACGAATCCGTTTATCTTCGGTAATTATCTCGCCGGGGTCACCTTGGTGACGGGAGGTCGGTTATTATATAACCTCTCAAAACACACACACACAAACGCGTGAAGTCTGCGACATAAAAGCGATAATGTCTCTTTTTTTCGTTCTCTATGGCATTACGTGACCGTCTTCTGTTTACGCAGTCTTTTGCGTTCGGAAATTTTCATTATTGATACGTGTTCGAGAGGGTAACGAGATGGTTTTCCACAGCTCTCTCGCGGGAAATTCGTCTCTTTTTGAGTCTATTGCGGAAAATGTTAATTTTTTTTTCGTTCGGATTCGTTGATGGGATTTGGATTCGTGTCTACACGCGCGAATTAAGGTTCCAAGGTCATAGGGTTCGTTTTTTTTTTTCAGAAAAGGTTGTTATCGGACATCTTCTATAAATGTAGAAATAATTGCTCTTTTCATAGGATAGTTCCAGTTATCGCTTCGGCTTAGTTAGGTCTCTCAAAAAGAAGCTTTGGAATTAGAGATTTATTATTTATTTATTTTTATTTGATAAAGAAAGGCTCGTCCATCATCAGTTTTCAAGGGGAATAACATTAAGGAGCCCATTAAGGTATGGAAAAGTTGAAAAGACTTAAAAAAAAGCCCTATCCCTTGATAAGTCCTTCCATTCAAGAATAAGTCGCGGTTTAGATAGGTGGCAACGACCCGCATGGCGTGTGTTCCCGTAAACATTCCAAGTATTCAGAATTCTTCGCAATCTGCAAATCGAGCAGACTGAAAGGGCCCTGCGAATAACTTAGATCCTTTAATTTTTTATTATTTTTTCTCTTTCTCTTTACCCGGCGACTTTTATATTTTAAAAAAATATAACACTTTTACCCCGTCGAAGCTACGGGAGAATTTATCTCCATGTTGCGCATGGAAATTTTTTTTACCTCCGTGAAGTCACGGCGAACATTTCCAGGGCCTGTGACGTCACGATCACCTTTTCACGCCCTAGGTCGACATATGCGCACACACAGACAGGGGCGTTAAAAAAGGTCCCTATGAATTAATCACGTGCTTTTGCTCCCATTTGCCCCGCCTGAAGATAACGTGTAGGCTTTGGTGATCGGCATCTCGTATATAACCCTTTAAGTCGGTCGAGGGAAGGATTGGTAGGTCGGGGGGAGGAGGAAGGGGATGGGTAGTTGAAGGGGGAGGGGAAACGGAGGAGGGAGGGGAGGGCGAGAGAAGAAGAGTACAGACAGGTTGAGGGCGTTAAATGCAAAGGTTTGCCGATATAGCGTGATCAGCACTCGTGTTGCTGTCTGTAAGCTTTAAAAAAAAAGAAACTTGTTTTTTCTCCTTCAAAGTTACGTCCTTCGGTTCTTTTAACTCCCATTTTCGCGTGTTTTTCCTGTCTGGTTAATTATTCCCCCCTCCCCCTCCCTCTCAGTTCGTTCTTCTTCAAACACTCCTTCCTGAAACACGTCCTAACCTGCTATTAACTTTCTCTCCCCACTCCCCCGCACTTCCCCCACACGATCGCGACCCGTTCGTGTCTCGGACAGCCACGCCTTTATTCCCCGTATACAACGACGGGGTGGGTTTTAACAAAAAAAACAACTTTCCTAGTCTCATTTCGTAAACCACCCTTCTTTCGTTTCTCGTTTGTTTGCACGACTGCGACCCCCTCCTCCCCCCCCCTCTTCGACTTTACCCCCACCTTTCCTCTTCCTATCTCTTTTATTTTTCTTTTTTTTCTCCCTCTCTAGTTCCGAAAACAAGAGAGGAATCGATTCCTGTTGTTTTTTTTGTACGTACCTGGCGTTTCCCTGGCAGCATTATTATTTCCTACCATCCTCAAGCTCTTCCTAACCGAGTTAGCTCGTACGCGAAGCACTCTTTCCCCCCCTTCCCTCCCCTCCTCTCTCTCTCTCTCTCTCTCTCTACTTTTTTATTTTACCTCTTACTCTATTTTCAATTTTTCCGAAATTTCTTCTCCCCTAAAGTTTTTTTTTTGATAATTCGTTTGCCCGTCGATGTTTGTTACGTTCGATCCGTGACGTTTTGAAATGCATGAAAAAATGTGAAGTTTTCATGTCAGGGTTTAGATCAGTGGTGCACAACTCGAAAGTTGACGCGGGTCAAAATCGCCCTTGATTAGACCTAAGCGGGCCACAATATAAAAATGCTGTCCATAATAAAAATTTGAAGACGTTATGTGGATTTTATAACGACCATAACAAATTTAACTTGCATTTTTACGTTACAAAATTGAAGTTGCGAACAAATATAATTTACGTACAAATTTTAATTATGAATTTCATGTATAAAAGGAGTGAATCAGCTGAGTTACTCCCTTCTTCGAGCGGGTCACACAAAGTGTCTGCGGGCCGCATTTGGCCCGCGGGCCGTATGTTGTGCATCCGTGGTTTAGATGTTGGAGCACATCGAAATTCACGGGGAGGTGTTTGGTTATTTACGTGGGCTAAATCTGAGATGAATCGGTGGTTCATTTGCGGCATATAAGCACGGTTACAAAGCAGCCGTCGTCAGTGGCGATTCACCGGTGGAAGATCCTGCTTTATCCTATAGTAGATACAAAAGTAGTATCCATCATCGTGACGTGGCCACTGTTTAGAGCTGCTTTGCAAAGCTGCCGCCATCAGTGGTATCGGCTCACCGACCCCGTTTCGATGGGAAGTATAACCTAAAGTACCATATTCCAGGGTTCCTGAGACTTACTGTATCAGCGGTCCTACACAGTCGCACAATTTCTACCGATTTCTCACAATGATAATTTCGTGAAATTTTCGAGCATTGCCTCGCCTTTTCACTATCAAATATCAGATAAAAATAAACTTTATCTGCCACTGAACTCGCGAATCTCCTACAAAAAATAACCACAGATGGCGACTGTTTTGTAGACATGCGGTTTTCTCCCAGCTTGTTATAGCTGTTGGAGATACCTAAGTCATCAGTAGGATTCCGTTCATTAAAGGATGTCGACAATCCTTTCGTGGAATTGTTAAATTTCGAATTTCGAGAATCGTAAACATACTTAGATATACGTGGGTACGGTTGATTGATCACGTCTCAACCTTTGTCCGACCACGTCATTCGCCTACAAGGATGTTAGAATCGGGAAGAGACTATCGGAACGGAAAGAGGAATGGAGAAAGACTAAACGACAGATGCTCCTGCAATACCGCTCCGCCCTCATGCGATCCCTTTCTAGGCTCCTGTCTCTTGCATCCCATCGCAAGCCGCTCCGCCCGCATCCAGTAATTAAGTGCATGATTACGCATCTATTGGCCCAGTTCAGACGTGTTTCCCGGGGATTATGTGACGCCGTCTACATAGACCTTCAAAACCTTCAACTTCATGTGTGTGTGTGTGCGGGTAATTAAGGACGAATTTGTGGGTGTTGGATGGCCCTAATTAAAAAAATAAACGGTTGTAATTTGAAAAGTAAAATCTATCTTACTTCTTATTTTCGCGCGTTCCTTAATGTTTTCGATGTTGATAAAATCGCAATCGGTGTCAGTTGCTTTTTTAGTTGATTGGATCAGTCAGAATGTAGCGATCTGGGAAATCAGTGCAGGTGTAACAGTATTCAGCATTATGAATTTACCCTTGGAAAACCTATACCCCTCCGATGGCCCTAAAATGATCGGAAGAGGATACAATGAAGTCGTTGTCAGTGGTGAATCGTATATAATAAATAGTGAAATTATCGGTGGATCATCACTGATGATGGGTGCTTTGAGCCGAAATCCGCATTTGCTTTTCCCAAAGATACGAAGAAAATTATTTTTCAATTTCATTTCAGTCTTATGGTCGGTTAGATGTTTTTTTCTTATTTGACACATCTCTTATTATAAAAAACAGGTATTTCAACCGGGGTTAGACGTATCCCTAAGGGTTCTTGAAGAGTTTTGAAGGGGTACGCGATAAAGTTAAGGAATATAATTTTTCTTACTTTGTATTTCAAGCATCATTTCGGAATCATAAGTTGAGATGTTGCGACTAAGAATCACGTTATAATACATTGTAAAATTGTGATAAAAACTGTGAATTTTAACGTTAAAAACACGAGTTATCGATCTTAATAAAAGTGTTATTAAATTCATTATCACTTTAAATGCACATGGAGGTACGTGACCATAAAAATTTGCTGATCTAAAACAAAGTCTCTGTATGTGTTATTCAGCTAATATCATCTCATCAACCGTGTACTACCTAGGAATTTATCAAAACGAAAGCATAGGCAGTTTGAGTAAACTTTCCCATGGCCTAAGATGAAATACAGTCGCCATTTCCAGAGAAGGTAATGGAAAAACTACCCCTTTGTTTCATTTGTTTCTGTAACCCGATTCTCATTCTACGTCGATCCTATTAGAAATAACGACCATAAATTCTATTTCCTAAGCGGGTTCCGAACACGCGATAAAAGTATTAGGAGGAAAATAAGTCGCCTACTTTTTATCCGTCAAGCCCCGCGTAGCTATCAATTTGCGTAGCTACGAAGAAAAAAAAATTGCGTGTGCATTAATTCTAACAGCGCGGGAGTACATTTTACGACTGTTTTCATCATCATTTAACCCGGGCGCTCAGCGAAAATCGACTCTTTTTGGCGCAAACCGTGAGCCTGTATCACCATCACAAAGCCTCTTTTTTTTTAAAAAAAAAATTTGATCGACCCGCCTTACAGGCTCTTTTCCTGCTGAATATTTATTTAACATTAGCAAAGTGTGGCAGTTTTCCATCCATTTGGAAGGGGTATGGGCGGCCGGCTTTGTATGTACCTACGCTCGGCCAACTTCACCCCCCCCCCCCTCGCCCCCTTCACCCCTATTCCCGCCCCCCCCTATTCTCACCCCTCTACGTTTGCCCCCGTTCCCACCTCACTCGCATTCGCCACATTCTCACTCACTCACTCAGTCTGACGCCCCTTTCTCCCACCTCCATTCCCCCCCCCCCCCCCCCCCCCCCTTCCGCCCATTCACCTCCTCCATCCCCCCTTTCCATTCTGGTCACCGACCTTACAGCCGCAAAATGCGTCGACAGCTGTCCAGTCGCGGTATTGAAACCCTGAAACACCAGCTCGGCACCATCGGATGCCTGACACCACTTATGCAGCCATCTCTGTTCCCCCCTCCTTCTCAAATCTCCTCCTCCTCCCCTCCCCTTCTCCGTCACACGAACCCCACCTCCCTATAATCTGCCCCTCCACCTGACCCAGCGGTAGGAAGGCTTTTCTTTTCATACCGCAGCCCTTCAACTGTTCCGAGATCAAGTTTACAGTGATGCATTACCCTGCGACATGTTGCAGTTCCGTTTGCTCGAGTCATCTATTATTATATCCGATACCGTTCATCGCCCGTTTGGTTTGGAAAGATTTCCTTTTGTTTATTTCGTTAGTAAAATAAATTTAATGTCTTTTCTGGTGGCATCTCGGAAATTGAAATGGGAATTTATGGTTTTTTAAGCGGCTTAGATACGCTTCCTACGAATAGTTTAAGTCCTAATTAGGTACAAACCATGCGTTGCACTTTTTATGTCACGCATGGTGTTTTTCATGTTGTTTCTAAATTTATTAAAACAGCGTTCACAAGTTTTTTCATGTAGGCACTTATGGAATATATACATATAAGTATTTTTTGTGTCTGTTATTAAATGCGTCGTCCGGGTAGTTCAACGTCTGGTGCCGTTTGTTCGCATTTTCGCTCTGCAGGTCAAAGAGTATAAAAAGTGTCCGAGTTCGAGTCCAGGTGCAATATTCTTACACTATGGGTTTTGCGTATACGTGAAACTTCCGTTTACAATAACTATGTTGTTCGACGGAGCTTGGGAGTTTCAGCTGTCACTTTCTGCCATGTGTATATGTATTTTACATCTCTTGGTGCGTTTTGTCTCGAATAATTGAATCGTATTTAATCCGCTTGCATTAATGTACCTATAATTTTCTTGGTGACGTCGTGATGTTTTAAGATGCCCAGAGCACCACCGGCGGCATAAGATCCAAAAGCATTGTGCTAATTCCCATTCGGATCATACTTTCAGGACTTATTGGCCATACACCTTTTAAATGCTCACCGTCTACATTGAAGTCAAGGGTTCGATTCCAGGAGCGTTATTTTCTCCGTTTGATCGACACGTGAATAGCTGTAGCGCATTATTCAATTGCATGTTAAAATTACACAGCTTTTATATAGTTGGGTTTTTGACCAGTCAAAAACTTTTCGGTCAATTGACCGGTCAAATTTTGTCAAAAATAGGTCAAAAAAAGTCAGAAATGGTCAAAAAATAATATTTGTATAGGTTTTTAAGTAAACACTCAATACTTTTGTATAACTTTTAAGTATTTAACATGAACATTCAAAAACACAACCTGGAGTTTAGGCCAAAATAAAAATAAAGATTAAAAACAATAAAGAAGTTGAAATACCATTCATTGTACAATAAAAAACTTTAATAAACCGTTCTGGTTCATGTAAAATATAAAAAAGCAGGTGTTTTTAGTGTCCGACAGTTATTTTCACTTTATTTTTCATTGTGTTCCCATTATGGTTATTTTTTAAAAAGCAATTCACCTTCCGTATCCTCACTTTCCCCAGAATCTGATTCCATCGCTGAATATGTTAACATATCATCCTTTTCAGAAATATTTTTCATGAGTCTGAAATTATGATAAACTGTTTCCAACTTCCCAGCTGTTTCTGCTTTGAGTCTGTTTCTGTTTTTGGTGTGGATGTTCCCCAAAATGACCAGTTTCGCTCAGCACAAGCAGTTGAACTGGGAGATGTCAGCAGAATGTCAGCAAGTTCTGCTAGTAAACTGGAAGGGCAGAGACCCTTCCACCAGTTTCATGGTGTAATTTGGCCAGCATTAATAGATCGAACTGCATTCCGTATCATTTTTCTGTTGAAAGTGTCACTTCTTGCTCTGAAATTAACTATTTCAGCCAAAATAGAATTGCTGTCAGGAAAATTTCTAAAGTTGACCACATTTAGTATTAATTTGCATGCATCATCAAACTCTTCATTTTCAGCATATCACCTTGATATCGGGGATCTAAAAGATATGCTGCATTGTGCACATCAGTGATTACTTGGCACTTTCGTTTTTCTATCATTTCTTTTACCAGTTTTTCCTCAGCTGCTGAGTGGTAATTCTTTGCATTTATCATTTATGTGGTCCTGAATTTTCGTGAATTCAGACTTCACATGTGCCAGTGTACATTTGTCACCTTCAACTTTATGTATTGCTTCAGAAATGGGTAGCAACATACCTAAAAATTTCAAATTGTTTACCCAAAACACATCATCATCTAATATGTCACTTCTAATGTCTCATGAACAGATGCTAGAAATATTATCCTCTATTATAGCTGACTGCAAAGCTTTCTTACATGGTTGAAGTTTCTGCAAACACAGTACCACTGATGCCCAACGTGTAAGACAAGGCATGCTCAATGTTGAATTTATATTGTGCTGTTTACGGCATCGAAGAAGTACAGCAGTGGAACATGTTTGTTTTTGAAGAATTTGACAAGCTTCTTAACTTTTGAAAAGTGGGATTGAATTTACTGAACACTTTCTAGATCGTGAATAAAGAGCTGCAATGTTTGAGCAGAACAACTGTACAGCTGTATATCTGAATATTTTTTCTTCACAATATTCCATGCACATCTCATGTTTGCTGCATTATCAGTCACAAAAGAAAATACTTGATTCCAGCCTAGTTCTTCAATAACAGTTTCAAACTGTGATGCTACATACTCTCCTGTGTGGCGGTGTTCTTTTGTGTTTAAAAATTTGTAGAATAATGGTTGAGGAGCTGCTACCATGAAATTAATGATACCTTCATTTCGAACGTTGCTCCAACCATCTGAGACAATAGATAGATGAGATGCCTCTTCAATAATACTACCAATTTTTTGTTGTATTTTGTCATAAGCCACATCAAGAAGATGTCCAGCTAAGCGTTTTCTTCCTGGTAGAGTATAAATTGGGTGCAATTTACCAAAAAACATCTACAATATAGGGGTTTTCTAGAATGTGAAACGGCAAATTACTTGCATGCATAGCTTTAGCAAACACCATGTCAATGTCAGTCTTCTCTTGTGGACTCATTCTGTCCAAAAATCCTTATAATCCTGGTTTCTTTTTTGAAATATAAATCAATAAAGAAGAATGGCTGGAAACTGACTGCTGATGATATGTTGTGGGGCCCACATTACATGCCAAAGATGAATTGGCAGGTGTACAGTGTTGCCAATTTAGTGACTTTGTCGCTAGATTTAGCGAATTTTTACTCAAGAGACATTTTTATGGTTTAGCGACATGTCGCTAATTGAGCGATTTTCTCCTAATCTGACGACAAATTTAGCGTCTTCTGTATTTGTAAAGAAATACATACAATATTCAAAATAAACAAATCTAATTACTTTTATATAGATTTATTAAAATCAATATAAGTATTTGGTGGATCTTAAAATACTTCTTACTGTAATTTCCCCGATAATACAGGAATACTTAATATAACCAAAATGTTTGTCGAAGATTCTGCATTACTGACTCATATTGATTTTCTGTGTAAATAACTACATACAATTATGTGGACAGAAAACTCAGAATCGTTCAAAGTTTGACCGGAAATTGCTAGCTACTGAGATGCAGTTGGTGAAAATCCTTTTGAGGACGTTTCAGATCTGGCATTAATAGTACAGGCGACTCCTGAGATTCGACAGGGATGCGGTCCTGAAAATGTGGTGGAATCTCGAAGTCGAATCAGCACAAATTCAAACAATTAGAGTAGAAATAACGATGTCTAGACTGAAACTAAACCTCTCGTGGTCGGGCAGGCCGAAAATTCCTTCGCGTAAACTAGTTTCTAATTCGACCAATCGATCGGCTAGGTTGATTCGACCGGTAGAATTCTCGAGTTGGTCGAATCTCGAACGGTCCAATCTCGGGAGTCGCCTGTATTCACATTACCCCATGTAACGTTGAACGTCATTTTAGTAACGTGAACATTATAAAGTCGAAATTATAGATAAGAATGAGTGTCAAAATTTAAAATGCAATTCTGGCTATTAAATATGGTTTAAGAATACATGGAAAATGTTGTTACGATTACGATCTGCCCAAGAGTGTTGTAAATAATAAAACTGGTTCCACTGGTGCATATAGGTATTCAGCTGAAGAGAAAGCAAAAATATGGTAATTTAAATGGAGAAGAATTACCCCAATGTGATTTGTTTGTATTTGAAGAATTACTTTAGTATTTTTTTAAATCTTTCACTTTCTACTTATTTTATAAGCTTGGACTATAAATGCTTTCATCCTTTCCATTTTGTAAAAATTTTGCCTTATTTTATTCAAATTATTCAAATATTAATTTAATTGTGATTTATCTTCAAGAAGATTATAATATTACTAATTAGATGTAATAAGAAATATTTAAAAGTATTTCTGCACTTATTTATTTTCAGCTACTTTTGACGATGGTTTTAGTGACATTTTCAAATCTCTTTTGGCAGCACTGGTCAGTAACTGCTGTAACAGTAAAATCTTTATCTTTTGAATGATCAGCAGTGGCATAGCGATATCGTTCAAGGCCTCCCCACCAAGAAAAAAAATGCCCCCTTGCCAAGTAAAACAATGGGCCCCCAATTCCTCGATATTGGACCTTATTTGGTCCTGGGGGGGGATTGCGGGGGTGTCTGCTGATCATCAGACATACAAGTATTTACATATACTTGTATTTTTATGAAGCTTTGTTGTGCTGAGATTGCAATAGTTCAGCGTAAAAATATCCTATATACATAATAAGCAGGAATTGTTTGTGTGTGCATGTGTTATCCACTTATCCCTAAACCATTTTTCAATTAAGTATTACTTAATGGTTGTTATGCAGACAGAGCAATGTTTTGATACCTAACCGGAAAATATCCCAAGTTCATGGTATGTGTTTAATATCCACCAAATTTGTTAGTGCTACTTCAAGTTTTGCCTTAATAGGTCCAGAATGACAACAAAAAATCTGCATGTATTTTTGACGAATTTTTTACCTGGTCAAAAAAGCACTGACAAAAATTCGGCCATTTGACCAATTCTTGACCGGTCAATTGACCGGTTGGCCAGCCCTACTCTTATATGACGTTGACTGTTTTTACTTTCTGAAATATTCGGTTATGTGTATTATGTATTTATTGTTTGCTTTTTAGCGCAAATACGCGTTCGTATCTTTAATTTTCATTTAATTTTAAAGTAATACTTAATGCACTCATACACGTCATATTTGACGGGTAATGACGCTAGTTCATTAAGAAGCATGGAGTTCTTTCATATATAAGTAAAGACACAACAAAGTTTGTAAAATCAACCACAAACCTTTTGTTTCTCAAAAACCCATATATGAGAATTGTCAATTTTCCAAAATGTTTGTGCACGTTGTTTTCTTCCAACATAACTTTTGTGTTTCACTGAAAGTAAAACATTCGTGAAAAATTAGTCGTATTTGTCAGCTTCATTTATAAAACGTTCTTTCCGTTATGAGCGAATTGTGTCACAAATTGAACCTTTATTTGAGTGAAAAAATTTCACATATTTCATTCTCATGTGCTTCGAGAATTTTTAAAGCTAGTTTCCGTCAACTTAATAATCGTCAATACTTTAATATCACTTGATCGGCTCTAGGAGAACGCCATTACTTCTTCCAATTTCATCGTGTGTCATCGCAGGCAAGAACGTACGAATCCGCGAAACGCGTCATTAAAAAAATTTTTAAACTCGGGAAATTGATAGAACGAAACGAAAAAAAAATATATACTTAGGTATATTTAAAGTTCGCACATCGTGGCCCAGTTCCTCATTCGGCTCTTTCGAATCGAGCCCCGCGTGGATACCGCGGATTACTGCGTGGCTCCGATCATTTGTTCGTTCGTTCGTTCATTCATCATCATTCCACGACAGTGCATCAAAACTCACGTCTGTCTAAGTAAGGAACGACTTTGGACATTAACCGCAATGACCCGTCAATCAGGAGCCGAAATCTTAAAAACGTGTTATTTCGCCCGTCAGGTCCATGTAATATCCGAACACGCGCTAGGAACAAACCGGTGGGAAAATATCTTCAAGAATTTTTTTAATGGTAAAGTTTATGGGTTATTATCGGCGTCGTAACTAGGGTATGGCGAAGGTGGTATTTCCCATAAGAGTAGTTCACAAAAATCGATGAACGTTTCAGCAAAAATTTCGAAAGTTTATTTGATCATAGACGAGTACCTATTAATTTAGTGCTCAAATATTTATGTGACATTTAATAAAAGCGCTATATTTGTCAATGAAAATGCACCACAAACAATATTCCACGTTACCAAGGCGTTTCAAAAACTTTTCGCCATAGGTGCCACATCTCTCAGGTACGCCACTGGTTTTTAATAGTCTTCATGTGCTGAGGTTTAGGGTTCATCGATTCAAGTATTTGGTAATATTAAGAGTGCCGGGGAAAAACGTGGATCTTTAGCATGTCTCTAAGCAATTTGTTATATTAAATTGATTAACCACTCTGTGTGGGATTTGATTAGCATTTAATTAAAACAATTGTTTCATTCTTTTATCAGTCGTGCTTTAGGTATGTTGAATTAACCAAGTGCTTAATATACCGTAAATTTAAGTTTTCTTCATTTTTTATACCTACTAGTAAACACACGCTGTTCTGATTATTTACTTCGTATTATCATTCGAAAATTAGTTTGAAGGCAAGAAATTCCATTTTTTAACCGAGTAAAAAATATATATATATATATATATATATATATATATATATGTAAGTATTTTTACTCGGTAAAAAAATGTAGATACAAAAGCGATGTTAAAAAAAGAATATTAAATCGGAAACGCTAGTGAGAATTTTAGAGAGTTAAACAATAATATTAGGAGGAAAACTACAAAAGCGAGGGAGCCGTGGTGGAAGGGACAATGTGAGGACATGGAGAAGAGGGAGACAAGGCAGAATAGACTTATTGTACGGAAAAGTGAAGGAGTTAACGCGAAAAAAGAAAGGGAATACGCTGGCCATAATTAAATATAAAACGGCAGATTTTTATACGAGACGGGATGTGAGGAATAGATGGAAAGAGTATATTGAAAAGTTGTATGCTAAAGATTTGAAGTCAGAATCGATTGAGGTAGAGAAAGAGGAAGATGTCGAATGCGGCAATGTTGGACCGGGAGTATTGAATAGTGAGAAATGTTAAAAGAGCTAGGAAAAGAGGGAAAAGAGTTTTTATAAATTGTGCCGTAAGATATATGAAGAGGGAGAATGGCCACAGGATTTCACTAAATCTGTTTTGATACCCTTGAAGAAAAAGATTAAAACTAACGAATGTCAGGATTATAGATCAATCAGCTTAATTTCCCATCCAGCTAAAGTTATTCTCAGAATTTTAAACAGGAGGATAGAAGCAAAAGTCAATAGCTCGTAGGTGTATACCAGTTCACATGCTTTGTAGATTTCGAAAAGGCCTTTGATAGAGTTTTATGGACTAATCTGATGAATATAGGGGCTGATTGGAGAGATAGACGTTTAATCAGAAATGAGTATATGAACCTGACTGCGCAGGTAAGGGTAGGAGGGGGAGAATAGGATTGGGCAACGCTAGGAAGAGGGGTGAGGCAGGGCTACCTACTCTCACCAGCATTGTTTGACATTTATGCCGAGTAAATGTTAATGGAAGCATTGGAAGGTGTAGAAACAGGGATAAAAGTGGGAGGGAGCCTGGTTAAATCGGTTAGATATTCAGACGACAAAGCATTGGTGAGTAATCCGGGAAGGGGCCTTCAGATGCTATTTAGTTCCTTAAATGAAAAAGCAAAGGTATTCGGGATGAAAATTAATACAAGGAAAACGAAATTTATGAGATTATCCAAGAATGGAGATACCCAGGTCAATGATAATTGGGGAAAGGCTGGAGCAGGTAGAATGTGTTACTTATTTAGGTAGTATTCTGTCAAATGACGGAAGAAATACAAAAGAAATCAGGACACGGATAGCAAGAGCAAAAGAGGAATTTATGAGACGACGAGAGCTGTTGACCGGCAGCTTGGGTAAAGAGATTAAAAAGAGGTTAGGGAAATCACTGACATGGAGTATAGCATTATATGGTTGCGATACATGGACAATGCGAAAAGAATATGTGACGCCGTTAGAGGCGTTTAAGATGTGGGTGTGGAGGAGATTGGAGAAAATCAGTTGGACAGAGAGTAAAGCGAATGAGGAAGTTTAGAATATAGCAGGGGGAAGAGAGGAACTTAATTAGAGTAGTAATGCGTAGAAAGAAGAAATGGGTGAGCCAAAATTTGAAAGAGAGCGGTTTACTGAAATACGTCATAGGAAGAATGTTCGGGAAGAGAGAAAGAGGATAGGCATATTAGATTAGATGAAAGAAGGAATGGGATATGAACGTTTTAAGAGAAAAGATTTGGATAGGTAGGATTCGGTGGTGTGCGCCTAAAACCTTCCGGGAGGTAGAATTACTTTGTATGTACTATTGACCTCATAGCCGAAGAAATACTTGTTTTTTTTCTTTTAAACTGTATTTTTCTGTCGGAAACGTGAATTTAAAGGACATTTTCGCCGTTACGTATCCGTTCACATAAGCCGTTAGATTCCGGTTGAAATCCTCGGGATTGAAGGGCAATCTAGCGTTGACAAGCGGGACCAATCCCCCATTTAACGTTTCATGGAATTCTCTTCCCTCTATGCTCCACCCCTTTCCCACCCAACACTCTCCCCACCCTCTTGTCGCAAAGCTGTTGAGTCTGGATCACGCGGCTTCGGCTGTTTTCCTCTCTTTCCTCCCACCTCCTCCTCCCCCCAACATATGTCTCTCTCTTTTCTCTTCCAATTCTCTATGATCTTGCACTTGTTTCATCTCGTTCCGCTGAAGCCCTGGTCGTTGGCAAATTTTGATTCGAGCCCCGCCGCGACCGCATTGGTTTCTATGCGCCCTCTGCGATGTCAGCGAGTGCTCTGGCGATGTTATTCCGTCAAAGGTTTGGGTAATCCGTCGTTCCAATTTTTAAAGGCGCCTGGTTTTGAGTCATCCCGAATGCGTTGCTCTTTTTTTTTTTTTGAACGTCGCTCTTTGGGTTTTAATGCGTGTGTATCACACGAGGCTGATGTTTATATGTTTTCTCATGCGGTGACGTCTTTCGTAAATTTCAAGTAGGCTTTTAATGCCGGTAAATATTTTTCGCTCGCTAGGTAGAATCGCCGGTGATGGTGATACATGAAATATTTCAGACGCCTCGTAGATTTTTTTTCACTTTTGATTTGATGTTTGAGGTGAAAATATGGCAATTTTTTTGTTTTGAAAAAGTATTCAGTGATTTGTCATGTTTATGAGGTATTGGTTTTTATCGAAAATAATTGGACATTTAGTGATCGAATTGAGGTATTTTTGTTCGATAGCGAAAAAATATGCGAATTTAAGCTGCAATGCAGCCGTCGTCGGTGGTAATTTTTATAAAATACCCTCCGTGATCATGTACTGTAGATGGGTGAAATGCGCCTCTGAACCTCGCAGCACTTTTTAAAGGCATATAGAAAAGAGTATGGTTTCATTTTGGTTTTAGCGCTAATGAAGTCTTGGTGATTCCCCGTTGCATTATTTTCAGCAGTTTATTTCTATTAAATTCATTGTTTTATAAATAAAACCCCAATTATTTGCCGGATCGATAATTACGAAGAAGTTAAACGTTACGTAATAGTCAAGTTATGTTAACAATGCCTTCATCGTCGGTGAAATGAAAAGAAATGCAGGCGTGTTCCATAACAGCTGTCACACCGTTGATCTGGGTACCGTTGCGGGTCGTGAATTTACAGGTTATTCTTCAGGATATAACTGTAATTAATAACTCGGCAGATTATGCCAATTTCGCCATACTTATTAACTTCCAGCAGACGTGACAGGGTCTTCATCGATTCAGTCCTTCAGATTATATTGAAGATGACTATCAAAATGCGAACATGTCTGTCTACCATCGTTAGGCATTTCCTCAAAATTCGTGCTTCGCACGCCATTTCTGTTTTCACCTCCCGTGCGGATGCCCCCCCCCCCCCTATAAAATTTCCCCAAATGAACGTGCAGCGGCGCTGTCGGCGTCCTTAGCTCGCGGAATCCGGTCTTTTATGCGTGTTTGATGCCTATGTCGGCGGCGACGCCGATTCCCGTCAATATTTTATTAGATTTCTTTTATCCGTATTTATTTTTTCCGTGTCGTAACGTCAAGGGACGCCGGCGCGTTTCAAGAGAGTTTGATGGTACGGTCAGGCCAGGCGCGACACATATGTCGTCTCTGGAGCCGTTTTTGCGCTTCGCTTTTGTTTTCTCCCCCCCTTCGCCCCCCATCGCCCGCTTTTCTCTTTTTTTTGCGCGAATTTTCTTTTATTCTCCCGTTAATTTTTTGTCATTTTTTTCGCGTGTATTTTTGCTTAATTTTTTTCGCGTGTATTTTTTGCGTCATTTTTTTCGCGTTCGCTCGCTTTTTCTCCCACCCCCCCCTTCTCCCTTCCCCTAATCCCCCCTCTCCTCTCTCCCTTCCCTCCCCTCCCGTCCCCCTCCTCCCATTTTCTCGACAATCTGCACTTAATTTTTTTCTTTCCCTTTCCTACTATCTCTCTAACCTCGTGTCGGTGTCATGTTTTACATCCTATTGACTTTTCCCTTCCGCTCACTACAACTAAATATTTTTTTTTATCTTGGTTATCTTTTCCGTCCCACAAACTCTCTACCCCCACTCCCACGCCTCGCCGTTTCCCAACTCTGCCGCATCCCGTTTTTTATCCCTCTCTCTCTCTCTCTCTCTCCTACTTTCTCCTCTGTTCTCACTTTGCCTCTGTCTCTCTGTCGCATGCACTTATAGATTTTCGTCTCTGCGTTTAATTTGCCGCTTTTCTCGTCATCAGCTCTCTCTCTCCCTCTTGTTTCTTCATAGTAACTTTTTATTTGCGTAGTTGTGAAATGTAAATATCAAACCAAAATTATTCGCGTGACTTCGTGGAAATTTTCCATTATGACTGGGTAAAATAGCACGACACGACCTGGGTATCAATGTTGTACGCTATCTTCGGGTAAAGGAATGTGGTTACAGAAACATGAAGACAATATATCACATAGTTGGTAAAACAGTGGAAAAAACTATGTTGCTATTTATTTATTCAGTATCTGCAATGCTTGGATTCGTACAGGGAGATTCATGGGGGTTTTCGTACCACGATTTTCAAACTAATGATTATGTCTATGGTATCTAAATTCTTCAGATATACGTACAATTTAAAATAAACAACTATCTGTATATTGAAAAGGCTGCAGCAGCACTGGTTGGTGGTGCGGGTTAGGCAGCTACAGTCTCATAGAGCTCTATATGCAGCTATAGTAGATTCAACATCGGAAGGCTCTTGGCCTACTTAGAGCAAGTAGCCAATCACGAACGTTTCCCCTTCCATCGCCCCTCTCAACTTCCGTGCGGGAGAGCAGATATCGGTGCGCGTTGCCAGCTCTTGCGGATTTTCGCCTTCATCTGATATACTACGCAATTTCTAATGACAACGCATCCAGATGTGATCTCTTCGAGAGCAGGAGTGAGACTGGTTTCCTCCCCACTACCTTCCCAAACAAACAGTCTCCTATTGGCTGCTGCTAACTGGTGTACGCCCCGTTTTCGAGGCCAGGAGTCTTCAGATGTTGGATCGACTATAACACAGCTCCGATTTCGGAGCTGAATGGGCAGCTAATGAAATTATATAGCACGTATGTACGTACTTCTTATGCGCGCGTACTGTTTTGTTTGACGAATGATTAAATGTAAGAAGGGGTTTAAAAAAAGATCGTTGTCTGTCTGTCTCCCGTTTCTCAAACCCAGTATTACTTTGTATCTCTCTTCACCATTTCTATTTTTAACAATCTTCTCCGACCTTTTCTCGTTTTTCTCAATTTTTTTCACATTTTTCTCCCATTTACCTTTCTTTATCTTCCCACTTCTCCCTTTCTCTCTTCTCCTCTCACTTTTCAAACCACGCCAACCCAACCAGCCATCAATTCCATCCGTCCGCCACATTTATTTTTTGATCTCTCTAGATATCTCGTCCTTCAGTCTCGTTTGTGCTTCCTATACCTTTCCTCAACCGCGTAATTTGCATTCACGAGACGCGTTTCGCTTTAAGCTGGCATTGTCCCCTTTCATTTTATTTTTCGGAAAATCCTATGGGTTTTTGGCGTTATATATGTTTAGCACGCTGTCGTTCTTACTTCTTTTTTTTTACTCTTCTTTCGATCCATTTACTCAATTCAGCTTTTTCCGTACGTTTCATTTTATTTTACACTCGGACAAATCCTTCCCTATCGTTGTGTTTTTTTTTTTACGGTTGATAAGGCGTGTGTAGATTATTCGTCCGTCGATGTCGTTAATTTAGGTATCTGCGATGCACCGGCGCTGTTGTTTGGTTTTTCGTTTCGTTGCTGTTTCACTGGAGTGGAATTTAACAAAATTAGAAAAGAAAAACTCCCATAGAGATGTTGATTTCTATCAGTTTGTAGGCTCATAATTATATCAGATGTTTGTGGATCATTGTGTAGTTTATGAAATGGGATATAATAAATATGCGCATTCGATTCTTGGCTCAGATGTAGGAATGAAGATTATGTTTATTTGTTGTATGATTCAAATCCGCTCTGAATAAAACAAGGTCGTCATAGAATGGACACAAATCCTCCCATGTTATTTATTTAACTGAAAGAATTTTTAATGCTACAAAGTAACGTTGTGTATGTCTGAATATTAGATATTCTTACGAATTTATATATATATATATATATATATATATATATATATATATATATATATATATATATATATATATATGTGGTTGTTGTTAAGAACGGGTATTCTATGGATAGGTGTGACATATGCTTTCGTGTGAAACTAATTTTTCTTCTTTTTTTTTTGTTTGGCCACTTATGGACTTAAGACAGTTCGGCGTACGCGTTCTTCAAAAGGACATACTTCGTTATAGAGTGCTTAGAAACATACGAAACTTAGAAATTCAATTGATTAGAGGTGTCCTCTTGTGCTACGACGAGGCACAGAGTACCTTGCACTTATTTACAGGAAAGTGCTCGTGGAAGTTTTGGAGTCTTACCACATTGCTTTCAACAGCTAGATGGATTATCCCGTGGGAGATATTACATAGTAATGAGTCCCATTACATGTTAATAGCTTTAGGATGACCCGTTTATTGAACGTAATGCATAAAATGTGTACGAAAAATCACGTGACTAGCAGAGGCAAGTCGGGAGTCTTTATACACGTAACGGTAAGTTATGTTACAAACATGTAGTGTGAACAATGAATTGCTATAGTAGTAAAATTTTCTATGTAACCGGCTAAACTTATTTAAAAAATTATAACATTAAACTTGGGGTTTGTATCCCTTTTCGGATGCTCATTTCACTCTCAGACGACTCCCGCGATAAATATCCTTTGTCCTAAATACGGTTTTCTGTAACGTTTTTATTACCCCAGTCATTTGTAACGTCGGGACGAAGGACGAATTAAAAAAAACGAAGAAAGGAGATGAAGAGGGAAAAGGAGGAAGGAAGAGGGGGGGAAATGGAATTTTAGCCGGAAAGGGAATTGACTCGAAATGGCCGAATTCTTCTCAGCGATAAGGCACGCTTTATTTGCATTCCACGGCCGATCCTGGCGGCGAAAAAGAGAGCGAGAAACTTTATTTTTTTCGCTGTTTTTTTAATATTTGTTTGCAACGTCGCCCGTTTTCTCTCTCTCTCCCTCTCCCTCTCCCTGAGAGATGTGTGCGCGACGCTGTTTGGGAGATAAAATGTATTTCCGTGGGAGTGGAAAGCATTTCGTCGCGAAGGAAATTTCTTTCCCCCTCTTTCTCTCTCTCTCTCTCTCTCTCTCTCGTATCTTTTCTGGGAATTCCGTTATTGTCAACGGTGGGAATATGCGAATGATTAAAAATATTTCGCGATGCGTCTGTGAGCGAATCACAATATAACCTTTCTGCTGGCATGGATTCCATCCCTTGATTTATTTTGAAGGTTTTAAATTTTTCGAGTGAGTCATATCCTGTCGCGCTCTTGTTTCCGTTGCAAATTGCCCCATAGATCCTATTTATCATATATATATATCTCGTGTTAATGATTTATTCATGTTCGCACTACTTGTGTTATTTTTCGTCTGAATATTGTTATGTTTTGCTTATGATCAGGAATGCGTTACCCGATTACATCTACATACATCTGCTTGTAGCACTGAAATTAGGATAGGAAGTGCAGTGCACCAAAATGTTTCTAGCGTTCGTTACGTTTGACATTACCATTATGATTTGTCCTAGGAAAAAATGATCCACGCTACAATCGGTTATGCGAATATTATTGTCGTAATCGTGTTCGGTTGAGGTTTCGATGTTTAGCCCTGGGGATTTTTTTTAGTACGCGCGGTTTCCGACTTACGATAAACCCGGACTTACGACATTAATAATGCATTTAGACCTCAAAACCGACGTATGATATCGTATCCCGGGCATACTATATTCGATATCCAATGCGCTATACGAGTCAGCTTTCTTGTGCGTATTTTCGGCCGATATTCAGTTTGACGACATGACTAGTCCGCATTGTAGGTATTAATTTGTTGATTGTTTTAAGTCTTAAAAATGTTCATTATACAATATATAACACCAATTGGTTCTTAAACTATTAATTTATTACCTAAATACGGCTTGGCACATAATTTTCCAAGGCCCTGGAACGTATCTATGGGAAATTCATATTCGACTTAATGGGATTTTCAGGAATGCATTAAAGTCTTAAGTCGGGAACGGCCTGCATTAATTTATTGATTGTTTTAAGTCTTAAAAAATGTTATTATACATTGTATAACACTCATTTGTTCTTAAACTACTAATAACGTTACATATGTTTACGTGGCTGGGGAATTATTATTACGTCAGTAGCTAATGTCGTAGTTGATTCTATACCTTATGATGTATTTCATTGATTATATTTCATTATTTGTTTTTTTCCGTTTTATCATCGCAATTTAATTTATTTACGCGAGTGTGTCATAAGCACTCTTAAATTCTCTCGAATTACCTATATCAGGGCTCACCAAACTTTTTAATAATAAGGGCCACACGAGTCTTCATGTAGAACTCTGAGGGCTATATACCACCTTTCAAATGACTGATCGGGCCTCGTGAAAATTCCTGGGAGGATGTTTTGTGAATTTTTTTTGGATTACATAATATTAAATATAACATAATATAATATTTGGATTTTATAATATTAAAAATATTTTGCATCCAACACTCGGAATGTATGGTTTAGATATAAAAAATTATGTCTAATGAAAACTCCTGCAGGTAAGTATACAGTACTTAAAGAAACTGATAGGGACGTAGCTTGGAGACCCCTGACCTATATAAAAGCACCTTCAGTATCTGTGTTTGCTCTTTTCATTAACCTCGCGTCAAATTGAAGCATTATTTTTTAACCATTATCGTCTGATTGAGTACCAACAAAAGTGTTGTCCTCGTTATTTTATCAGCAGTTTCTCGTGAAACATTAAATATTCGCATATGTATATTTATAACATTCATCCGATTAATTATTTACAAATAATAGAAAACAAACAGGTTATTTTCCACGGCAACCCCTCGATAAATTGAGAGCAAACACGTATGTTGGTCCAATTAATCGTTCCCTGCGGGAGTAACAAGATGTGCTCGATAAATAATCGAACTTTTCGGCGATTTTGCCGGCACCTCTCTCCGGAAAAACATGGTCGATACGAACCTGCGCCGAAAATTTGGTACTTTTTCTGGTATAATTTCCCTTCTCGTTTTACCGTAGAATATGTCACATTCTGGTATTGGATATGCGATGCCATTTCTAGTGGCTGGGGTTTTTTTAATATAGTACTAGCAGAATTTCCCGTTGAATTTCAACGCATTTAGTGAAGCCACTACAGCACAACATACAAACTCTTTAAAATATATAGCAGATACTTTTAAAATTACAATTAGCTTTTCTTAACAATTAATCATATTTGCTTGTAACAATCCGTTTCCGAGCCTATTGCATTCAAATATAACGATAATTTTATTTCACATCATATTACTTTCGCCAAATCCAGCTTCATTACTTGTGTAATTATGCCTCGCTGAAATATTTACTTTTATGTCTTGAAAAAGCAACGTACCTACAGTTGTCCATGATTGAACACAGACTGGTAAATGTACACCAGATATGTGATCTTATTTACGTTAATAAACATTATAATGTAGAATATAATGATTTTACTTACAAAAACTGTAAGATTCCAGTATTCAATAGACGAAAGAAGGTTCAATTAATTTCATCAATAAACGCTTCCTGAATAATAATCAGTATCTGTTTACGTTGTTATCCATAAACATTGATCGTTTCGTTGCTTAAACAAAAGTGCGAATCGAATAACGCAAAACTTTCGTCTATTTGTAAGCTTCATTGAAGCTAATTGAATCGCAGGTAACAATGACGGCCGCCTTGGCAACGCCCGGGAGTGGTACGAAAAATCCACAAAATTTCGAAACAAGTATCGTATTTCTGAAAACTTCGACCGTATAACATGTAAACTTCGCAGGAATAAGATAGTATAGAGTTTTATTCGTCGAATATAGCAGAATCGAAAAAAAATCGGTCAATATTTACGTATTTTTATGCTTGAAGAAAGAATACCTTGCAAGGCAAGAAATGGATTCAAGCGTGTTATCTTATGGAAAAATGTTAATCCCCTGTATTGGCAGCACTGATTTATCCCGGTTGACCAAACCTTGACCATTCACTAAGTTAGGATGTAAGGAAGAATCGTACAAAATTTGGTTATTCTGGCTTTTCTCGTTTAGGAGGAGTTCCGTGAACAAACACACAAATACACAAACACACGCTTCAAAATATATTATAGTAGATTATAGTAGACTAGCAGAAATGCTCGTTGAATTTCACGGATTTAGTGAATCTTAAACTCCGACCATGTAACATGTAAACATCGCAAGAATAACATGGTACACAGTTTTAACCGTCTAATATAGCAAAAATGAAGAAAACTGGTCCGCATTTACCTATAGGTATAGATGAATGAAAAAAATCTTGCCCTGTGAAAAATCGAAAATGACGTGTAAACTTATGGGAAAGTAATTATCGAATTAAGCTCTCACTCCCCCCAAATTTTTATCGCCATATAGCCTATGTTACCCGCATGGTAAAATTGTATACCTACGCAAAGTTTCGTAACGATGTCTTCAAAAGGAAAACTGTAAGCAAAACCATCAAGAACACAATAATCAACAGAGAATGGATAAACAAAGGAACGAAATTAATTAATTTAAGGAAAGACAAAAAAGTAAGTCGAGAACGTTTCAGAATAAAAGAGTGAATATTATCCTCCGACCATTAGCTCAATTCTCTCGTCCATGAGTACCGTTACGAGAAAATTGTTTATACCAACAATACGTTGTAAACAATAAAACGATTTATCCAATCACAATTTCTGGAAAATCCACGTCTAATTATTTAAGTTACTTACGTAGTTTTAAAAACAGCTTGCTTTGGAGGACTCCACGCCAAACGAAAATATAATTGAAAAGTTTATGAGTAATATTTCAATTAAAGCCAACAAAAATTTGGTTGCCATGTAAACAAAGCAAAATAGTACACAGATATTGAAAGACGATTGTACGTTAAAAATTTTCCCATATAAATGCATTGGATTCTCAGCTTCGACGACAATAATAGTTGCATTGTATCTTATAATTGGTATTGTCATAAAATTGATAAAATCACGTATTTTTCTGATTCTAAACGCATTTTTACGCTAATTCGATCATGAGTCAGATTCTGTCTTCAATAAAGATAGACTTTGTTCTTTCCTTCATACAACCATCTTAGTCTCAATTTCGTACCATGCTTCTAAGTAATTTTAAAATTCAAATGAAAAATAAGTTGCACTCATCCCTATGTTATTCAAACGGAGAAAATAAAAAAGATTTTTTTAAAATTAGAAAGGTCAATCAAATCGATATAAAAACCTAACTACACTACATAAATCTTTATTTCGGTTAAAATGATGCCTTCCTGTTGTTTCTACGTGCTGTTGTTGCTGAGCTATAAAAAAACATGCATACGTACATACACTTTTCTGTGTAGATACCTATAGATAGATTTCATTTGTTTAAACACAAAAATTGTCAACACTGGCGAAAACCATTTTTTATTTTTCAGATTTAAGAGGAATGGATATCACATACCGTCCGTCAATTAAAAATTTTCCCAATTAATTGGAATATATGTACCTATTTTTGTATTCTGTATTCTACCCTTCTATCTTTTCGCATGTTTTCGGCATGGGTGTTTTATTTGTTTTCATTTTGAGATTATTTGGACTCTATTGGTTCACTGAAAAACAAATCCCGTAACTATAATGGAATATAAACCTCGAAATTGGCCGATTCTTCGTTGTTTTCCTCTTATCATCCTCTCAATGCTTTTCTGAACGCTGCCTCTGTAGTGTCTGGATAATAAGCTTAGGTAGAGAAACACATGACTCATCCCTTATCCCGCCGAACGCTATCTTTTTTCGATCTCCCCGGTGAATTAGCTTAAATTACGTCCGGATTTCATTCGTTTCATTACGTCCTTTTCGTTTCCCTTTTGTCACACTATAGCTTAACGCTTCGTATAAGTGGATTCCTTATCTGCGAGTTCGCGTCCATTGTAGGGTTTCCTATAGTTCTCTGGAGCAATATTCGTCAATCAAACCGGTTTATAAAAAACATCCGTTGAAGGTCTAATTTAAAATAAAATTAGGCGGAAATGTCTCCGGAGGGGAGCGAAAAATAAAAAGAATTCGCTCAATCCCTACTTTGCCTACAAATCAAATGGAACGCATGTGTAGGAGTTTTTCAGCGCATGACATTGTGGAACCTTTTTGACAGAATGACGAATTACATCACCCTCTTAGAAATTTTTTTTATTCGTATTTCTAGTTTCTCTGAGTAATATATGATTCGGAATGTGAAATTATTGCCTACCTTTTAAGCTCCCCGTATGTCTTGGATGTTTGTTCAAAATCTATAAATATACGTAATGAATTTTGTAACTTTATTATAGTAATGCATATAAAGTATTCATTGGAAATCTACACAAAATGGTGTGTTTTTAATCAGTGCGTGAAATGAGGTCGCTAATTCGATTTTCACGAGAGGAAAAGGTTATATAAATTTATCTTTAAATTACCGACGTTTCTAAAAGTCATACGTTTCAGTAAAACAGTTCATTCACCATAGCTAGCGCAGTGTATATATCATTATTAGGTGCACGGAACAGGAGCTTGATGTTAGCTTTACATCCCACGCAAAAGTCACATTAACCGTCTCGTTTGGATACAATTTTTTCGGGATACGGAAGTTTTATTTCCACCGAAAAACCACCCTTTCATTCCCGTATTCGTTCACTTCCGGACATCGTGTGACCATAATTTTTCATCAGTGGCATCCCTTTCTCTCCCCCCCCCCCCCCCCCCTCTCTCTTTTCGGTCGGCACCTTCCGCAGAAGACCGCATAATGGCGCCCCGATCGTTTTTATCTCCGATTATTCGACCGATGGGGGGAGGGGGGGGGGGGGGAGGACGGTTCCATTCTCTCTTTTTTTATTATTATATCTCCGTTCCCCGGAAAAGGCGAGGGTGGTTTCCGGGGTAATCATTTGCGGCGTCATCCGGGGTTTCCGAGGTTGCTGTTAAGGTTCCCCTTCTCTGGGTAAACCGAAGAAGAATTTCTTTTCACGGTGTTTCCCCCCTCGGTGTAACTTCTCGCGGACCCAGAAAATACGGTTAACCGCCGGTTCTAAAACCGCGCCGCCGCTCAGTTTAGGGCAACTAATACCGTAAAGGTTTCCGCCTCCCTCCCTTTTACCGCCTCTGTCCAAGACGAAAATTTAATTACAAACTTAATACACCCAGGAACACACGCGAAAGCAAACACGTAATCATAGACGCGCGCAAACACGTTTTTTAAAAAAATTTCAAACTAAGCTCGTCGGAGCGATGGAGGGGAGAGGGGGGGTTATGGGATGGAAGGATGGGATTTCTTCGAATAACCTCAGGTCGTTTTTCTTTATATTTCCGTCGGCGGATTTGATTTGAGGGAGAAGTGGAAATTTTTGGCCGCGAAATGGAATTTCTCGGTAAGAGGCCTTAAGAAAAGTTTGCGCCGCGAAGTGTCCCTTATATTTTTTAATACCGTTCGGAAATTTCGTGGAAAAGTTTTGATGTGGTGTCTTTATCGGTTTATTTTGGGGTGTCTTCTTAATTTTAATCGGAAGGCGACTTATAGTTCGATTTGTCAATAGTTTTCACGGGGATTGAGAATACGGATCGGGTGTGGAGTACTAATTGATCTTTTGTTTTTTGCTCCCAGAAAATGTGTATCCTTACTACGCTGATGTAGGCTTGAATACGTGACATGGCAGTTCACACGCACACACACACACACACACAGAAAGCAATAGCATTCAGGTGAATACTTTTTTCTCTATTATAAGATTCGTTTAGCCGCTTACCTGTTTAACTCTGGTCCTTGATTTTTATGAAAAATTATTATGGGTCAGTGTAAACTTAAATCTTCCCGAGTTACAAAACTCATGTGTTTTAATTGTTCATGCGCTTCCTAAACAGCAGTTTGTCAAGGATGTCATGTACGATATATCCCAACTCATTGATATCGGATGTCGATTAATCAAATTAAGGGGAGGGTAAAAAATATGATTGAGCTACCGCATTTTAATATGCTGCAAAATGATATTGTTTTTCATATGTGTCTAGTGTAAAACTCACTGTAATAGCCTTGATTTTTATTGGATAGTGATTGCAAAAAAACTTCTAAATGAAGGATTTCTTTTGGGAAAGGTATTCAGTGAATGTGAAGCGTCTTAACTGAAATCGTTGGTAATTTCTTGCGTTTTGTTCTCAAAACCACTTCGTTCCAAAAATGGCCTTGCCTCTTCCCAAGATCGCAAATAATCTTAACAAAATCGTAGGATATGCGTGCGTCATATGGAAATAAGGTGGATTGAAGGTGTGCAAATTATTATCAGTACCTTTATTCCTCAGTTCCTTTCATCGCACGAAGGTTCTTGTAGAATAAATCAGAGAACAGGTGCTCTGGCAATAATGTGTATTTGCCACCCCCTCCACAAACTAAATTTCCAACTGCGCCAATGAATCGACATCGTTATGCGATTAGATGTGAAACTCTCCAATCAAATACTTTTCAGGGTGATGGATGTACTGCATATCTTATTTAGGGGTAAAATATGTACGTAATATGCTCTAGCCTGAGCCTAAATTCAGCTGTCAGGCTTGCGAACGCATGTTTTTACTTAGGTATTTTACTATTTGTTTTAGACTGCCATCACCATTTCTGCGTGTTTTTTTTTAACATCTCGATCATGCAGAAACAGGATCGAGGCGGACTTGATATTGTTTCTTCCTGTTTTAGCCTCTATCCTCTTTATGCACACGTTATCGAACGCCCATTATTTAATCTCTCTTCCTCTTTGTATGTCGTAGCGAGATGGGGAAGCTCCAAAAAAGAAACGGAGAGAAGAAAAAACATCAGACCGTAGGGGGAAAAAAAGAATTTAATGAGCCAATACGAGATTTTCGTGAAACATTCGGGCGGTAGAGAGAGAGAGAGAGAGTCAGAGATGGAGGGCGGGAAAAAAAACGACATCTGCGTCAAAACGCGAAGCCCTTGGAAAAGGTCCTGTTTTTACGTACATCGACACAGGACCCCGTTCATCATTTAATTCGCCGTCGCTGTGGCATAGCAATCCATCACTCCGTTTTAATTATGTTAAATCATGCCTCGCCTTTTAGATTCCGCTGCGAAGAGCTCTTCGTTTTTGTTTTTTTCCCTCTTTCTCTCTCTCGAAGCGCGCGTGTTTTCGGATTCGTAGGTTCGGTTTTCTCCCGCGTCCTATTTTTTTTATTTCATCCCTTCGTGAAATGTTTTTTATCCCCCCCCCCCTTCTCCTACCAGTTCTGCATCGCTCCAGTTCGCTCTTTTGTTTATTTTGTAATTTTTCCTCTTTTTTTTTACTTTATGCATCCCCCTTGAATTTCGTCGTTTTTTTAAAAATTTTATTCGTTCGCTTTTTCTTTTATTTTCCATTTCGATTGACCTCCACCCCGAATCGCGATACATCGATTGTATCGAATACGTGTTTCCATTGTCCCCCGGGGCTAGCCATCGGAACGGACAAGGAGATGGAGGGGGAGGGGGGAGAGAAAGGGGGAGGAAAAGAGGAGGAAGGGGTGACGTAAAAAAAAACAAACAGAATGAACCCTCTCCACCCGTCACGTTGAGCTACGTATCTGGAAAATGAACTGTTTCCCCCTGAAATGGAATTTTGTTCGTTTATTTTTTTGTTTCGGAGGACGTCAGGGAGGATAACTACGTAGGGGTCGCTTTTTAACCATATTTCTCCTGCCGTATCGACGTCGCCTAAATGTGTAATTAGTTCGGCGTGCGCGTTTTTGTTGTTTTTTTCATTTCGCGGGAATGATCGATTCCCTTCGTCGTTTAGACAGAGAGAATGGCGCGCTAGATTTTTTTTTTTTTTGACGACGGTCTTTTGTTTCATTCGTTTTGATACTACTCGGAATGCTGTGCTGTCGATCCGTGATCGATCATTTCTCGTCTCGATGGGTCTGCGAAAATTCACGGTGAGAAATGAGAATAACTGTACAGGAGGAAGCTTTTAGTGGGTTCATAGAGAATGTCATGCAGATCATACCAGATTAATTTTCTATGATGGTCAGTGATCTCGTAAGTGACCTTCTTTGCGCGTCATTGAAATCTAGTTTATCTCTAAACTCGTTGAAACAGTAGATATTTGCGAATTTTGAGCTAGCGTTGTTGTGTCGCGTGGGTTTTAAATCGGATATCTTTAAAGGGTTAAATATATTTCTCACCTTTTCAGTATTAGGTAAGGATGTTAAGAAATATACGTTAAGAACTTAGGAAATGCAAGATTTTGAATCGAGCGTCGTCCATTGTGGTATTCAGAAACCAACTCGACTTTCATTTTTTGAGATAACTGTTATTTAAGGAAGAAATGGAAACGAGAGGTTTATTATGCATATTAAAATTACATATTTTATCTACTACGCTGTGGTAATTACAGTATAACCTCATTTGTACAAAATTCGAGGGACTTAAATTTTCATGATTGGTAATATTAAAGGTATTTGTAATAAGGAATTAATTATAGCGAGCAGTATAGCTTTTTTCGAAGGTAATTGAAATTCGCTTCTTATTAACCGAACATTTTGTATAAACCGATTTCGTAATATCGAGGTTTCACTGTATTAGACTTATTTGACTTAAAATCAACGGAAGAAGCATTTACTTGGTGAACCCCATCATGGATAAAATGAGAAAAAATCACTTGGTATCAATGAAGCGGAACTTAATACCAAGTTATTTTTTCTCATTATATTCATTATCTTACTTATTTCGTTTCGTCCTTCTTCGAGAACATGTTGAATACTTTTATTTGGAGGTTAATTGATGGTTTACATTTTTATAGGTTGCATAAGTTGTATTCTTCGATACCTGTTTTCCAAATTCTTTTTGTCGTGAACAGTTCGTTCTCTTGGTCTTCAAAAACAATCATCCTTTCGTTGCGTAGTTGTGAATACTTAAGCTTAACTAACGATTTTTAAATTTTCGTTACGCTCTCATTCGTTTAATTTTCCTGCCGTTCTGCGACACTAGCTGATGCTTATCGTTTATCCAAACACGTGAAATGCCGGTTATAATTTCCACCTCGATAATAGTTTTAATTTACGATTTAATTGCATAGCAATTAGTGTACTCGACCATGCGTGTTAACGTTTGTTTTGAAACCTTTTTACTGTGGCGTACCATTCAATTATTAATGGGATGCCCATTGCTTCTCAAATGTCAGCCTCCTGAAAGCTATGGTAAATAGATAATTTTTGATGGATTAGGAAGTTCATAACTAGTAAAATGTCGGGAGTGAGGGGACAAAATTTCAATCCAGCTGTACATTCTAAGGAATTTTATTTCAGTTAATTAGGAGAGAAAAAATTGCTCTATTTTTCAAAATGAAGTTCGACTGTTGAATCCACAAGTCAGTTTTTAACTATTACAGTGAAATTTAATAAACCGTTTCATTTAAATTGAAGAACAATAACGTTCGAATAGAACATAGCCTGATTTAAAAGATTTTCGATTGCTATGGGTCATAATTTATTATATCTTAAATACTGCAAAAACTTCCAACACTTAATTACATCTTAAATCGTAGAAAATTACAAACGTGATGGACGTGTTCTCGTGAATTATGTCTCATTATGTTAAGGCGGAGGAAATTGACCGCGAAATTTTCAGGAGATGGTGAAATGAGTTAGTTACATTAACCTTTTAACCGTTGAAAGCATTCATAAAATTGCCGATGAGTCGAGCAAGCAAATTTTTACCTTATAAATTTATGTTATACGGATTTTGTATAATGATACGATGAAAAACTTTGTATCTTCCACTAAAAACTTCTTTTTAACAAAATACGACCGGTTTCGATAACATTTTAGTGAAAGATATAAAGTTTTTTTTTCATTCTGTGTATTATAACACATTCATTTTGCTTTCTATCAACTTTTAATTCACGTGCGTTTTTAAATGAACCTTTAATTTAACAAATGCGTAACGCTCCCAGCGAAAAATGTCATCATCCAATTTAGTAGCGTTCCTTTCAGCCCGTAGTGGCATTCTAAGCAATGCAGTGATTTATGCTTTCAAACGGTTAGGCGAGGAAATTATTTTATATAGTAGTCCCTTCAAAAAAAGTTTTTTAATGGCCTTCGTTTATCAAATTTATGATTCATTAATTTTTTCTGAACGCATCTGAAAATGAAATGTATGGTTGGCGTGATCAAAATCTGAGTAGGAATTTTAACATTTTTTGCGAATCGAATTTTGATTTATTTATTTTTTGGGTAAAATATGCGGCAGCCGACTAATTTCAAGAGGATGCTTTTCCATTACAGTGGGTCCTCGGCTTGCGAACGGGTTGGGTTCCAAAAGTTCGTTCGTGTATTGTTCGGAACTCGGTACCATATAAAAGTATTTAATAAATGATGGTCAGATTCTAAATTCAACCCAGAAATGCCTATTCAGCCCAAAATTAAACTGAAATATTGTGAATTTGCAATGAACGATGATAGAGAAGTTGTTTTAAATTTCAGTTGTTTTTCAGTGTCCTCCCGATCGTCAAACTTAAAACTTTGAGTATAACGGATTCCGTGGAGGGTTGACGTAATTCCTGAGGGAAAATGCTGAATCGTATGCGCGAGTTGGCGTTCGTATGCCCGATTTATTAAAATATTAATACTTTATGGAGCTTCCACTCAACACTTAAAGCTCGTAGCAGTAAGTTTTGAATTTTATTCTAAAAAAATTTTTTTTAAGCATGAAAAGTACAAGTAACGAGATTATAAAGGGTAATTTTTTTATTCGAGGATCCTGAAAAATAGCTATGTCTTCGAAAATAAACCGGAAAGATTTGCTAAAATTTCTATGAACATAGTTTGATGTTATTTAAAAAAAAATCTCACATCAAATGTTGATGAGCGCCACCTTGCTGAATACATATAGGTGCTCTCCTCAGCATATCGTCTGACACTAATAAAAAAAATCACCCTGTATAATATGAGCGTATAGCCTTTCGAATATTTTATAAGAAAAGTACTCACCGGCGTTTTCTATGAATCCATGAACAGAGAAATGCGACTAGAGCGCAAACATGAAGTGACACTCCTTAATTAACAAGGAAGAAAAGAATGACGAATGTTCACAAAAGGGATGAGATATATTACAATAAAGAATAAAGGTAAAATGATATGAACCACTTCCGAGAGGTTGGCGAATTGAATAAGAAACTGCGAGAAAAATTATCAAATATTACATTAAATGACATTGTATGTAAATTCTATAACACAAAGTCATAAAGTCTTTTTAGATTGGCACTTTCCAGTATTGTGTGACCGCTCAACACTAATAGTCGCAAGAGATGCAAGTTTTAAGGAGGACACCAGAACAGACCTCGGTGGGCACCACAGCGAACCTTGGCGGGCGCCATGTCCCTCGCGGGCACCGCGTTGGGAAGCCCTGGCCTACAGTATATATAAATTCGGCAAAAAAAATTAACAGCTGCCGAATGTCAAGATGATAGTTTTCCAGTTTGATGCATCCTATATCACCTCCTCCTCGATTAACGAAACAGATTGTCATTCTGTACGTGTAACTCTTTGCCGCCGATCCGATATCTTAAATCAATCCTTCGTTGTATATAAAAAGAAAAGCTTCCCCTCAACCCTCTTTCCGCATCCTTCCCGGCAATACCTTTCCTATTTTAATGCGTTTCTTCTGGCGCCCCCCCCCCCCCTCCGTGGAAAGAGTGGGTTGGGAAGGAGATGAGAGAGGGAGACAGAGAGATGGATGAAAAGGAAGGGAAAAAACATTATTTCCGACCCTCCCACCCCCCTCCTCCTCCCCCCTCGACCCACCTTTCTTCCGCCAATAAAATACGCCCTATCCATTCAACCACCCAATCGGATGTGAGCCTTTTGTGTAAAAAAAAAGAAGGAGCGTTCCTTCTCCCTCTCCTCCCCCTCCTTACTCTCCCTCTCTTTCGTCCGCCATCCCTTCCTCCACCTTTTTTTCCTTCCCTCATCCCTTTCCGACACCCTGCTTCCAGTCTCCCTTCTCCACGGCGATGCATCTTTCCTGGAGTGTTGGTTGGGTCTAAACCCTGGCAACAATGGCCAGCCGAGGGAGTTTTATATGCCTTACTTGTCGTCGACCTCCTCCCCTCCCCCCTTATCTCTCTCTCTCTCTCCCTTGCTCTATCCTCGCTGGTCACCCTCTTTCCTTCCCTCGAACCCGTGTGGACTCCTGGTTTGACCCGTGCCCCATGGTCCTTGCATATGCTCCACCGAAGAGAGAGAAAAAAAACCTTTTTTCCCCTCTACCTACCTCTTCTACCCTGCTCTCCTCATGTCCTTTACCTTCCACCAGACCTATTCATTTCCTTTGTTCGACAATCTGGGGTTTTCCTCCCTCTTGTACCTACGGAAAAATTGGGCCGAGGGTGGCTTTAAAGCTCTGTGCGTTTCCCTTCTCTCTCTCTCTGTCTTCCTGTCTGTCTGTATGTCTGTTTGTCTGTCTGTCTATATGTCTGTGTCTGTCTGTATGTCTGTCTGTATGTCTGTAGTTCTGTATGTATGTCTGCCTGCCTGTCTGTCTGTCTCTCTCTCTCCCCCTCCCTCCCTCTCTCTCTCCCTCCATCCATCCCTCCCAACCTCTCACTCTCTCTCTTCCTCTCCTTTTTTTTTTAACCTCCCAAGAGAGAGAGAGAGAGGAAATGGGGGTCAGAAGGGAGGAAAATACGCCCCGGACATTGCGAGTCTAGCACGTGGGAGTTTTTTTAACATTATTTCGGCCCTTGGTTCTCTCTTCGTAATCTCGTTTTGAGAGATGGTGGGATCCAGTCGGCGATCCTATATATATATATATCTCTCTCTCTCTTTTTCTTTTTCGTCTCTTTCCTTACTCGGTGCCCGAATGGAGTAATTGCGGGTCTCGCGTGTAAAAGAGGGTGTGAGAGGAATGGAGAACAGTGTAGGGAGGGGAGGGTGTTCTCTTTTTTTTGTTTTGGAAGAAGAAAAAATAGGGGTGCGAAGAAAAGGAGATAAGGATTCGGATAAACCGGTTTGTGCTTTGTTCATTAAAGCGGCACGTTTAAGCTGAAAATGCTGGTTTTATCTGTGCCGTGATCTTGAAAGAGATATCACCCGCTCTGATGGTTGTGGGGGGAAGTTGAGGATCACGACGTAAAACCTTGAGTTTCGTTATCAATCAGTTCCATAGTATTATATGGATACGTATATCTGTATAATTATTTTAAATATATAATGTGTCCATTAAATTAAAGAAACACTGACGAAAAGATTCTCATGTTTTTATTTGCAATTGCAGTAATCGCTTGGTAATTTAAACTACCTACGTCATTTTACCGACGTTAGCTGAACAAAGACGTGAAGGCAGTCAGTCCTCTTTTTCTCCACTAAATAGACAGCCGTTTTTTTTGGCAAAGTCTCCCTTTTTTTTAATATTATTATTTTTCCTCCTCTAACCTTTGAACTCTAAGAGTATTGCCACCTTTTGACACGTGCCCGAGTAATAGAATTGTTTTAATCTCATATTTGACGATTTTCCCTTTTAAAGTCCCTTTTCTCTGGGGCCAATTATTTCGCGGGACGTGATGCGATTTCATTAACTTCTGTCGCAGAAGCGGAGCTGTAGATTCGCATCGAAGGCCTTGTAAGGGTGTTTGTATATAAATCCGCCTAGTTCCTCAAGACTCTGTTCTACCCTCCGTGACCTAAACATCCTGTTTTCCTCAGTCCCCTTTGTTGTTATAGTATTAAACGACTTTAAAAAGTTGACTTCGCCCTCGCGTTATTCGCGATGGAATTTAGGACTTCCTTTTTTAAACAAACAAACTAACTCCGGTCGTTGGCGCTTATGATAAAAGGGGACGGAATTTCAGAGCCGGAAACTTTTGAAAGGCGAGAATTAAATTGGCAGTAATGATGTACTCGTGGGTTCGTTGTGCTTCCTTTAGGCGACGAAAAAAGTTGTTCCTGAACCGAAAGGTTGTTGATATAAACAAATTTAATCTTTCGTTTCGACACGGAAAGACCTCTGTCCTCTCTAAGCTTCTGTGTTCATTTAACATTCGCTTTACGTATCCATCATGCCCTCTCCGTTTTATTTTATTTATTTTTTATATTCCGGCTTTTCCTGAATGGAATAGAATAAGAGCCTTCCATCATTATGTGTTGCGGGGTATGTCTAAAAAAAAAATCGTTCCCATTCAGAAAGTCTATCTCCGTTGCTCGATTCTTCTCTTTGCGTGTCCAGGAACCATTGTGCGCTCAAAGCCGTCACTTTTATATTTATTTATTTATGTATCTCCGGCCTAATAAAAGTAAAATAAATCGCTCCACGATTTTTCTTAGGATTCTGTGAAAAGTAAATCCATCTCTTATTTATTCCGAAGAATTTCACACGTCAACTTCTCGCAAATGATCTTTAAGAAGTTCCCTTCTTTTCTGCAAATCATTTATTAAATCCATCCTGGCATTTGTAGGAGAAACATGGCGAAGTGTCATTTTCCCGCTGAATGGTTAAAGGTCGATTTATTTTTGTAGCTATGTTTAGCGGTATATGTATTCCCTTTTAAAAAAAGAGATTTTTTAAAAATTTTCTGTTTCGCAAAGGAGCGCAATTGACACGGTACGTTTCAATCGTTACATCCGATATATGTCCGTTTCATTCAATCTCGCGTTTAATTTGAAGTCAATATATTCATTAAAACTTTTCATGAATTCAGATAAATTTGAATGTAATTATATTAATGCATCTGGACACCGTAAAGAATGAGGCGTATGGTTGGTTATTTCTTTGTTTTAAATCATTTTGAATGTTATGGATGACTGGCTTGAGTTGAAATTACGTTATAAATACGTTCCGGGACATTTCGTCCAAAGACAATTTCATCCAAAGACAATTTGGTCCAGAGACATTTCGTCCTAAGACATTTCGTAGTAGTAGTAATTAGGTTTTTAAGTGCGTCAACAGCTAAGGTCATTTTGTACCGTCAAATTCTGTTAGAGAAAATCAACATACATCACAACATCCATGCCCGAAGAGGGATTCGAACCCGCGACCTTTGGGTTAGAAGGCAGGCAGTCTAACCCGGCCGGCGACATTTCGTCCAGTGGGTATTTCGTCCAAAGATAATTCGTCAAATGTTTATTTCGTCCAACGACATTTCGTCCAGAGGAATAGGGAGGAGGACGGGGAAGGGGGACAAGTAAACTTTATCAGATATAGACGATATGGGTATCTATCGACTCGGAATTAAGCATACATATAATAAAATCGTAAATTAAACTAAAAATAACTCTGGCAGTGTAGCGGGAGGAGGGACAAGTAAACTTCATCAAATAAAATGTCTGTGAACCTATAAATAGTTCAATTCTTCGTGTAGTTTTAGTCTTTAATTAAAATACGATTTTTATCTATAATTTTACCGTTTAGTGTTCGATATCACCTTTCAACTCGTAACCGGAGTTTGCACTGTTTTAATATGAACATAAAAAAAATGAATATCATTTTCCCTTCAAGGTTCTATATATTACTTCACAGATGAAGTATTTTTTTCGGCATTCGGTCACATTATTTTTAATTTCATCGCCGTTCTGGCCTAATAGCATACTGCATTCTGTGAACTTTCAAATAGTAAGGATCAGGAATCCTTATCCATTTGCAGATCTATTCGCAGTGTCGCGTTTTCTCCCACGCTATCCGATGACATTTTTACTCTCGATTATTACATTTCGTCGTATCTCGACCGTGTGATTTCAGAGACGCTTTATCGTTAAAACTCATTTGTTAACGCCATCGACCGAAATAAATATGGTGACATTTAAGCAGTTTCGGTTGTGGAATATCGATTCGGTCCCAGTCACTTACGTAAGAGGCGTAAGTCCCCCATTCCAATCTACGTCAGACGACGACGACAACAAAAAAAAAAACGTAGGCCGAGTGACGCGGAATGAGAGAGGGATTTAAAGATAACATTAGGAAAAATATAATAACGGGAATAATTTTAAGGGTTCGTCGGGTCTGGCTTGAGGTGTGAGATTTTACTGGCGAAAACGCCGCATAAGGGTATGCGAGGGAGTGGGAGGGTGAGGGGTGAGAGAGAGAGAGAGGAAACGGTAGGGAGGAGAGATACGGAGAAGGGGTGGGATTGGTAAAGCCTTCGGGAGGCGTAGGTTGGTTCTAAAAGGTCGGCTTTTGGTTGGTGGATGTGAATGTATGGCAGAAGGAACGGATAACACACAAACTGAATATTCATGGGGAGAGTAGAGGAAGTATGTGTGTGTGTGTCTGTGTTCAACCTCCCACTACCCACTCTCTCTCTCTCTCTCTCCTCGTTCTTCACTTCTTCAATTTCCTCCATATCGCGCTCTCTCTTTCTCTCTATGCATGGCTTCATCTCAGTCTCTCTTATCGACCTGTTTTCGCATATGCCTTTGCTGTCCTCTTTGTCCCCTTTTCCTCCTTAATTATTGTCATTTTCTCTCTCTCTCACACACAAACAGCGGTCTTTTCGCGTGTATTGCTTTGTTTCCTTATTTTCCATGTCTGTATAATATACACTGTGTGTGTGTGTATATATATATATATATATATATATATATATATATATATTTTTTTTTTTTTTTTTTGGGCAACTAGGTGTTGAAGGAAACCCAGTGAACACTATATATATATATATACACACACACACATATACACATACACATACATATACATGTACGATGTATACACGTAAATTGCACATGTATAACTTGTGCCTTTATTCTTTCACGGACCGCTATTCTGCCTCTTCTTCGTCTTTCTCGTTTGTGACCCTTATTCTGTTTGTCTTTCTCCACGTGCCATATGCCTTTCCTTTTTGTTCCCTCTCCGATATTTACATGCTTTGATTACATCTTTCTTTGGTTAGCCGTTATCTATTTCTTTCAATGATAAATATCACTCTCCCTTTCTCTATCTCTCTCTCTATCTCTCTCTATCTCTCTATCTCTCTCTCTCTCTCTCTCTCTCTCTCTCTCTATCTCCTCTTCTCCCTTTCTCCCTCTCTCTCTCCACATTCCAACTTTTCCTCTTTTAGCTGTACATCCTAGTTTTGCAGTCTTTCTCTTCCTTGGTCTCATTCTGTTCATGTTTATGCCTTCTTTCCTGTTTGATTTGTCTTGTATTCTGCTCTACTTTAACGTTTCTCTCATTTTTGTCGTCACAGTTTGGAATGTACAATAACGGAAGTACAGGACAATAAGTCCTGTACTTCCGTTATTCGAGACGATTACCTTATGGAATATTCTTCTAATGCTGGACTTTATGTACGTTTTACGGATTGTATTTTAAATTTGAAATGATTGCTATCTATGTGGTAGAAATGTTGCTGTTACTAACACCGAAGGCTTTTGAATTATTTGTTCATTTCCTTGTTTAATTTTGATGGAAATTGCTTTTGAATATACGGTCACGGAGTCACGGAATCTTAAATTTTCTTTGTCCATTCCTTTTCTCTCGATGCATTTCGGCGAAAATTAACTTAATTGTTCAATGCAGAATGTAATTTTTGACAAATATAAACCCAGTTACGCAAAATACGACCTCAGAACAGTTGAAAATTTGTGTGTAGCGAAGGAATCCACTTGAAAGGTCAAGTACGCCATGCTGATTTTTTTTTCTGTTTTTAGCTATAGTATTACTGTACTACCTAAGAGTACGGTTTAGTGAAAAACGTCACAATTAGAGTTCATTCTTTGACTGACTCACACTTTTGTCTTTTCTCAATTATGCTTTCGTCTTTCTCTCAATTCCGTGCTTCTCTTTTTTTTGGTTTCCTTTCTTTCTCTCTGTCTTCGGTTTTTCATTTCTATTCCTATCCTGGCATCGCTTTCGTTTTTCCTCTTTCTCTCTCTCTCTTTCTCTTTGGGCACACACTTTCGATGCCTCTCTTTGCTCTGCCCTCATATCCGCTTCGTTTCTCATCCTGCTAACCCCGTGGACCTCCGCCACCCGCAGTACTTTTAAAACTCGTAGGCACACCAGGAGAAGGGTCCCTCTAAATTACAATCCCTCTTCACCCAACCTCTTTTCAGCGTTAAGCAAACTCATCCTCCGTTCCACGCGTTTTTCTTTTCTTTTTTTTTTAATCCCGGCTCTAAAACACCGACCACTAGAGACCGATCCTGATCTGGCTGGAATAAACCATCCCTTTCGCCCCTTCCACTTTCGCGGCCCTTATTCCTGCCTCTTCCACTCCTTCGGAATCTATGGAAATTTCAATTATATTCGGTTCCACGCGGCGTATCACCCTGGAATCTATAATCGTTTTCCAGCGTTAAGTTCTCTTTGCTTTTGGTTTGTTCGTCCTGCATGGGAAGGGTAGGGATTGAGGGGGAGAGGGCGGGGAGGGGGAGGGGAGGTGAAGGTTGGAATCATATGCCCTCCGATTCCCTGTTTGTTTGAGATATATAACTTTTTTTTCTCATTTTATCCGTTCCGAACTTTCGGTCTGTTTGGAAAAAAAGTGGATGGATACGTTTACTCATCTTATGGGGGTTGGTGTGGGGGACGCGTATTTATGTTGACTGTCTTTCGCTTTGAATTTTTCAAGATCCATGCTAATGAAGTTTGTTGAGGGAGAGAAGGAGGTGGGGGGGGGGGGGAGGGGGCGTGCCTTTTATAGGGGTGTTGCGTAGGGTACAGTTCCGTTCTCGTTGGATTAGATGCCGCCACCCTGAATAAATTAATATAATGGAAAATGCAGCTTTTTTCGTTTTGCCGTCGGAGGGAAAATTGTCGATTCCGTACCATTGCTAGAGAAATGGGTTGCTTTAAAAAAAAAAGTATTTTTCATCCTAAATATTTTCGTTGTACTTTCACGTTTATTTGAATTAATAGTTTTAATGATTCTTTAAACTCGTTAGTCGGTGGAGGATTTTTAATTTCTCCGTATACAGAGTATAGAGAAAGTGTTTACATGAAAAAAATCGACGTCGAGATTTCAACAGAAATACGTTTTGAGGTCCCTAGAACACGTATAGACTATTTTCGGAATGATGTCTGTGTGTGTATGATTGTGGGCGCTCTAACTCGGAAATTACTTGCCATATCATTACAAAACTTCATATATAACACTTTGGTATGAGCACGAACAGCTGATTAGTTTTTGAAAATACCGGTTAACCAGAAGTCGAGGTTTATTCGAAACCCGATTCGGTTTTGCCGAAGTATCTCCGTAAAAACATCATTTTTACTTTCTCATACGAGAAAGTATTATTATCGCGAAAAAATTCAACCTCGAGATTTTTACGGAAAAGTACGTTTTAGATGTCGCTGAATCCGAAAAAGTGGGTTTTGCAATGCCGTCTGTCTGTCTGCCTGCCTGTCTGTCTGTTTGCCCGTCAGTCTGTTTGTCTATCTATTACTGGCTCTGGAGCCTAAACGGTAGAGCGAAAATGAATGAAATCTCGTACTTAGGCATTTCATCATACAGCGGAGTACACGTAAAAATGGTTGACATTGCTCAATAATTAAGAGTAATTTATTCTACGCATTTTTAACAACAATTCGATTTTCTCAAAAACGGCTCCAACGATTTTGACCAAATTTCTTACAGTTACTTAAGTTTACGTGTTCAATAATACTGTATAGTTCATATTTATCAAAAAATGAATATAAGGCTAGTTTATTCTAGGCAACTTTAATAATAATTCGATTTTCTCAAAAACGGCTCTAACGATTTTGATCAAATTTCTTACAGTTACTTGAGTTTACGTGTTCAATAATACCTAATAGTTCATGTTTCTCAAAAAATGAATATAAGACTAGTTTATTCTAGCCAACTTTAACAGCAATACGATTTTCTCAAAAACGGCTCTAACGATTTTCACCTAATTTCGTACAGTTACATGAGTATACATCTACAGTAATACTACGTATATCATTTTTCTCAATGAATGAATATAAGAATTGTTTATTCTTGGACAACTTGAACAAAAATATGATTTTCTAAAAACAAGCTCATAGGATTTTTATTTTCTAAAGATAACTAAACGACGCATTAGTATATGAGAAAGTTTGTACAATGCATGTTGTACCGATTTTTGTATATACGATTCGATACAAAGGTTATAGAGAATGTACTTTCGTACAACTTTCATTTGATACAATTTTTCAAAACAGTTAGTACGTAGGAATTATTTATAAATAATCGGTTTTTTCAATTCCTTCAAATGTCGTTATTGGTAATCTTCGTGAGGACCAAAGTTGAAGAGAATAATTTTTGTTCCAACTTTTGTTTGAAACAAATTTTCGTTGAACCGTCCATTTGGTAGATAATTAATTTATTCGTAAATTTCCAGTATACAGCGCCAGCATCTATCGGTGAATTCTGTAGACATATTGAAAATATACGTAATTTACGGCAATAAGGACGACTGTATTCTTTTACGATACGAAATAATTATTTTGCCTTATAATGCTATTCATAATAATTTAAATATTTATACCCCAAATGTGGATGAAGTCATGTGTTAGCCACATCAGATTTTATTTATTTATTCAAAGGTTAACTTAAATTTTTACGGGTGATGACTCTTTGCTTTTGGGATCCACATGGAGTTTTCTTGTAGTTTTAAATCGCCCGATGAATTAGTAATATGCTGTTCATTTTCTAAAATAAAAAAAATCAATCGTTTTTCCTAGGGTCCGTAGACTATGAGCTTCGGCATTATAAGTCTGGCTTGATTAAAAATCAGTCCATCCTAATGGAAAATTTTATTATATTGTATTGTATTGTTGTTTTGTAGATTTTCATAAAGTTGCCACTAGTCCATCTTTGCTTTTCTTTTGCAAGCGTGAATTTTGATACTGTTTATCTATATATGTAAATTTCGTTACTTTTCGATAATCAGTCGTTTTTATTTCTGCGATGTAATTTCAAATATTTACGAGATAAACATAACGAGATAAGCATAAAACAAGTTAGGAAAGTGTACAGCGTATAACAAACAGGAGCGTTTCTTGCAATGGAGTATTTGAAAGAATTTATATACGTGTACGTAAGGGAAATAGCGTTTTAAAGTTATTTTCTTCGTCATAAATAATCCATTTTCTTCCTATTTAAAAATATTGCATGCACACGTAAGGAAATTAAACGTTTGTTTTTGAGATTGTTTATGTAAGCATCAATGAAGAAGTAATCATCCAAGAAAATTTCGAAGTTCAACTCGAATTAAGTCAATCTTGTTTGATTTTCTTGATAACGGCTAATCCTACGTTAAAAATATACAGGAAAAGAATTCTCTACTAGTTCTACAAGTTTTATTTGAAAAATATTTTGATATGATTAATACTTGACGAGATATGACGGGAAGTTCGTTTTTTGTCGCCAGTAAAGTGGTATCCCTGATTGGCGTACGTGATTCATTTATGTGATTTTCTTATTATCGTTGATTGTATGTCCTTAATATAAAATTCCATATAAGTCTGTTCGGTAGAGGCAGAGAACGAACATGCGGGCGGATGGACAGACAGACAGACGGACGGACAGGCCGACGATAATAGGCGCTCACGCTGGAAGCGAACCGCGCCTAAAAAAGATTATATTTCAAATTACTTGTATTATTTTTCAGACGAGCGGAAGGTATACGTCAATACAGAAAAGGCTAAAACCTAATATCATTCAAATCTTCTTTTTTTTTTAAAAAAAATTCGCCCTTCCTCAAATCTCCCATCCGTAGCGTACCTATTCGGATGTGAGTTATGACGCAGGACTGCTGAAGTAGGAGCTTTGGAATTCGATCTAAAAAGAGGGGAGAAGACCGATCGGAATCGCCGCGCTGCAATAAATTAGAGTACCTCATCGGTTCCGATGTCCTTCTCCCGAATTTGGCCGAAAACCAACTCCATTCAAAATGGCCTCTCCTCTCTCTCTCTCTCTGGGAATAGAGATAGAGAGAGAGAGAGGACGAGCGCAAGTTTCTCTTCGCAGTACGCGTACTTAGGATTCGAGCCTCTTTTTTTTATTCTTGAAAAAAAAAAGAACGACTAAATCCGTTTTGAGAATTCGTACCGTGCTGTCCATCCTCCCCACACACCCTCTCTGAATTGGAATTCATCCATTTCTTTCCTCGAATTTCGTTCTGTCCGAAACCTTTTTATGGTTTGAAACCGGAGGGGATTAACTTTGTTGGGAAGGGGGAGAGGGGTTCTCTTTTTATCGAAAACTTTATGTACCGGAATCGATCAAAAGTTTTTACGAGAAGAATTTTAAGCGTCACTAAGTCTTTGTTTAAAAAATGGTTTTAGGATGTGTGATTTTAAAATATTTCTACCGATATATGAGTTTATGTAGTGATTATAAATGTTTTTTGCCCCTAATCTCATTATGGTATTTTAAAAAGATGCTTCCATTTGTATGCAATGTTTTTGAGGATATTTGATGACCATCACGTCTCCAGTATGTGAAAAAATACTTTATTCACGGTCAGAATGCCAGGAAAATGCATTCAATTATTGTGTACCATTAAAGAATTTTGGAGCTCACCTTATGTATAAAATAAAATTGAAAATGTTTAACCGATATTTATTTTTTAAAAACCCATGTGCACGTGCGCCATTCTCCTCTCGCCGCGATATATTAATAGGCACATATCGTTTGCGTCGGCTATAATTCTTGAAGATTAGACCGATGGATTCGTCGACGTAGTAGCTGCCAGGACGAATTCTTTTCTTGTCATTTGTCTTTCTTAAAAATCCATCATGATCACCTGCACCTCGAGAAATCATGAGAGAGAGAGAAAGAGAGATCGCATTGATGAAAAGCATCGATCTATTTTTTTTACAAAGACTTCCATCCTTTCCTTTCTAGCTCGTTACGCTGTCGGAAGGAAGGGTTAGAGGTTGGTTGGAGGGGGGGGGGGGGGTAAGGAAAAGGTAGTAAAAATTTTTCTATTTCTTTCTTCTTTTTTTTCTTGCATGCATCCGCTCCACTCTGTAAATTGTTCCCGCCGTCTACATCAATGGGGGTTGAACCTTTTTCTTCATTCCGCGTCCGCCCAAGTACTCCAATCCGGATTCAAAGCTTTTATTTTTTTCCTCTCTCCTCCCTCTCTCTCTCTCCCTTCCTCCCTCACTCCTTTTTTTCCTCCGACCGTCCCCCTTTTTCTCCTCCGCTCCGCGTTTTCGAAGCTTTCAGATTCCCAGTTCGCCATGCTCTCTATCTATCCTTTACGAGGAGAAGAGCTCTATCTCTTTTTCTCTCTCTTCTCTCTCTCTCTCTCTCTCTTCCTCCCATCCCATCCCTAACTTTAAACATACGTGAGGTCCTTGCAAATGGCCTATGTTTTCAAAGCTTGGGAGAGCGTTGCTTTTAGGACTTTTTTGGGAATTTGAATTTGAATCGTACTTTTTCGGTAAGCTGTGTAAACCAGTGGACCTTCGGAAAAAGGGGAGGTGGGTAGGTGGATTGGGAATGAAAACCTCGCCTGGGAAACTTTTAATTTTTTCCCCGACCACCCCCCTAACCTCCCACCAACACTTTAGGCCAACGAAGCATCCCAGCGAAGCAGACCTTTCACAAAAAAAATAAAAGAAGAGCGCTGACGAAATTCTCTCTCTCTCTCTCTCCCGTGTGAAGTGTCACTCATGACCGCTCCGTATGAAGTCGTCTATTGTAGATGTCTTCCCGGCATGAGGCGATTAACGAACTTGTTGTCCTGTAGTTGAAGCGTTGTCCCGAGTCTAGGCTGTTTCGTTCCGCTCTCTGCTTCGATTCTTTTAATTATGCCAATCACTTAAAGTGAGAGTGGTCGAATTCGTTTTTTTTTTCTCTTAGTGTCTAAATAGCAATGTCGAGCCAGCAGAAATTCGTAAGGGAAAAAAGCGTTGATGTCATTTCAACGTCGTAGCATTTCTATCTATTGTGTGTAATTGCTGTGTAGGAAAATCGAAGCTCCGGCAGATTATTAAATGAGTTTCATGTTTGAAGTACAAATTTAATCATCGAAAGTACATGGTAAAGATGCATCTCTAGCGTTCAGTTCTGCAATACTTTTTAAGGTATAACTTTTCTGACTTTTCAAGTGCCATTTAATTAATAGGTCAGCGTAATGAATGTTTAAAAAAAACAATTAGAACAGGATTAATAGTGAATTTGGCCATGTCTAATCATCACTGTCATTTCTCGGGGATTGCATTTAAAATTTAAGAGTTTTTTTTTAAAGAATAACTTAACAGCTTTTAGTTCATTCGAGGTAAAGGATAAAATTATTTCAACATTATGTACATTTATTGAACATGGCTCGTAGGTAATGCTTTGTTACAGAATGGTCGGGAATATGTAGCTGAGAGAACACAGTCGCGTAACTTCTCGAATCAGCGTATGTAAAATAATATTTTTGTCGGCTCTATTTCTGCGCTCAAAATATTCCTAACATTTATTTTATGATGCTTTTAGACTTAATTTTATAAAGAAAAATAGTGTGTTTAGTGATCAGTTAGATGGTTTGCTGATAAATCGTTCGCTTTGCCAGTGCCATGAAAATGATATATCATCAATTCTCGGTTTCGATAATTTAGCGTCAACTACTTTGTTATCATTCATCGAAGCATTTTAGGATAGTGATGACGTTTAACGATTCTCATATTGCTTTTGGTCGGTAACAGCTCATCTCAACTACGCGAGTGTAAATGTTTATATTCTAATCATATAGGTTGCATCTAAACGCAAAATTATCCTATTTTTAAAACCAATTTTCTCAAAGCTGTGATTTAATTATCATAACATCACTTAGGCACAGCATTTGCAAGATCATTTCCTAAACATTTATATTCGATCCCAATCGACCTGTCTTTTCTCAGAAAAATAAAATCCCGGAGTAATTCCGACGGATTCTCGTTTAATGGCCTCACGATAGCAAACCTCTAACAAGGGATCTCAGGATTCTCGCTTCACGATATTGTCAATTATTCCTCGCTCTTCTTCCAGTTCCGTCTTAATTTGAGAAAAGCCTCCAATAAAAAAGTAGACGCTAAGATGAGTTCATTTGCCTCAAAATTCTTTATTTTTTTGTCTCGTTCTGCCCACAATCTCTTTTTTTCCAAATCCTATCCCCTTACCCCTCCGAAATCGATCATCGTTTCAGTCCTCCGTATTAATGAACTAAATGAATCGCCCCATTCGACTGGATACCTCATTTTATTCCGCCTCGGTTCCTTTCCCCCGACAGCCCTCCAAGCGAGGGTAGTAGAGGCGTCCCACTTTATCCCCATTTCTTCTGTTAACTTTTTTTTTCCAAGTCTCGCTTACCTCTCCTCTCCCCTCCTCCTCTTCCCCAATCAAACCTTCTCGACTCGCTCCTACCCTAATGTTCTGCATCCCTTTCCGTTCTCCCGTCTTCATGTCCCGTCAACATGAACTTTCGGAAAGATATTCATACATGTACAAACACACACACACATACACATACATGAATGTATAAATATCCGTCGAACCCCTCTAATCTGGAAATACGGGTACCGGAATAGTTTGGGATCGTATCCGGATTAAATAACTTACGCTTTTCCCTTGCACTTTAAAATGTAATAATCGTTAGCCCATTTTGGTTTTACTCCTGTTCAATGACAATGCTGTAACCACTTTACTCGTACAGCAACATTGATCATTTTAACAACTTTTCCCATTATTAATTGGGAATTTGCTTCCTATAATTTTAGTAATTAATGTTAGAAAATATAACAGAATGCTGTTGTTTATTTTTATATCATCTGTGTGGTATTTTGCGTCTCCCCATACCTAATGCATTTAAATCCTCGCGTTAAATACAAAAAATAATATTTTGTGCAGTACCAGTACAACCATTTTACCCTTAACCACCCTTGGTTCGGAAAATCCTATATAATCCGGAAAGCCTCCGGTCCATAACTTTTCGGATTAGAGATGTTCAACCTGTATACACGCACGCGCGCACATAATCTTATCCTCACTATTCACAAGTGGCCAATGGGAGAAAGGCTTTGGATATCCTGTCTCTCCCCCTTTTCCCCTCACGCTTCATTGGTTTATCTCAATTCTCCCTTTCTACCGTGAGGTTTCTTGCCCGTTTTGGATGCCTCCCCCTCCCCACCCTATTCTTTTCATATACTTATATTCATCTCTTTTCCTTTTCCCTGTTCTCTCTCTCTCCCCCCCCCCCCTCTCACCCTTCTACACTTCTCAGGATCTTTCTCTTTTTTTTAAATGTACCTTTTTCTTGGGTTAATTCATGCAAAAACGAAGGCTTGGGAATTGAATAATCGGAGATTTCCTGGGAGTTGGACGAGTCAAGTTTAAAAAAAAATTGAGGCGAAAAAATTTACAGGAGGAGGGAGAGGGCGGAAGATGGAGTATATCTCGTTAATGGAAAGTGGACAGAAATGTATTCTTCGAAACAATTAAGGGGATTTTTCGGGAAGCGCGGTATTTTTTTCAGGAAATTAATTTTTTCATGCTCTAGAGGTATTTTGAAGGATAATTCCGATGGTTTATTTGCGTTTCGTAGAAAGATAGCGTAGAGTTTCTATTAGTTTTAGATGGAGAGTTCCTAAGCAGCAAATAAAAAAGAGTATAAAGTCGAAGACTTTACAGTAATTGAGAAATCAAATTTTTATTGCTGGTTATCTATTTTTCCGCTAGGTTGTGTTGGTATATTTCGTATTTAATTGTATGTTGCTTGCCGTCGGAATTCAAAATTATTCTTTTAGAGTACCTAAGTTTTCTAATATTTTTTTCGTTTCATTAGTTCTATTACATTTTGTCGATATTAGCCCTAAAATTTAATAAAATTGAATGTGATCATAATATCTGCCTTATTTAAGTATGAGTTTCTTAAATAAAATAGTTTCCTGTTAAATATTTCCCGTTTGATATATAAACCGAATCACTTTTCTTGATCATAAAAAATATATATTTGCGATTTTTAATGAAAATTTATCATAATTGCGGATTTTCGTGTTACTAGTTATTATCGAAATTATTTTGTATCAGTGAAAATAAATGATACTCTTCTTTCGTTTCACTATAAGATATATAAACGCGTCTTGGTAGCAATAGAATGATTTTTTCATGCATTTTATACATTACCCGGAAAATGCGATTTTCCATTCGTTAGCTTAGAATACTCTATACCCTTACTTGTGTTGAAAAGGTAGAAAGAAGCGTGTGTTTTAGAAAGTTCGCATAAACTCTCTTAAAAGGAGATATAAACTTACGTTTTTACGTCGTCTTCTTTCAAAAAATGATGCAACCTCGTCATCTTTTGTAAGCCGCCTTAGGTTTTCTTAAAGTTTCCTCCTTTCTGAATTATTTTCCCAAAATAATAGCGACGTTAAAAATTAACTAGCTTCTTCGTTAAACCTATGGAACATCCACAATTACAACTGGTACATTGTATTAGATCCTGCATCACTTTTTTCACTCATTTTTACTTTCTCATATACGAAGTATATTGAGAAAGTATTGTAATCGCGAAAAAATTCGACCTCGAGATTCTGACAGAAATATACGTTTTAGGTGTAGCTGATTCCGAAAAAGTGGTTTTCGCAATGCCGTCTGTCTGTCTCTCTGATGCCTGTTACTGGCTCTAGAGCCTAAACGGTAGAGCCAAAATGAATGAAATCTCGTACTTAGGCATTCTATCATACAGAGCAGAAGCTATGAAGAAATGGTTGGCATTGCTCAATAATTAAGAGAAGTTTATTCTACGCATTTTTAACAATTTTATTTTCTCAAAAACGGCTCTAACGAGTTTGATCAAATTTCATATAGTTACTTCAGTTTAAGTCTTCAATAATACTACCTACATACTTCATATTTCTCAAAAAATGAATATAAGGCTAGTTTATTCTTGGAAAACTTGAACAAAAACTGGATTTTCTAAAAAATGGCTCATACGATTTTCATATTCTAAAGATAACTAAACGACGCATTAGTATATGAGAAAGTTTGTACGATGTATGTTGTACCGAGTTTTTTAAGAGCGCTGTAGAAGTCGATCCATTTTTTAATGAGCGAGAAGAGGTCGTGAGACGAAGTTTACGCGTGGGAACAAACAATTCTCTAGAGACGAACACGATCACGATCGCTTCGGTCATACGCATCTCGCGAAATTCAAGAAAGGTCGATGCTTTTAAAATTTCTTTTGTTATCCGATGCAATTCTGTAAATGCAACTTCTCCGTCTTCGTTTCATTCCGTCAGCGTTCGCTTCCATTAGGAATGATTCATTTCCTTGGTATGACAAGGAATCCTTGTTTTACTTTTTTTTTAAAGACAAAGCCTTTCGTATTTTTTTTCTGTTGCAAGTTGCGTTTTGAGCCAGCTAAGAACGTAAAGAAAAATCGATGATTTTTATTACCAAGAATCGGAACCTAGGGATATATGTTAGCCTTTTTTACCCGCATAACATCGACACTAGCCAATTACAGCACTGTATTGTAATGTGTGTGTGTGTATGTTTCTGTGTGTGTACACACGCACGGAAATGTCATTTTTGTCGACATATCAATTTTTAGGGAAATTCGATTACGTTATTCTCCGAAGTCATGCACATTATGGACGCAACAGTTCCTATAAAAGATATTGGATGGTGTGTGAGCTATGAACTAAAATTTTTGCAAATGAATTGCTGATGAACGTAATGGAAATAGCGTTTTAAAGTTCTTTTCTTCATCATAAATAATCCATTTTCTTCCTATTTAAAAACGGTGCATGCACCCGTAAATTAAACGTTTGTGAGATTGTTTATTATTCTACATAGTTTTCATTAGATAACTAAACTACTCATTAATATATGAATATGTTTATACACTGTATATTGTACCAGTTTTTTATTAGAAATATCGCGGAATATATTCACTCGGTAAAATTCACTACCGAAAGTTTACAGTCGTTCTGTCTCATTTGGCTCCCGTTTTTCATCGACTTGATCCTAACCTTGCTTATCAACAATCCTCCAGATATGGTGTTACGTTGGTTTTGTTTTTAAATCGTCACCCATACCTCTCGCGCTCTTTTGCGCGGACCTCGTCCATTTGTTTGATGCCGTGTCACCATCTCCCTATTTCCCTTTTTACTTTCTCCGTATACGTAGTATAGAGAAAGTATTGTTTTCATGAAAAAAATCGACTTCGAGATTTCAACGGAAATACGTGTTTTGAGGTCCCTAGAACACGTTTAGACTATTTTCGGAATGATGTCTGTGTGTGTATGATTGTGGGCGCTCTAACTCGAAAAGTACTTGCCATATCATTACTAAATTTCATATATATAACATTTTGGTATGAGCACGAACAGCTGATTAGTTTTTGGACAATACCGGTTAACAGTTCGATACAAAGGTTATAGAAAATGTAATTTCCTACAACTTTCATTTGAAACAATTTTTCATAGCTGTTATTGTTTAGAAAAATATCTCCTAAAAGACGTCGTTATTGGTAATCTTCGCGAGGGCCGAAGTTGTAGAGAATAATATTACTTCCAACTTTTGTTTGAAACAAATTTTCGTAGAACCATCCATTTCGGAGATAGTTAACTTATTCGTAAAATTCCAGTTCACACCGACACAACTTATCGGAGAAAGAAAGTATTATCTACCCAATAATGGTGCTTAAAGAGGGTGACTATTCTTATTTCACAAAAAATAATAATTTTAACTTAAAAGTTAACTTTGAAATATATTTTCGAAATAATTGATCTATTATAAATGTTTCGCGTAGTCAATGTTTACTCTTCACCATAACATGCAATTTCGTATTTTTTTGTTTACATAGCAGCGGAATTCAAAGCGTCAGTCGCTACTTTAAAATTACCTTGTGATGCATTGAGCTGAGGAGATTTTTCGGTAGGTGTTTTTTCGTTCTTTCCACTTTGTTTTTTTAATAAAGCCTATTGAAAATGTTTTAAAATTTTTCTCTAGTGTAATCGCTGATAAATATTTCTGAGAACTGCGATGTCAAGAGAAATCATATTCATTGCTTTGTATGGAGAAAGTCATGCGTTGGCCACATCAGATATTTTTACTTTTGCTCATTATTCGGTTAGCTTGGTTTATATCGACCATTCGCCCTTGTTTGTTGCGCTTTTATTGAATGTCGCTCTGAGTTTGCGGTCGGTCGGATAGTTACGCCCTTATTCTCTACGTGACGCGCTATTCAAATTGACAGTGGCGGTACGGTTTTTCAGACCGCATATGTGTCCGTGGCGATGGTTCGGTGACTTTCGACTCTACCGAAATATCCGAAATCGCGTATCGTTTTACAAGCGAGCTCCGCCATGGATTTTTTTTTAACGTGCAATTATTATTTTGGGATATAACTCTTCTGCGCTCGCTTTTACCAATGTTTTTTAAAAAAAAATATTTCGTTCGTGTTGAATCGAGACCGCGTTTCAAGGGTTCGGTTTAGGTTGAATCAAATGGTTATTTTGAGTGGTGAGCGAAATATTCGGAGCGAAGCGATCGAGATTCATTTGTTTCTGAAATAGACCGATGTGGCATTCGCAAGGTTGAAGTTTTGATGAAAATTGGGGCAGTTTATTACGTTATATATAGTCGATTATAATATTTTTAAAGTTATTGCGCGTGATTCGGAATTACATGGTTTTAAATGCGTTGTTTTAATTTTAATGTGATTATTCTGGCATCATATTGGCAGCATGATGATGTGGCGTTTTGCGACGGTGAAATTCTCTGGTATGAATTTAAGAGTTGGAATAGATGATTTTTGGCTTCTCCATGTTATATATGTGAAAACTCTGCTTTTCCAGGGTGAATGTGTCTCTCTTAATGTAAACGATATTAATTTTAATTTTTTGTTCTCCTTATAGGTAAGCAATCTGTTCTCCATGGTGGCTGGTGGGAGTAAAATGGCTGTTTGCTGTGGAATTGTACATGTGGGAAGGTAAATGGCGGGTAAAAATTTGAGCACCCATTGTAGCAAACGGAGTACCGACAAAATATTTGTAATTTTTCATTTTCGAGGGAATATTTACCAACTGTTTGTATTATCGTGTATATTTAAACAATTGTATCGTACCAACAATCCCCGCTTGCGTGCCTGATAACGAAGATGTGCACCGAAACGTAGATGACGTTACGTTATTTTGATCAGTTAGTCGGCACCATAACTGCTGTGACTTATTTCTACCGGCGGCGTTATAAATTTCGCGACTCAATCCGTTATTCCATATCGCATTCTTTCGTTGGTGAAACCAAAATAAATAGTTCTGCGATGTCTTTAATAATCGTTAACGTTAGGGTTGCTTTTGGAGGTTTGAACTACTTTGGATTTTTCATTTTAATGCATAAAACTTTATCTCAATATCTTTTATTCTCGAAAGGATATTTCCTTTTCGCAGGTGATAATAGCCTCGAAGAACAAAAACTCGCTCCGTCGCTGTTGCGTTGTTTCCGAGGCATCACGAAGGACGTGGCTTATGGATTCGCAAGCGAGGACGCGTAAGGGAGAGAGAGAAAAAACCGTTTCGTTGAAGAAAGCGTTCAGCGTTCCGAGGCGAAAGGTTTTGTTACTAACATAAGCCATTAAACCCGCTCAAAAGAAGGCTCCCGGATCGGTTAGACCGACGTCGTACCTCGCCATTGACGTCATTCCAAGTCAGAACGGAAGAATCCCATGCCTCGTCCGTTCTTTTCATCCGATAGGTTTAGGCACTCTGAAACCTCCCAACCCCGTGAGCGCGCGTGGCTCGGATGAGGACTCGGAGGAAGGGGGAAGTAGGGGAAAGGGGTTTATAAATATTTATTACCTCATCGCGTTGAGTTTTAGGACCACCACCTCCGAGCTCTCCGTCTCCTACACACCATCTACCCCTTCATACTCTCCCCCCCCACCCCCACCCCTCCACCTCTCTCTCTCTTAGTCCTTCAATCCTCCATACAAGCCTGCAGTTTGCCACACCCCTCTCATCCAGGTCTTCCTACCCGTCCGCGTGTGGTGTTGGTGGTACCTATCATGCTTTCAAAGAGAAAGCCAACCGTGTGAGTGTGTGTGTGTGTGTGGGAGGGATAAGCGGAAAGGAGGTGAGGTGGGTGGTGTAGGGAAGGGTAGGTCGATGCTTTCACGGTGATCCGTTTCAGTGCGAGGAAACTAGGCTTTCATATGCTTTCAACCTATGTATATCTTTCTCTCTGTCTCTATCCACAGGCACACACAGTATGCATGTGTGTTTGTTGATGTATGTGTGCGTGTATATGTGTGTGGACGTATTCATGTATGTCTTGCTAATGCTTAGGTCAGATTAAGGGAATGTATTGAGAGTGCGGGTGTATAATGTGGAATTCTGAGGTATCTAAGTGCCATTAATTAGTAGAATAATAGGTATGATGTTAAATGTTAAATAACTTAGGTAATATTTGTTAAAAATTATCATGCGGTTTCATTATGTTGTAGTTAAACTAAAAAATAAGGAATTTAACAATAAAATATTTTGTTTATGTATGTATGTTATGAACTGATCAGAGACGTATAGGCAAGTTTGGAATTTAACCTAGGAGCGCCTCTTTCACACTGTAATGTACATTTTTAATTTCCACTATTAGACAGTACACAAAAATATAAGTTTAATTTAATGTTTCTGTCAAAACCTAATATTTGCGGTGAATTTTACGAGAATTTTTTTTTTCGAGAGACATCCTTTCGACCTCCTGCCTAGAGCGCCAAAATATCTTGATCCGGTCCCGTATTTATCTGTTTATATATTTTATGCGTATGTACACGTCCCCCACTCTGTCAATTCACCACCCACTTCCTCCATGGCTTTCCACACCCGTCCGCAAAGTGCACGTAACGAAGCGCCTTGGGTGATAGGAAGCGAATGAGGTAATGGCAAAGGGAAGGAAATTATAGGCAGAGGAATGGGATGGAGAGATTGAGCCGCGTGAACCTTGTAGGGAGATGAGGCTGGAAATCTCTTCCTCACTACAAACCGTATGTAAGGTTCGGTACAAGGAGATCTGTGCGGTGGTTTCGGCTTTAGGCATTGTGTATGAGTAAAGACCGCGTTTGGTATGTACTAATACAAATTGTCCGGAGAGGATGGATATCGGATCTCGGGTTGTATAATGCATGGGAAAGCTGGTGTTTTATTTTATTTTTCCTAGGATTCGTATACGTATCGTTTGAGAGGATAGGAAATATGAACTTAGGTCGGTCGGTCTTTTTACGAGGTTGGTTGGTTTAGCGGTGAGTTAGTGTAGGGTTTTTATTTTTCGTGGTTCCGTTTAACTTTTTATAGCATGAAGTAGGTATATATGGAGGTCGTGAAAAAAAATTCGATTGTGTGAGATTTTGATGGATATGTTTTAGGTTTTGCCGGTCCGGATTAAGGATTTTTTAAAAATTCTGTCCGTCGTCTGTGGAAGACTCTGTGAGATAAAAGGTTGACGAGAATCTGCAGAAGAATTGTATTTATCAAGGATATCGCCCGAAATTGTATTGCTATTGTCGTACCGTAAGGTATTGTTGATTTGAAGAATACGGCGCAGCAATGGTTCATTCGTGTCCATTTTCACGATAATGTAGGTTTATTCTGGAATGAATTTTGATTAAATCCCTCAAGTTAGAGCGCTTGTTGTCACAGAAGACTCGCCCTAGCCCCTAACTCTGTGGCATTTCGTCATAAAGAACTAATGAAATGAAAAACTCTTAACGCGCCACTTGTTACTATTATCAGGTGATGACGACAAAGGTGGAAAGCAGGACCGTATTCTGTGAATGATAAAATGTGGTACGTCGAAAGTTTTTCTTTATTCAGTTCTTGTCTTAAACAATACTACCTGCGCCATACGAATCAAAACGTAATTATATAAAGTGACCTGACTGTATACACAGTATTTCACGTCCAGCTACCGTGAAAACCATAATTATAACAATCTGACATTTTGTGGACTAGAACCGAGAAGGTATGAGAAAGTTCGTGCCGCGTGCATTGTTTAGCTGTAAAAAATGTTATCGAACTCTGTTTCCGTTTCTTTTTTACCCGTGGCACCTCTTTTTATACGTTTTTTCACGACCATTGGGATGGAGTCTTTTCACTACGATCCACTATGTCTACTCAGATCTCCTTGGAACATACGCCGAAATAGCTATGATGTTTAATAAAGGGTAGGAATCCACACGAGGAGGGAGTACTCCGTGTGTGTGTGTGTATGCGTGCGCGCGCGCGTGTATATACTTACGGTAAGTGTTTACTGGATTTCCTTCAACATCTAGTTGCCCCCGATTTCTATATACATACACACACATATACTATATAATTTGTTTTTGTAAAAAGAAAAGTAATGGAGGGGTTTCTCCTTGGTTACCGTTCCATCTGAGGGCTTTTAGTCCCGGAAGGATGTTATGAAAGGGCCGGAGGTGGAATGCAGCCGCGGGAGTGGTTCGGCTTAATTTTTTCTTCGCGTTAGATGTTTTCCTTTTTTAAAACTTCTTATTTAGTGGTCGCGCGGTTAATTTTTTTTTGTCTCTCTGAGAACATATTCAAAATGTTTCGGTCAGCCGCGATGAAAAGGAACTACCTTTAATGCCTCATTTTCTGGGTTGTTTTTATCACACACCGTTCGTATCTCGGATAAGGTGAGTTTCGGTGGCGGACCGCTTTAAATTCCAAGTATTTATTTATTTATTTTTCACTGGCTCTTAAACAGCACATATACGACCTTTTACAACGAGCTTTTAACAGTAAAAAAGACAAACTTACAGAAAAACAACATGTATCACAACACCCATGCCCGAAGCGGGATTCGAACCCGCGACGTTTGGGTTAGAAGGCAGGCGCTCTGCCTACCAGTCTAACCCGGCCGGCGGAGTGCGCGCGAAAAGGAGATATGGTTTTCTCCGCGTTCGTGCTCTCCCGATTTTAATTTCGGTGTAAATATGCTGGTGTTTTTTTATTGTGGGTGGAGACCGCCATCTTGCTCAGAATTCGTGCATTTGTTTTCTCCTTTTATGCTAGCTTGTAATTGAATGAAAATGTAGCTACCTTCACTAAATCCGAGAACTCCGTTTTAGCGGATTTTTTAAAATTCAGCTAATGTAATCGTTTTGTCCATCCACACTTCCGAACTGTCACGGGTTGTTCGGCGGGCAATATTCGAGTTCACGGCGGTAGTTACGACAGGGATTTTATTGGCTATAATATATGATAAATAATAATATATGATCCTGATAACTTCGATAGTAAAGGTTTTATGGCTATAATTGTCAAATAACAGTGTGGTTATATGCATTAAATTTCACGATTGTAGTCTGTCCACATCTAGAGACTAAATTATAATTTTTTAAAAAATGTCAAGGATTTCAGATACCCCAAGATAGGTGAGACATTTTTTGCTGTGAATTTAATCCGCATAATTCGAATTTTTCACCCGGCATAATTTCGAGTAGGGGCGCAATAATGGAATAACGCTTAAGTGAAGACCGTATTCCGAGAGAGGGGATTAAATTAATTCCTCCGCGAGTTTGACGAAACAATATCCGCGGCTGTTTATCCCAGGACCCCTTTGCTTTCCTCCGCGCTGACTCCGGCGGTTTTCCGATTAAAATAACAAGGGACGCGGCTTCAAACCCTTTATCTATCCGATATCTCGATAGTTCGTCTCTACGCGATCGGCAACAGAATCTCGCATGCATGTTCGCAAACTTCCGTGCGATGGAAAGGCAACAATGGAAAGTAGTTTGGCGTGAAACCCGCCAGCAGGGTGTTCGTAGTCATGTCGTCTTTTGTTTTCACGCCTCCGGATCGAATATTCATCTCGTTTACCTCCTATGCTTGTCCTAAAAAATAACGAATCCAATACACGCACGCACGCGTGCGCGCGCGCACACACACCTCATCGGCCTTTTTCAATTCACTGACGGATGAAGGCCTCCCCCAGACTTTTCCAGTTTTTCCTGTCAAATGCCTCCCTCCAAGTTTGCCCCACGAACTTAACAAGCTCTCTGTCCCACCTGTCTTTCGGTCTCTTGATGTTTCTTGGGATCCATTCGATGACACTGGACGTCCAACGCTGGTTATTTCTTCTAGCAATGTGGCCCGCCCACTGCCATTTTAACACCTTCACTCTTCTAATCACGTCACAGACTCCCGTCTTCTTTCTTACCCAGTCGTTCCTCTTGCGGTCTCTTCGGGTGATCCCTAACATGCATCTCTCCGTTCCCCTCTGTGTTGCTTGCAGGCGCTGTATCATTCTGGCATTCATGGTCCATGTTTCACAACCGTATGTCAGAACAGGTAGAACACATTGGTCATACAGTCTTCTTTTTAGGAAGACTGGAATATTTTATTTAAAGATGTTCGCATTCTTGCCAAAAGCACTCCATGCCGTCTTCACTCTCCGGTTGATTTCTCCAAGAAGCGAACCATCAGTAGTGATGAGTTGACCTAAGTAAACATAGCTGGTTACTTCTCCGAGTTCTGCTCCGTTGATATGTATCTTCTCAGAAATTGTGAAGGAGTTGTACATAACCTTTATTTTATTAAGATTCATCTTAAGTCCAGCTTCTCAGCTTGCTTACTCTAGCTCTTCAATTCTTTTTCGGAGCTCTTCTGTATGATGCCATCTTCAAAGCGCAGGTGACTCAGATGTTCTCCATTTACCTTTATGCCTTTTTCTTCCCAGTCTAGAGTTCTGAATACTTCCTGTAGGGCTGCTGTAAATAATGTAGGGGACATAGTATCTCCTTGTCTCACTCCCTTTCCGGTTCCAAAGGCACTCGTTTCTTGATGCAGCTGGACAGATGTTGTCGCATTTTCGTAGATATTCTTGATCAAGGTTATGTACGTTTCTTCTACTCTTTGTTTCTTTAGTGCACGTAACGCCGACGAAGTTCGGACAGAGTCTAATGCTTTCCCGTAGTCGATGAAGCACATTCATACTCGTTAGTCCGACTGATTACCTTTCTCACGACTTGGATGTGGTCCATCGTGTTATACCCACTGCGAAATCCAGCTTGCTCTCTTGGTTGGGCAGAATTAAAAATTATGTGCCTAAATAGTAATGATGTTCTGAGGACGGTAAAAATTATGATTATTATGAAGGTAAAGGTATAAAGTGCGTGTGTGTGTGTGTACCATACGCATGCACACATGTTTTGCCTGGCCGTCCGTATGTTTGATCCTTCCTTTCCCTCTGTTTCGTTCTCCCCCGGAAGATAGTCCGTTCCGCAAAACGCCTCGGGGAGTCTTTTTTTATCCCTCCGTTACCGCTAGAAAGAGAGATAGGGAGTGTGGAACACGGCAAATAATGGGCCTTTGTGTTGATACGCCATCTTTTCCCTTGTCCGTGGATAAATTAAATAAACCCTTTCTATGGTCAATGTGTGGCGCGAATGCATGCATTGTTATTCATCGTTGGGGGTTAGTGAGTGAACGATTCGTAGGATTCAAGTTGCGACCCATTTTCTTTTTCGTGTCTAGGTTTGACTATCTTGCATGCCTGCCTGCGTGTGTTGAGAGAAAGAAAGAGAGAGAGAGAAAATGAGAATTTTTTCGGAAAAAATCAGATTTTACTCTTACGGACAAATATTATAGCTTGCCTGTTATATTGTGTATACGCATGATCAAATATTTTCACTTATTTCATCTAATCGCTCAGTAATAGGCTTAGAATGATCTATTGCAGTGGTTTCTGAACAGTTTTTTTTTCAATTTATATGCACACAAATGTGTACAACTTTATGTACTACCTGAAATTTAAGTACCTTTTCATTGTGGTGTAAAAGTCGTGACAGTGTTAAAAATGAAGAACACTAATCAAAGTAATACGTAAAAGAAGAAGTAAAAATGTGTTTGGACATCACCGATCTGTTTGGCGGAATGTTTAGTTTATATTTCTCGTTAAGGGATAATTTTTAATATCGATCAAGAAATTTGTGGGCTATTTTTTTACGTTGTAGTACTCTGAATCGTTGTACGCGTCAAATTTCTTGTTTTTCCATACCTTAAGGCGCAAAGTAAATTTAATCAAATGTTTTACGCGCCGTCGTGCTTTTCCGTCACATTACTGATAACCACCTCCATCACGAAAAGTATTTATATCGACCAGTGCATTAGAGTAATAGGCATTTTTCCCTAAATTTAGCAGCCCTTAAATAAAGATAATAGAAATTTAAGATCCAATCTGGAAAATATAAAAAAAAATGAAACATTTTCGAAGAAAAAAATTACCCGGTCGGAGGTTTCCGAAATGACGCGAAAATCGTCTTTTTTTTTCGTGTTTTCAATTTGGGAGCCAATTTTCGTAGTTACCCAGGAAATATTTTCGTTGCGCGTGACGATGTTGATGTTTCATTAGTCGGGACCACTTTCCGGGGGCGCTGACGACGCGTTCGGTAGCGCGTGCTTCGCTTAGGGAACGAGCTCAAGTAGTTGGACTTATGCAGGCTTCACCTTATTTTCCTTCCTTTCATAATGCAAACGGAATTAAGCTTGGACGAGAAAAATCGAAAGAAAACCGATGTTAAACCCGTTACTGTTTTTTTGTGTGCGAAAAGCATGTGTGCCTATGCCTCTCGTCGGCTTTCTCTTGAAAGGGAATGTTTTAATACTCGCCCTCTCGCCCGGTGTGTTTTTACTTTTGGTATTATATTCAATTCTGTTTCGTCTTTCCGGTATAATCCCGCAACAAAAAGTTTTGTGGCTGTAGTCGCGAGTTTTACATCTGTTCCCCGATGGAGGTGATTTGCTCCAATTGTTGCACGTGACTGTGTATGTTTTAGGGTTGTGGCGACTATCTGTTATTTTAACCCGTGAGCGCCCAAAGTTTTATTTTCTACGGATGTCTTTCATTTTCGTACATTCAGTCTTTTAGTAGACAGATAAACTAAATATAAAATATTTTGCATAATTTCTATATCTAACTATAAGGGATTGTTTGCTTCCTTTATGTTTAAGAATATTTTTACATTATTAGGTGAAAATTTCATTTGTTGTTCTTATTTTTATTGCATGTTTCAAATGCCCAATGGCGATTTATGTATTAGAATAAATATTAATTGCTGTCCCTTTATTCAGAGGTAAAAATGAAAATTCTCCACTTATAACGTATAACATATTCTTGAAGGTGCTCCAGCCTCTGCGAAATCCAGTGCACGTGAAAATTTTGAGTTGCTTTGAAAGAAATAGGCGTATAATTAATAATATTTACTTCGAAAAATAATTTTTGATAAGGGTAATTGGTGGGAAAACTGTATAACATCACGAATCACGTTACCGTATTAAGAGAAATATTTCGACTTAAACTATCGAATTTCTAAAATTTAGGTAGAGGATAAAATTTTGCGAGAGCTCATAATTAATTCAGTAGATGAAAATTCGAGATTCAAAAATTATTTTTAATGTTGTTTAGATTCCTATAACAAATAACGAAAGTTAGTTAGTCGAAGCAAATAGAAAGAGAAATAACATTAAGGAACTGATTATAATGTAAGAAAGACGTGCTTACCAGTACTTACATATCAGCTTCCTTCCTGTAATCACTTTAACTTAGATGCTGATTTATTTTAATATATATTCAATATTTCAGAATCTTGCAGAGAAGGTATTTTTTGTGCTTCGTCGTATTGATTTAACTGGCAAACTATAACGCCGCCTACCATATCTAGAGTTTTATTCCGTTGTTTTCCAGTGAAAGTTTCGTTTATTATTTTTTTTAGAATTCTTCGGCGTCTTCCTTTCTTTCTCAGAGACCTTAATAATAAATTATCTCGAAGATAAAATATTTCCTAACTTTGTATTTGTATCATGTGCGATTGAAATCTTACTGCTTCTCGTCTATCAATGTTTTCGTTCAATATCACGATCTGTTTCATGTTTAAAAAGAAAGAAATATTTGCATTCGTTGTAATATTTGAAAGCGATATATAGTCGCAATAATGTATGCATAGATTGGAAATAGTTCCTTATATATATGTGTGTGTGTGAGAGAGAGAGAGAGAGAGACAGAGAGAGAGACAGAGAGAGAGAGCTTCGAGAAACAAATCTTTCGCTCTGTGTTTCACTCTTTTCATTGGACCACCTACGTTGTATATGTCTGTTCTTTTTTTCTCCAACCCACTTTTTTTTTGGGGCACGCATTCCACGCTTCCTACTTTTCAGGGACTTTTCTTTTTTCCATTCCCCTTTTATCTCTTACCCCCCTGACTACCAAGCGCACCTACAGAATAACTCACCGAAAAAGCATCGCCAAACTCACTCACTTTGAAATTGTTTCCAAAGTCCTCTTTTCTTTTTATTCTCTACTCTCGAGAGATATATATGTATATCTCTCTCTCTCTATCCATCTCTCTCTATATATCTCTCCCTCCCCTTCTCTCATTTCTCTCCTTTCTTCCCTCCTACCATTTCTATTCCTCTCTTCTTTCCTTCCTCCCTTAGCATTTTTCGTCTCGTGCCCTCCCCCAGTCTGTTCTTCTAAAATCCCCACACACCCCTCCCCCAGTAAATTTTCTTTAATGTTTTTAAGGGTTTAATCAAAAAATATTCGTAATTTTTGTTTTATTAGTTTTTTTTTGATCGAGGTCAACCAAACGCATGATTAGCATAATCGAAAACGAGTCTTTTTTCTGAATTTGGCATTTTTGTACCAACTTACCTGGCAAAAACTTCCCAGTTTAACATTAAACAATGGTATTTTCACTGTTAGACACAGGATTATGACAGTAAACACTCGTGGCAACTTCCAAGTCGGCCAACTCGTGAGGCGGTCAGACACGCTGTTGCCGCGCAATATTGTGCTTTCTCGCTGGGCACAAATTGCGCAAACAATCCTTCCTGTTTTTAGGAAACAATTATTTTGTTCCTAAAAGTTTCACGCCTCCCCCCTGGAATCCTTAGGGGGGGCGTGCCCCCCGGTATAGAACCCTTTCCCTAAACCCTCTCTTTTCTACCCTTAATTTCTCCTATTCTCTCTCTCATACCGCTTGGTTTCTCCTCTCAATCTTTTAAGCTTCCTCTCCTCCCCTCCATTTTCCCTCTTTCTTATTTCCCTATAATATACACGCCTATCGCTATCGCCCTTCTCTCTCTCTCTCTCCTCTCTCTTCCTATCCTCCTTTTTCCCCCTCTATATTCTCATATTTCCTCCTTCCCTCTCACCTGCCTCTTTCTCCCTTTCCACTCTCCCTCTGATATCTCCTTTCCTTTCTCTTTTACCCTTTCCCCTCTTTCTTACTTTCGCTCTCTCTCTCTCTCTCGATGTATCTTTATCTCCCACGCCTTCTTCCCCATCCCCTCCCCGACCTCTCCCTCTTCTCCCGTGCTCTCACGTCTCCTCCTTCGCCTTCCCATACTATCCCACTCTTCCCCACCCGTTATATTCTCCCCCTCCCTTTTTTCTTCCACTCCCGCTTTTTCTCCTCCTTTTTTTCTCCCTTCCTCTTTTTTTTCGTTCTCCCTCACTTCCTCTCATCGCCTCGCATACCGACCTCTCTTCCATCTCTCTTCCCCTCCCCCACTCTCCACCCTTCCACCACTTCTCCGTGGAGTACTCGTCTCAATGCTTCAAGACGAGTGCTTTTGACTCCTTTCTTATTTTCCTCTTTCTCTCTCTTTCTCTCACTCACTCACTGACGCTCCTCTTCACCTCCTTTCTCTTCCCTAATTTTTTTTCATCCAAAAAAAATCCTTTTCACTTCCCCATACTCCATTATCTCCCGATTTTTTTTGCCGCCTCCCCCTCCTCCACCCCCCCTCCCTCTCACCCCTCCTCCTCCTCCTCCTCTCATACTCCCTCTCTACTTTTACTTTTTTTTTCAACTCCTATTCTCTCCTCTGTCTCTTGTTCCACTCGACTCGGTCGCTTTTTTTTTTCGTTTTAATTTCCACCCACCTCTATCTCTTTCTCAGCGCTACTCTTTTTCCTCCCGAGTGAGAGTTTTTTTTATTGCACAGGAGGGCGTCTCTCTGCTATTTCTATCCCACTCTTTCTCTTTCTCCCACGTTCTCTCTCCCACTCTCTCTCTCTCTCTCTCTCTCTCTCTCACACACACACACACACACACACCCTCTACCCAACTCCCAAACTCCCGTCTTCATCTTTTATTTTATTTTTAAATCCTTCAAAAATTTTTTAATTGCATTGACTGTTTTTGATGTTTGCGTGGAGTTTTTCGAGTGCGGTTTAAAACTGTCTTCTTCTCTTTTTTTTAAAATTCGTTTATTATTTTTCTTGTATACTAGGAAGTGGCTCGTGGGACCCTGGGAAGAGGGTGATAAAAAAATGCATATCATTATTTTTTTAAATTTTCTAGTGTGCATTCAGCCTTGTTGAAAGTGAGGGAAGATTAGGTTGTTTAACGTCTGGTCCTTGAAATGTTTTTAAAAAAATAAATTCACAGTGCTTAGAATTGGGTCATCTGTCGATGGGAGGATTATGTTTTTATTTATTAAATTCATAACGGTGACATTACTGCCATCCGTCGTACGCCATTTTGGGGTTATTCTTAATATACAGCTAGTTCTACTTTTTTATTTGAGTATTTTATACTGTTATACGAATAGGAATAAATCAGGTCCTTGGAAATTTCCAGAAAGGAATATGTTGGTTGGCTTATGAAATGTCATTTTACTCTCTGGTGCTCCTTCGAAGTGCTTCGTAGTTGCCGTAATATAAATATCCATGTGCGTTGCAGCTTATCCTAGTTATTCACCTAAATCATAGATGAAAAGGCTGCCCGAGGATTCAATTTGCGCATTTAATCCCGCATTTTCTGTACATCTTCTATCTGGGAGTTTGAAGTTCTAATTGGTTGTTGCGTCCTCATATTTTCAAAACTTGTTTTTTTATTTATAATTTGTTATTCCTGCGCCTCAACAAACTTAGTGGTTTCTTTTGGCATAAGATAACATTTATTTTGCCTCGCAGTTAGGATTATCCCTTTCTTGATTTTTTTTATAAATACGCAACACTGGAATGTAGCTTCACAACTCTGTAGATGAAGTTCAGATGTCGATTTGCGCATTTAATCCTGGAAATACCAATCGATTTTCAATAGCGCTATCATGGAGAGGACCTCAAGAGGCCCACCATCTAACATTTAATAAAAACTCATAAGAACGTTTCTTATTGTAATATATTTAAAGATATTATAGGAATATAAATAATACAGATTCTATATTTAATGTGATATTCTATTGTCTTAACATGCTATAAAGGCAGAAATATTTAGTAAAGAATTATTTTCACATTTATCCGCCTTATGTTTGGATGCTCAGATACACATTACAATAAGAGTGCAAACCAATCTCAAATTTATTGAAGTGATCACGAATTAACAAAAAGACCGTCTTACTCCAATTCGTCTGACGCTTCACACATGACCAGTGTGTCATCGGACGCGATTTTTGTCGAAAATAATGCAAACTAGAAGTACGTATTTAATATATCGAAAGCTGTGATTGCTTTATTATAACAAGGCTCTGGACAAACTATTTATTTTTTTTAATGTCGCCAAGTTTATTGCAGTGAAACGGTCGAAGACATAAGTCGTGGGTCTAGGAGGCACCTCGTCTTTATTTCTAGTGTTAAGGTTGTATTTCGTGTAATATTTTCACGTTTGCGAATTGTGCGTCTGCTAGGCTGCTCAAAGCAATTTAGATATATTTCAAAACGCAAACCAGAGTATAAATTTTTCTTCCCACGTTGGGGCGAAAGTTTTGCTGCGGCTTAACTTTCATCTCGAATCATACTTAGGATGATCTCTTTTCCTCATAATTATATTCCCTCCGAAACATCGGGTTGAAGTTTAACATCTCCGCAGCAGCGTCGTTCCATTTCGTCCGCATTTAATTCTCGTACATTTGATACCTATGTTGCGCATGCGACACTTTCACTCCGTTTTTTTTTTTTGCCGCATTCTGATGGAACTCCACCAGCCATTTTTGGCGATGCTCAGTACATATCCTGTTGTCGCCGTCAACAGTTGTCGTTAACGCCCTTTCGTCGCTACCTAATTAATCCTCTTCATTTTGGTAATGAATACCTTTCTGTCGCAACTTCAGCCCGCCTATTCACGTTACTCGTTCACTTGCTTACAGCCCTTACCGAAATGGACATGTTTAACTGGTAGCGCGAAAAGGTGATTCACGAAATGCCAAGATGTTTGTTTGCATGTATAAGGGACAGGATATGGCTTAATTAGGTACATGGCCTCTTATGTAATTTGCGCATATAGGTGTCGTTAGTTTCGAGTACGTTTATATGGGCGTTCTAGTAAATAGGGGAATATGTATATCAGAGCTGGATTAGCTTCCTGAATATGTTTTATCAAAACATCTCGTAAAGTATATAAGTTAGGAGGAGAACTCGAAGTAAACGTTCAGTTACATGTGCTTGCTTATTTTTGTTTCTTTAATCTCTTCAGGCCTTTAAGAGAATTGTATTTTTTCGAGGATATTACATAAATTGTTCTCTTGAGATGTTTAATTATTCAACTTAAATAATCTTTCGCAGCAATGGTGGTAGTAATAAAAAAGTGTTGCACTCGTAAATTTAAATTCATTTGATTATGTTTAAAAAGGAACATCTTAACGAACAGAAGCCTTAATGCAAAGAGACGAGGATTATCTCAGGCATGTCGTTTTTCCGAGAAAATTTATTTTAATCCCTTTTATTAAATTCTATGAAAAAGGTTGTGTGTGTGTGTATATATATATATCTATGCTTAAGCAAAAGGAAAGGTAATTATAAAGGGGGATGGTAACAAGGTGTTGGAGGAAGCCCAGTGGAAACTAATTATCAATACCGGATAGCCGCTGAGGGTGCTGAAGACACACGAAAAACAACACAAATGTGAAAGCTTTTCGGGCCGAAGCCCTTCGTCAGCAACGGATAGAGAAGTACTGTTTGAAATGACGCACTTGGTAGGGATATAAGAGGGTGATGCGAGGAGTTTGAGGATTGGCGGGGAGGAGGAATGCCCAATAAGGTTAGCGGAGATTGAGGATTGAGACCGGGGGGGGGGGGGGGGGGAAGGAAGAGTCAAGTAGGTGTATATGGGCCAATTCCCAATGTCGACGTAGGAGGGCGGGGATGTCGCTTTTCGTGTCTTCAGCACCCTCAGCTAGAGAGTTGTGTCTCTCTTGTGCTGACGAAGGGATCATCCCGAAAGCTCTAACCTCTACAAATGTATCTCTCCAACACCCCAGCGGCTCTACTTCCGGTAAGTGTTCACTGGGTTTCCTTCAACACCTAGTTGCCCTAAATATCCTTACTTACCTTTCCTATAGGAAGAAATGAAAGTACACCGACCTTTTACGAAAAGAATAGATGATTGTCTTTTTACGTTCCCATACGAAGTATCGAGAGTATTGTTATCGCGACAAAATTCGACCGAGATTTTTACGGAAATATACGTTTCAGGTGTCGCTGAATCCGAAAAAGTGGTTTTCGCAATGCCGTCTGTCTGTCTGTTACTGGCTATACAGCCTAAACGGTGGAGCAAAAATGAATGAAATCTCGTTATTAGGTATGCCATCATAATTAGCAGAGTATATGCAGAAATGGTTGACATTGCTCAATAATTGAGTAGTTTATTCTATGCATATTTAACAACAATTCGATTTTCTCAAAAACGGCTCTAACGATTTTGATCAAATTTCATTGAGTTAAGTTTACGTGTTCAACAATACTGTATAGTTCATACTTCTCTAAAAATCAATATAAGGCTAGTTTATTGTAGGCAACTTTAACAATAATTCGATTTTCTCAAAAATGGCGCTAACGATTTTGATTTCGTACAGTTACTTGAGTATACATCTACAGTAATACTACGTATTTCATTTTTCTCAATTAATGAATATAAGGCTAGTTTATTCTTGGGCAACTTCAATAAAAATTGGATTTTCTAAAAACAGACTGATACGATTATCATTTTCTAAAGATAACTAAAGAACGCATTATTATATGAGAAAGTTTGTACAGTGTATGTTGTACCGATTTTTTAAAAATAATCCAGCCACTTCACCATCTCTCCGCACAATGTTGGAATGGTTCTGTTTAGAAGCTTGCACGAATATGACGTAGAGGACTATTAAGAAATTACCTCTCCAAAGTGTCTCTTCCGCTCTCTCTCTCTTTGCTTCTTTCAGTGTTTGTCGGCGTGTTCTTTGAAGTAGGGAAGAACTTTCGCTCCTGTTACATCCAAATTCTTTGAAACTCTATTCTTCTCTCGATTCCGCTTAAGTGTCTTGTCATTATGCATTGTCCTTTTGGCGTTTCCCTTACATTTTCACGCTTCCTCCGTCTTCATATTCTCATCAATTGTTCATCGTTAAATTTGACTTTCTCTTGTCTAACTCTAAGACTGTGTAGTCGCGGATTATCTTTGAAATTTTGTTCATGACCTGAAATTAATCACTTGTATTTATGTAAGCCTGCAGTGCCTGTGCCACCGAAAAAAAGGTCTTTGAACCACTAGCTATAGGAAGGTTGGAAAACAAGGTGGGCATTTCGGCTACAAAGCATTTGTAATCAGTCATGATTCACCGTCATTTCACCCTTAAAAAGTTGTTTTCCTTTTTTATGGTATAGTTTGCAAACTAGATTTCAGCCATAAGTTAAGATATAAAAATATTTTTTCAATTTTCTATTTGTTTATTGGTTTATCAAGGATAGCCTCTCTTCTTACTGAATTAATTAAATATTCATCATCTCATATTCTTATGATTTTGACTTCGATCATGCGTCATATCTATGGTTTCTGTCTGGTTTTAATGTTAATATTCATCAATTTCAAATTTGTTTTGTGGTTTTCAGCTTTGGTTGCATAAGGAATAAGGATTTACTAGTATTTTTCTTTTTACTTTCTTTTACGCGTCGGCAACCCCGAATTCGTTTCTCGTTTCCAACTATTTTAGATTTGCATTTGTGAATAAAAGAAGCGATGGGAATAAAACCTCGGACAGGTAAACCTCACGCTTTGAAAATTTAATCACGTCCGTTCCTTTTTTTTTTCAAAAAACATTTCCAACGTGTAAAATGTATATTAAAAAAATAAAAGCTCGTCCCGGGCTTTTAAAGTTTTCGAACAAACAGACAAAAAAAAAAGATTCGATATTATTCATTGGCCAAGTCGATTTAAACCCTTTTTTTCCGATCGCGTCAGAGGAAAAGGGTTTGAGGGAGCATCTTTTATGAAAACATTGTTTTCGGTCGCTAATGCGAAGTTAGGCGGGATTTTCCCATTTGTTCGTATGGACTGAGAGAGAGAGAGATACTGTACGTGTATATATATATATATATATATATATATATATATATATATATATATAAAAGAAAAGAAATAAAAGGAAAACTCGTCGAATTCAATGTAGATTTCTGCCAGCTCCAAACAAATGCCAGTAAATTAAGCTGGGTGATAAATCATTCCGTGGAACTCTATCCTTTATTCTGTCCCTTTCCCCGTAATTCGGATGTCCTGTTTACTCCCCTCCCCCTCTCCCGGTTTCCTTCCTCTCTCTCTCCGACAAAACCCTCTTGTCCCAAATCCTTTACACTCTCACCCCTCCCACATACCACACCCTCTTGTATTCTAATCCATCCTCATTCCCTTACACCGGCCAAAATACCCCTTCAGCCCTCTCTCTTTCTCTCTCTCTATCTCTTTCTCTCTCTCTCTCTCTCTCTTTCTCTCTCTCTTTCTCTCTCCCTCTCTCTCTCTTTCTCTCTCTTTCTCTCTCTCTCTTTCTCTCTCTCTTTCTCTCTCTCTCTTTCTCTCTCTCTCTTTCTCTCTCTCTCTTTCTCTCTCTCTCTCTCTCTCACTTTGACCCCTATCTTCCTTTCTCTCGGCTTTATCCCTACCTCCAGCTCCCATTTTCTCTCCGCCTTCCCTTTCTCCTACATCTTTCCAGATCGTCCATTCGTGGGTTCTTTCTCTTTCTCACGCATTTTTATCCCGCTTCCTTTGCTAATCTTCTTTTACCCTCCTCCGTTATAAATATCTTTTAATTATCGTTGTTTCCTTATTTTTATATCTGCTCGGCGTCTCGATCTTTTTTTTTTCCTGTCCCTCTCCGGATCCGTTACTCTCTGTTTTTAGCCTCTGACGTTTTCGTCCACATAAAAATGCCTATTCTTCACACTACTCTTTTAATATTTTTACGCCCATTTGATTGTCTTTGGTTTTATTCGTCTCCCTTTTGGTCCTCATTAAGATGGCCCATATATCAGATTTGTCTCTCGTTAAAATTTTAGTTTCTCGAATGTCTGTAAATGCCCGTTTAGATTTTTATGCGTTGGGCCGAAACTATTCGTCTATAATTAGCACAATTGTTCATTCGGCAAGCTTTGTTTCTAATAAGATTTTATTCTTGAAATCGTCTTAAATAAATCGATATTCTTCTTCGTATCCGAAACAATAGGGTATCCTGAGTGATTAATCGCCAAGGTGGTTCGAATTCTTTCTAATATAGACAAAATAACGATTTTTTTCTTTTATAATCCTGTCTGAATGATTTCCCTGTTAACCCTTCAAGCGCGCAGGACGTTTACATAAATCCCGTGTTTGAGGTCATAAGAGGTTTTTAAAAATTTGCGAAAATGCGCGATTTCGATTTGTGAAAATTGAAAAATTCGTAACTTTTTTCATTTTTATTGGATTTGTATAAATTTTTTGGATATTTTAGTAGATCATAACATTTATAAACAATTTCTTTGACATTATCTTACATTAAGCACAATCTTTACAGGAGGGAAGAGAAATACGAAATACGTAAATCACCCCAATTGCCGACCAGTTAGCGCGCACCCTTGCTTTCATATATCATTCAGTATTACGAAAACTATAAATGGCATTGATACGCAGTTTTAAAAATAATGTCAGCTTTTATTATCATTTAATTCGCTGGATGTGCCTACCTAAACCAAATAGAAAAAAGTTTCTCGCAGGTCAACTTTTTCATGTTTTGACTAAAAATTTGAAATAAAATTTACGTTTCATATATTTTTGAAAGACGTTTCATAATTCTTATGAAGTTTTGAGTTGTACAGTAGTCATTCGTAGTCATTATAGAATTTACCTGGTGAAATTTGTCCTATTTCGTTCAGTAAAAACGGGGCTATGATGTTGTATGTAGGTATACGAATGTATGCGTAATAAGAAAATTAGAAAAGTTAAACGGTTTTTTAAAAGGCATTTTCTTTATCCCATTTACCATGAAATTTACAAGAAAATATAACTTCAATCAATTATCTCTATTGAATTTTTTTTACTAGCATTCACTTCAGGCTAACTTCTTGAGAGCGACACGAGTATATTTCTCCTGCTAAGGCCCGAGAATAAGGGCATGACGTATCGCTCGCTCCGAAACTTTCGATTACTAGGCATCTTCAGTGATTTATTTTTGTAAACAGACCTTGAACCCAAGAAGAGACTTCTTCTCTCTCATACTGTAATGGTCTCAAGCGTCGAAAGAATTGCTTAAGCTAGCACATGGCCCGAAGAGAGCCGAACAATGGTTTTCGTTGTTCGGCTGCCCTCGTCTTATACCTCTCAACCTCTTACTCACAAGAAGAAAAGAAAGTTTATGGGCAGATGAGTAGTCTAGATCTTGTTTCACTTTGTAGTAGCATTCGTGTCGAGATACGGTTTCTCTCAGCATTGGATGGGAGATTTTTAGAAGACGCGATTCCCCAATTCGCGAAAAATCAATCACAAAATTTAATGCGCTTTAAGTGTAATAAAAAAGACAAAAAGATCGCAGAATGAGGATAAATAGGTGGGCCAAAGGTTCCTCTTTTAAAATTTATAAATGTTATCCATATTTAAGAAAATTTACCGTGCCAAAAAAATAAAGAAATCTGGCGACCTCCGCGACGTACCCAGTACGTATGACGACCGCACGTGTAGTTTTCGTCGGACTTTCCCAGTACGTATGACGACGCTGACGGGTTAATCATTATCGTTGGACAGAGCAATTTTTTAATCCTAAACTATTCAGCATATTCTCGTTAGTTGATTAATTAAGCGTGACATTATCCTCTTTATTTATTGAACAAATGTATCTGTTATGTGAGGGGAGAATGGGGAGAGGAACAATCGATAATAATTTGCAGCGTGTCCTTCCGCTCCTAATTACTCCACCGAGTCGAAACGATTTTCCCCACCTTTTCGTGACTGTTGCATGTACGTATACGTGCGTCACGATCTCGATGATTCGTTCTCGAATCTTTATTCGTAACATTCCTTAACGAAATCACGATTTGTTCTTTTCGAAAATCGCAATCTAGTCACGTGGACGAGCGTTGAGTAAAGGATCACGCCTCGAACATAAGGCGATCCCGTCACGAGCGGCTAAAGCTGACGTTTTCGCCCTCCCATCTGGAGATGGGATTAAAAATTGCCCTCTTAAGAGGGTGTTCCGAGGTGCTTTTCTCCCGCGATGTAATATTTATTATTTCCTGCATCTTTCATCGACCTATGACTCTCGCTCGTTCATTCCGCCGATAACCGCGATCTTCCCCTGCCTATCCCATTCGTAACGTTTTACTCGGTGTTTCCCTTCCTCCGGTGGGAGGCCTTTTCCTTTAACGCGCTCGTAATTTCTCTTTCGTGTAGCTCTTTCTCCTTCACGCCTTCCTCGTTCGTCCTTTCCCATTGCTTTCCCTCTTCGCCCGTCTTTAAAATCCTCTCCTCTCTCCTTTGAGCCTTTTATCGCAGCCTGTCGCGTCTTTTGTTATTTTTCTTAGTTTTCGTTGTTTAGGTTCGTCCATTACCTACTCGCCCAATCCTCTTTCCAGTCCCTACGTATATCTCCTTGCGTCCGAGAGTCTCGTTCCGAAAATACCGCCGATGACAATTTTTCCCAGGATTTATTCGTCGGCCGGTTTTTCATGTCGCAGTTTCCGCAAAAATTCAATTACATCGACCTCAGACTCTCGGAGGTTTTATTTCTTTTCGACTCTCGTTTTTTTTTTCTCTCTCTCTCTCCAGTCCATAAATTGTAAAAAGAAAACGCGTCGCCTCGCCGCGTAAAAAAAGTTGCCATAAACATGCTGACTTATGGAGGCGTAGCGTTATTATTTTTTCCCAGGACGTATTAATTTGAATTTTTTTTTTGCGGATACGAAAGGCGAGTTTATATTTTTCTTACTAGCAGTTAAGAAAATTAGATGAGGATGTCGCGATCTTTAGTATCCGTCTTGGGATTTTTGTTCTTACCATAAATTATCTTTTGACTTTGACCTAGCGGTACTAGTTTTTAAAAGACCGATTATCCGTGATCGAATTTACCAGGCGACTGGGCGTTCGGTGTTAAAGCTTAATTTTCCCCTTATAATATCTATTCGGATGTCCTTTTTATGCACTCATTTTCCGATCAATTTATGATAATTTTTATTTATTTATCGTCTGATTATATATTACGAGGTCTGTTTTTATACGTTTACAAGTTTATTAGGCGCTAGAAAAAGTCATTGATCAGATGGTCAGATCTTGTCCGTCCGTATGTCTGACCGCTTCATCTCGGAAACGATTTAGAGGTTTTATACCAAGAAATATTTGTGTAGAATATTAATAAAATTGGTTCGCATTAACCCGGGGCACCGCCATTCTATTAACAGAAAATAAACTTTCCGTCATGTCTCGTAGAGAAAATATGTTAGTCATATAATATATAATAATTCTTAATAATGTATTAATGTATTGTTCGTAATATGTATGTAATGATTTGTAAATCTCTCCTCGTTGTACGAGTATGTTACATCAATATCAAGTATTGAAAGAAGTATTACATTTTTTCAGAGTTTGCATCGCTTTCATTCGGACGAATATTCTATTACTTGTTTGTGCGTGCATAAATGTTGTTGGTAATTTAGATATACTGTCGAACTTCTATAACTCGAATTTTCCGTAACTCGAAGTGGATTAATTTAAAGAGCAAAATGTTTTTCTTGTTATTTTGTTCTCTAACAAGCATTTTCTATAGGTCGAATATTTTTTAGGCGCGTTTAGCTTACAGCGTGAGCTCCTATTATCGTCGGTCGGTCGGTCCGTCCGTCCGTCCGTATGTTCGTTCTCGGCTTCTACCGAAAGGATTTCCATGAAATTTGATATTAACGACTTACAATCAAATATAATAAGAAAATCGCAAAAATGAATCACGTACGCCAATCAGGGGTACCACTTTACTGGCGACAAAAATGAACTTCCCGTCATATCTCGTCAAGTATTAATCATATCAAAATGTTTTTCAAATAAAACTTGTAGATCTAGTAAAGAACTCTTTTCCTGTAGATTTTTAACGTAGGATTAGCCGTTATCAAGAAAATCAAACAAGATTGACTTAATTCGAGTTGAACTTTGAAATTTTCTTGCACGATTACTTCTTCATTGATGCTAACATAAACAATCTCAAAAACAAACGTTTAATTTCCTTACGTGTGCATACAATATTTTTAAATAGGATGAAAATGGATTATTTATGATGAAGAAAAGAACTTTAAAACGTTATTTCCCTTACGTACAGGTATATGATTTCTTTCTAACACTCCATTGCACGAAACGCGCCCATTTGTGATACGTTGTACACTTTCCTAACTTGTTGTTTCTTTAGAGCAGGGGTCGCCAACCTTTTCATGGCTGCGGGCTACTTTTTGTAATAATTAAAGGTTCGCGGGCGCCAAAGAAAAATGCATCTATTTAGGATTATACGTTTAAATATATAAATTTTAAAATATAATATATGCTTTGTCATTCATACATATTATTATATAATTTCACCCACCTCGCAGAAAAGCAATTGTATATGTATATGTAAGAGTGGATCTATTCTTTGACTTATGCAATGTATGCTAGAAAACGATTTACAGAGGTACGTTTACCCAAAGAAAGAATTTACTCTTAGTGCTGCACTTATTGACAAAGGAAACCTATTCTTGTATTCCAGAAGTCATCTTTTTTATACTACTGTAAAACAATGTCACTTTGATTGTTCATGATTTCAAGCTCAATTTCTGCTATGTCTGCTTCGAATAAGTTTTCAATTATTACTGAAATCTCGGAAATATCAACTGTATTGAATGGAGTTACAACATATTTCAAAACTGGTTCAATTTTCTTAAAATTCTGTAATCGTCATCTGAATTCTTGCTTTAGCTCTTCAAGATGCTCCACAATAGGCTGAGGATCAAATCTCTTTTCAGTGGCAGTATCGATAATTAACTTTTTTCAAATAAGGAAAGTGTAACAGAATTTTTTGTTATGCCAGATACCTATGAGATTAGTTTACTTTCGAATGCACTGATTGAACTGATCATTTCATCAATATGTTTGTCCCTTCCCTGAAGTTCAAGATTTCATATATGTATATACTTTCATATTCAAATCTCTGAGAAATGCCTAATCTAGCTACCATCCCATCTTAAACCCAAGGTGCCCGCGGAAGAGAACACCTCCTCCAGAGACTTGAATTATAGAAGTTACTGTGTTTAAAGAATTTTGGCTATTATTTGATCGTCAGTTAGTCATCGGTTTTTCCCAATATCTGTCATTATCTCATTTCAACTTAGCGTGGATAATTGGGTTTCTCTTTAATGTAAATATCGTGCATACAATTACAAAATATCCATACCAATAACCCATATACTAGCGCGCATTTTGGTACCCGGCTAATTATTTTTTGCCGTATATACCAGTATAAGGAGTAGTCATTTATCTTGCCTTGAATGCACTACTAATGTTTATGCTCACCTTTCGATAAATCGTTATGATTGTTGTAACGAAAATTACGCAAGCCTTACTAACATTTACGCAAATTATACGAAGTTGAAGACTTTAACTCACTTTAATTCGATCATGAGATTTAATATATGGCAATTCCAGTTTCAGTCACTCAGAGTCAAGGTTTTCATTAAAAACAAATTAAACCATTTTCACTCAACCTGTATGTATTTTCTATAATATAAAAAGATAGTATGTGAGGACGTTCCGGAGCTTTTGCGGTTGCACGAAATTTCTATTTATAAGTTGCAGGAAACAATTCTCTCCGTCAACGTTTCCTGCTCTCACCGTCCGCTTTGAACGCTTTCGCATTTAATCCCTTTGAAGTAGTGTAAGAGGCGAGGCGGAGTAGTTAAAAGGCCAGGGCGGAAATGAAACCGAAAGAGGAATCGCGTGGGGGGGGGGGGGGGAAGAAGAGGGTTAGGGAGGGAGGAAGGGCGTCTGGGGCCATTTGGCCCTTGTTCAGCCGTGACCATAAAAAGAACCGAACCCCTTGTTCTTACATGACAATCCACTAAAAGAGAGGGGCCCTCTCTTCCTTTCGGCCGCCCCTCCTCCCAGATAAGGATTGTATTTTATTCATCTCATTTGCCTCGTTCCGCATCATTTAGCATCGAGAACACAGGGAATCCGACGATTACGTTGATAAATCGGAAGGTTCTTCGGGTAATCGATTTCATCAAAGGGTTTTCCTTTCCCGTGTCTGGAACTGTTTGGGATGGGGGAAGGACAAAGAAGGGAAGAGAAGTTGCAAACGATGCGGCGTTAAAGGATTTCGCGCCTTTTTTTTTGTTCGTTTTATTTTTTTTCGCGCGCGCGCCATTGGTCCCGTTTTGTATTTGCCGCATTTGACGGTTGTTTGACGTTCGCGCTTATCTCTCTCTTTGTCTCTCTAATTCATACCGTTGGGTTAAATGTAAGAAGGGACTGTGTAGTCTCAATTTCGCCCTAAATAAAGTCGTTTGTCTGTCTCTCTTTCAGAGAAAATAAAGGGGTTTAATCGCCTCATTTGGGTTTTTAAATTTATTATTAACGTCAATTTACAGGTCCGGTTTATGCTTCTTCCTTCTTCTCAGTTTGTTATATTAAGTTTTGAGGTACGGAATTCGTTGCGAATATCGTTAGGTTTTTTCCCCGGTGTTTCGCGTCGTGCGGTGTCGTTCGTTACGCGGAAGTGCGTCGCCGCTTAATTGAGGATGAATGATTTCAGGGCTTAAGGCGGTGGAATTAGTGTAATAGTGTAGTGGCGGTGTTATACGTAAGGTTTATTTCGATGATGAGTTATTTAGTGCCCAAATTCGAGGCAGTTAACACCTCAAGCCACATCCGTTTTCCACTGAAAGCGGGCATTTTAATGTATTTCGCCCTAACTTGGCATTTATAACTGTTTTAATGTTGAGGGAAAGGTGAATAAGTGGCTTTAAAGTTCAGGTTGGAGTATAAATTCTACTAGAAACTGATTTTAATACTTTCTATACCAGAGAAGGAAGATAAGCTTGAGTTGAGGAAGTTGGATGGACGGAAATGGGTCATATCTCGTCACAATTGACAGGATGGTAGTAACGATTGTTTTCGTGAAACAAATGAGTTGTTGCTGTCGTTCGTTACAGCATTAACAACGTTTTCGGCAGGATTACAAACGAAAATATTAGTTACGAAATTTTCAAGACTTGCATCATTGGATAAGGGATTATGAACATCTTCATGTGTGCAGAGGAAAGCGGGCACCTAGAAATGGCTCGACAGGCGCCTGGGTGCTCTAATAGATCAGTTACTTGTAATCTTCAAAGTGGTTAACGTTGTAAAAATCTCGCATAAACTACACAAATACTCGCTCCCATCTAAATATAAACATAATACTCGTAGTATATTAATAGAGAACCGCATCGATGCTAAAGGCGTAAACGTGTGACGTGTAACCGCAGTATTCTTTGCGCGCAGGTTTCTTAATTTCTGTCGTTTGAACGGAGGGGAATTAGGAGAGAATTCGCAGTTCAAAGGCGCGGTATTATCCCCTATGTCCCAGAATAAGGACGAGTTAGGTTTGTAGCGACTCTCAAGACGCGGATGAGGACGAGCAGAGAATCCTTTGCCGGGGGAGCTAGATGAGAAAATTTTCTTCTGTGCTAATTCCCATCATGCATCCCACTCCCTCGGATTATCTCTGCAATTTCAACGTCTTACGCAGGCTGCAAAGCCTTAAGCGTTCGTATCTCGTCCGTGAGCTACCATGTTGATCTTCCTCCCCCCCTTTTTTAAATAGATATTATCGTTTAAAATGGGTTTTTATGTTTATATAAATATGCATAGGGATGCGAAGGTATTTGCTGTGCGTGTTTACCCGTACGAAAAGGATTACGGAATCCCTTAAAATTTTAAGCCTTTGTTGGCTTGAAGGAATGCTTGAAAACCGGACGGATTTCTTCAGCTTTATTTACAAATTACGATCGAAAAACATATAAACGAATGGAAACGACCTATCGAGAAATTTCCGAATCTTTATCGTGGCATTTTTTTGGCCGGATATTGTTCCGATTGGTCGATATAACTTGGAGTTTATAAAATGTCAGATAAGGCCAAAGTTCGAATCTGCATTTCACCTTTCCAAGAAAACGTTTCGAATTTCTTCCGCCTATTCCGCTGAAATTTCGTCAAGGCTTTTTTTCCTATTTTTTTAACATATGCATAATTACTGATTTCGTCATACTCAGGGTAACTTTGATTTTAACCGGGTAAATATTGGACGTTATAATATCTCTCTTTCATTTTCTGCGAAATTTCCACCGAAGCGTTTCGTCCGAATATAATTGTACCGTGTATCGCCGTTATCACATGTAGTAATTCTCAAGCGTCCGTCTTTCACGGTTTTTACTTTCGCATATACGATGTATATTGAGAAAGTATAGTGATCGCGAAAAAATCGACCTCGAGATTTTGACGGAAACACATTTTAGGTGTACCCGAGTCCGAAAAAGTGGTTTTCGCAATTCCGTCTGCCTGTTATTGGCTCTAGAGCCTATACGGTAGAGCGAAAATGATTGAGATCTCGTAATTAGGCATTTTATCATACAGAATAGAAGCTATGAATAAATGGTTGAAATTGCACAATAATTAAGGACCGTTTATTCTAGGCAAATTTAATAACAATTCTCATAAACGGCTCCAACGATTTTGATCAAATTTCGTACAGTTACTTGAGTTTACGTATTCAATAATACCACATAGTTCAAAAAAGAATATAAGGCTCGTTTATTCTAGGCAACTTTAACAATAATTTGATTTTCTCAAAAACGGCTCGAAAGATTTTGATAAAATTTCTTACCGTTACTTAGGTATACGTCTGCAATAATACTACATACTTCATATTTCTCAAAAAATGGATACAAGGCTTGTTTATTCTTGGGCAACTTTAACAAGAATTGGATTTTCTAAAAAACGGCTCATACGATTCTCTTCAGATTTCGTCTAGTTATTTAAGTTGATATTTATAACGATTCAAAATAGTTCATATATTTTCAAAAGATAACTAAACGACGCATTCGTATATGAGAAAGTTTGTAGAATGTATGTTGTTCCGAATTTTTTGCACGCTTCCGGTTGGAATTAGTTACTAAAAAGGCGTACGCGCAGAGGTGATCCTGGGTTATGGCCTGGAAAATATAAAAAATCTCAGAAAAGTATCCAGAGTGCGATTCCAGGGATCTTTCGTTCTCCGGTTGATTACCATTGGTGCGAGTTTGGAATTTGTATTTTGAATTTTAAAATGCTTTATAATCGAGACACGAACTCTATATACTACCTGAATTTTCGCACGGTTAATTGATGTTGTGTATTTTTCTTGCCAAGGGGATTGGAATCCATTCCGAAATATCCCGAAAATTATATTTTAAACCGAAATAACGAAAATTCTTTACGTTCTCAACAATGAAAATATTTTTTATCAAACCATGAAAGAGCCTTCATTTAATTAACCGAACTATCCTAATAAATAGTTAATTTAACAAAATTTAAAAATCAAAATCATCGGAGAACTATTTTTATTGCATTGCCGAAAGCTTATACGAAACTGAACGAGGACTAAAAATAATATTTAAAAAAAATATAATATAATTCTATTAAAATAAATATTTTGTTGTAGATTTAGGATGAAATATACGAGAAAGTAAAAAAGTCTGTGCATTTCATAATCACGTAATCTGACGGCCGTTTGCACGAGTTTAATTATACTCATTTACTTTTACGGTACTTGTAACTTTAAGGGAGGATTAAATTTTGGACTAAAATTTCTGCATTTCTTATATAATCCGTTCGGATTTGGCCTCCACTCGAAAAAGCTTTCCTCCTCGCCGAGGCACGTAGACGATGGCACTAGTATTTCTGGTTTTATGTTATCATTATTTTTTCAATCCGGTAATTAAGCAACCCCATTATGTTTTCATACTCCCATATGGTCGGGATTCCTCTCTTATTTACATTACATAAATTACGTACAGAATACAAATAATGTTCAAAATCAGCGGTAACGGAATTGAATCGTCAGATGCCATGACGTGTCATTTCCAAATGTAAGAGAGCTTATTGGTTAATATCTTGGGTGGGTACGCCCTTCTTGAGTCCATTTTCTCTTCATATCCTGATTGAAACTCGTAAGTGCAGTACAAATTGGGACCGGTTTCAGCGCTGATAACAGGGAATTTCCCGAAAGGTGAAATTTTAAAGGCAATTTAAAAAATATATCCGTTACTTTACAAATTGAATAATGTAAAATACATCTCATGCCGTATTCACCCGAATGAATTATAAATACATGCAAAAATAATTAAATTATTAAATATTTATATTCGTTTGACATGTAAATAAACTCGTAATCGTGATGAAGTGATTGAGCTCAGCGTTATTTGCAGTCGGATTGCTTGTTATGAGCTAACGATAAATAAATAAAAATGTTTACATGCTGGCCAGAATATCCGTGAATATGAGAGAAATGTTTTAGTACGTATTATTGAGGACGTTTTTTTATTCAGAACGCCCGTCCTCCCTGTCAGTCCGCGGTCGGATAAGCGGAGTTTTTTTTACTCTTCTGCATATTGGTTTAGTTCTTCACAACCGAAGCATGCAATTCGCATAGAACTTATTAGCAGATGTTAATCACTTCTTGGGATTTTTAACAGTATCCGATGCTTTTGTTATTTGTCGACAGGCATTTTTCTTTTGTGTGTTTCTTCAGTTTCCTAATCCCGTATATTTTAACTTGTAGCTTTAAAGTATAAAACATTAAAAAAATAGGTCCTTATCTCAGGCATCTCCCATACCCATAAAAAGTTTATGAAAAACGATATGCGTATTACGGCTATTGGAGGTACCTAATATAAGTACCTACTCCATTTTTGGTACTTGAGTCCTTATTCTTCTATTTTTTCTTCATATTATCAAAGGAATTTAAAGCTTTGAGTTGTCTAAACATTTTCTAATTTCATTGTTAAAAAATATCGCTTCCTTTTGTTAACTATAAGCGTTTTTAGTAATTAACATCCTTTTTCCTGTCATTTTTAACTGCTTATTTCCGTATATTTTACATTAAGTTGCATTTCATTTTATTTTATACTAAATATAGCGCATTGCCCCGCGGGAGCTTTAATTTTCCTACCGTTTTCAACTTTTAACGCAAATTATCTACCGCTCCAAGATGTTGATTTCCGCGTCGCTTTGCACTTTTTCCCCAGCATTGTCGGATATTTTAACCTAAGTTATACTGTAAAATTGATGGTCATAAATACGTGGTTTAAGCGTCACATTAGGCGAAGCTGCACAAGATGCCGGGAGATATACAGAGGTATCAGATCGACTATATCATGGTCAGTCAAAGATATAGAAATAATGTATTGTACTCAAATATTATTGAACTCAGATAGTATTACAGGGGCAGATGCAGATTCTGATCACAGTTTGGTGGTTATGAGGTCTCGTTTGAATTTGAAACAAATAATAAAAAAAGAACAGGGTACGTAAATGGGACTTAAAAGGGCTGAAGGGGATAAAGAGGAAAGATTATCAGGAAGCATTTACGAAAGCCTTAGAAAATGCAGGTAGGCAAACATCGGTAGAGGACAACTGGGTGGCTATAAAAACGTGTATCATAGAAAGCGCGCATAAAAAATAGGGAAAATAACATGTAAGAAAATAAGAAAGCCCTGGGTAACAGAGGAGATGTTTAAAAAGACGGAAGAGAGGAGGAGCTGGAAGCAGGTGAATACAGATTATGGAAGAAGAATGTACCTATAGAGAGTTAAACAATCAGATTAGGAGGGAAACTACAGAATCGAGGGAGTCGTCATGGAAAAGACAATATAAGGACATGGAGAAGATGCAGAGACAAGGCAGAGTAGACTTATTGTACAGAAAAGTGAAGGAGTTAACGGGAAACAAGAAAGGGAATACGCTGGCCACAATTAAAGATAAAAACGGCAAATTGTTATACGAGAAAGAGGATGTGAGGAACAGATGGAAAGAGTATATTGAAGAGTTATATGCTAAAGATTTGAAGTCAGAATCTGTTGAGATAGAGAGGGAGGAAAATGTAGAGTGCAACAACGTTGGACCGGGAGTATTGAATGGTGAGATTGAAAAGGCTCTCAGAGAAATTAAGTCAAAGAAAGCAGTAGGAGTTGACGACCATCCGGTAGAAATGATATAAAACCTAGCAAAAGAGTTTTTATAAACTGTGCCGTAAGATATATGAAGAGGGGGAATGGCCATAGGATTTCACTAGATCTACTCTTGAAGAAAAAGAATAAAACTAACGAATGTCAGGATTATAGATCAATCAGCTTAATTTGACATGCAGCTAAAGTTACTCTCAGAATTTTAAACAGGAGGCTAGAAGCAAAAGTCAATAGCTCGTAGGTGTATACCAGTTTGGGTTTCGAAAAGGTCGTGGCTATAGGGGCGATGAGGACATTGGTAGAAAGAAACATTGAATACAACATGCTTTGTAGATTTCGAAAATGCCTTTGATAGAGTTTTATGGACTAATGTGATGAAGGTGTTGTGGAATATAGGGGCTGATTGGAGAGATAGATGTTTAATCAGAATTGTGTATATGAACCAGACTGCGCAGGTAAGGGTAGGAGGGAGAGAATCGGATTGGGCAACGCTAGGGAGAGGGGTGAGGCAGGGCTGCCTACTCTCACCAGCATTGTTTAACATTTATGCCGAGGGAATGATAATGGAGGCATTGGAAGGTGTAGAAACAGGGATAAAAGTGGGAGGGAGCCTGGTTAAATCGGTTAGATATTCAGACGACAAAGTATTGGTGAGCAATTCGGGAAGGGGCCTTCAGATGCTAGTTAATTCCTTAAATGAAAATGCAAAGGCATTCGGGATGAAAATTAATACAAGGAAAACGAAAGTTATGTGATTTTCCAAGAATGGAGATACCCAGGTCAATGGTATAGTGGATGGGGAAAGGCTGGAGCAGGTAGAATGTTTTACTTATTTGGGTAGTATTCTGTCAAATGACGGAAGAAGTACGAAAGAGACCCGGACGAGGATAGCAAGTGCAAAAGAGGCATTTACCAGACGACGGGAGTTGTTGACCGGCAGCTTGAGTAAAGAGGTTAGTGAAAACACGAATATATGGAGTGTAGCATTATATGGGTGGGTGACGTGGACAATGAGAGAAGAAGATGTGAGGAGATTAGAGACGTTGGAGATGTGGATATGGCGTAGGTGAGATAAACTCGTTTGGGCAGAGAGGAAAACGAATGAGGAAGTTTTGAATATAGCAGGGGAAGAGAGGAACTTGATTGGAGTAATAATAGGTAGACGGAAGAAATGAGTGGGTCAAAATTTGAAGGAGAACGGTTTACTGAAAGACGTCATAGAAGGAAGAATGTTAGGAAAGAGGCAAAGAGGTAGGAAGAGGATAGGCATATTAGATTAGTTGAAAGAAGGGATGGGATATGATAATTTTAAGAGAAATTCTTTGGACAGCCAGAATTTGGTGGTTTAACCGAAAGGTTAAATTATTTTTTTGTTGCTGTAAAATCTCCATCTCTCTCTCTCTCTCCTCCCTCCCTACCTTTCCCTTTGGTTTCTCTTCCACGTTCTTTTCCCACCCCTCTCCCTCTTCTTCCCCCTCCCCCCTTTCTCTATCTTCAAATCTTACCCCCTCATATTCTAATCCTTTTCTCCCTCGTCTCTCTTTCGCCCCATTCTCCTATCCCTCCTATCTGGCGCTCCGATCTCACGGTCTCCACGTTGAGAAAAGGCGGAGATTTCTGCCCATTGGAGTCTCGCGATCCGTGAAATTAGGTTTCCTCCCCTAACCCCTTTCCTCTTCCCCTCCTCGACCATGTGTATGCCCTCATTCTCCCCTCCTTCCCTTACACTGCTCCGCATTTCCTCTTATTCCCCTACCTCCGTCTCCCTCTCCCTCTATCCGTATCATTCCTCTCCTTCTCTTGGCCCTGGTCACCTCCCTATCTTCGCCTCTTTATCTCGTCCCTCACCCTCTTCTTTCATCCCCTCTCTCTCTCTCTTCCTCTTTTTCTTCGTAGATTTGCGAATCTCGCCAGCGTCGTGTCTATTGGATTATACGGTCTTTCGTCTTTTTGCTACTTGGCGAGGATCAGTTATTCGACGCGAGCTTTCGTTATTCTTTTGTCTTCGCGGTCTTTTGTTATGAAGTAAGAATGTTTTTCTTCTTCGCTGTGGAAGGACCTACGAGGGCGAATCGGAGGTCAAGTGGTGTTAGCGGTTTGGATGGAAAGTTACAAGTTTTCTATGGATGTGTGTGTGTATATATGTATATGTGTATGTATATGTGTATGTATATGTGTATGTATATGTGTGTGTGTATATATATAGAGTATTTTTCTTTTCTGTCTCTTCTGGCGTATGACGTTTTAATGTTGAAAATACCTTTTAACTAGCTTATTTTCCAACAAACAATACGGCATATTCATCAACTATTCATCTAAAATTGCTCTCTCTGTTCGCATTTCATCCCCTTTTGTCCATGGCGCGACAATCGAGCGTTCGATACACGTTGACGGATTAGTATTTTTTAAATTTTAATCTAAAAAGAAATTGAGAATATTTTAAAGCTGGACTTTTTCATTCGTGTTGTTTTGAACATAGAATTGTCTTTTTCTTATATCTCTGGTGTGCGTGAATGTTTTGAGAATGATTACGACGCGTTTGTAAATCTATGGATTCGAAAGCGTTTCGTAATACTTTAACTTATGCGTACTTACTAAACATGTTTAACCGATAATTCGGATTTCCCGTTCAACTTTTGAACGTTGCTCGATCGTCATAGCCTAGCATGAACTCTCTGGAGATAATTTACGTAATGGCGTATGCGGCCTTGAAAATTTAATTGTTTAATACGCTCTTGGGAGCACGAGGCGACCTGAAATTCGCCGGATTCTGCTACACCTAGAGGCTTGGAAAATTCCGTTTATCATTGATGGACTTTTGGGAGAAGGATTGTTAACAGTAATGGCGAAAGAACGCTTTGGTATCCCCCTTGAGATCCGCCATTCTGCCCTGCTGGAGCATAAAGCTTCGCTTCACCTTAGCGCCGTAAACCATTCTCCTTCACGCCTGTTGTTTATAGAGTTGACTCACACTTTGAAGAGACACAAAAACGTTTCGGAATCGCAATCTCGTGTAACCTTGTGTTTTCTCTTTCTCGGAAGATTATATAAAAGATCCAGGAGTAGAGTTTCTTTCGATTTTTGTATGTTTTTACTTTTTCCATACGTAGTAATGGGAAAGTATTGTGATCACGAAAAAAATCGACTTCGAGATTTCAACGGAAATACACGTTTTGAGGTCCCTAGAACACGTTCAGAATATTTTCGGAATGATGTCTGCGTGTATATGATTGTGGGCGCTCTAACTAAAGTACTAAAAGTACTTGCCATATCGTTACCAAACTTAATATATAACACTTTAGCATGAGCACAAAGAACTGATTAATTTTTGGAAAATACCGGTTAACCAGAATTCGAGGTTTATTCGAAACCCGATTCGGTTTTTGCGATATTTTTCCGTTAAAACATCATTATTGTATATACAATTCTATGCAAATGTTATAGAGAATGTAATTTCCTACAACTTTCATTTGAAACAATTTTCCATAGCAGTTATTGTTTAGGAATTATTTATAAATAATCTGTTTTTCGGTTTCCGTCAAATATCTCCTTATAATCGTCGTTATTGGTATTCTTCGTGAGGACAAAGTTGTAGAGAATAATATTTCTTCCAGGTTTTGTTTGAAACAAATTTTCGTAGGACCATCGATTTCAGAGATATTCAACTTTTTTCGTAATATCCAGTTTACAGCACCAACACCATGTAGCGGTGAATTCTGTAAACATATTCAAAATATACGTAATTTACGGCAATAAGGACAGCTGTATTCTTTTACGATAGGAAATAATAATTTTGCCTCATAATGCTATTCATAATAATTTAAATATCTATACCCCAAATATGGAGAAAGTCATGCGTTGGCCACATCAGATTTTTGTATTTTCATAAGATGCTGGTTTTAGTTTTTTTTTCGCTGAATGATACACTCCTTAGAAACGTATCTGGAGCGTTCAACGAGATGATGTCAGTCTGTCTTCACTGTATCATTTTTCCGGGAAAAGCTACTCGGGTACTTAATATAGCTTCTTGATAGCCATGCCCAATTCTCTCATTCTTTCCCGCTTATTCCATGTCTACCCCACATTTTCCTCAGCTCTCAGCGTTACGAATTTACAAACATTTACATAGAAAACACTTAAATGTACCTCGATCTTATGCCGCCGGTGGTGCATACGTATATTGGTATGTGACTGCATTTCAGACGTAGCTCATCGTTTATATAGAGATTACGTATTTTCATTTTAGAATTTATCTTATTTAATTTTATTGTTTATATTATACTAATTTTTACTCATTATGGTTACCTTTATGGTGATTCTCCGTCTGTTTTAGTCGACTACCTTTTCTGTAGTCGCTTCCGCTTCGCCATTTCGAATTAAAATTGAATGTGAATAGTAGACGGCAGATTTGCCTCATTTGGAACATCGTTTAAACTGCAAGATTAATGAATTAATTAAAAAAAGGTTTTTTAAGAAATAACTTTTATATTATGCACTAAAAGAGAGAAAATTTTTATTTATTTATTGATCGTGAGTTTGGCTGGTAAGGAGGAACAAAATTTACAACAATTTCAGTGGAAATAAATTCCTTCTTGCTCAACAATGTTGATTTACTAAACTTTATTTAGAACTTTTGTAAAAGTTATATGGCGCTTTACAGGTTTTATTATCTCAGTTAGGAATTATTCTTCGATATTATTTTTAAAATCTCGTTTGATTTTTTTATTGTCGGAGTAGACTCATTTTCAGTAATTCCTCGTCTTTCATCTAGCATCAGAAAAAAGTTAGTTCATATTTCCTGCCTACTCTTCCTTCCTATCTTAAAAAAAAAACGAAAATTCTCCCTCTCAACTCCGCTGCATTTCCCGACGTTCAAATGTTTTTATGTCCTTCTTCTCGGAAATCTACCGGTGCCCCTATTTCATCTACTCTTTCCTCTTTTTTTTCTGTTTTATTCGCGGCAGTCTGGGATAAAAACATTCCGCGCAATCATGCGCGAGCGCCCTTCTTGCAGTATGTTTTTCTTTTTATTAATTGGCATTAATTTATCCTGTCTTGTGTTTTAACTGGCGTTTTATCGTTCGTTGCGTTACCGGAGGTTTATTTATACATTTTTTGGAAATGTCCGTTTTTTCCGGTTGTATACTCGGGTGGATTTTTTTTAGACGTTGCGTGGTTGTTCGACGTTTAAATGAAACGGTCATCGGGACCATGTACTTTTCCGCTTATGACTTCCTGTTTTCTATTATTTCTTATGTTTGATTTGCAGTTCCTAAAATACAGTTGACTATTTTTTCCTCGTTCGGTTAATGATTTGTTTAAATATATGATGGGGAGTCATAAAAACGTATGAATTCATTTTGAATCTGTCGATATCTGTCGTTGTGTTTCCTTATAAGGTTAGATAAACGGCGATTACATTCCATTTTTACATAAACGATACATCTGCACCAAAGGGTGGTTTTGGAATTTCGAAACTGGATGCTACCTCCTTTAACTATGTAAAGCCAGGTTTACACACACACACACACGGTTTCACTTTGCGCGTCCATTTTTCTGGAGGTATACCCAATGTTATAGTAGGGCCTTCTGTCTGTGTGTGTGAATTAAAGCTTCCTATTTGTCCGCCTTTCTCGATTAATTATTAGTTCATTGCCTTAATTAACGGAGGAAGGTTTTAAGCAAAGATTTCACGGTTCCGTATTTCTAGGATGAGGTTCAGGCGAGGTAAGGATTTTCGAATCTTTCAAGCAGTTAAATGCAGCTATGGGCAGATTATTAGCTGACCATCCATCCAATTTGATTATTCCTAATCGCGCACACGGCGCAAGGAAGGGTAATCGTTCGCATATCGATCAGTCGATCGATTAATCCATCGATTCGCCTCCTTAGTGTCAATAATCGGCCGAGGCGATTGCGTTCCGGCTCTCTCAACCACTTAATCCATTAAATGGACTCCTTCGGCGCGTGCTTTCAATTCATCCCAGCCTTGAATATCGAGTTCTGTTCCTTTATTTATTTTTTTAATTCCCTTTGAAATCCGAACCTTTTCTTTTCACCGAAATTACTTTAAGAGAAAACCCTCCCGTACTTTTTTCCTCCTCCGGTACTCAAATTAATTAACTTCTCCCCGGAGCGAACATCAACCGCCCTCCTTGCGGATTCCTCCCATGTCTCTCTTCCCTATCCTCTCTCTCCCCCAGTCTGTCGATCTACCTCGGGAAATATTCACGCCCTAATTCTTCTCGCATTTTCCGCGGCGGACTCTTATAACTTCGGAGAGTCGCGTCTCCTCTCAATAATTTGCGGCGAGCGTTTTCAACGACGCCTCCTCCCAACCTCCTTCCTCTTTTTTTTTTCCTACTCCCATTCTTCCACCTCTCCCCACTCCAGTCCTGACCGATAGGAGAGGTGGGAATTTCTAGATGGCTGGGAGATAGAGAGAGAGAGAGAGGATAGGCGAAGGGAGGAGGGGGTGGATCCGTAGTTGGAGGAGTACCTTGATAGAAAGAGGAAGAGTTTTAGTTAGTGTCTGGAGGATGTAAAGTTTTTGGGGTTTTAAGAGAAATAGAGAAGGGGATCCAAGTCCCTTATTTCTCAACCTCCCCTTTTTGCTCCATATTCTTGTTACCTCCCCGCTTTCCAACACACACACACGCGCGACCTATCCCACTAAAATCCACCGACGGCCTCCTCTTGTTCTCTTCCGCTGCGTTCTCGAATCGACACCCGGCTCACGTTTTCAAGGACTGGAATATGAGACAGGTAGAGGAAGGGACCTACTCCCACCCTCTCTCCCTCCCTCCTCCTCTCTCTCTCTCTGCCCAAAAAGAGTCAACGTAAGTGATTACTTTTCTCTACGTTTCGCGTGAGTTCACGTGCATATTTGCATGTGTTCACGCACGCGTGCAAATACAGAGCACGTGCATACTTTTACAAGTCTCCTAGCTCATCTGGAAGTGCCTTACAATTTTTTTCGTCGTATATGGGGCAATAATGGAGCAAAAATAGCCCCGAAATATTATAATTTCACAAGTATCAGAATTCTTTCGTCGGTTTTTATCATTACCCTACATTCGTGCTAATGTATAAGCTTTTACATTAGTTATGTGGAAGTTTCTGCGCCGATTTGCCTGCTTTTCGTATAGGGCAATAATGAGGCAAAAATACCTTCTACGAATTGAATTTCAACAATTTCGGATTTTTCCCTTTGCTTGTGGCCAAAAACTTATATTCGTGCCAAATGTTAAATTTCGAGCACATCTGGAAGTGCCTGTCATTTGTATCATCCTATATCAGATTTGTCAGTATATTATTATATTATCCTAGCTGAAACACCCGGCTTCGCTCGGGAAAGAGTTTTCTTTTAAAGTAGCAAACGATTCTTATTGCTTGGGGCAAACGTTCCCTATTCCTTAATTACGCAAGCGATGCTTACATTAACATTTACTGTTTTATATATTGTATTGTAAAATTTTACCATTAATATAATTACGCATTAGCATCTTACTTAATATTCACATGGATAGATGCACCGAAGCCTTTAAAGCTGCAATAAAAGTATGTGGATTATTTCAATACTATTAGCCAAATCGTAAACGATAACATCTTGGTTACCGAACAACTGTAAGTAGATGTATCAGTTTATGTTGCGATAAATCTTTCAATGTTAATGGTAAAAGATAACAATGTTCTAATATTCCTTAAAAATCATTTGACTCACTTTAAAAGTATTCATCTACTATATTTAGGCATGGATCCATTTGTACCCTTTATCTTGGCGTTAACTATTCTTCCTCTACGGCGCGTCACGGCGTGGATTTTCCTTGCATTAATCTTTACGTGGCCATCTCTCCCTTTGAAGAGGACAACAATTAAGGAATTTAGCTTTGTTGCCGGCTGGAAAATGGTCATCTAAACCGATACATTTTGCGCTTAAAGGAAAATTTCGAACGATTTAGCATGTAAAACGACAAAACATGAACAGAATTAAAATGTTCAATCTTTCGCGCGTAAAATAGTCATTTTTCGTGATCGTAAGTTAATATTTAGGTATATTTATATCCACATCAGTGAAGGGCTGCATGGCATTTTGGGATTTCTCCACACCATTTCCCATGCATTCTTATGGAAATAATATTTTGTTGACCCCATGGGGTATAACAGAACCCACGGTCTGCAAACCTAGACCAAGTTCTTCATTTGGTCCATAGGACGACCCATGAAAATTTTTGAATTAGATAGCTTCAACGGTGTAAAAACGTATAAAGAACACACACACACACATACACCCTAAAATATTTATAACATTATTATTATAGATATGCATATATGAATGCATGTTTGTGTCTGTATGTACGTAGAGTATAATGCCTTCACGATTTTTATTTAACGTTACAAAATTAAGATCTAATCGTATGCATACATGTGTGTGTACAAACTTTCGTTGTAATGTTTACTTTCTCATATACGAAGGTATTGTTATCGCGAAAAAATCGACCTCGAGATTTTGATGGAAATATACGTTTTAGGGGTACCTGAGTCCGAAAAAGTTCTTTTCGCAATGCCGTCTGTCTGTCTGTTATTGTATCTAGAGCCTAAGCGGTAGAGCGAAAATGAATGAAATCATGTATTTTAAGCATTTTATCATGAAGAAATGGTTGACATTGCTCAATAATCAAATTTCGTACAGTTACTTGAGTTTACGTCTTCAATAATACCAAATCTACTATAATATATTTTGAAGCGTGTGTTTGTGTATTTGTGTGTTTGTTCACGGAACTCCTCCTAAACGAGAAAAGCTAGAATAACCAAATTTGGTACGATTCTTCCTTACATCCTAACTTAGTGAATGGTGAAGGTTTGGTCAACCGGGATTAATCAGTGCTGCCAATATAGGGGATTAACATTTTTCCATAAGATAACACGTATGAATCCATTTCTTGAATTGCAAGATATTCTTCCTTCAAGCATAAAAATATGTAAATTTGGACCGATTTTTTTCGTTTTTGCTTTATTCGACGAATAAAACTCTATACTATATTATTCCTGCAAAGTTTACATGTTACACGGTTGAAATTTTCAGAAATATGCTATTTGATTCGAAATTTTGTGGATTTTTCGTACTCTTTCCGGACGTTGCCAAGGCGGCCGTCATTGTTACCTCCGATTCAATTAGCTTCAATGAAGCTTACAAATAGACGAAAGTTTAGCCTTATTCGATTCGCACTTTTGTTTAAGCAACGAAACGATCAATGTTTATGGATAACAACGTAAATAGATTCTGATTATTATTCAGGAAACGTTTATGGATGAAATTAATTGAACCTTCTTTCGTCTATTAAATACTGGAATCTTACATTTTAAGTAAAATCATTATATTCTACATTATAATATTTATTAACGTAAATAATGTCACATATCTGGTGTACATTTTCCAGTTAGTGTTCAATCATGGACAACTTCTTTTTCAAGACATAAAAGTAAATATTTCAGCGAGGCATAATTACACAAGTAATGAAGCTGGATTTGGCGAAAATAATATGATAAGAAATAAAATTATCGTTATATTTGAATGCAATAGGCTCGGAAACGGATTGTTACAAGCAAATATGATTAATTGTTAAGAAAAGCTAATTGTAATTTTAAAAGTATCTACTATATAGGTATTTTAAAGAGTTTGTATGTTGTGCTGTAGTAGCTTCACTAAATCCGTTGAAATTGAACGATAAATTCTGCTAGTAGTTCATATTTCTCAAAATATGAATGTAAGGATAGTTTATTCTAGTGAACTTTAAGAATAATTTGATTTTCTCAAAAACGGCCCGAACGATTTTGATCAAATTTCGTACCGTTACTTGAGTTTACGACTTCAATACCTTTTCGCACAACGCTTTACGTTATTTTAATTACTTTTCACCCTGCTTGCATATTAAGTGGCAGCTGAACGGACCAAGTTCATCAGATACATAAAATATGGACTTTGAATTTCCGTTAAAAAACATCGAAAATTTGCGTCTATATAAATTATTGTTTTTTTTGCGTGGCGACGCGTCAGTTAATCCCGCGAGTAAATTTTACTAGAAATGTGTAAAAACATAGTATCCTTCGAGCGATTATATTTTTTTTCCATTTTACGCATTTAGCACCATCGGCTCCTATGTACAACAGCTGAAGTAAAAAAACATTTTCCACGTCACTACTTTGTTTTCGGCAAAAATTTAGGAAAAAAAAAAGAAAATGAACGAAGCAACCTCGTCGTATTTGTCTCGCGCGCAACTGGTCCTCATTTGTCATCCTAGCCCCGCTCTCTCGTCTGCTTTGCATTAGTTCGCCAATCGTTGCTCTCTTTTTTTTTCCTTCCCATATAGCCTCCATATCGCTTCCTTCCTCTCCCCTCCCCCCTCCTTTTACCTCCTCCAAACCTCCCCCCCCCATCCCCTTCTCTCTCTCTCCGGGGAAATTGCATTTCCTTAGCTGTCGCTCAACAATGCTAATATGACGCACGGCTTTAACCCATTTTTTTCCCGAAACTCCGCTATCATTTATTTATTCTCCCTCCTGCGACGTCTCTGGGAGACTCGATGCTCGAAGCCGTGAATCAAACCACTCTGATATGTGTGTGTGTGTGTTCAGCACCCCCAGCGGCTCTCCAATCTAGTGTCAACTGGGCTTCCTCCAACACCTTGTTGCCACCTTTATTATTACCTTATATATATATATATATATATATATATATATATAGTATATATACTTGCGGAAGAGGAAAGGTAAATGAGGATATTTAGGGCAACTGGGTGTTGAAGGAAACCCAGTGAGCACTTCCCGGGAGAGATGCCTCGCTTATCTTATTTACAGTAGCACTTCGTGAAAGAGGAGATGAAATGCATAGGCAGCAAAATCACGCTGGTTTTTTTCATTTTATTTATTTATTTATTTATTTTTTGAAATTGCGGAATAGTGTGGGTATTGTGAAAAGGGGAAGGATCGTAGTAGCGCGTGGATGGGGACGGTTTTTTCTGAATTTTTTTTCCTCCTCCCCGAAGCGTAGGGAGAAAAAGCAAGCACTAGGGAGTGAGAATTCACCTCCTTGGGGGTTTTTCCCCTCTCTCCCTCTCTCTCTCTTTCCAGGAGAGAGGAAAAGGGAAATTGTGAATTTATAGAGGTCGCCACTGTTGATGCCAGTCGCAGGTGACAAATGACGGTGCTGAGGCGAGGCAAAGGAAGCTGGCTGCGTTATTTTTTTTCTTTTTCTCCGGCCTTTCCGTCTCATTTTGTGCTCTGGGGGAAAAAAACCTTCTGTCTAAAAGTCCTTGTTTAAAACCTATTTACGGATTCTTTTGCTGTTTTCTTTTTTCCTTTCTTCGCTCGGCTAGAAATGGCCGGGGAGTAGGAATGGATAAATTTAACTGCTGCACGTTTTGGGATTGGCTGGAGGTAGGTTTTTTTTTATCGATGGTTTGAAATCAAAGATTTTGTTTCGAGCCGGAATTCTGATGTCCTCGTTAATCCTTTTAGATAATTTACTTTACACGTGCTTGTTTTGATGATAAATTAGTTAGTTCATCTTAACCTTGTTTGCGATTCACATGTATTTATAATTTTTCGGATTTAGATAGTTTTTGAGATATTAGTTTGTTCGTTCAAATTTATGATTACATAAATAATTAATTATTTTAATGTTTGCATATTTTCTAAAAGTCCTCATATTGTTAAATATTAATCACCTCGTTTTGTGTATTCAGGCCGTTTAAATATCATTTAATAAACACCTTTGAGGGGAAATTGTGATTCTATGATGAGTTTTCGATTATTTGCTCAGCCTTAAGAATTTAGAGTACTATTTTTAAAGTTATAAATTTATTTTGATTCCGATCGCGGTATCGTTTAACATTGACAAATCTCAAGTTTTCTGGAAACGTGTAATAGTTAATAATACTGATTTTTACTTGTTCCTTTCCGTAATATGGGGTACCCTTTTCTTAAATCGTGTTACGTTTTCAATCCTTTCTCGAACTTTTTGCTTTTTTTTTTAATTTTTCAGTTTTCTCTTCGGTTATAATTTTCTGCAGCACACTCCTTCGGCGCTTCCTCTTGTTCACTCTGCTCAGACGAAATCCTTTAACTTTCTCAGCACGTGTAATTCGTGTTTTTTTTTACTTCTCTTCCGAAGCAGCAGTTCTTAAACACCTGAGTTGTTCCGTGTATTCTCCCCCCCTCTCTCTCTCTCCCGCGGAATTTAACTTGTGGCAGCTCCCTTTCTTTTGTTGTTTGCGCGTAAAATTTCGAGTTACCGTTGTTACACGCGGTGCATATAATTCTGGAAAAATTACGTGCGCGTCCGAGCAACGAAGGAAGGCCATGAATTCTGAGGGATTAACGTGTCGGCAGGATGGATTATGTGACGTTTTAGGTACATTGTTGATGTATTTTCATTCGAGTTAATTCCGAGAAGGAAATCTAATTTCTTTATTAGAGATAATTTTGTTGCGGACCAAGTTTTTTGTCATAAAAGAATACAAAAAGTTTTATTCCTGTGAAGGTAGTAATGTTATATGAAGTTTTTAAATATGTTTGAAGGTGATAAAAATGCATGAAATTGTTAGCATATGGATTGGCTTTTTTTACACTTACCAACTATTCCAATCAAGATAAAAGCATTTTTGAATATTTAAAGCATGGGTGTCCAGATATAGAAGCTCATGTAGCGTTATAGTGGCCAGAAAAAATCTTGAGTGACCGCACTAGAAGGGGGGGGGGGGGTGTGTAGGATTTGTTTGCTAAAACAATTATTAATTTTTCTGTTATTTTTTTGTTGAATATTTCTTTAAAAGTTTTTTCAACCTATTTTTAATTCATTTAATTCAAATTACAAATTTTGATTTTCTTTTTCATAATACATATTTCTTTAATAAAGTTTAATTTTTTACAAAGTATTTCAAATTTATTTGATTCGAAAGATCATAAATTTGTAAATCCTTCAATTTTGTCGATGATAATCTGAGCTGATGGGTCAGAGTTTCATCGGTCAAATTATACCGGTATTAAGAAACTTTAATTGGCCATATTGCTAAAACAATATGAATATATATTTAAACAGCAAATAAAATTATGACAATTGAAAATATTTTGGAATTTCTTCTCTCGAAAATGGCCGCAAGTACATTAAAAATTAAAATCGTGAAAGTGGCCGCGTGCGGCCCGGTGGCCGCAGTTTGGACACCCATTATTTAAACTGTCTCCTATCTTATGTCTAGGAGAACATCTATTTCTCGATAAAATAAAAGCTGGGTTACAAAAGCTGTTTTGCCTGAAGTTTTTTTTTTTGCGGTCTCTGCTCTATCCATGTTAATAACTTCATAAGGCTTTTCCATACGATCATTTTTTGCTCATTGCAAACTTGGAAAAAAAACTCGGAATGGTGAAACTTATTATACGTCCAAAAGTTGTGAAACCTGGGAAATTCTGCCTTATTTGCCTTATCTACGTAGGTATATCATGGACGAATAGACGAAAAGATTTTTTTTTTAGAATTCCAGCGGATGAAATTTCCTCGCTATTTGATTTACGCGGAAAATACTTCATCTTATGAAGGATTACTTCGGGCGGAATATTAAATTTATCTCTAAATAGTATTTTTCACTCGGTAGCGTTTCCACGAGTCCAATTTTTCAAATTTCACCGTAAATAACGCTAAACCGTCCCTCTTTTTTTTTTTTTTTAAACTCCTGCCTCTGCCACCTTCCTTTCATACCGTTCGCCAAAAACCCACCATTACTTCCGTTTTCTCCCTCTATACGCAGTTTTAAAGTCAACTATATCGCAACTCCGCGTGTTCACCTCCAACAACCAACTCATTCGTCATTCCCAACCTCCTCTCCCCCCCCCCCCCCCCTCTCTTTCCTCCCCCCTCCCTTTCCTCCTCTTTCCATTCCGCACCTTTCCCGCATCTGCTCCGAGGTGACGTCACCCGCAGATGAGGTCTTCATTTGTCATTCAGGAACCGCTCCGCGCCAAGGGGCGTATTTTACATGGGGGTTGCGGAATAGTTGCAGTTTCCCTGGAAACCGTGTGCGTGCGTGTGTGTTTTCCTGCGTGTCGAGAGATGTCTCCCCTTTCCACCTTCTTAGCTCCCCAGTAAGAAATTAGTCACGTGGATGTTGTCCTAAATCCATATCCTCCCTCTGTCTTAAGTATTTAAAACGCTGGAATAGATACGTACTCGTGGGAGGACTAACTAAACATGAAATGAACGCATTCTTATAAGAACCTTGCCTTAAAAATCATCAACTTTAAATATAATCTCCTTATGTTTTGTCCTATTACTACGGATTTCCGACGTTTCCCTCGTCTGTCGCTCCATTCGCGATCCTAAAAATGCCAGTGATTCAATGTTATATTCAATCTTTGCAAAGCTTTGGCGGTATTTTAAAACTATCGTACAAGATTGCCTGTGTCTTGTATACTCTTAAGTGGTATATTTAATTCATAAGTGAGGGAATGTTACGTCTTTTCTAATTTTTTTTAAATTCTCCTCGTGAAAATAGTCGTTCTTTTTAGTAGGAACATATTCAACAGGAAATGTTTTTCGACTCCTATGCATCTTTCCTTTTACCACTTCGGACCTTCATCGAACGTTTTGATGGTATTGGACGCGTTGAACGCCTTCCATCTCTCGACCACTCTTTTTCCCTCAAAGCATCAGCTCTTTACGACCCCGGCGGCTCTTCATGTCCTGACTTTTCCCAGGATTTTTAGTGTTTCCACATGTTTTAAAGATTTCATGGAAGGCCGTAAAGAAACTCGAGAGATTGCTGCGCTGCAGATGCTTGCGGCCGTATATACTTCTTTTTTTTTTTGAAAGCTCCATCTCACGGCGCATCGCCGTATATGCGTTCGTTCAACTCGCTATACCAACACTCAATGTACACCATCCCCCTCCCAACACATCCTTCCTTAAACGCGGCTTCGAGACTTCTTTAGTGACCTCTTGAGCGGAATGTTCCCTCTTAACTCCAGTCCATCTGGAACTTTGACCATTGGACGTTGTTTCCCGCGTGATGTAGAAGATCGGAATAACTTATTTTCTGTTTGTTTTTTTTTTCAGGATCTAGTTATTATAGGTCGTCTCTCATCTGTTGCGGACTACTCGATCTATTCGTATTGTTTGTAGATGCGTTGTTCTGCTAGGAAAGAATCGATCCGCAATATCTCAAAGCTGGAATTTTATTTGTCTAAGCCAGTGGCTCACAACTTTTTTTTGTTAGGCTTGGCACATTTCCGAAGACAAGGGATTTCGTGAAGTACCAACTTTAAAGCGAGTCTGTGTTTTTTACACATCACATTTGGACGTTTTCTTTTGTTGGTTTTTTATTGCTTTAACGAACTACCTATCTACATTTTCAAGTCTTTCATTGACGTATTTAAAAGAGTTTTTCTAAGACTTCCTTGACAGTCAGTTCCCGAATCTCTCTCGACGGTAGGCGGATGGTTATGGTATCTGCCGACGGTTAGTAAGGTCGCGGAATCGAATTCCGCCTTATTATTATTATTATTATTATTATTATCCAAGCATAAATCCTGAACGATTCTGTGTATCGAAGTTGGAATAAATGGGGTATTTAAAAAAACGGAGGAGAAAAATTCTCAACTTGCCCGGGAATGAAACACTAGTCTCCCACCTGCCGGGTAGGTGCTTTAATCAACTAAGATATCAAACCATTCTAAATTGTTGCTTTCTGCCTTGTTAAATCGAGCATTATTTACGATTGTGTAATTCATTTACAACGTATAATTAAAAAATCGGTACAACATACATTATACAAAATTTCTCATATACTGTTGCTTCGTTTAGTTATCCTTAGAAAATGAAAATCGTATCAGCCGGTTTTTAGAAATTCCAATTTTTGTTAAAGTTGCCCAAAAATAAACTAGCCTTCAATCATTGAGAAAAATGAAATGCATAGCATTATTGTAGACGTATACTCAGGTAACGGTACGAAATTTGATCAAAATCGTTCCAGCCGTTTTTCAGATAATTAAATTATTGTTAAAGTTGTCTAGAATATACTAGCCTTATATTAATTTTTTTGAGAAATATGAACTATTTGGTATTATTGAAGACGTAAACTCAAATAATTGTACGAAATTTGATCAAAATCGTTGTTATTGATAAAATCGAATTGTTGTTGAAAATGCATAGAATAAACTTCCCTTACTTATGTCAACCATTTCTTCATATACTCTGCTCTGTATGATAAAATGCCTAATAACGAGATATAATTCATTTTCGCTCTACCGTTTAGGCTCTAGACCCAGTAAGACACAGACAGACGGCATTGCGAAAACCATTTTTTCGGACTCGGCGACACCTAAAACGTGTATCTCATCTCCAAGTCGAATTTTTTCGCGATAACAATGCCTTCTCAATATACTTCGTATATGAGAAAGTAAACAATCGGTACAACATACATTGTACAAACTTTCTCATATACTAATGCGTCCTTTAGTTATCTTTAGAAAATGATAATCGTATCAGCCTGTTTTTAGAAAATCCAATTTTTATTGAAGTTGCCCAAGAATAAACTAGCCTTATATTCATTCATAGAGAAAAATGAAATACGTAATATTATTGTAGATGTATACTCAAGTAACTGTACGAAATTTGATGATAATCGTTAGAGCCGTTTTTGAGAAAATCGAATTGTTGTTTAAGTTCCCTAGAATAAACTAGCCTTATACTCATTCATTGAGAAAAATGAACTGTACAGTATTATTGAAGACGTAAACTCAAGTAATTGTACGAAATTTGAAAAAAAATAGTTAAACCCGTTTTTGAGAAAAGCGAATTAATGTTAAAGTTGCCTAGAATAAACTAGCCTTATATTCATTTTTTGAGAAATATGAACTATACAGTATAATTGAAGACATAAACATAAGTAACTTTACGAAATTTGATCAAAATCGTTATAGGCGTTTTTAAGAAAATCGAATTGTTGTTACAAATGCTTAGAATAAACTCCTCTTAATTATTGGGCAATGTCAACCATTTCTGCATATACTCTGCTAATTATGATTGCATGCCTAATAACGAGATTTCATTCATTTTCGCTCCACCGTTTAGCCAGTAACAGACAGACGGCATTGCGAAAACCAGTTTTTCGGATTCAGCGACACCTAAAACGTGTATTTCCGTTAAAATCTCTAGGTCGAATTTTTTCGCGATAACAATACTTTCTCGATAGTTCGCATGAGAAAGTAAAAATATATTTAATATGAGTTTTTGATTGGTTATTTTATAGCAACGTTCGCGAATATTTTGTTGAAATTGTCTCGTGTGAGAAAGTTTTTCTTTGTTGGTGCTCAAGGGGTTCTTTTTGCCGAGGGAATGTTTTAACCCTTTTCTCTCACTCCGCAGAACATTCTAGGTAAGTAATTACAACCGTCACGCGAGCGAAAAGTGAAGGGAATTCTCCGAGCCGATGAGCTTCTTGCGCTGAATTTACGCGCTAACGATTTGCCGCAATATTGCTTTCAGCTTCCCACCTATTCTGATCCTTTGAGTCGTTGAAGATAATCACCTCTCGACATTTACTTTGTTTTCGATTCCATACGCGTAGCTTATCAGCCCTTTGTTACTTCTCATGCAAATTATATGCAAATTATCAGTTGATATCACTGCTCTTATTGCTTGATCAAAATCGTCATTTGTTTGCGGACTATTTAAAACAAGTTAGGAAAGTGTAAAACGTATCACAAATGGGCGCCTTTCGTGCAGTGGACTATTAGATAGAAATTATATACCTGTACGTAAGAGAAATAGCGTTTTAAAGTTCTTTCTTCGTCATATTTAAAAATATTGCATGCACACGTAAGGAAATTAAAAGTTTGTTTGTGAGATTGTTTATGTTAGCAACAATGAAGAAGTAGCCATGCAGGAGGTTCAGCTCGAATTGTTTGATTTTATCGATAACGGCTACTCCTACGATAACAATGTATAGGAAAGGAAATTCTCTACTAGTTCTACAAGTTTTATTGGAAAATATTTTGTTATGACTAATATTTTACAAGATGACGAAAATTTTATTTTTATCACCATTAAATGGTACCCCTGATTGGCGTGCTTGATTTACTTTTGCTATTTTCTTATTATGTTTGATTGTAAGTCCTTAATATCAAATTTCACGAAAATCCGTTCCGTAGAAGCCGAGAACGAACATGCGGACGGACGGACACACCGACGATAGTAGGCACTCACGCTAGAAGCGAAACGCGCCTTAAAAACACTATTAATGAAAAGTTTATGTAGGAAGAAAAAGTGTAAAAATTTACGACTAATTTCTCAGTGAAACATTTTCCAACAGTTACTTAAATATTTAGCATTTTCATGCATAGTAATGGATTGTTTTAAATTGTCATTTATTTTTAAGGAATGCATTAACGTATAAATTATTCGTTTTTGTCAGACATGAAAGCCTAATAGGAATAGGACCAACTTCTTCCAAGAATAGTCGTCACGCATGCGATTTTCCTTGAAAAGTAAGAAAACGTCACCCTCGCAATATTTGTGGGAAACCGTTTGTCTAATTGAAATTTAAGATATAGATACCAGTTTATATTTTGTCGGAAGCCCTTCTGACTGAAGCAGGCCTTCTTACGCGTTAAGGAATCAGTTTTTCTGATAGAATTGCGAATATCTCGCACGAATATGATGTCATTCTAGTGTATTTAAGCTCTGTGGACGATGAATGTAACGAACGAGGTTTTTCGCTGTAGGAACTAAATATTTTTCCGATGTGATGAAGAATTCTTCTTCCTACGGTTCCGCCTGATTCAGATTTCTTTTCAAATGCAGAAAATATTGACAGCGCATTAAGGCTGAGAATTGACATGTTGAGCCGTGATGGAGAATATAATAAGGTATTGTTATAATACCTTCCCTTGTCAATTCCCGTCGAAGAAGTGTCATTCTTCCTCGTATGCATTTATAGAAGATTTATATTCTCATCGCAAATTGTATTCCTGGAAATAGCTTTTCTTTAATAAGTATTCCATCATTATAAGAGACTTACTATTACTTTCTCCATATAGGTAGGTGGTATAAAGTATTGTTTTCATGAAAAAATTCGAATTCGAGATTTCACCGGAAATACACGTTTTTGAGTTCCCCTGATCACGTTTTGGCCGTTTTCTCGATGATGTCTGTCTGTGTGTGTGTGTGTGTGTGTCCGTCCGTATCTGTGACAAATTTTGCGTGCGCTCTAACTCAAAAACTATTCATCAGATCAGTATGAAATTCTATATTTGTGATTATATATATATTCTTAAGATTCTGTAAGATTTTGATAACAATCGGTCAACCGGAAGTATCGTTGTACGTACTCTTGTAAAATTTTAGTTTTTCTTAAATATTTCGCTTAAAACGGAATTTTTGTTAACATACATCTATATAAAAGTAGTAGATATTTTTTCTACGACTCTTGTTTGAACTAAATTTTCATGAGGAATATTTCAAGAGATATTGAATTTTCTTCGAAATTGACGGTTAGTGGGCAGCTCGCGCGCATGGTAGTGACAACAATTGAATCGCTAGCGCTGAAGCGTGTGAGTTGAACTGTTCCTATCGCCGTATTTATTTGATTTTAGTTGACAACTTACGTATGGGGAAGGCCATGTGTGTGGACACCAATTTATTTATAGATTGAAATTCATGGTGCAGTTGCGTTCAGTTGAATTATATATTAGAGTTAATATAAAATAAACGGTTCATGATTGAATTAACTTGGAATTACATCATCTATTGATAAAAATAATTTCACCTTTTTCAAAGCATACGTATCTAGGGTGAAATTGCGATGACGAGGTATAAAGCGGGAATTTCCGAATGCCTCAATATCTCTGGAACAGTATTGCCTTGATTTTGTTCATCCCAAAAAATATGTTGCCGGCGATGTCGATCAATTAAATCGATTACTCGCAAAATACAGTACTCGCTTTTTTAACTGGCATATTTTTTTTGCCTTGGGAGTTCACGCTTTGGCAGGAATTCGCGTATATTTTAAAGCTACCGCTAACTAAAACGTTTCATTTCTAAAAGTGAAGTGGGCGCTCAATTTGAGAATGAGTTTTTTTTTACCTTTGTGGTGTGCCACCGTTTCTCCGGTATTTTTTGTCATTCTTTTATGATACGAACTCCGTCATGGGTAAACCTCTTATATTCCTTTAAATTTCTTGGAAGTTTTTTTTTTTTTTAAATAAAGAAACTTCTGAATACGGATCGGCATTCCATAAAAAAAATAAATCTTTTCCCTTTTGACGTGGTCGATATATCTCGTTTCGGTATTTTTTTCAAAGAAAAAATTATAATATTTGCCAATATCCGAGATTTTGACTTCTAAATCCAGGATGTTGGCATAAGTGAGTTTCTCGGTCGCTTCATTGATATTCCTCAGCGGGTGTGGTAGGACGTGAAAGGTGTTTGGAATGGAAGTATGGAAAACAAATTTCGGGAAAATTTATTCGTCAAAAAAAAAAAAAAAGGAAAAGATACCTGAAAAAATGTATAAGACTCGCTAAGGGTCTGGTATTTGTATTTTACGGACTGAAACGAGTTAGGGATTGTGATTTTATTTTTTTAATTATATTTGGACTACTTTTTTGTTGAAGCGTAAAAACCTTTGAGTGAAGTGGACCTAATAGTCTGGAAACGACCTGATCATTTATAATGGTTATATCAGCTGGAGATAAATGTAAACGTGGCGGATGATGTTTTGTCGTATTTTCCTGTTTACTGAAGGATGTTTTTTTCCCTTTCTTTAATAGGGTTTCCGTCATTACATTATCGCGAACAAACATCAAATTTATTATCTTGAGGTGGGTAACTCTTTCCAATTCCATCATTCCTGTACACCAATCCCTCGCTTTGCATGGTACAGGAATGAAGGAATTGCAAAGAGTTACCCGCCTCAAGATAATGAATTTGATCTGTTTGTTCGCGATAATGGAATACACTTACCATGCAAAGCGAAACCGTGCAAAGTGAGGTAGATTTTCCCATTGGAATAGTAGACGTCGCATTTGTATGTCGTCTTGAGGTTAACGTACCACTACTATTCGTATTCAGCATTTCTTCGTTTTATCCTTTTTCATAATATATGAAACCGAAATATGATGCTTCTTGATTCTCGCAGGCCGGACATGATTTTATAATGTCTATTTGATAGATGGCTTTATCTGCTTAATGCTGTTACGCTGTTAAAATTAGAAAAAAGGGCGTAATTTAAAAAATAAGTATTTTAATTGGTCATCTCAAATGAGTTGAATTTATTGCTTGAAAACTACGTTGACTTTTATTGACTATAAGTTCATAACCAACTCGTAACGCATAATAATAATAATATATGAAGTCGCAAAATTGCGAATCACGGAAAATAGTTCTAATCTCGAAGAAAGATCGTTATTATGTTGGATTCCGCGTATGTGCTAATATTTAATACCAGCTCGCTGTGAGTAATGGTACATAGAATTAGCCGTGGCATTTCCTGCCGGTTAACGTAGTTTCTCCCATTCGGGGTAGTAGAAAAAATATTCTCCTTAGATTCATTGCGATTCCTACCGCTTATCATTATATAAACGTTATTGCTGTCCATCTTCCTGATTCATCAAATTTCGATTTGAAATTTACTAGTTTTAACTGAAAATTATTTGAGATATCACAAATTATTTCCGGATTCGGTCAACTCTTAGCCGATACTTTAATATTTACCTTCAATTACTGGAGTGGTGTTAAAAATAAAAACAAAGATGGAAATCTTCTTGGCTTGGATTTGCGTACCGGAGAAAACTTCCGGCGATACATTTTCGGTAAAACTCTTCAAAAGATAAATAAATCTTTGAAACCGACAAGGAGAAAAAAAACAATTTCGCCGTATTCCCTCACCCTCCTTGTTTCGCAGAACTTGACGATGCGACACTTCGTTTCGTTTTGGAATTTTTGTTTCGGAGGTGTATGTATAGGTATAGTGTTAGAGCGAGAAAGAGAGAGAGAGTGAGAGAGAAAGGCGAGAAAGACCCCAGCGAGGATATGGGTGGGTTGTTCTTCAACTTCTGAATAATTCCGAGGATGCCTTTGTTTTATTCATTCGCATTTCTATCCTTGCCTCCCATAACCAAACAGCAAAACGAACCCACGCACTTCCTTTAGTCTTCGGTCTTCTAGCCTTCGTTCTTCTAGCCTTCGGCTTGGGTACGCACACTAGTCCATGTATACGTATATATGTACATACATATATACGTGTGTTTATATGCACACAAATAAACACACGGATGCAGATGTTTGTGCGCTCCGCCTTCTATGTTATAGAAATCTTCCCCGCACGCTAATTTTTCGCTCTTCGTTTAAGAAACCCAAGGAGTCCCAGGCGCACAGAGGTGCCATTCCTGCGCAAAGCTTTTTTTCGTTATTTTTCGTGTTTATTTTTCCTTTTTATCGTTCGTTTCTCAAACCTCTGCCAGACGTAAGGGTCTTTCCTGCGACGTCATTATTCTCTCCGTTGGTTTTCTTAATAGATTTTAAAAAAGAAATCGGTACAACATTCATTGTACAAACTTTCTCATATACTACTAATTCGTCGTTTGGTTATCTTTAGAAAATGAAAATCGTATCAGCCGGTATTTAGAAAATCCAATTTTTGTTAAAGTTGCTCAAGAATAAACTAGCCATATATTCATTTTTTGAGAAATATGAACTATTTGCTATTACTGAAGACGTGAATTCAAGTAACTGTACGAAATTTGATCAAAATCGTTATAGTCGTTTTTGAGAAAATAAAATTGTTTTTAAATATGCGTAGAATAAACTACCCTTAATTAATGAGCTATGTCAACCATTTCTTCATAGCTTCTGCTCAGTATGATAAAATGCCTATGTACGAGATTTCATTCATTTTCGCTCTATCGTTTAGGCTGTATAGCCAGTAACAGGCAGACAGACGGCATTGCGAAAACCAGTTTTTCGGACTCACAATCAGATACACCTAAAATGTATATTTCCGTCAAAATCTCGAGGTCGAATTTTTTCTCGATTACAATACTTTCTCAATATACTTCGTATATGAGAAAGTGCATCTCAAATGTGTCCATGAGACTAGGGAAGAAAATATCATAATTCCTTGAAGTTTTTTTAATTTTGAAAGGTCTGTGGAATTGATGTTATCCGATGTTAGACTGGATGTTATAATTAAAATTGTTGATGTTTTGATAGCAATGTAGCAGCGCTTTACTTCTTTGAGAAAAATATTTTCAAAATTTCATTAGGTATAGGTTGCTTTATCCTAGTATCCTTCTAGGTTGTGATTGTATTTTTTTAATTAAACAACAATGTTTGAAGGTTATAATTTTCTTTGAGTACATTTTCGAGCTTGTTGCAGTCTTCGAAATAGCACGATATTTCGTGTTCGTCCATTGTTTTTACCCGGTGAGGTTTAGCCTACTTGTTACTTTCTCATACGTAGTAATGGGAAAGTATTGTATTCATGAAAAAAATCGACTTCCAGATTTCAACGGAAATACATGTTTTGAGTTCCTAGAACACGTTTAGACTATTTTCGGAATGATGTCTGTGTGTGTGTACGTGTGTGTGTGTGTGTACGTGTGTGTGTGTACGTGTGCGTGTGTGTACGTGTGTGTGTATGTTATTGTGGGCGCTCTAACTCAAAAAGTACGTACCACATCGTTACCAAACTTCATATATAACACTCTCACATTAGAACAAAGAACTGATTAGTTTTTGGACAATAGCGGATAAACGGAAGTCGTGGTTTATTCGAAACCCGATTTGGTTTTTGCGATATTTCTTTGTTAAAACATCATTATTGTATATACAATTCTAAACAAAAGTTATAGAGAATATAATTTCCTACAGTTTTCATTTGAAACAATTTTCTATAGGAGTTATTGTTTAGGAGTTATTTATAAATAACCGGTTTTTCGGTTTCCGTTAAATATCTCCTTAACAACATCGTTATTGGTAATCTTCGTAAAGGCCAAAGTTGTAGAGAATAATATTTCTTCCAAGTTTTGTTTGAAACTAATTTTCGTAGAACCATCCATTTCGGATATATTTCGCTTTTCCCTAACACCAGCCTACAGCGCCAACACCATGTAGCGGTGAATTCTGGAAACATTCAAAATATACGTAATTTACGGCAACGACGTGTCTTCTTTTACGATACGAAATAATAATTTTGCCTTATAATGCTACTCATAATAATTTAAATATCTATACCCCAAATATGGAGAAAGTCATGTGTTGGCCACATCAGATTTTGTTTGTTTGCAGACACAATTGCATGGCTAGTCATTATTCCCCAGCACTCTCATTGTCAGCATTGTTTTAAATAGTATTTGATCCCTTTGATTTACACGTGCTATTAAATTCTACCTATACCATATGTCTAGCTTTACTTTAAAATTCTAAATTTCATTCATTAATGGAGATATATATATATATATATATATATATATATATATATATATATATATATATATAGTAATGAAATATTAATGCTAATGAGAGCATCAGTTTTGTGAGCAAATATTTCACTTAATAAGTGATAATAAAACAAAATTTGTTCAAGATGGAAAATAAGAGTTTTCACGCGTTTACACATAAGGCTTAACATAAATGTCTACTTGTAGAAGGAGAAGAACCTTGAACGGGAATCGAACCTCTCTCATTCTCCGGAAAAGTAGGAGTGCCCTATATAAAAGTTAACGGCATTCTCAGGTAGGTAAACATTATTTCGGGTTGAGGAACGCTTAAATAATCGCCGTTCGTGATTTTATTTTCGTTCTCAAAGTTGATAAACGCTATTGTTTTTTTTTTTACGTTACATTTTTACGTTACGTTTTTTTTTTCCTCCGGATTCGCCCAAATGGCGGATATCTTCCGCGACGAGGGGGGGGGGGGGGGGGGGGGGAATCCCGTCCCGTGCGCATCCCAATCGTCGCACCCCAGCGGCGGCTCTTAATAACGTTTGTTTTGCACGCTCTCCGCGGAGACCCCATCAGGAGAAAATCCTTTCGAGCCATATGCCTTCGCAACACCCGAAGAGATTCACGGATTTCCGACCCGATGGCTGGCAAGAGAGCGAGTCCTCACTCCCAATGCTTTAATCGAGTCAAAATGGAAATTTTGCACTCCCTTTGTGGCGAGGATTATGTGGTGAAGGAGTGGGAAGGTGGTGGGGATTTACGAAGGGGGAAAGAGGCGGGGGGGGGGGGGGGGGGAGGTAAATATCTGTTGATGTAGTACGGGAAATATTTGGAGTAAAGTTCGTCAAGGGTGGAACGAGGATTTCTTTAAACTGCGGAGGAGTTATTTCGAGGTAATAATGCGTTGAATGTATTTTCTGAGGTTAGGGTTAGGTTTAGGTTTTAGATGATGAAAAATCGGCTATGGAGTGAATATGGGGGTATGAGGATGGGAATCGTATGGGGGGGGGATGGGGGAGGGGAAGGGTAGGAATTATTAGGGTGGGAGATTTTAAGCCTTCCAGAAGGGATTCACTCTCGTGTCTTTGATTAATTAATAACAAACATTCCACCTCCGATCTCTCCCTCTCCCGCTTCTTACCCAGCTATCTTCCTCCCAAAACCCACTCTTTTGCCCTTTGCCGACTCACCCCAATCTCACCTTTCCTCCCTCCGTTTCACTCCACCTCTTACCCGTTATAAACCGCCCCTCCAAAAGTACCCCCTAGGGACTTACTTTTCTTTTCCTCTCGCACTAAGATTCAGTCTCTCTCTCTCTCCGTCTCTCCCTCCCCTCTCTGTATCTCTCTCTCTCTCTCCCTCCCTCCCCCTCTTCCTCCGCCCAATCCCGTTTCGAAATTTCCCCAATCCCTCTCTACTTAATAAGTCATCCTCTCTCTCCCTTTCTCCTTCTCTCTCTCTCTGTTTCCTTCCCCTCCCTCTTACTACCATAAGCGTGTGACGTAACCATACCACGAGTCTCCGTCTCATTCTCATCCAGCACCTCTCGCCGTAACGACTCAAAGCCGCCTTTCTCTCTCTCTCTACCTATCCCTCCTTCCACTTCCTCTCTCTCTCTCTTCTCTTCCCTTCCCTCATCTCGTATTGCTATCTTCATCTGTCTTGTGCACGCCTACTCATGCGTCTAAAACTCGCCCCGGGATCAGCTCCCGAGGTTAATTAATTTTTTCTTTTTTCGTTGTGTTTTTTTTCGGCGACTTCTCCTCTTCCTCCTCCACGTTAATGGTATTTCGTTTTCGAAATTAAGTTTCTTTGTTCTGATTAACATGGGGAATGGTTTCCTTGTTTCCCTTCCGTTTCTTTATTTTTTTATATAAGAGGTAAAAATGTGAGCTAATGACGCCACGAAGGAATTTCGTGGTGATTTTTTTTTATTTAGGAAATTTATATTATACGTATATCATTAATGCTGATTTAAAGGCTTTTAATGGTGTAGCTGGATTGTTGTTTTAAACGCCTCATTGCTGTATTTGTATTGTATAGTCATTGGTAACTGGCTGCCATCCTCAATATTCGCTCTAATTTGAGGTATTAATATTATTTACTTACTTTTATCGTTGGTTCCGCTGTAAAAATATTAATTTTCAAGGTCGAGGATGAGAAAAATTCTGAAATTGCCCGGGAGTCGATTCCGGGTCTCCGACTTTGCGGGCAGGTGCTTAAACCAACTAAGCACTTCATTGAGTGTTATATTTTGTTGGTGGCTTAGTTGGTTAAAAAACACTTACCCGGAAATTTAAAGCCCCAGGTTCGATTATCAGTCAATTTACGAATTCTTCGATCCTCTTTCTTTACGTTAAAATTCATGTATAATAATCTCCGTTCACTTGCGTCCCATCTTGTAAGATATTATTATGTGTTCATCGTTCCAAGTCTGAATTGCTGTCAACATTACAGTTTGTTTGTTGTGGAGTTAACAAGAGACTTTTCCGCCTGAAGTTCTTTGTTCGATGATAGAAATATTAGGCATTTCGAGGTCTGCGTATTTATGTAATACAGGTTGCGACTGTGTTTCGAGGAAATGGATTGCTTCACAATTAACGATCTTCTTTACGAAAAATAACAGTGATCCAAAAAAAATTGCTTTGTTTTCCGAGTCGCGCGTATTAGTGCACGAAAATCACATTTATATATACCTACATATATTTACAAAAGATATTTCTCCTTGATTCGCGAAAATAATGACTCTCATCTCCATTCTTTTAGCCCACAGTCAGTCAGCCCGGCTTTTCCTGAAGCATCGATTCGGTTATGCCATTCGTGGCCTAGATTCCGTTTCATTCTCTTGATGCGACAGAGTGCAACGGCGCATTCAATCCAGCCGTTGCGGAAATTCTGGCGAGATAAACCCGTTCCAACTTGAATTTTTCCTTCGGCGGATTTGGATTTTTGCATCCTTCGATTTTTCGTCGCCGTTCCATTATAGTGTAACCGCTTTCGAGAATTCATTACTTGATTTAAAACTAATTAACTCCGGAATTCGACGTTGTTTTGCCAAAATTGCACGTCGCCGTAATTTTCCCTCCCCGCCTAAAAATGTCTTCTCTTCCTCTCGTTCTCCTTAATGACGCTCCTCGTTTCGTATTATCCCTCTCATTTTTTTTGTTTGCGAGATTGTTCGTTACTTGCGTGTTTCATTGGCTTACATTCCATTGGCACTCGTGAGGAGCTCCGCGCGGAATTTTCTCGGGCATTATAAGCAGCGGCAAATACGAGTTTAGACGTAGGTACTTAAACGAAGCAAGATTGCAAAAAGCGATTTAAATGTTGCTCATGTAGTTGCTCATATTTCTTGATTGGTTTTAGCGTTTCTCTTTCCGTATAATACGAAATTTCTGCCTGTTACTGTCTTCGGTGATTCGATCGTGATTTTTCTCTGTGCTGTGAATTGTATATTTTTCCTTCATTCCTCATTCTCTTCTCTCACGTTTTATTCAGTGATTTGGTTTGTAAACTATGTTTATTTTGACATTTTTTATTTTTAAGAGTGTCTCCTTTATCAAATTCAATTTCTCGAACACGCTTCTTCTTCTTCGACTTTTTTTCAGTGAGAAATTAACTATTTGGCAATTGCCGAGAATACTTAGGCATCGCCTAGAAACCTCCCAAAATAAAATTCGCCGTTATCTAACCTGTTCTTCTGAATTAATTCCCATACAAGAAATAAGAATAGCTCATGCTATCCTCTCTGTTATTTCAGTCGTCCATAAACTCTCGAAAAATCTTTAAAAAATTTTACCCTCTTTTGACTGGCCTGTGGAATCACGACCACACCCGCCCCACAAAGCGTAAGCATCTCAAATGTATTATTTAAATCTCTCCTCTACCCATTACTAATATAAACTTGAACCGCCAAGCTCTCGAAAAGCCACGTACCCTTCTCCTTCTCTACCCCAAACCTACTGTCAAGATGAGTGTACTCGTATCGGTACAGAATCTCCGTCAAAAAGCAGAAGGAAGAGAACACGTTTCAATAAAAGCAGCTTTTATATGTTGTTGCGTAGACTTGGCGTAATATCATAGGTGCAGATTAAATCAGGAACTCTTAGACGCACTTCATCAGTTAGTGGACTAGTAACCTCGAAATGGTTGACGTCGGTAATATCTCAATAAAAATCGGTACAACATACGTTGTACAAACTCTCCCATATACGAATGCGTCGTTTAGTTATCTTGTGAAAAATATGATCTATTTTGAATCGTTATAAACATCAACTTAAACAACTATACGAAATTCGATGAAAATCGTATTAGCCGTTTTTTCGAAAATCCAATTGTTGTTCAAGTTGCCCAAAGATAAACTAGACATTCATTTTCTAAGAAATATGAAGTATGTAGTATTATTGCAGACGTATACTCAAGTAACGGTACGAAATTTTATCAAAATGGTTCTAGCCGTTTTTAAGAAAATCAAATTATTGTTAAAGTTGCCTGGATTAAACTATCCTTATTTTCATTCTTTGAGAAATATGAACTATTTGGTATTATTGAAGACGTAAACTCAAGTAACTGTACGACATTTGATCAAAATCTTTATAGCCGTTTCTGAGAAAATCAAATTGTTGTTAAAAATGCGTAGAATAAACCACTTAATTATTGAGCAGTGTCAACCATTTCATCATAGCTTCTACTCTGTATGATAAAATGCCATAGTACGAGATGCCATTCATTTTCGCTCTACCGTTTAGGCACTAGGGCCAATGACAGAGAGACGGCATTGCGAAAACCAATTTTTCGGACTCGGGTACACTTAAAACGTACATTTCCCTCAAAATCTCGAGGTCGATTTTTTTTGCGATAACAATACTTTCTCAACATACTTCGTAGTACATGAAAAAGTAAAAATTAAAGTGTCGTTTGAAGTTCTGCATTCTCGCTCGTGTTCTTGTTTCCTATTCCGTGGAATATAAATGTCATTTAAAGTACCGTAATTAGTATTATTCCTTGCTTGTATTTACATAACATCATATCATTAGGTCAGGCCTGCGGTTATTGTCGTTAAACCTGGTTCTCCATAAACCCCTATTTTCCGCGGTCTTCTTCGTGTCTTGATACTTCTCTTTCCCTTTCAAGTCGCCTATCAGCTGTAACCTTTTCCTACCTTGTTCTCTTTCTCCTTTCGGTTTTCCTTCTAACACGTATTTAATCGTGCTCTCTCTCCTAAGTTTATCTCCAATGTGGTTCGTCTCCATCTTTCCTATAATCTGTATAATCATTCACTTGCATACAACGTATAGAATCCATTTCACTCTAAATTTCCTTATTTTGTTTTACTATTGGAAATCACTTATTTCTTCGACTAATATAGGCTTACACTAATCATTACTTTAACACGTCCAGCTTCAATGTCGCCCAGAAATAAAGACGTTATCTATATATCTGTAATCTCTTTTAGTCGTCACCTATCGCTCTCATTTCGTAATTTTTTCGTTGTTTTTACTTTCCCCATACGTAGTAATGGGAAAGTATTGTGTTCATGAAAAAAATCGACTTTGAGATTTCAACGGAAATACACGTTTTGAGGTCCCTAGAACACGTTTAGACTATTTTCGGAATGTCTGTGTATGTGATTGTGGGCGCTCTAACTCAAAAAGTACTTGCCATATCGTTACCAAATTTCATATATAACACTTTGGTATGGGCACAAAGAACTAACTAGTTTTTGGACAATAACGGTGAACCGGAAGTCGAGTTTTATTCGAAACCCGATTCAGTTTTTGTGATATTTCTCCGTTAAAACATCATTACTGTATATGCAATTCTGTACTAAAGTTATAGAGAATGTAATTTCCTACAACTTGCATTTGAAACAATTTTCCATAGCAGTTATTGTTTAGGAATTATTTATAAATAATCGGTTTTTTTGGTTTCCGTCAAATATCTCCTTAAAAACGTCGTAATTGGTCATCTTCGTGAGGACCAAAGTTGTAGAGAATAATATTTCTTCCAAGTTTTGTTTGAAAGAAATTTTTATAGAGATATTTTGCTTTTTCTTAATTTCCAGTATACAGCGCCACCACCATGTAGCGGTTAATTCTGTAAACATTCAAAATATACGTAATTTACGGCAATAAGGACGACGGTATTCTTTTACGATACGAAATGATAATTTAGCCTTATAATGCTATTCATAATAATTTAAATATCTGTACCCCAATTATGGAGAAAGTCTTGTGTTGGCCACGTCAGATTTTTTTGCTGTTATTTTTCGCTGTTTCTCTCTTCAATCGTATTTCCAACTCCTTTATCTCGGTTCGCCGTCACCCTCTCCTCCTGCGTACACTTTTAAAAATGCAATCGCTTTTCGCCACTTCCTCCATCCATCTTTTCGCATCCCTTCGTAATAGCATCCTTTTCGTCGCCCTGGAGACCGCCCCCCAACTCCCTCCTCCCTAGTTCTCTCGCATTTTCGGATCTTTTTCCTCACGGCGTCTCAGTCTCCTCGTTAAGCAAAGCACTTTCGCTATATTTTTCCTCTCTCGGTTCCCCTCCGTTATGTCTATCTCTCTTTTTTTCACTCTCTCTCTCTTTTCGCTCCCTTATTCCCTCCCTTCACCCTTCATCTTCATCTCATTTCGTGGATGGGAGGGAAGAAAAAAAAATCCCATCCGAGAGAAATATCCCGTTTTCGAGGGTCTCAGCCACTTTGCCTCTCTCACCGCTGACGGCATTTCGGTTTACCCTCGACGTCAATCTCGTCCACTCTCTTTTTTTTTCCTCACCCATTCTCATCCTTTCGCTCTCGTTCCCTTTCGCTTTTTTTGCGTATCCTCTTTTTTTCTCTCTTTCTCTTTCCCTTCTCCCCTTCATTCGTCCTGAATCATCTCTCAACACAGCGTTTTTTTCTGTTGTTTATTTTTACCCTGCCTCCTCATCTGCTACATACACGTCGGGTGGTTGTTATTTTGCGCGGTAACCGCGTTCCTACCGCGAGTATTCAGTTCAATCCTCTATATATGTCTCCATTCCTGTCCCTTCTACCCTATTTTTAATAACTTTTATTATTAACCTCTATATATATATGCGGTTTGTGCCACCTTCATGGAGGCTTTTATCACCCTAGCAAAATTGGTAACAACCCACGGGAACGGTGCAAATACATCCAGTGACGCCACCGACGCAACTAATGAGATTGGGATAATAATGGTTTTTATTTTAATAACTCAAAATCACTAATATATCCAATTAAAATGCCAGTTATATGCAGATTGTAGCGTTTCGTCTTTGCCCCTCTTTTCCTGACATCTAACAGTTAATCAAAAAATCAGAGCTTGTTCGGATGGATGATAGATGGCGACGTACACACACAGATTGGAACTACGAAAAACTGAAGAAATGTTTGTTTATTACATCGTATATATATAGATGGCGACGTACACACACAGATTGGAACTACGAAAAACTGAAGAAATGTTTGTTTATTACATCGTATATTTCTACAAAGTAAACTATTTCGTAGTTTCACACTTTTTCTAATATAATTAATAACTGAGAACCAGTAAGGGATAGAGCAACGATTTCGTACGTATAATTAAGTATACCGACACTCGTAAATGTAGTTACTCGGTTGTCTTCATTCGTTTATTTCGGGTTGTTATAGAGCTTTTAACTTACTTACACTTTTAATTACGCTACGTCATACTGGTTTAGAGGTCTTGAATGGTGAATGTTAACATTTTTAGTTACATCAACAATTAGTTAGAGATAAAATTTGCAATTTAAAAGTCTTAAAAGAACTTGCAACGACTTGGAAAGTTGCCAAATTTCACATCAAATTGTAATTAGGTAGTTTTTTCAAAAATATAACTTGAAATATTATTTACAAAATATTCTTTCACAGATTGTTTGAGTTTTACACGTTATGGATTTATGATCAATTTGTCGTGTTTCGGTTTGTTGTTATTTCCATTGTGTTGTTATCAATAACTTTTATTTTTACTTCACCCTTACCTATAGAAACCATGGAAGAATGTGAAATTTCATTGCTTGAGACAAAAAAGAGAAAAATTAATTAATTATAAAAAGTTTTTTTTAAAATAACTTTTATATATATGCACTAAAAAGGAAAAAATAAATTTTTATTTATTTATTGATCGTGAGTTCGGCTGGTAAGGAGGACAAAATTTACAACAATTTCAGTGGAATAAATTCCTTTTGCTCAACAATGTTGATTTACTAAACTTTGTTTAGGACTTTTGTAAAAGTTAAATGGATCAAGATAAAAAACCTGTAAGTTGCCATATAACTTTTACAAATGTTCTAAATAAAGTTTAGTAGATCAACATTGTTGAGCAAGAAGGAATTTATTTCGCTGAAATTGTTGTAAATTTTATTCCTCCTTATTACCGAACTCACGATCGGTTAATACATAAAAATTTATTTTTTCCTTTTTAGTGTATAATATAAAAGCTATTTTTTGAAAAACCTTTTTTTAATTAATTTATTCCCTTGTTCTATCTCTCTATCCTTTTTTTGTTACGTTAACAAAAAACGGTGCTTTTTTGTTCCGGAATCGTCCCCGACATCCAGATGCAACACACACGCGGACGACAGTGTTTTTTTTTCTTATTTCGGTAATGTCGTACTTTATTCCCTTTCGATCCGTCCTCCTCCACTTAAAAAAAAACTACAACATCCTGATTGTTTTGTTTTAATTAAAAAAAATGTGTGTTATTTTCGACCAATGTGTTTTTTCCCAATTCTTCCTGTGTCCGAGGGAGTTAACGCGTTGATATTTATAACAGAAATAAGGGAGCACCTTTATGGTTTCGATTGTGTCTTTGCTCTCAGTTTTTTGTTTGAGAGGAATGTTTTTTTTAATACGTGATAATAGATCATTTAGGACAGTGATGACCGACCGGAAGCATTTTTATCCTGCCACCGGTTTGTTTTACTGAAATTTTTTAAAGCAAATTGTATAAAGCGTTGCCTTCATTAAATCATCTTGAGAAGGATACGTATCGTTCGCCCAAGTAACTCCATGTTGTATACATATATTCATTATAGGAATGAACGTTATAGTCTCCGAACGTGCATTATCTGGTCGTAAAGTTACGGCTCGAGGGTACAGGTAAAAAATAATTATCCCACGAGGATCAGTGGGGCAGTCAGGAATTAACTTTGACTGTGGCAAATAATAAAAGGTATTTTTTCATAAGAAATTTGCAGTAATAACAAAAAAAACAGCTATAAAAATCGTAATTAATTTAATAAATATATACAATTTGCAATTTCAATTTAAAGTTCAAATTAATACGAAAGTCAGCTGGAGCTCAAATTATTTGCGAGGTCCAAATGCAAAGCTGCCACACTGGCGAGGGTGAATATGTTGGCCTTTGCTGATTTAGGAGAATGGATTTCTTTTGAAATCCTTTTATCTTTTAAGCTACGAAATGTTACGCTGTTTACTCTTTCGGTCAAGGGATTTTGCCCTCCGTAACGGGTAACTTCATCTCGATAAGATGCGCCATCGATGTAATACTGCTTTTGAGTACAATGATCAAATTATCCCTCGCTTTTAAGAGGGCGACAGTGATTCGAAACGGATTTTTTAAATTAAATTTTTTTCCCCGCGCGAATATACATTTTATCAAACGCTATCGGATCAATGCAATTCCAATCCTGTCGCTTTGTTTTTCGTTTAACTTTGGGAACCAGTTTTTTTTTTTTTTTTAATTGTCACGGCACTTCCGAATCTCTGTATCATGCAAACAAACTCCAAATGGAACGCTACTGCGAGTAATTCAATTTCCTTTCGTTCATTATTTTTTCCAGTGTTGCCAATTCGTCTCGGATCGATATTTGTTTCGCCGTTGCCGTAACTTTTTTTTTTGTGTGTATCGCTTCCATTAAGCCTTTCGTGCATTATCTCTCGCAGCGTGCTATTTTTGGGAGCGTGCATTCGTGGGCGTTACTTATTTTCTGGGATTATTCTCCCTACTCTCTTTAAAGAAAAGGTATTTTTTTACGTTTTTTCCCCTCTCGATCTTTGCACTTTAATTTCGATGATTTTTTTTTTTTTAACATTCGCTTCTCACGACCTAGTTTTTCGTTTCGTTCGTTTTTGTTTGCTTTGCCGGCGAAATTTTCCGTTTGAAAAATCGTCCGTTACACATTTCTCCGAAATGTCGTTGATTTCGTTAAGGGAAATATTTTAATTGCTACGAAACTGTATGGAGGAGTCTCGTCCCTTTTTTTTCCCCTCCATCTTTCGCAGACTTGAATGTCGAATTAGTTTCCGGACGAAACTTCTTCAAGTGGTCTTTAAAATCCAGTGCCCTCTCTCTCTCTCTCTCTTTCTATCTCCGCGCGTTTCTGGGGAGTCAATTTACGAGCCGGTTCCGTTGTTTGCCCAACTCGTTTCGAAATAATTAAGTTTCGGAGCCACTTTAATAAGGGTCTTTCTTCCGAATAAGTTAGGACGACCAAAAATCATTAAGCGTCTTTCGTTCTTGGTACAAGGGGCTGGGTAACCTTTTTTTTTTTCGGGTAATCAGAGGTGGGAAGGTTTATTGGGCGCACAGATATAATTTCTACGCACGCGCGCACACAGTATTTACCCAACTATTAGACGACCTCTCTTTGCGGAAGTTAATTATGTCGAACTAAATGTTTTATAAGGATTTCTGAGGCAATCGAATTTAACCAACTAGACTACCAAGCCAGACCAGATTCTCCATTTTCGAATTTTGGGTGAAGAAAGGGCTAACTTACCGCACTAGATGCCCTCACTGAGGCACAACGGGAAACACCCCACCTTTATCCCAAAATTGAGATGATTTTAAGTAACAAGAGTGAAATGATGGAAATTTAACTTATATGCGTGTGTGCGTAATGCTGATCACAAATGTGAAGATTGAGAAGGAGAAAAATTCTGAACTTGGCCGGGACTTTTGATTTTGGAATTATTCTTAATTTAAAACTCCATAAACTGTCATCACATCATGAGATCCAAAGATGATGGTGATTTAATCCATACTTGACTACTCATAATCACTGTCAATATCTTTCTTATGTTTCTGTGTCCGCGAATACAAGATGACCCCTAACCTTAAATTTGAAAAAAAAAACAAACTTCTTATGGTTCCGTAAATACGCTATATATAGGATAGTTATATCCTACCTTTTTAAATTGACGAATTAACTAGAGTCGTTGATCTCTGCCGTATAAATTAAAATAAAGAAATGTTTTTTTTCCCTGCATCCGTTTAAAAATTCTATCATCTTGCTTTCGTAAAAATTATTTTTGTAGTGTGGTGTCGTTTAAGTCAGTGTTTCTCAACCTTTGGTAGTCCGGGGAACACCTTAGGAGTAGCACTAGAAAAATTTTTCAGGAAAACGTTTGTTGCCTACCGGATGTAATGCCCACGATAATACACTTGTCAGTACAAAAACGATCTAGGAAAAAATGAAGTAATTAACTCAAATAATCGAATTGAAATTGAAGACGATCTCACGCATATTATATATTGGTTATTTAATTAAAAAATAATTCATACAAAATGATGAAGGATGAAAATCTTGCGGAGCACCTATCTAATGGTTTACGGAGCGCCAGTGCTGCGAAGAGCACCGGTTAAGAAACGCTGGTTTAAGTGACATCCATCTTTCATTTGGTGTTATTTATCAAGGCATTCGTTTTATTTATGTTCTTTTGGCACATATTTGATCTTAACGTTGTATATTTTTATATAGTAGCCGAACTTCGTGAAGGTGTATGCTTTTTTCTTTTAAGTATTTTGGCAGGAGAGTAATTTCTTAGGCTCTTTGCATTAACGAAGTAAAACATTTAATATCAAGGTGATCCCTTTGCTCAATTACCAAAAATATTTTGTAAAGATGGGCAAAGTTCTATTATAGATTATTACGCGTTGGTTACAAGCGGAAATATTCCGGATATCACGGGTATGTATGATAAAAATGTGTTCGAGCTTTCGAAGAAAAAAATTTGACTTCTTTTCCGTCTGACACATTCATATGTTTTTACAAGCGTGTAATTTTTATTTGAGCTACAGTACGATATCCAAAAAATTTCGCGTGTTTTCCGTGCCGGAAAAATCTCCCACGCCCCACTCATTATTAATTTTCGAAATCTTTTCTCGTCCCCCCCATTCGCGCGCACGTCGAGTTCCAACGGCACGAAAAGCGCGCGCGCGCGCGCTATATTTCTCGCGGGGGGGGTGGGATAATAATTCTTCAGATGTAACCATCCGTGTTTTTGCCCCATATTTTCACCAGGGCGGGCGTGAAAAAAAAATTCAAATCGGCGGAATTAAAAAAAAAAGAAGAAGAACTGGAACCGCCGTTCGAATAATCCGTGCTTCCGTGACCGATGCGCTGCGCCCTGGTTTTGCTCTCTTTCTTTTTCATTCCCCCTCACCGAATCACGGGCGGTCTGGTTCGATGGAAATTGCACGATTGAACGCCGCTTGCCTGGTTTTGCTTTTTAATCCGACACGGGAGTGGTCCTCTTCAGGGTGGTAGTCGTGTGTGTGTGTGGTTTGGAATCGTGTGTGAGGTGAGTGTATGGGCTGTTTTGCGTGTCATCCTGTGTGTATGTGTGTGGCTGTATGTGGTCACGTGTGATCGTCCGTGGCCGTGTGTGTATCTGCTTGTGGTCACATGTGTTTTTATGTGGACTCGCATGTGTTTGCACGTGTGTTTTCCTGCGTGTACGTATATGTGTCGATGTGTACTTTACGAACCCGTGTGTGTGTGTGTGTGTGTTTTAGGCGGGTTAACGTCCGTGTTTGGTGTTTCTCTCCAACCCCCCTCTTCCTCCCGTTTCCGCATCGGCTGCCCTTGCGGAGATCTGCATTCCCGAGCGCCGCAAAACACGAAATAAATTGCCCGGGCCGAACGTGTTTAGCAGCCTGCCACGGCCGTAATATTTCCGTCCCGCACGCGTGATCCGGGTGCAAGAGTTGTCGCGCGGATTTCGTTCAATTCTTTTATTTCATTTTTTTTTAATATTTGCGTTGCCATCGTCGCTGGAGACGTTTCTGCCTAACAGTTCCGCGTGGGATTTTTTTTTTCGTCGAAAAAGATGGCTTCCTGCCGGTCGGTCGCGGTCCGGTCGTTTTGATTTTTTTTAAAATAATTGAGTGGGGATCCAGTAGAATATGAGAGGAGGTGGGGTGTGAATTATTGAGTCGTTTTTTTACGATTCGGGCAAAAGCGAAAATAAAATATTTCCGCTTTTCTATTTTTTTAGTCTACTTTTTTTTATCGGAAGAAAATTATTGAGCAATTTTTAAAAAAATATTTATATGCTTCTCGTTAAATCCCGTCGTTTGTTTTTATCGAGTCCTAGAATTTAGAATGTGAGCATAGCTATATATGTGGTGCAATATTGACAAATTCGAGAAATTTGCAGTCGTGGATAGATAAGTTTTCAACTCGGGAAAATGCATAAATTTCGAGCTATTCTATATATGTAAGCGTAGTTTCGATCTTAAATCAAAACCCCGTTAAAAGGAATTTCTTTACACCGAGTATTCGTTCTAATGATTGCGCCTGTGCATTATTTAAAACTACCGTTTAGTTATTTACCGATGCCTTTGTGATAATCTTTCTGACACCGGTCTTGTAATTTTGCCTCTACGAAAATACAAGCGGTTCCCGACTTACGATGTTTCGACTTAAGATGTTTTGACTTACGATAAACCCAGACTTACGGCATTAATGTATTGATACCCTGAAATCGACATACGATATCGTACCTCGGACATACCATATTCGATATCCGATGCGCAACGACTCTACTTTCTTGCGTGTATACATATACATACAAAGTGATTCTACCTTCCGGTAGGTTTTCGGTACATACTACCAAAATTTTGACCCTACCATTTCTTCTGTCTACTCATTATTACTCTAATTAAGTTCCTCTCTTCCCCTGCTATATTCAAAACCTTCTATTTCGTTTTCCTCTCCGTCCAACTGATTTTCTCTAATCTGCGCCATACCCACATCTCAAACGCCTCTAATCTCCTCACATCTTCTTTTCTCATTGTCCATTTCTCGCACCCATATATTCAGCCGATATTCAATTTGACGATACGGCTCGTCCGTATTGTAGGTGTTAATTTATCGATTGTTTTAAGTCTTAATAATGTTTATTATACACTCATTGATTCTTAAACTACTAATTTATAGCCTAAATACGGATTGGTACATATTTTTTTTCAAAGTCCTGAAACATCTCAATTCATCACATGCAAGTTTATGAGAAATTGATATTCAACACTATAATTCGACTTACTTATTTTCAGAAACGCATCAGAGTCGTAAGTCGGAAACTGCCTGTAATCATAAGCTTTCAATTGACTCTTTCAGTCTTCATTTTTATTAAGGGATTTTTCTGCATTTGCAACTTAATTTTGAATAATCTAACTAATTCTTCGACCAAATGTTTAGCAGTAGTTTAATAGAGGGTAGTATCTTTTCTATCCACTATTGTGTAAGAAGTTAATTAAATCCTCAAATCGAATGCCAATAAACGTGACCATGGTGGTCAGGGGCGGCCCTAGAATATTTGCCAGCAACTGGCGCCCTAGGCGAACCATGCAATCGGCGCCCCCCCCTCTCCCTCCTCTAAACTCCAAGGGCAGATCAAGGCTGAGGTTTTTGGTAAAGCGTTCTCTTGCGGAGTGGAGTAACAAAGCGCGCGAAATTCAAAGCTTACTGTGTCTTGCTAGTGTATTTGAAGTATTAATAAATTACCAGGAATGTATAGAAGTGAATTATAATTCGTATTCCCTCAGTACGCACACGTAAATTGAAATAATGGCGTCATCGTTATTTTATTTGTATTTTTAAATTGTTTTCAGTTTTTTACATTATTTTTTTTTTTTAATTTTTTCTCCACAAATTTGGCGCCGCATTTAACTCGGCGCCCTAGCTGACCGCCTAGTTCGCCTGATGGTGGTTACTGACAACGTTATTATGACCTCAAATGAAACTTTTAAAAGATGTTCAGTAAGTAAAGATTCGCAAAGGGAAATCGGCCGGATCATAGGATTTTAATCTTCGTAGCGAGTTTTCTTCTGTATGTAGTGCGGTAAAGAATTCTATTTTTTTTATTCTCATGTGTTCTATCCGCCTATTTGTATAGCCCCGGGAATGCGAAGTTCTGAAAGATTGCGTCGGTTGATACAACTCACTCCTCTGCCCCGGTTAAACTTTACAGCTCGTCCAAAGAGGATATCACCGAATCCTCCCCGATCTTTCCTGCTAAGATTTCAAGGAACGTTTTTTCGCGAACGAAATTATATTTATGGTATATGTACGTATTTTTAGACTGGCTGGCGTGTCTGTCTGTGTGTGTGTGTGTGCATGCACGCACTTAAAAGTTTCTCTTCTATGCACAAAAACCGTCTCAAAGGCCGTTCTTTCCGCCTTCCTTCTCCGGACGAAAAAAAAATTAAGTTTCCTTCCTCCCAGCCGCCCGCCCACTCACCCTGGCGTCTTTCGCTACACCCGTCGTCCCATTCAAACCCTTTCACCAGGCAAATCGACTTATCAGTCGCCTCGACATAAAAACACCATTAGCCGAAGCGGGCCCGCACTTTGTAGTTGCCTCTCACCTTTTCTCGCTGCCGCTTTTAGCACATGAATCAATATACGTCTCTTTCTCCCCCCCCCCCTTCCCCCTCTCTCTCTCTGTACCTGCTTCTCGCCTCCCTCTGTATCTCCTTTATACTTCTCCTCTTGCGTCTCAGTCCATACCCGAAAGACCTTGTTTTCGTCCCTGGGTCTGCTTCTCATGTCTTTTCCCATCTACCTCTCTCTCTCTTCATCTTTCTCTCTCCCACTCTCGTTATCTTTCTCTCTCACCTCTCTACTCATTCACTTCCACAAAACCCACCTCGCTTTCCACTCGTAACTCCCGACATCCCTTTGCCAACCCGACGCCACTTCCTGCATACGTGCTCGCCATGTTATTTCCCGTACGTCAATTCCTTCACGTTTTCTCCCCCTCCCCCCCCCCTCCCTCCCTCCTCCCCCCCCTCCCCGCACCCTCAAAAGGATACAAGGGAGGTAGCGGGGAAAACCTTAGGCCGTAGTTGATACATAGATCTCGTGGTTGGAAGCTTGGTGTAGTACATGACGAGCGGGATTTTCTTCTTTCTGGCCTCTAGCTAGCCCGGTTTTGCTTTGTGGATTATTTTTTCGGAATGCGTTACTGTGGAGACTCGTCGCTCTCTCTCTCTCTCTCTCTCTCTCTCTCTCTGTGTGTCGGTTGTGCAGTAATATTTCGGAATGGGATTCTCGTACGGCGTGCCTTTAGTCGAGTTTCGGCCGCCGGGGTGTTTTCAGGATGCGAGGTGTAACGCGCCCTCGAGCAGAATTTTGTCTCCTCAGCTGTTTTCGTTAATGGAGTCTTATTTTCGTACTCGCCGGTGTAGGTTTTGTTATAGGTTAAATTGCGTCGTTCCGCTGCTGAATCTGCGTGATTAATGCGTCAAACAAGGGTGTTTTTCGCGCTTTGCCTTAGTCGGTGTACTACGCAAACGGAATTTTTGCCTAAAATTTGAGTCACAAAATTTTGGATACATTGTCAAAACAGTTGAAAAACGTCGGAAAGAATGACATGGTTCTATTTAGCACACCTGAAAAAATCTTATTTACGTAACTCAATTCGCGCGAATTTATTATGAAATCCGTTCCATGGCTTCACAACTTGAGTTGGAACAAATTATTTTAAAAGACGGTTATTAATCGAATTTTCCTAAGCTTATTGTTTTTGTACACGTTTAAAGAAAATGTGCGCTTTGTGTTTGAGTTTTATTGTTTTTGACAAGTTACTTTTTTCTCCAGAGAATTTTAGAGCTCGTCTTTTGCCTGAAAATATCAAGAACAACCGTTTGAAATAAGTATGTAATTGTTAAGGTATTTACAATAGCCGCAACAAGTTTATAAAAATGTTTTCAAATAACCTTTTTGTTGCTGTTAGAGATACTTGAATTAAGTGGTCTTTCAAGTACTTTTTCATTAATGTATCTTTGTTCTGTTTTTTTTTTCATTCGAAAGAATTTAACATAGCTACCCAATGTGAGTTTTAATGTCTTTAAATGCTTATAGATGTCAGGCCGTCGATGTTGATTACGATCCAAATTCGCCGTCTCTCTGTATTAAAGAACCGTCTCGCCAGAACCGGTGCGGAAAAATTGCATCAAAACGATCCGTATGTTCGGATAAGACGTTTTCCTTTGACGTGTACGGCGCGCTATCTCAATCGTAGTTCCGACGTATGTTTAATCAAAGTTCTAGTTCCTTTCGTAGCTCCTCCACCTCCATTCGGATTCATAGTAAACATACATAGAGACACACAGAGGGGTTGAAAACGTTTCGGAGTAGAAACCAAATTCGCGAAGGTACGTTTCGAAATATTTTGCGGTCAGTTTAAAAAAATAAAATAAAGGGATGCGTGCGCCGATAATAATCTCGAAGGCAGGAACTTAAAAGCGGCACGGGCGCGATAAAATACCAGTATCGTCACGGCGTCGAGGATACTGGAATAGGGAGGGAATCATAGTCGCCCATAAGAGTATTATTTTTATTAAAGGCTTAATATGTTCCTCAGAGGTCTTGGTACCTCTCCCGTCTCACTTCGCCCATACAATAGCCCAAGCACGTCCGATCTCCACGACCAGAAGTTAAAATAAATAAACGAAGGATGAAAGAAGAATAAAAAAAAAGGATCTTGCCGCACTGATTGTTGCGATTTTTTCTTTTTTTTTGTCTGTCTATTCTCCTCTCTTCGTATCCTCTATTTTCGGGTTCTTTATAGCTCCATTGTTGCGCCAGGGTTATTTTTTTTCCTCTCCAGAAAGCCGGCCGTTGTAGTTGCGCCCCCTAACCAAGAGTGTGTGTGAGTGTGATTGTCCGCGGCCTCCGGGCGTCTTGTCTTTTCTTATTGTTGGGACCAGAGCAGGTTTCGCCGCCGGCTTCCCGATGCTTTTTCTGTGTGGCAGGAAGAGAATAGGAGGGAGGTGGGTGGGAGGAAGAAAGGGAGAGAGAGAAAGGAGGGGAGATAGGTTTCTGGGTGTGGGTTATCTGGTGTTGAAGATAGGGGATTATTTGTTCGTTGGACCTCACGTTTATTTTTAGGGTGGCTTTGGTGAGGGGGGCACGAACGGATTTCCAATGGGCAGTTGTGGGTTTTTCGGCATCAGGCTTTCGAGAACCGGGAAAGATCACGACGAGGGCTAGTCCGACGGTATTTGTTCTTTTTTTGTTTTTTTTTCTGAATCCGTGGGTCGGTATTTTTTTTTATTTTTGTTTTCAGTTGGCTGGAGGTGGGGAAAGGGGGGGGGGGGGGTCTTCCGGAGTCTCTATTCCACTTCCTCGGACCTCTATTTTTTTCCCATTTGTCTGCCGGTAACGCTCTAGTTGCCAACGGTTACCTTATGATTTCGCTTCGTTTTTGTTTACGCAGATCTCTGGTTTTTCTATTTGGTTCGTTTCTGCTTGTTTTTTTTCGGATCATGTTCAGTATTCTTCGTCATCGGACGTTTGTTTTCACTTGTTCCGATACCGTACAAAGTTTTCATGGTATATTTATTGTTGGAAGAGTTGGGTAAACCATATGTACTTTTCGATTGAATGGTAGCCTTCCGTAGTTGTTTGCTAGAGAATTACCGGGTGCCTCCTGTTACTGAAAATAAATTTCATTGTATAATGTATCAAAAGTTGACAGATTAAGTACTATCCTTTGACACTTCCAACAGCAGTTACGAAGGTATTAAATACCTTATGTGAATTTGAGATAACATGTAGCCGTCTTCGGTGGTGGCTAACCTAATTTTTAGAATCTACTTTCTGCGAACAACCTCTGAAGACTGGTGTATTGTGGCCTTAACTCGCATCTGGTTTCTCGTAACCTTGTGAGTATTGGAGATACCTAAATTAAGAAGTTTTTTTATCGATATTTTTTATGTTTACTCTCGAATTCCGTAGTTGTAATTCATCGATTATCAATTCTAAAAAAATGGATTGTTTAATTGCTATGTTTTACTGACGTTCTCGTTGAGTAAATTTTCAGAAAAATGTACTTCTTCGTAGTGATTTTGTCAGGTTGGGTTGTTGCAGTTCTTTTTTATTTACCAATTTCATGTTATAGTATATTTGGTTTCTCTCTCTCTTCGTGACATAAATTATCTAGTAAATATATTCGTGAAGCGCACTTTAAGGCATGCTCTATGTGCTTCTCTGATTTACTCTGATTTTTTCCCTTTCTTAATTCTCCTCACCTTGGACATAGCGTACGCGTTTAAATCCATACTTTCTTCTCAAGTTCACCGGTTTATTTCGCGTTTCTCCAGGTTGTCCGCTTTGTCCCGTTTTTAACCTTTCTTAGCGTCACTTTATCTCGACTTAATCATTTTTTCATTTCTTTCTTAATTTTCGGTGACGTCACGTCGCGGCCCATATCTTTTATATCTCTGTCCATCTTTCTTTCTTTCTCTCTTCAAGGATTTCGCCGTTTTCATTTTCAATCTTTCCTATATAATCCTATCCACCTTCATCGCTATCCTTCAACAAAACGAAAAATAAAAAGCGGTTTATTTCTCTTTGATATCCGGAGGGTTGTCCGAACCACCCCCCCCCCCCCCACTCCGGAACGTGTTTTCAAGCTCCTCATTTTCTTATCTTTATTCATCGGACGTTTTCCTTTATTCTCCCGCATCCCTTACTCTCTTTCCCGGCATTTTCTTTCCCCTTAATTCGGTTTTCTTCTCGTCCATTTCGCCGTCTTTTCTTTTTTCACGCTCACGTTCGTCTTTTGCTTTGGCGGGGAGGTTTATCCCATTCTCCGCTTCTTCTTCCTTCTGCTTCGAGCGAATCCCACACTCGTCGTTTTGGGTCTTTCTCTCACTCTCTTCCCCCTCCCTCCTTCCCTCCCCCTCGGCCTCCACCTCCTCTCTCCCGATCCTTCCCTACCGTTCTCCTGTATCTTCTTCCTCGCTTCCAAAAATACCATCGCTAACTTCATAACCACTTCTTTCTTATTCTCTCTCTCTATCTCAGAAGAAATTCTTCTCCGCTCCAATAGTTTTCTCATCTCAGTTTTCCAAGGTTTATATCTCCGCCTGTTTGAAGTCGTGTAATTTGTTTGATCTAACCTCCTTGGGCAAACAGTAGTTGAGGGAGGCGAAATCGGAGACGATAATACACATGCATATATATATATATATATATATAAAGGTGGCAACATGGTGTTGGGGGAAGACCAGTGGACACATACCTAAATTGGAGAGCCGCTGGGGATGCTGAAGACACACGAAAAACACAAAAGCAACACAAATATGGAAAGACAAATGAGGATATTTAGGGAAACTAGGTGTTGAAGGAAACCCAGTGGGTACTTACCGGAAGGAGACCCGCTGCGGTGTTGGAGAGACACATTTGTAAAGTTATTGTAGCTTTCGGGATGATCCCTTCGTCAGCACAAGGGAGACACAACCGGGAAGTGCTCACTGGGTTTCCTTCATCACCTAGTTGCCCTAAATATATGTGTTTTCGTGTGTCTTCAACACCACCAGCGGCTCTCCAATCTAGGTAAGTGTCCAGTGGGCTTCCTCCATCACCTAGCTGCCACCTTTATTATTGTCTTCCGTTTTCTTTAAGCATATATATATATATATATATATATATATATATATATATATATATATATATAAAGGTAGAAACAAGGTGTTGGAGGAAGCCCAGTGGACACTTACCTAGATTGAAGAACCGCTGGGGGTGCTGAGGACACACGAAAAACACAAAAAAAACAAAAACGACGCAAAAATGGAACTTTCGGGCTGACGCCCTTCTTCAGCGACGGAGAGACATTATATATATATATATATATATATATATATATATATATATATATATATATATATATATATATATATATATATATATATATATATATATATATATATATATATATTAGTCGCGATTATGATAAGCGCGCATGGAACGTCGGTTACCATTATATGTATTTCCTTTGACGCTTGGAGTTCGCGTGCGGGTTTCGAAATGGGTCGAGAAGTTTTTTTCAAGATTCTTCTCTTAAAAATGGAATCGAATTTTTTTCGTCTCAGCTACGCTCCTCGATTGGGAATTTTTATTTTTTATTTTTGACCTTTTGGAAAATGAGACGAACAAAATAAAGCCGTAGTTTTATTCAACGTGGATCTCCGTTTTCGATCTCCCAAATCGTTCTCGTTTTTTTTATTTCGAGCTGGCTGCCGGAGCGGATTATTTTTGGCTCGCCTGATTATCAAAGTTCGATCGTACCTTAATTTGTTTGTTGTATGTCGTGTTTTTGAACCTATTTTTGTCATTGTGACGCTGTTGAGTACGGATGAGGTGTTGCTGTATCCTCTTATTCGCCATTAGTTCTACTCGCTTTGGAAAATCAAGTTCTTTAATTATTCTTTTAATTGAAAAAAACATTTTGGGGCCATGTGATTGAAATTTATGTATCTAAAAAAATTTGGTTTTTCACACGCTTAATTAGTTAAGGAATTTATGGTAGCTTTCGTAAATTATTAAGATTAAACCTTTTCGTGCGAAGTGCCCTGCCTTTCTGCTTACCCCGACCAATCATAACCGTCCCCATTTTCTTCTTATCTCATTGCGCTTGGAGAGCAACTCTCCCTCTCATGAATTCCCTAAAACGGCCGGCTGACACTCGAAATTCATTTATTCTTTCTCAACTATTCCGACACTTTTCGAATCCGATCTTGCCTCTTGAAATTATTTATCGTATAATACCAAAATAAATTAAATAAAATTTAAATGGACCAATGTAAACTCTTTTCAATCGTTACTCTTCCAATTATTTATTTCCCTTAATGGTTTTATAAGAGACCCACCAGGTGACAGTAAAAATTCCCTTAAAGTGCGCGTATAATTTAACCTCTCCAGCATTATTCAGATCTCTCTCACGCACACACGCACACTCCATCTAGTTTTTTTTCATTCGCTATGTTTTATGGCGTCTTTGGCCGACTTGCCATTCTCGAATATGGAGTGACAATTAAGCCTTTTTGTCTCCCCCTCGCTTCCTTGAGGAAAACTTTTTGCTCCGAGCTTGCCTCTTCCCCAACACACACACACACACCAGCGCTCCCTCCTCAACTCCTTTATATTCCCTACTCCATTGCCCTTAACCCCTTTAAACTCCCTTTCTCCTAACCTCGCGCCGTCTTCTCTCTCTCACTGCGAAGTAACGATGACGAATGATCTTAACGTCCGCTTGAGTAATGACTTCCTCCCAAGTTCTTTTCGCAAAGACGTACTGGAATCGTCTCGGATCCAAATCCCTTTCTCTCCGTCTTTGTTTCTCTCTCTCTCTCGCTCTCCCTTCAAAATCTCCGACAGTGCGCCTAAATTCGACATCCCAGTATGGTAAACGATTCTCCTTCTCGTTACCTCAACTCTCTCTCTCTCGTCTCTTTTTTTTTATGCCCTCCTGAGGGATTTCCATTGAAGCGCTTCATGCGCTGGAGAACCGAGGTTAACTTGTCGGAGCAATTAGTCAAAATGATCTTTTCATTCGCGTATAATCGTTCTAGTTGCAGCTCCCATCTTGTACCTTTTTTTATGCGGCGTGGAAAGAGTTGAAGGGATTTGAGAGGAGAGAAAAATGTAGTTTCTTTCAGCGATGTATTTTCTCTTTGCTGGATTAATTCGCACCACGGGGTGTAATTATTTCTTTAGGTTGTCTTTTTTTTGTTGCATTTGTAATTAGGTGGGTATTTTTAAAGCGTTTTTATTCGTAATTTGAACAGTCATTTATTTCTCGTTATAGGCGTAATACAGTTCTTAATACGTTGACAAATTGAAATCGTGCGTTTTCCCTCCCGCCGTGGCTAAAGATAAATGTCTTGTTAATGATAGCAGATTTTGTGCTCCATAAATAAATCTTCTGGCAGTTACTGCTAATATTGAATATTAAATACAGTTCTTAATAAACATTTTTCCTTGCTCCATTCATTGCTTCAAATTGTACCTTGTAAGTCAATTAGTATGCGAAAGAGATGGGTAATCAAAAGATTTTCTCACGTGACACTTCGTGATGATGGATCGAAAATGGTGTTTAAATTTCTTATAACTATATCGTAACCATGTTTAGTTTATGACACCATACATTAAATTAAACCATACACAAATTAAACGTCATCGTAGCGTTATATGTAACGTAACTAAAAATATCTATTATTTTTCTTTGATGACATTTTAATTATCAGAAGCCATTGAATAACGTTTTGCATTTAATGCGAGTCCCGAATCATAATACGTATATATTGTCTAAATTAAAATAAAGTCGATGTTACAAGACTATGCTTGGTGGAACTACATAATAAACTTCTTAGTGTAAAAATTTTGTATTTTTATATAAATATAAATGCTAATGATTTTAAATTATGCCTTCGACCGGCATAGTAAGACATTTGAAGTTTTATGTCGATGGATTAGAAAATGGGAAATTTCTCTTTTTTTAAATTTTGAATCAGTTTTCCTTTTATGTACGTGAACTAATACGAATTATTCTTCTAATTCTTGATTTGTTGTCAATAAAATGGCAATGGTTTGATACGCTGGAGAGGATGATTATATACGAATAGAATATGAGGCATTTGTTTGAGCGTTTATAATTCGATAAAAATTGATTTTTTAGTTTCTGATCATTTGTTGCACATATATTTTTATGCCATTTCCTCTTACGTGAGATCTCTACCGTTATGTAGTAGAGCTCCCGAAACTTAAACCGAAAGAAAGGTATTTGTTGAACGTGGATGTCTCGCGGGTAGTTAGGGCTTTTTTCCGTGCAGGTGCTTCGTCAAGGATGGAGACTAAAGGGGTCGGGAATGTAGTAGAGTCAATAAGTCCGAAGAGAGACGGAAGAGGATTGATTGACCTGTTACCCTTGTCCGTTCACCTTCCTCTAGACCTCCGAGCCTCTTTGGTTAAGGTAACCTTCTCCTTCCGACGCCTCTCTTCCTCACCTCTCTCGGCTTTCCTCTCTTATTCCTTTCGAGGGCAGGTAAGGGGACCATGGGTAGGCAGGCGGTTGATGGAGGTCGCATTAGGACACCTAACCAAGTGACCATCCCTTTCCCTACGTCATAGTCTCTCTCTCTCTACCTCTCTGACCTCCTCCCTCCCTCCCTCGATGTAGTAGAGGGGGGATCTAAGGCGCCTCTTTGTCGTTAGGCGAACGTTGTGTTACTGGGTAAGCTCGCGAAGTGTCAACTGTCACCGTTTAAGCAGGTGGCTTAATTGGTTGCGCTTATTTATTCGTCCGTATATGCTTTTTTCCAAAATATTTTAATTTAAATAGTATTTTCAGGAGAAACTTACTTGGCTAATTCAATGATTTTTGCATAGCTTTTAAAATTTTTGGTGGTGTTTTCAGAAGTTGAGTTTAATTACATGTTAGTAATGTATTCATTCACGTCTTCTGATTTCCAGCCCCAAAGAATTCATTCGTATAGGTACTAAGAAATTATTACCTATTAACAAGAAAATGTTTACAAATGTGGCCCTAGTATTTTTCATTTCAAAATTATATTTCAGCCTTACACTTAATTATATAAATATGCATACACATACTTTTACAAAAATATGTATTTGATTAGTCAATTATTTTAAGGAGAAATCTCTCTCTTTGGTAAATCTCGCGTTTCCAAATAAATTTTATCTTCGTCTAAATAAGCTCGCAAATTAGTTTTCTCGATTGCTGCTTCAACACACCACAAGGTGGCGTGTTCCCACAGATTTTTTCACTAATCTTTCCGTCCAGTACTACTCGACTTCCGTGGAACAAAAAGCAGGAAATTTTTAAGCCGTAAATAATGATCAATGAAATTTAACTTCTTTTCCGTCTTTGTGTACATTCCCCGTTGTTTGACGTAATGCATTCTTCCTCGCTCTTTTAAAAAGGACACTGTTCATCTTCTTTTGTTATAACGTTTGTGAGAATATCCTTAATCCCTCATAATACCGTTAATTCCCTCGAAGCAGTCCCTGATAGAAAAAAGGAGGGTGAATGCCATCCTACAACCATTGCGTAGGAGATCGGAAAAGCTGTCCTGCCGCTTACTTCCTCTCGCTCTCTCTCTATATCATGGAGACCTCCCTCTCGACGCAATCTCACTATTCTGTCCGTGTCGTCCAGGGATTGGCTCTTTGGCATCCGTCCCACCAATCCCTTCCATTCCTTTAATCGCTTCGCGGGGAAAGCGTTGGTTGTTGGGAGAGAAGCAGGGATTTGCTACGCTCTGTCCGTCACACCGCACCCTTCTACTTGCCCATTACGCTCCGTGCGTAGTTGGACGCCATGGGTTTCTACCGCAGGGCGTTGAGGTTTCCCTCCCTGTGTGGCGCTCATCATATCCTGCGCTGAAAAGGCACAGGTTCGGCTCCCCTCCTCACCCGCCGGACATTTGGATCGCGAATGCCACGTTGCGACCCCACTTTACCAGATTATTTCTCCAGGTTTAGAGAGGGTAACGTCCGCGTGCGGGTAGTGCAAGGGGTGGTGAGGACGGATAGAGGGATAGACTCGAATGGCGACGAGCTGTGGATTCATCGGATAGCCCACTGTACCGGATTTCCGTTTCGCTCCTCTATAAACTTGGCGAGTATTTTTTTTTCATCATCTAGTCGCGTCATTGCGATCGGCCCCATTCGACCTTATTTGGGAATCTGAATGACGATTAGGGGAGCATTTCGGTCGAATGGGACTAATAAGGGATGATAAAGCGAAAAGGTAGGAATGGGGTGGTGGTGGAATATTTTCTCATATGACAGATTTGGAACACTGTTGCGCTGCATCTCGTCGGTGGCAAATTGTTTCCCGCGTTTCTTTCTTCGCAAACGTGATTCAGATGCGCTCCCATTTTCCGTATCAAAAGCTCCGTGTTTAGTCATCCCCTGACCACTTGTTGGCATTGATTTAACGGGTCGTTAAAGCGATTCTCTGCGTTTTCTGATATGTTAAACGCGAAATATCCATTAATGCTTAACAGGCAAAAGCGTTCGCTTCGCTTTGCAGCTTCAAATTCAGTGTGCAAATCTTGTCGGTGTGTGCATGGCTGTTGGCCCGTGCTGACGTGGAAGGAATGTCAATTATTAGGGAGGTAACTGAATATTAATAGAGAATGGCGGAGTTTGAACGCGGTCGCTGACATGCCTAATCGATAGCGTTGGGACATTAATCCGACTGCTGTTAAAACGTTTTAATTTTTATCGAATGTTATCGCTAGGAAGTGAAGCCAACTATGGATGTTGATGAGTTTTGTATCGAACAGTTAATTCGGCGTTTAGAGACGAGTCTGATGATTTCATCTTTATGAAGCAGAACATCAGGTAATGAACGAACGGTGACGATATAGTCGCTCTAGTTTATTTTTTTCGGTTATAGGGCCGGAGAAACAGTATTTTCAGGTCTCTTGTTAAGCTTTAAGATAAAATATTGGCTTGTTTATTATACCTAAGTCTTTAGCTTATTCCTAATGTACTCCTTGCCCAATTTTGTTTATTTAATCAAACAGTGAAATGTATTCTTTCTTTCTTCGGTGTGGATCTCGAAAATTTCTAACAATTGTGAAGATTCATATCAACATGTTGGCATATTTGTCAGACAGGCTTAATTATTGTGATCATTGTTTGTACGTAAATAATATTTTCTAAATATATTAACTTGCAGTTCTAGTATCTCCTAGTAATAATAGAAATACCATCGCCTGAAATCATCTTATAAATATTTTAGAGTGTATGTGTGTATGTATGTTTTTATACGTTTTTACACCGTTGAAGCTATCGAATTCAAAAGTTTCATGGGCCATCCTGTGGACCAAAGGAAGAACTTGATTTAGGTTTGCAGACCGTGGGGTCAACAAAATACTATTTCCATAAGAATGCATGGGAAATGGTGTGGAGAAACACCAAAATGCCATGCAGCCCTTCACTGATGTGGATATAAATATACCTAAATATTAACTTACGATCACGGGAAATGGAATATTTTACGCATGAAAGACTGAATATTTTAATTCTGTTCATGTTTTTTAGTATTACATGCTAAATCGCTCGAAATTTTCCTTTAAGCGCAAAATTTATCAGTTTAGACGACCATTTTCAAGGCGGCAACAAAGCCAAATTTCTTAATTGTTGTCCTCTTCAAAGGGAGATAGCCACGTAAAGATTAATGCAAGGAAAATCCACGCCGAGGCGCGCCGTAGAGGAAGAATAGCCAACGCCAAGATAATGGGTACAAATGGATTCATGCCTAAATATAATCTATGAATACTTTAAAAATATAAAGCAATAAAAATCGTTTGCTACTTAAAAGAAAACTCTTTCCCGAGGGAAGACGGCCGTTTCAGCTAGTCGGTTATAAATTCAAATTGTAAATAATATCAGTTATAACGCAGCCAGTAAATGTAACGTTAATGAACTTCTTTTTACCGTTTACTTCCGCAACAGTACATGTATAGTTTATTTTGTTGAATGTTAAATTTTTCGGAGTCTCATTTAACGATGAAACATTTTCTATTCGCTTAACGGTTTAAACCAGTGGTTCTCAAACTTTCAACTGTGACAGCCCCCTTGAATGTTATGCGGCCCCCTTTTGAATAAAAAATGGTAAAAATAACAAACTTTAATGCAAATTCTTTTATTTTATGCAACTGTTAATAATTGTTATCGTGTCGTATTTCCTAAAATTTCCCGACGAAATTTTATTATACGTGAATATTTTATGTTTTGGCATTTAACACCTAAAATAATTTTGCGGCCCTCAGTTTCGGAAACACTGGTTGTAAACGAAAAAAAAAACGAATCAATCGGCGTATCGAAAATCACGGTCAGACCAACCCGGAAAATTGAGTCATAGTCTCTTTGCAGGAGTAGTTCGGAGTCCCAGCGTTCGTGGATATCCCCCATGGCTTCGGCTGAGGTAAATCCGACTCAACCATCTGGTATTTTGCGGCTCTACGCGTGGTACTCGTAGACCTTCGTAACACCTGCTATTCTTCTCCGAGCTCCTCTCTTTAATCTGCATTCCTCTCTCGCAATCTCCTCAATATCCCCTCTCCACCGTCATCTCCTTTAATCTCCTCTCTCTCCCATCCACCTCCGCCCAATTATCCGTTCTCTCCTACTCCCTCCACCCCAACCCATCCTAAATCCCCCTCCCCCCCCCCCCCTAATCTCACCGCACTCTCTCATTTCCTACCTGCTAGATACCTCCCTTTCAGTCTCCCTTTCTCTCTCTCTCTCCCTTACCTCTCAAGGGAACACCGGGCCTGTGGGTTTTTACCTCTTTTTTTTTTAATCCCAGTCCTCTCAATTTAGTCTCTCCCAACCGTTTCCCTTTAGGGAGTTTCTCTTTGGGTTTGCATCGACCCGGAGCCAGATCAAGTGGCATCCGCGGGTATATACTTTCCCGATTCTCTTTTCTCCGGGAAACAAGACGGTGGTAATGTACGTGAAGAGAGTGGAGTTGAAGAGAAGGTGTCGTCGGGAGTTTTTATTTCTCTCTCTCTCTTTTTTGAGGTTGTTGGCGCATGCGCGTTTGTTTTCGCGGAGTGATACTTGTTGGGATTTCTTTGTATAAATGTTTTTATCTGTTAGAAATTATAGTTATTGTTAGAAATGGGGGAACGGTTTTATTTACGATGAATGTTTTCTCTTAGCAACCATGTATGTACATACGACAACCAACCCTCTAAATGAAAGTTTCTTCGGTGGTCTGTATGTGTCAAAATGCAATCATCATCCCTTGAATTGCGCGGTTTAGTTTAGCACGTTTCTCTCATATCACGTTTTTAGAGATTTTTTTCTACGAAGTCGATTGTTTATTCGATTTGTCCGTCCGTCCGTCCGTCTCTGGAATCCTGCGATTTGGAGAAGTTTTATTATTAGAATAGGTCGGTTTTTATGAGAGTTAGACATTGGTGGATCTAGTTTCAGCTGCTGGGGATTAATCGCTGGAAAAAACGCCGTATGTAATTTTCTCTGCAATTTTTCCCTCGCTTTATCTTTTCAGAGAAATACCTCGTATCGATTTCACTCCAGGTCGGTTTCGGAAGGGTCTTCTGGCATAAGATAGTCATGAAATATTTCAGTTCGATTCAGCGGTGATAAGAAATGGTAAAGGAAATTTGAGAAAATACATTTGTGCTTAAATAGTTGTATGTTCTGCCCAACAAAATGGCGCTCAAACGTGACCCGATCTATCTCAATGGCGAAGCCTCTTCCACTTTGCACGGTCGTTCCAGGAAAGCATGTACCGTGCAAAGTATGTGATGGGTGTACATGTTTTCTAATATAATATGTTATATATATGATAGTACGTTGTCTTCGTTTGCGACTATTAAGTTTTTAAACATGGGTGCTCAATTTTTACCTACCACCTACCATTCTCAAGATTCTGCGAAATTTTTATTTTACTAATTGCCTCTATCTTTTTCTTTCTCTTTACAGCACTCGGAAAGCGAGGTAAGGAACGTCGATGATCACATTCCCCTGATCTGCAGGTTCCATATTTAAGGTTTGATTAGATCTTTCGTTGTGCCCAGGTTGCGAGGCCGTGGCTGTTTTCCACGAGAAACTTTCACCGCCTGTGCTGTGTTTTATTTTGTCATTGTGATAGAATTTTCCGATGTCTACTGGCAGGAGTAAAAGGGTGAAAACCTCGTGTCGTTCCTTGGCATTTTTTTTAAGGAAACGGACGTTGGTTTATTGATAAGGTCATCCACAAACGAGTTTGTATGCATTGTTTCTTCCTTGCAACGCCACTTTACAGGGCCAGCGTGATTATTTGCGGGGCCTAGTTCGATAATGAGCGGGACCTATTTATGTATGTATACATACCAGGTGGCTCAAAAAAATGGTGCTTGTGGTGCCTCCCTCCCTCCTTCCCTCCCCTTCTAGTGATGGATTTTTTTTGTTGTGAAATTTTTGTTGAAGATAGCCCTCCAGTCGGCCTCTCCATCCGGAATGTATTAGTGTGTTTTAAAAAATCTGATGTGGCCAACACATGACTTTCTCCATATTTGGGGTATAGATATTTAAATTATTATGAATAATATTACGAGGAAAAATTATTATTTCGTATCGTAAAAGAAGACACGTCCTTGTTGCCGTAAATTACGTATATTTTGAATGTTTACAGAATTCACCGCTACATGGTGTTGGCGCTGTATACTGGTATTAAGATAAAGTGAAATATATCCGAAATGGATGGTTCTACGAAAATTAGTTTCAAACAAAACTTGGAAGAAATATTATTCTCTACAACTTTGGTCCTTACGAAGATTACCAGTAACGATGTTTTTAAGGAGATATTTAACGGACACCGAAAAACCGGTTATTTATAAATAACTCCTAAACAATAACTCCTATAGAAAATTGTTTCAAATGAATGTAGGAAATTACATTCTCTATAACTTTTGTATAGAATTGTATATACAATAATGATGTTTTAACGAAGAAATATCGCAAAAACCGAATCGGGTTTCGAGTAAACCTCGACTTCCGGTTATCCGTTATTGTCCAAAAACTAATCAGTTCTTTGTGCTCATGTTAAAGTGTTATATATGAAGTTTGGTAACGATATGGCATGTACTTTTTGAGTTAGAGCGCCCACAATAACATACACACACACACCGACATCATTCCGAAAATAGTCTAAACGTGTTCTAGGGACCTCAAAACATGTATTTCCGTTGAAATCTCGAAGTCGATTTTTTTTATGAATACAATACTTTCCCATTACTACGTATGGAGAAAGTAAAAATTGTCTAAATCTCAATACATGAGAATTGAGCCTTCTGCGGGGATCTTAATAAAGCGCGGGGCTCTGTTCGGGGGAACCGACTGCACATGCCTGACGCCGACCATGTCGATTCGTACTGTTCATTTGGTATATAATACTAATATGAATTTCTTCCAGGGTCGACTTCAATATTCCCGCTAGTCTTCCGCATTTTATTCTATCCTTTTGGAACTATACACCGATGATCGATATCTCGAGAGACTTCTTAGAATTAAGGCAAGACGAAGAAACCCCAACCTCCCCAAAAAAAAAATAGGATTAATCAGCTTTCACTTCCCAACCCGGCGTCTGTTGACAGTGGCGCCACCTACTGAGATCGTGCAGAACGCAGCGTCGATCACGAGAAGACGTAGTAAGTAAGACACGCGAAGAGAAATTGTCCGTCACGTCACAATGCGCTCCGTTCCGTCCTCCGTTTCCGCCCAGCTATCTCTTTTCCTCGGCGACGAACGAATCTCCTTCCCCTTTCCCCGTCACCCTGTCTCCTCGCCGCGTTGTTATTGGAAACCTTTAATCAGCCTGTTCTCCTTTATACCTCGGGTGGATTGCGTGACGTTATTTTGGAGACGATAACCTCTCCTCCTTAGGTCAGAAGGTTGTGTCCCTGCCGTCCTTGAACGAGTCCCCTTCCCTGTTAATCATTTTTTAAAAATACATATCGTCCGGTCTTAATTCGGAAAAAAAAACAGGAAAAAGTACCTTCTATTTTGTGACGTATTTTTCGTAGTCTCCAAGGTTGGGGTATGTTTAATTGGTGTTGATATTCCGAGGGTTTAGTTGGTATTTTTATCCGTTTTCGAATTTTAACTACACATTTTCACCTGGCGAATGCATTATTGTGTAGTTTTAAGAAAATTACGCCATTGCATTGGTCCAATTTTAGAATTTTTCGTCAGCGATTTGATTATTTCGCTCGTTGCAACTTGCGTTAATAACTATAACTGGTGCCTAATCAATGCACAAATGCACTCATTACGACTTAATTTTATTTCGCACAACTCAAGGGACGAAATTCTACCCCAGGTGTTGGTTATTTCGGTACGTGTGTGACGTCGTTGCATGCCTAAAACCAATTCTGCACTCATAATGGCATGAAGATAGCAACAGTTCGGTTGTCCTTAACGACGGAAAATTAATTCCGCGTGACGGAATGGCATACAGAGGATTGCGTCACAGTAAGGTTTAAGAGTGAGTGACAATTTAAAATGGTAGTGTATCATTCCGATATGTTTTCAACCACAGCAGCAAACAAAATCTTTTTATGAATCGCAAGCAAGTTACGATGATTGGCATCCGTAGTCACTCTCAGTAACGCAGTAATTTCTAACTTTAATTCCGTTCGTTTAAAGACAAAATTCGACGGCTCTCTTTTATTTTTCCTCCTCCGAGCGATTCCAGGCATTTCGGCGATGTTGATGAAAAATCGGAATTCATATTTTCGCTCCAAGTTGAGAAAGTTCACCGTCTCCGTCAAGCGACTCATAATTCATTCCGGAGAGTTTTCAAGTCCTCGATGAATATCAAACGAGCCAGTGTTTACATCTTTAGCGCCTCTTAAATAGATTTCCCATTTCCGAAATCTCCTTCCAGCTACGCTATTGGATTAGATTTATTTTCATTCCTGATTTTCATTTAGTTAGACTTTATGAAAGGGATGGGCGTTAATTTCTTCGCCGCCCCCTCCCCCCCTGCCCTCCCCAAAATCTTACTATTTACCGAAAGTGGCGGCGTTAAGTAGTGCATTATATAAGAGAAAACTTGCTTTTCATTCCATTCACGTCGCTCTTTATGGTAATTTATTTTCTCTCCTTAATGATCTGGAAAAAATGTTTAGCTCGGGTTAAAGATGTCTTGATGAATGTAGCCTCCTTGAATCTTCTTCATTATCTGATATTTGAATGTTTATAAACTGCGTAATTGGAATAAGAATCATCGTAAGCATTCGTTAAATAATTATTATGCATATGTCTGTGTTATAAAACGCACATTCGCACAGTTTATCTGTGGTATATCTATATAGCCTAAGAACGTTATCGTGCCAGTATGTAAAAGCTTATGATTATCATATTAACGAATAAAATAATAACTTTTTAAAATCCACAATTTTTTATTTCACGACCGGTTTCGCCAAATAACTAGCATCACAAAGTTCAGCCAAATTCCTTGGATTTTCTTATGAATATCGTTGGATCGTATGTTACTTGTATGCATTCGATGTTATGGAAAGGGTAACACATATATTTATCCTTCAAATTTACAAAGATTCTAATAATTCCGTCGGTTTTGTCGTAGAATAGTTTCGGATAGAGTGTCGAATAATGAAAAGATAACTTGTTTCTCCAAAATAACTCTCGTTTTCAAATTCTAATCTAAACATTTCTCCTAGCAAGGTTAGTGTTTTGTTCCGTCCTCATCTCCTAACCTCTTGGCAGTGCCGTAACTATGGCAGGGCAAGCGGGGCATCTGCCACGGGCGGAATTAAGCAAGGGGCACAAAAAATCCGAATAGTAATTAAATAAACTAGAGAAAATAATTTCTTGAAGGGGGGAGAGGGAGCGTATTTAGTAATTTGCCCCGGGCGCTAAGATATAAAGTTGCGGGGCCGCCTTTGGGCATATCCGTTTTCTCCTCATCTGGCTCCAGTCCCCTTTTTGCCACGGTTCTTACCCCCGTCTTTTTTTATGAATACCGCTGATATTTCACTCTTCAAGGTACGTTTTCGTTTGCGAAGAAAATTCCTTTCCAGCGGGCGTGGGTCTTTTTCCACGCTTATCGAGTTGTGTCAGTAACTGAGCAATACTTGAACTTAACTATCCGAAATTAACTTATCACGAATACATTTATATTGCATGGAACTTGCATTCATTTATACTTTTTCTTTCGATTAAAATTAGTCATTAAAATCAAGCTTATCTCGAATTTTCCTTTTTCAGGGATATATCTTTAAAATGTAACGCGATGTAGGCAATTTTACAGCGTATATTCATAATTTTAATTGCTTCCGGCGTAATGCATACGCAAATTCGAAAGAATTAAACTTTATTTTCGTTTTTCACTCTCTCATACGAAGTATCGAGAAAGTATTGTTATCGCGAAAAAATTCGACCTCGAGATTTTGGCGGTAACATACGTTTTAGGTGTCGCTGAATCCGAAAAAATAGTTTTCGCAATGCCCTCTGTCTGTCTGTTACTGGCTCTGGAGCCTAGACCGTAGAGCGAAAATGAATGAAATCTCGTACTTAGGCATTTTATCATACTAAGCAGAGTATACATAGAAATGGTTGACATTGCTCAGTAATTAAGAGTAGTTTATTCTACGCATTTTTAACAGCAATTCGATTTTCTCAAAAACGGCTCTAACGATTTTGATCAAATTTCGTACAGTTACTTGAGTTTACGTCTTCAATAATACTACATAGTTCATATTTCTCAAAAAATGAATATAAGGCTAGTTTATTCTTGGGCAACTTTAACAAAAATTGGATTTTCTAAAACCCGGCTGATACGATTTTCATTTTCTAAAGATAACTAGACGACGCATCGGTACCTATATATGAGAAAGTTTGTACAATGTATGTTGTACCGATTTTTTTTAATGGTTCAGATCTATTCTATATATACTCACTAATTTCGCTTAGAATCTAATCGTCTAAAATTTTCCATTTCCGACCTTTAAATTTAAACACCATGACAAATCAACAAATCTAACAAATTTGGAAATATCCGTGCATTGTTTATTTGAGTATTTAATAAATATCACGGTTGTGATACCCTTTATCTCGTGTATTTTTGCCCCGGCTGCAATTTAACTAAACGCCAAGTTTAGCAACGGTACTTATCTTGAAAAGGAGCGGTAATTAGATCCATTCGCAGGCTTTCAATCCGAATCATTTTCTCCCGGTCTAGAGTTCATTTGTTTTTATTACTCGTCCTCCTTTTCGTTCACCTTCCGTCGCCTCTTCTCGCTTTTCCTCCTTCTTTCCTCTTTCCTTCCTCTTCTCTATAACGGAGACACCTTTCATTCCACCTCTGTCCTCATTTCCCTCCTCCCTTGACATCTATACCTCTACAGCCACACCTATCTTCTTCCCTCTCGCCTCTGACCCTCTTTCACTTCCTCCCCCCTCGCCCCCTCTGCTTTTACGCGTGGGTGCTTTTCACGAATCCCCTTCACTCTGCCCTGTAACGCACACCGTCGGCATTCTCCCTTAGCTCTCTCTCTCCCTCCCTCCCTCTCTCTCTCCCCTCTCTCTCTCTCTCCATCTACATCTCTGCCCGTCTCACAATCAGTCTTCCTCTCCCTAAACCTCTTACTCTGATCAGTGTTTGTGCATGTGTGTGTTTTGAAGCTTTTATACCCAATTGCTTCACCCCATCTCTCTCAACTTTCTTTCGCTTCTAATTCCTCCCCCTCTCTCTTCTCTTCTCTTCTACGTTTCTCCTCTTGTTCTCTTTCTAACCTGTTCATTCTCTTTCGTCGGCTTATCTCGAGCGTGTTTTTTTTCCCCCTTTCGCCTCTTATCGTTTCTCTCTCTCTCTCACGGACGCTAACCTTCTCCCAACTTTTGTGTTTTTATTCCTGTTTTTATTTTTAGCTGAGTTAAAATAAATTCCGCTGAAGCGATCGTTTTGTCCGTCCGTCGTGCTTTTTTTCTTCCCGGAGTTGAAATTCGGATAGCAGGCCTAAAATGCCGTGTTTGCGAATAATAGATTAAACCGCACTTAATGTCCGATTCGTCCCTTGCTTTCCATTTATGTCACTAATTTTCCGTTCCTCTCGCGCTCTGCCTTTCTGTCTTTCCATCTTATTTCTCTTCTCTATCTCTCTCTCTCTGTCTCTCCCTCTCTCTCTCTCTCTCTCTCTCTCTCTATCTATATATATATATATATATATATATATATATATATATATATATATATATATGTGTATATAAAAGCTTAAAGAAAAGGAAAGGTAATAATAAAGTTGGCAACAAGGTGTTGGAGGAATCCCAGTGGACACTTACCTAGATTGGAGAGCCGCTGGGGGTGCTGAGGACACACGAAAAACACAAAAACAACACAAATATGTAGCTTTCGGGCTGACGCCCTTCTTCAGCGACGGAGAGACATGTACTTTATATATATATATATATATATATATATATATATATATATATATATATAAGATTGCAGCTAGTAGTTGAGAAGGATAGGAGGGAGCCAGTGGACACTTACTAGGTGTTGTGGACGTCCATGGCGATAGAGGAAGGCTTTTTCTTGGAGCTTTCGGGCATCCGCCCTTCTTCGGCACAAGAGTATATATACGTATATATATATATATATATTTTGGGCAACTAGGTGTTGAAGGAAACCCAGTGAACACTTACCGGAATATCCTTACTTACCTTTCCTCTTCCTTAGTATTTATATATATATATATATATATATCCTTCCTTTCGTCTTCCCACTTTCTGCCCCTCCATTCTTTATCCCCAGCACTACTTTTCTCCTCTCTCTATCCCTCTCCAACTCCGCTTCTTACATATTCCCAACTCCATTCTCCTTTTCCTGACTCCGTTTTTATCTCCGACTAGATTCCTCATCCCGACTCAATTCCTTCCAAGACATCCATCGCTCAATCCATCTCCTCCTCTATAAAATTTACGTCCCTCTTTCGACATATTTTTATCCTCCTCTCTGCTCCAACCAAAATTCCCTTTTTTTCTGTCTTCTCTCCCTTTTCTTCCTTATTATTTCTGTCCTACCGCCTCACCTATCTACAGTCGAACTCCTATGAGTCGAACGTCTATTACTCGAATTTTCCATAACTCGATGTGAATTCAGTTTGCGGAACTAAAAGTTTTTCGTGTTATTTTTCTTCTGTAATTCGAGTTTTCTATAAGTCGAATGTTTGTTGTTCCCCTCGAGGTTCGACTTATAAATGTTACACTGTATTTGTATTTTTAGCGTTTTTTTTTTCCTAAATCCGATAACGCAACCGTTTTTAAATACTTACAATCAAAGATAATAAGAAAGTCGCAAAAAGTAATCACGTAAGCCTATCAGGGGTACCACATTACTTGTGATAAAAAATGAACTTTCACTTATATATCGTAAAGTTTTGCTCATATCAAAATACTTTTCAAATGAAACTTGTAGAACTAGCAAAGAAGAGTATTTCTTTTCCTATACATTTTTATTGTAGAAGTAGCCGTAAATCGAACAAGAACGTCTTAAATCGAGTTGAGTTGAACTTTGAATTTTTCTTGCATGGTTACTTCTTCATTGTTGCTAACATAAAAAATCCCACAAACAGACGTTTAATTTCCTTACTAGGTGTGCATGCAATATTTTTAAATAAGAAGAAAATGGATTAATTAGGACGAAGAAAAGGACTTTAAAACGCTATTTCCCTTACATGCACGTATATCATTTCTTTCAAATACTCCATTGCACGAAACGCGCCCCTCTCGTAAAATTATCTCTCGTTGAAGGAAGAGTAGTCGAAATTAGATTCGACCTCGTTATCAAGATAATTAATTTTAATCGCGTTACTTGATTGGTCGGTGATTTAGGTTTACGTATTTTTTTGGAAATATGTTCTTAATCTATTTTGCTCGGTAAATTGGGTTATCGGAATTTTTTTTTCTATTCGCGGCTGCAGTTTACAAAATGGTTTAGCGGGATATTGCAGAAGCCCAGTCATGCACGAATAATTTTTTGTCATTCTTCGTTTAAGAAGGATAATTTTCATTCCGAAAATATATCACATATTTATTTACTGTCCATGGCTTTTCTTAACTTCTGTTTTTCCCTAAATGAATGACTGCCTTGGTTATGTGTATGATGTAGCGTTAATCAACTTTGATTAAAAAATATATATTTACCAAATTTCTTTTCAGTTCGCTGAATCAATGTCTTCCTCGTATGGGGCGATATCAGAGGCGTCTATTCTCGGCTATTTTGTGTTTCCCTTAAGAAATGATTACGTTTTCATACATTGGAGAAACAAAAACATCTCCTTCGTGACGTTACGGCCGAAAGAATCCTTCAAAAGCGTATCCTTTGGAAACCGAACTCTCTTTCAATTGCTCCGTTTTCGTGTCCTTTCTTCGCCTTTCCTTTCTTCGCCTTTTCTTCCCTTTTTGAGGGTTCGGATCTTCTCGTGGTTAATATAAGCAATGCGTTCTATTTCTCTTCCTCTATCTTCCCTTTTTCTGCTCACTTCCTCCCTCTCTCTCACTCCACTCTCCCCCCCCTCCTCTCTCTATCTCCCCCCCCCTCCTCTCTCTATCTCCCCCCCTCCTCTCTCTATCTCCCCCCCTCCTCTCTCTATCTCCCCCCCTCCTATCTCTATCTCTCCTCCCTCCTCTCTCTATCTCCCCCCCTCCTCTCTCTATCTCCCCCTTCACCTCTCGTTTTCTTTCCACCCTCTCTCTCTCCCCCCCTCTCTCCCACTCCCCCCCTCTCACCCACTCCCTCCTCCCTGTCCTCTCTCTCCTCTCTTTCCCTCTCTACATTCTCCAACTTATTCCCACAACGGCTTCCTTACACTCTTTCCATCGTGGGACATTTTCCCTCGAGAATTTTGTCTCCGGAGTCTTATTTAACTCACAACATTCTACCTCATCTCTTTCTCTCTCTCTCTCACTCACTCACATTTTCTCCTTCAGCTAGGCCAAACACTCGAGCGTGCAACTCTCCCTTTTTCCTGGCTTCTCCTTCTGCTCCTCAAAACGTGCAAAATTACTCGAGATGTTTCGCGCAGTTTTCTCAAAGGCGTTTACTGCGGAATTTCCTTATGGTCTGCGACTCTCTCTCTCCCCCCCCCCTCTCCCCCCCTCTCTCCTTTCTATTTGTTTTTTTATTTTGAATTTTCTTCCGTCTCTCGTAAAACATAACTCCCGCTTCCTCCTCTTTTTTCCCAACGGTGTTTTTGTAAGTTTTTTCCTCTCCGGCGTTATTCATTTTTCGTTCAATTTTTGCCGGGATCATAGTCCTGTGTTACGTGTGTGCACGTTATTTATAATGTAGGACTTTCCTGCGTAATTATTCCCTTATATAGTCTCGAATACCGCGAAAAGTTTATAAAAGGGAGGAGTATAGCGGAGCATTGAAGTCTTTTACGTTTTGATACAGGCGAGCCGAGGGGCGACGGTAGGGTGACTTCCCTAATTGTAATTAATGACCATTGGCCTTACGCAAAAGAGGGGGAGGGAAAAGCCGGGAGGCAACATAGCGTGGTAGTTCCCCGATCTTCTTCTTTACCCCCCCCCATTTTCCACATCTTTCACAGAATCCGTGGACCAAAACTCTGCGGTCTGGCCGAGATAGTGTTGGTGGAGCGAGAGAGAGAGAGAGTGGAGGGGTTGGAAAGTAGGGATAGTTGTGGGAATTTAGGGGTTTTGAAGTCCAAGAGGGTTTATCTGAGAAAGTTTCAGTAACATGGAAGTAGTCGGAACAGGTTGATGGATATGATGGTTCCTTTGGTAACGGATCAATCTTAATGTTAGTTTGCATGGGAGGATAGTTTAAGTCGTTTGGTATCTAGGGAATTCTTATTTGCAGCTTTCGCCTGCAGTTTTAGACGAGGTACATTTTTTTTAATACGCATATGATGAAAACGTGATTTTATTTAATCTAGATCCACACACAGTATATTATGAAAACAGATAAACGATTTGTAAACGGGATAGGTAAGACTTGTTAAGGTATCATTTCTCTAAATTTGTATCTTATTCATTAATTGAAAACTGTTTCTGTAATATCCGTTAGTAAAAGATAATCACCACTGATGACGGCTGCTTTTTAGCGGAAATGTGGCACCTATTTTATGGCTACTGAAAAATTTTCTGCTCGATTTCAATAATGAGGTCAGCAGAATAATTCTTTCTGCAATTACTTCTTGATTATTATTATTATTATTGAGCTGTAAATATGTGTCACCCCATGTAAAGTATCGTACTAATTACCTCCAAAGGAATGAATGAGTTAGAATTTTCAGTTTTTCTACGGGAACCATGTAAATTTAAACGTTATGTCGCTGTGTTTCCGAAAAAAGCATTCGACCAAGGAGAACTAGACGTTCCGCCCCGTGTTTGCCATGGTAATTCGGTGTCTTAAGGGGCGAGTACGTCTGCACAATACGGAAAGAGAGTACTCCACTCGAAATTGGTTCTCACTTTTCCGGATGTTGCGAAATGAGGGACGGCGCAGTCCGGGGAATATGGGACGTCCGTGAGAGAATGGACTGGGAGAATGACTAGACAAATTTGCCATCCCGTTAGGAATGATAAATGATTCATGGGGCCAATTTCGGCCGAGTGCAAAGCCTCCTCCTCCGCTATTTTCATTTTTTTTTCGCCCGCCTCGCGGCGCACGGCACGCAATTCCGCCACCCAACGTTCCTCCCGGCATTGCTCACTTGTCCGGACTGTTTGACCGAGGCTCTCGCGATCTCCTCCCGTGAAGCGAAGTTTTTATCTCGTATCGTTGGGGTAATTTCTTTTTTCTGGTCCGGATAATGTCCCGTTAAACCATGTTAGCGTTGCTTTTCGGGTGTGATATTAATAGCGTCCGACGTGCATGACTGATGGACTTATATCTTGAGAGGGGAAGGGGTTTTAAGATTAGCGGTCGTTTTTGTTTAATGGAAGATAAAAGTTTACGTATAGCTCCCAGGAGTCGCTCGATCCATCATTCCTTTCTTGGAGCATCTATGCGAAATTAAAAGTTTAAACTCGTGGTAGGGACAGAGTTCGTGCATAGGGAAATGGAAGATTCTGGTAGAAATAGCGGACTTTTAGCAGGTGTTACTTTGTGATACATTAAAATTAAGGAAACGCAAGCAAACATGTAATACTGATGATGGTGTTATTACGTTCTTTAGGAACATTTGATTTACCAAGCTTCTCCGGGATTCATGAAATATTCATGATGCCGCTATAATTTCAGTAACGTCGTAAATTGGCCTTTTAATAAGGCAGTTTCTCTATTTTCAGTTGCGTCGTTCGAAATAGAGTTAACTAATAATGATGATTACACATTATAAAAAAATCGGTACAGCTTCCCTTGTTTTATAAATACTATCGTGATATCTACTAATTATCATTTATGTATGTGTGCGTGTGTGTGCATGCTTGTGTGCGCGTGTGTATGTATGCATATTTGTCGCCAAATGAAGCCTAACCTTATTGCTCATATTCTTTTCGACGGTTTTAGATTATTATACCTATACCTCCTAAAATGATATCGGGTCAAACTCCTTTAGTACATACATTTTCATTAAGGATTCCATTTCGGGTTGTAATTTTCGTTTTTTTCTCATATTCGAAGTATATTGAAAAAATTAATAATCGCGAAAAAATTCGACCCCGAGATTTTGACGGAAGCGTGTTTTAGGTGTAGCTGAGTCCGAAAAAGTGGTTTTCGCAGTGCCTGTCTGTCTGCTATTGGCTCTAGGGCCTAAACGGTAGAATGAAAATGAATGAAATATCGTACTTAGGCATTTTATCATACAGAATAGAAGCTATGAATAAATGGTTGACATTGCTCAGTAATTAAGGGAAGTTCATTCTACGCATTTTTAACAGCAATTTGATTTTCTCAGAAACGGCTCTAACGATTTTGATCAAATTTCGTACAGTTACTTGAGTTTACGTCTTCAGTATTAATGTATAGTTCATATTTCTCAAACAAGTTAGGAAAGCGTACAACGTATCACAAATGGGGCGCGTTTCGTGCAATGGAGTATTAGAAAGCAATTATATACCTGTACGTAAGGGAAATAGCGTTTTAAAGTCCTTTTCTTCATCATAAATAATCCATTTTCTTCCTATGTAATAGTATTACATGCACACGTAAGGAAATTAAACGTTTGTTTGGGAGATTGTTTATGTTAGCAACAATGAAGTAACCATGCAAGAAATTTTCTAAGTTCAACTCGATTTAAGACTTTCTTGTTTGATTTTCTCGATAACGGCTACTCCTACGATGAAAATATATAGAAAAGGAAATACTCTACTTTATCAGTTCTACAACTTTTATTTGAAAAATATTTTGATATGAACAATAGTTTACGAGATATGACGAAAATTTATTTTTTGTCTCTAGTAAAGTGGTACCCCTGATTGGCGTACGTGATTCATTTTTGCGATTTTCTTATTATATTTGATTGAAAGTCCTTAATATCAAATTTCATAAACATCCGTTCGGTAGAAGCCGAGAACGAACATGCGGACGGACGGACGGACGGACGGACCGACCGACGATAATAGGCGCTCACGCTGTAAGCGAAACGCGCCTAAAAATGAATATAAGGCTAGTTTATTCTAGGCAACTTTAACAATAATTTGATTTTCTCAGAAACTGCTCAAACGATTTTGATAAAATTTCCTACCGTTAGTTGAGTATACATCTACAATAATACTACATACTTCATATTTCTCAAAAAAATGAATATAAGGCTAGTTTATTCTTGGACATTTTTAACAAAAATTGGATTTTCTAAAACCCAGCTCGTACGATGTATGTTGTACCGAATTTTTTCAGTATTCCGAAAAAAAAGAAATTCGTTGATACGCAAATTTTCGTCATCTTAGAATGACCGCGGTTAGGTTTTTGTGTGTAAAATCTGCCCATTTGAAACATACTGATCCTTCGTCTGGTTGGGAAGAAGGCAACGTAGCATCCTCGAGTTTGCAGGGGGGGAAAAACAGGCAATAACTCACCACGCGCTGTAATAAACGTTCCCAGGTTTGGCGTTTTGAAGATGCGAGAATACTGTTCCGAAGAAAGAAATACACTGGTATTCGTACATTCTCCCCCTCTCTTTTTCTCATTCTCGCTCGTGAGGGAGGTGGCGGTGAACTCAAGAGGGAAGGAGAATACGGTCGGTAAGGAGAGGAGGAAAGGGATGAATGGTGAAAAAATATGGGGAATAGTTATTTAAAATCGTCGGGAAAGGGTCGTATTTCATTTCTCTTGTGATTTTCATCTCCTCCTATTTCTGCATATTCTCTCTCTCTCTCTGGAGGAGAAGAAAAAAGGAATATATATATGTGTGTGTGTGTGTGTGTGTGTGTATATGTGTTTGTATGTATATATATATATAAGCTTAAAAAAAAGGAAAGGTAATAATAAAGGTGGCAAGAAGAAAAAACGAATATATATATATCCCAGTGGACACTTCCCTATATAGGAGAGCCGCTGGGGGTGCTGAGGACACAAGAAAAACACAAAAATAACACAAAACAGTACGTCTCTCCGTCGCTGAAGAAGGGCGTCAGCCCGAAAGTTCCATATTTGTGTAATTTTGATAAAATTTCGTACAGTTACTTTAGTATACGTCTGCAATATTACTACTTATTTCATTTTTCTCAATGAATGAATATAAGGCTAGTTTATTCTTGGGCAACTTTAACAAATAGTGGATTTTCTAAAAACCGGTTGATACGATTTTCATTTTCTAAAGATAACTAAACGATGCATTAGTACACATATATGAGAAAGTTTGTACAGTGAATGTTGTACCACTTTTTACTTTCTCATACGAAGTATCGAGAAAGTATCTAGTGTTATCGCGAAAAAATTCGACCTCGGAGATTTATACGGAAATATACGTTTTAGGTGTCGCTGAATCCGAAAAAGTGGTTTTTGCAATGCCGTCTGTTACTGGCTCTGGAGCCGAAACGGTAGAGCGAAAATGAATGAAATATCGTATTTAGGCATTTTGTCATCATGCTCACAGTATATATAGAGATGGTTGAAATTGATCAATAATTAAGAGTAGTTTATTCTACGCATTTTTAACAACAGTGTGATTTTCTCAAAAACTGCTCCAACTATTTTGATCAAATTTCGTACAGTTACTTAAGTTTACGTCTTCAGTAATACTGTTTAGTTCATATTTCTCAAAAAATGAACATAAGGCTAGTTTATTCTAGCAACTTTAACAATAATTCCATTTTCTCAAAAACGGCTCAAACGATTTTGATCAAATTTCGTACACTTATTTGAGTATACATCTACAATAATACTACGTATTTTATTTTTCTCAATGATTGAGTATAAGGCTAGTTTATTCTTGGGCAGCTTGAACAAAAATTCGATTTTCTAAAAACCGGCCGATATGATTTTCATTTTCTAAATATAACTAAACGACGCATTATTATATCAGAAAGTTTGTACAAAGGATGTTGTACCGATTTTTTCACAGTCTCCTCGCTCCGTTTTGGGCCGGCGGTTTCGGAGAATATGTTATGTAAGGAGAGGAGAAACCTGGGTGTGAGAACATATCCGTTAGGGAATGTAAGAGAGGAATTTATTTCTCGCAGGAATCATAAATTTAGTCGTATGTCTTTGTTATTATGCGTGTCTATTTCTTCCTTGTTGTCGCGGTTTTACTTGTTGCTTTTTTCCTGTTCCCTACTCGATTCCGAGTTGCGCGGAAATGTAAGGCTGGTGCACGGAAGTATTTCTCCTCATCGTGATGCACGCGCACGGTTTATTTTCACTATAGGTCGAAACTGTTTGCTCTCTGCTCGATTGGAAAAAAATATGTCGGGAGTGAGGGACTCCCGTATAGGATGAATGTGTTCAAAGCGTGGTATTTACACTGTCGGTTGCGGCTTCCGGTTTCAGATGCGCCTTTTGGAACATGGCACCCGGCGTTTCGCACCCTTTACGGGTCTCTGAAGGTGCAAGCCGCAACCAACAGTGACCACCATATAGTTTCACCACAGTGGAGAAAGGGGCTAAGGATGTTTATCTCTGAAATCAAGGTGTACTTTTATCATTTTCAAGTTGTCATTCGTAGCTGACTACGGTCAAACCTCTTTAGCTCGAACGACTGTTACTCGAATTTTCTTCGACCAAAAAAAAAGGAATTTTTTCTTGTTTCTATTATCAGTCATTAACTGAAGTCCCATAGGTAGTTCGAATTTTCGATTAATCGAACTTTTCTTTCTTCCCTCTTGGCTCTACTGTCAAATTCCTGTTCCTCGTTGTTACTGTTATTGATTTGTACGCGATGGAATTTGAAAATTTTAAATTATCCCCTTTATAATGACTAACGCGACGTTTTTATTTAATAATAATTTTTTTGCTATTACAAGTCAACACGTTCCTTGAATTTTGGAGTCAAATGCTAAGCGACTACTGATCGTGAGGCACTCCATTAATCATATTATTTGCCATCGCGTTGAACAAGCAAGCACTAACCATAATGAATAGCCTTCGCAATTCTGCAAGCTGGTCAAAAACTGCAGCTCGTTTCAAAACTACGCCCACGCAAACAGACGTTAATGAATCCGCTCAGCGGAAGTTTCTGGAAAAGGTTTTAAGGGGGTCTACGTGGTATAGGTTTTTAATATCGGACCGACGACGTAGGGATTTCGTTACTCCATTGTTTTTTCCCCTTTATCTCTTCCGAACTTAATGACTAGCGGACCACGGATTCGGTCAAGCGGACGGAAAGGAGGGAGGAAAGAGGGAATGGGATAGAGGTGTTTTTGGGCGGGAAATATATGGGCTGTTTGCTGATTTGCGAGACTCTGGGATTTCGGCGCCGCGTTTTGGGAGAGCGGGATCATGAGTGAAGCAAACGGAGGTCCCTGTAATTACGTCGAGACAATGGAAAGCTCAGGAGAAGTAAACTAAGATAAGTGGCCGAAAAGGGGTTCCACCTCCCGACCGTAAACCCCCCCCCCCTCCTCCTACCCCCTCTCTCTTTCCTCTCCTCCCCCACCCCTTGATGAATGGAGGTTTTGTGCGAGGCGGGGGCGGGGTTTTTGCTCATCAGTACCATTTTTGGTGAGGTTAGGAAGGGAAGGAGGGGTGGGGGGGGAGAGAGGTTGTGTGGGCATCTGCGGTGTTTTTCTTTTCTTTGCATTTATTTTTTTTTTTTGCGATGTGAATGATGGGCGCGATGGGGATCTTTGGGGTGGAGTGAATCCCTGGACGGGACTTTTGATATATTTTGGGCGTGGCGAGGGTGCATTTCTCCTCCGTGCGGTTGATGACCATTTTTTTTTCAGAGCAAGTTTTGCCAGGCACGCATTTTCGTGAAATTATCGTACGATTTTTATAAGAAATATATAATGTGTGGTAAAATACCGGTTCTTTAGTTTGATTAAATTTGAAATGTTTAAATACATGAAATATTCTAGTTTTCGGTCTTCTAAAATATTGCGTGGTTGTAAAATTCAATTTGAAATACCTAAATGTCAAACATCTTTGGTGTCGGTCATTTAAAAGTTTGTTTGTTTGGTAAAATTAAATTTGTGATGCGTAAAAGTACATATTGAACACCCTTGGTCTCGGACAGCTAAAATATTGTTTCATTAGTAAAATTCAATTTGAGACGGGTACAAAAATGAAATATCCTTTTCTTTTGACCAGTGGCGCACACACGGGGTGTCCACAAACTGTGGGAAAATGCGTCGTTATTTTAAATCTGGGTTCATGTTCGCCGTCAGAAAGAAATAGGAGATGTTTGCCCCTTTGCTTTTAACTTAAATGTAATTAATAATGCAATGCGCGACATTGATATAACTTGCATACAACTTTTGTGCTTGTCAGATATTTCGAACCCCCCCTCCCCCTCCCCCGTCTTGAGAGAATCCTGTGTGCGCTACTGCTTTTGGCTCCTCAGTGTTGAAACCGCCGAGAAAATTCATTGACTATTTCTCCAGATTGAAGTAATGGTTAATACTTTCACTGCTTCGCAATTTCATGTAAATTTCTTTAATCAAAATTGAATAAGTTTTTTTAAAAAGTTAGCTTAATCAGCAAAAGTCGATCTTTAAATATGTGAAAGAAATCCCTATCCATGCAGAGAAGAAATACATTCGACCATCCAATATTGGAATCACTATCCAAATGCATTGACTCGTTCATTCTCGTAGAATTGAAAATAATGGAACTCTGTTCTTACATTCTCATTGTCTAAATCGTGTGATAGTTTAACGAATAATTTTTTACCGGATCGATGTCCGTTTTATGCGTGTAAATATTTTAGCGGTGTTTGTTTTTATACGCGTCACAATTCCCTCCAATTTCATTTTATTGTCATTAATAATTTACTCCATTTTTTGTACGATTTTACGACTGTTTGGTGAGGCAAGCCCTTGTCCGATGTAGGAAGTAGGGTGGAAAAACTCCTACCTCCCACGCTGTTGACAGTTTAGGGTCTACTTCAAAAAGCGGCTTCCCTCTTGTCCCCCGAGGACGTGGCTTGTGTATGAGAAGGAGAGTCAGAGGAGTTTTGTGATTCAGGGTACACAAGGGGTATCAAGGATAAGGTGTTTGCTCTACGAGATCACCTCTCTGTGGACTCATCTCTCCTTTGGCTAATTAGGAGTGTTTTGGTCCGTGCGCGGTCGAGTTGCATAGATGTCGGTTATCAAGGGACAACGCCGTGCCTGGTCCGGGATTTTACGCTCCGTCCTCGGTGGAGGGAAAAATATTTGTCATCCATAATAAGTGAAGCCTCTTCAAAGTATAGTCCGAAGTTAAGAACTAATTCCTCGGTTTCATTTTTCAACGTACTTTGGATGGATTGTAATTTGTTTGGAAATACCGGAGTACGCGTAATATATTTAATACGGTCGAAAAGTTGAAATTTTATTGTGAATTTGTTAAGATTTCCTGGATTTTCGTTTCAAGGTTTAAGTACGTATGAACCTGGTCGGTTAGGCTCGTTGTAACATTAAATGTTTAATACTTGTGGCGTTATTGCTGTTTTAAATGTTACTTTAATTTCGAATTGTTTATTTTAGCATTACAGATGATTGGGAATAATATTCGTGTTTTAGTTAAGTATAGAAGCTAGTGTGGAAATTTATCATAAGTATAGTAATGCGTCTTTGAATGAAAAGTATACATGTTTTATTTAGCTTATGGAAATTACTGCCACTACTTGTATGTTATTTGTTTTAAAAAAATGCCTCATCCCGTCCTGAAATAACATTGGTTCGCGCAAATGTTCACAGTCAGAATATCTTCATATTGTTGAATTTTATGGACGTTTTTATTTTTACGAAATTGCGTTTTTACTTTGAATTAACGTTTTTATTCGCCTCCCCATTCGCTTGTACCGCAAACTTTCGCGCTCTTTCAAGAACGATTTGTGCTCCGTTTCCTGCTAGATTGCAAAAATCTGTTACGTTCTGAACTACGGTCGAGAGGAGTGTTGCGAGAACCCCTTCAATACAAATGCTCGATATAATTCACACTCCTTTCCGTTTATGATGGAGTAAGGGTTAGCTAATTAAAGTTTGGTTATTTAAAATCTCTCTCCCAGGACGGCGTTCATGGTTATTTAAAATCTCCCAGGACGGCGTTCAGGAACTCAGACACATTTTCGCAATCTATTTCCTCGAGCCACCGCCCTTAGTCTCTTCGTCCGACAAATTCAAGGCTTCCTCCCTCCCTCTCTATTCCTTAACTTCCTTGCTTTTCCTCTACCAACTTCCCTCAACCAATTACTAAATTCTCCACTCCCCCCACCCTCTCTTTTAACTCTCTCCCCCTCATTTCTATTCCTGTGTTCGTACTCTTTATTTCACGAGAAGTCGTTGTTGTTTTTTTTTAAAGTTTTATTTATTTACGTTATGTTTTTGTTTGTTTTCACCTCCCACGCCGGGCGAATTTATATTTATTTTACGGGGGAAATTCGCTATATCATACCAACCTTTGGAAATTAGTCGGCCGGGGAATTTTAATGGCGAAACCACTTTCCTAATCGGATGGAACGGAGGGGGAATGTTGATTCGTTACGTTTATTTTGTTTTCGCGCCACCTTCGGATTAATTGATTTAATGTTTCGAAAGGTGACGTTCGAAAGGTTTTATTTTTTCATTATATGATTCGTTCCCTTTTTTCCCGTGCATCACATGCGTGTAGTAGTAGAAAAGTAGATAGGAATCCAGGGTACGACCTTGGTATACTTGGGCATGTAGATTTATTTTTGTCTACTCCGTGTTTTTTTAAAACAGTATCTCGGTTGTGTCGAGTTTTTGTAAATGTGTTCTCTAGTCCTTTTCATTTTAACGATGCGTAGGTTTAGGGTACTCTTTATCCAACAGATTTTTTGTGGATTAGTTACTATTTTACGCTTGCTGATATTTTTTCCTCTTTAGGGGTATGAATAAATTGAAATTGTTGCTAGTATTATTTGGATATCATTGTATGCTGAAATTAAGTCTGGTGTGGCAAGGTTTTTCACGTTTCTTCTAACTTGTATTTTTATTCGTAATTAATCAGGAAATTAGAGCCTACTGTCTGCTTTTATTTTCAGAAATTTCTCTCACTTTATTTTTATCAAGTCTTGAGAAAGTACTAATAAGTTTCATTGCTCGCGACTTTTCGGGAAATTTGCATAAAATTCAAAAACTGTTGTTAACGCAAACGCCCGTCTTGATTAGCCGCCAGTTAATCAACAAAGCATGAAGCGCCCTTTTTTTTCTCTCGATATACCAAATGAATATTCTATAGGATTGATTTCAGCGCATTGATGACCCTTTCAGGCCTGAATTTTGCACGCGCGAAGAAAATTTTCATCGACCTTATATTTTTAAGTTGTTTCGTAGTCTGACGCATACAGTGCGGCAAACCGCCGATATCAACTACTCATCGCGACCTCGACTTGTTTCGGATCACCGAGTTACTCGTCTCTCCTTTATCCCCCCCCCCCCCCCCCCCCTTAAAAAAACATTCGATTCGATTTTTTTTCGCGGTGAAAAAAAAATAAAAGAACCACTCGCGGCGTTATTGATGAAGCATTCAAGCAGGATCCACTCTCGCTCGTGCCCCAGCGTTCTACCTTTGTGGGGTTTTCAATGCCGTATTTAACGGCGTATCGCCTCCATTTTTTTTTAAAGATCGAATTGATGAAGTATTGAAATACATGCGACACCCTCGCGCCGTTCCATTACTCATTCAACTCACTCCAACCTTTTACCACTTCGGAGGAAGGGAAACCCACTTGTGTGTGTGTGTGTGTCTCTGTCTCATTCCCTCGATCCGTTCCCCTTTTCCGATTTCTCCCTCCCTCTTCCTCCACCACTATTCTCTCTCTCTCCGGCAGTTTGCTTTATCCACTCGAAAACCTTCCCAATTTCCCATCCCTTATTCCCCCCCCCCCCCAAAAACCGCTCCCGCCCTGCGGCACGGCGGGGAGCTCTTTTCTTTCGCTCCACCCTATCTTTTGACTATTTTCTCACCAGCTTCGCGTTACTCTTTGCAGAAACATGGGCTTTCCTCCTCGTGGCAAACTACTTTATCCAGTGGACCCGAATCTCTTTCCTCTATTGCTCTAATTTCCTGCCGGATTCTTTTTATCAAGCGCTCTCTTTTCCGCCTTCATTAACATATTCACTTCTCGAACCTCCCAGCTCTCTCCATCTCTCTCTCTGTCCCTCCCCTCCCCCTCCCCTCTCCTCCCCTCTCTCCCTCTTTCTCCGTCTCTCTCCCTCTCTCTCTCATCTCTCTCCCTCTCTCTCCCTCTCTCTCCCTCTCTCTCTCATCTCTCTCCCTATCTCTCTCTCTCCCTCTCTCTCCCTCTCTCTCCCTCTCTCTCTCCCTCTCTCTCCCTCTCTCTCTCCCTCTCTCTCTCTCCCTCTCTCCCTCTTTCTCTCTCCCTGTCCCTCTCCCCTCCTCCAGCCCTCTCCTTCCCTCTCTCCCTCTTTCTCCCTGTCTCCCTCTCCCTCTTTCTCCGTCTCTCTCTCCCCCTCTCCCCTCCCTCTCTCTACCCCTCTCTCCTCCCCTCTCTCCTCCACCCCTCTCCCTCTCTCTCCCCCCATCATTCTCCTTCCCTCCATTTATCCTCCTTTCATTGCCCTTGTTCTTTGCCTCCTCTACTAATTCCTATCCTCTTAGTATTTTAACATAGTCTCGTCCCAAATTTCCCCCTTTGCTTCGTCTCGCCTTACACTTCCTGCCTTGCCGTTCTCTCGGTCGTTTCCCTGCCTCTCTCTCTCAACCCTGATTTCTTACCCGCTTCGTCGTTCCCTTTCCCCATTCCTGTGCAACCTCCCTCATTGCTCATTTGCTCTTCTCTCATTCCAGATCGTTCATCTACCACCGGCTTCTTTATCGCCTCTCTTCTCCGCCCCCTTTTCCCTAACCCCTCTTACCAGTTTCTGTCCTCCTCCTCTTTCCCCCCCCCCCACTGCATTTACCTTTCTATACAGTGCCGTAACTATGGCGGGGCAATCGGGGCATCTGCCCCGGGCGCTGAAATATCTAGTTAAGGGACTTCTTCTATATACAGTAATACCTCGATATACAAAGTATATGCGTTCATGAAACTTCGTTCGTATGTTGAAACTTCATATATAGAATAACATTAATATAATAGGATGCGATACCAACCTTAATGGTTTAAAATCTTATAACGTAAACCTTTTAATAAGTACTAATCGCATTTTTGAAAGATTGTATTGGATAATAGTATCATATTATTTATTGTACATACATTGTAATCACGATAACTTACACCATTAGAAGTAAAATGTGTGCGTAAAATGTCACAACACTGCTTTTGTGCTAACGAGATAACTTTCCGTGATTTTATGACTGCTCCAACAACATCTTCACATGGTTTCATTAGTTTCGGCATTTTGAGGTAAAACAACATTCTTCGGTTATTATATCAACGTACTAATCGAAATCTCGCTATATATATAGCGTGTCAGAAATGGACGAATATTGAATATACAGTAAAACCCCGCTATACGTTGTTTCGCATATACGTCGCCAATCAATTAAGGAACATGTTTCGTTATAAATTGTGTCGCTTCGCATATACGTCGTTTGTGAAATACTAAAATCAAAATTTCAGAAATTCCAATTGCGGTGCATAAATTATAACTATAACATTAAAAACCCTCTATTCGGCTTTTAATTTCATGTTTATTGTTATTTATATGAATTAATTTGATGTCATGTTTATCAATTCGTGTAAATTCATACTCAGAATAAACATTTGAGAGATCCCGATGGGTTAGGTGGTTCACAAGATACACAGGGGATAAAAGAGACTATCCCAATTTTAATGACTATGTGTAAAAACCTATTTCTGAGCGACAGCTATAAGAGAGCTTTGTCAACATTTGTGTTTACGTTTGCGTTGATATCTCATGAGATATTGGATAGCGAAATCTGCTTGAAAAGTACTCTAAAGTGCATATCAGTGTACGTGTAAGTAAAGAAACAACTTTTGTGCTCCATCATACTATAGACAATTATTTTCGGTGATTTATGAATTTATTATTGCAATCGGTTACTCGTTGTTACGATTAAATGTATATTAAACCCTAGTAGCAATGAGTGGTAAAAACATAGTGGTAAGATAGTATGTTTAATCTACTGTATTGATATGCATTATTTGGGAAACAAATGTGTCACAAAATATCCGCCAGGAACGTAACCCCTAACTTTTATCATAGTCCTTATGGTAATCTTTGTTTCGCCATACGTTGTTTCTTTATAAGTCGCATTTTTCAGGAACGCATCTCCGACGTATAGCGGGGTATTACTGTACAGTCAATAAGCATTTTTTTGTTGCGTGACAGTCACAATCATCTCGCGTGCCGTAGGTTTTCCCATCTCTGTCCTATTTCTTTCCCTTTCAAAACCTCTCCTCCGACTTTTCCTCTCCCCACGTTGCCTTTTCCCCTACCTTCCCCTCTTTCTCTTCCATTTCCCCAACTTCCTCTTCAGTTCACCCCCTTCTTTTCCCCCTTCATCTCCTACCCTATTACTATTTCCATCCCACTTCATTTACCCATCTCACACTTCAGATAGATCCCCCCTCCCCCCCTCCCCACCCTGCCCCCCCCTACTTTCCTCCTTTATTGCCTCAGCTCCACTTTCCTTTCCCTCCTTCCCGTTTTCCTCCCCCTTCCTTTTCTCCCCTCTCCCCCTGCCTTCCTATCTCGTCCCTCTACAGACGGTCTTCTCTCTCGAAATTAAGAAATGGATCTCTTTCCCTTCCCTCCTCCCTCCCCGACCTGTTCTTCCTTATTCACACTCGAGTCTCGTATTTTGATTTCACTCTCAACCTATCCTTAATTAAGGCACTTCATTCCGGGAGGCCAAACCAACTCTTCTTTCTCTCCCCCCCCTCCTCCTTCCTCCCCCCTCCTCCTCCTCCCAAAGAACGCCCCCCTCCTTCTCTTTTATCCTGTCCCGCTGCTCTAAACCCCTTCTCTTTCGCTGTCCGGGGAAGGGCGGGGTTTTTCGGCTTGGGATGGATTGGGTTTTCGGTGGAATGGAGATCATCTCATATTTTCTAAGGAACGCAAATTCCATTAATGAAGGCGCCGCTTTTATTTTCTTGAATCATTTTTTTTTTCATTTCTATCAGTGGGGGAATTTGGGGTTCGTCTCTGTTGCCGGCGGATTCGTTTTTTTTTTTAATATTATTTCTTCGGTGGGTGTTAATTGGAAGCGTGAAAAAAATTTGACCGTTGTTTCGGTTTCCATTGCGGAAAAAATTAATCTGTTTTTGTTATTGTTTTTCCTGCTGTGTTATTTTAAGGAATAATTTCAAGTCTTTTTTTGACAAATCAAACTATTCTGCTTAGTTATATTTCGTCGACAACTCTTGTCCGGAACTTTTACATGCATCATTTCCACTTTTATGTTGTTTACACCTGGTAGATTGCTCAAGCTCCGATGGTTCCAATCGTCTTGTGATTGTTTCTCTTCCGATTGTTTTTCTTTTTCGGTAACTCTCTTGATTCGCTTTTTGAAAACTCAAGTCTACCCCGTCTTTCGCCTTATATATTCGAATCGAGCTACTTTTTTCACTGTTTTCTATAGCGCGTTCTATGTCTGTTTCTTCCGCAGTCTGACGTGGAAGTTCCAGTCGCTACGTATACGTTTTCAAATTTTAATTTTCGACTAGGCGTCAAGTTTGAACATTTCTACATCCTCTTCCCAGCGATAAATCAAGTACTATTCGTGAAACTTTCGGAGTTAAATTTTATCTCACGACCGATCTTTTCGTGTTGTTTCACGGATACAGCGTCTTTTTAGAAATTCTTTTACTCTCATGCCTGAAAGTGCTTCGTATTACTTCATGATACAGCGCTCATTTCACATATGTGCATGTGTATTTATTAATGTAGTATGTTTTGATGACGTGATGATAAGTTATTATAATTTGATTCTTTCGGCAAGTGCGCTTTTTTTCGTTTCACGCGAACCGACCGTGTTAGCGTTCTTTTTTTTTGCGTTGTGTTCTCGTAAAACGGTTTCAAAACTCGATTATATAAAAAAAAACGATTAGCCGTTTAAGTGACGCGTCGATGAAAACTCAGGTGAAGATTAAGCTCGAGATAATTCTTCAAAGGAAAGAACGGCTAGGAGTTTTCTTTCGTACGGAATATGGAAAGTAGGGGTAAAGAGCTGCATCGCCTGAGAAGTTGTCCTCTGTTCTTTTGTTTCGTTTTTATTTATTTTTTTTACCGTTCGTTTATTTTATTTTTACTCTTGCGCGGGACTCTTCCAGGGTTTGTAATGGCGCGCAAGCATGAACGTTTTTCGAGAAATAAATCTCCCCAGTCCCCGAGATTTTTTTTTTTCAAGGGTTCGGATTGTTTTCCCGTGAAAAAAGGTTGAAGTCTGATAGAGTGAGGGAGGCGAGATTGGGAAGGTTTAATCTTTTTGTTTTTCCTGCGGTCGCTTAAACGATAAGGAGAGAGGGACCACACGCGGCCATTCATATCGAGCTCTTCACGTGATCGGAGATATTTGTCAGGGCTGCGAGAAGAATTTGTTTCTCCAAGGAAAAGATTCTCAATGTCATCCTCGGATTTATTTGGTTATCTTAGTTGTTTTTTTTTTAAAGTCCGTGTGTCGAAATCTATTGCAGAGCCCAGTAATTTTAATCTTTGAAGATAAATCTTTTCTCAACCCTCTATAAGTAAAAGCAAAGCCTATTATGTGCATATCAACCTACTCTAGTACTATTATTACCCAGAATAATATGCCGCCAAACGAACAGCAAAATTTAAGAAAAATTCCCATGGTTATATGGAAACCAACCTGCATTGCTTTTCTCCTAACATATAAAACACAACACCAAATCTAAGCCACCCAGTTTACGCTGGTTTGCCCCTTGAACGTATACCACCCAGATCACACTAGCTTCCGTCGGGAAAGTATGCCATTCACCTTACTCCTGTTTGCTCCTTAAATGTATACCACCCATCTTACACCAGCCTCCAACTCCTACTCACTTGCCTCGGGGGCGCATACGATCAAATTACTCTGGTTAGCCCCTGGAACGTACACCACCCTCATTGCTCCTGGTTTGCCCCTGAAACATATACCTGGATCGTATACCAACCAACTTATTGAAGCGGTCCCCTTAATTCATGCCATCAGCATCGCATGGTTTTGTTCCTAAAACGTATGCCACCAAACCTACTTGGCGTCTCCTAATTTTATGCCACCCAACCTACACTCGCTACCCCCGCAAACTTATTCCGCAAAACTGACACCAAGTGCCCCTTGTTTTATGCCACCCACCTTGCACAAGATTGCCACTAAAACTTATGTGCACCACCAAGTTTATACTACCAAACAACCCCTGATTTAATACCTTCTACCCTACATTCGGGTGTTCATATGACGTATACCATACACTAAGTGACGCATACGCATGATTTGTCACACGGCCTCCTACATCCTCAGCCCTCTATTACAAACAAAAAATGTCTCCCTGTTTTTAGACTCCTCAATTTAAACTAGTTCGTCACTAAATCATACCACTAGGCAAACACTGTCGGTTCCTAATCCATTGTCACTGTATTATAAAGAGTTTGTAGCGAGTGTCCTAATTTTTAAGGTGTTACAAAGAATAGGGAGATAACATTTCATGGAAGAAAAGGATTAGAAGCGAGAAAACATTTTGAAAAGTTCATTTTATTCCTCAAAATCCTAACTTAAAGTAAGTTCTCTTCAGCGAATATATTTAGATAATATAATCAAATTAATAATATATATTTAAAATTGTACTCTTAACAACATACTTTCTACTAAATTAAGGTAACTAAGGTGCCATGCAGTAGATATTACAGAAGAATACTTTTCTTAAATTTCTTATACTGATTTGTTCCCTCTCCTCAATTATATATGCATTGATTACGTTTTTTCTTGTAATTCGATTCTCGCAGTTAATCAAGCGTTCAAATGCGCCAAACCTGTTAGAAGTTGCCCGCCATCAAGAGGGCTGATTTTTTTGTAAAGATTGTTCTTCGGTTAAAGAAAACTGGCGCCCGAACCTTTTTTCCCCGATAAGATAGCTAAAAATAAACAGGTCTGATGGGATCGCGTGACTGGTTCTTTTTGAAAATTGTCGCGAAAGTGGGCATATTCCCGGCCGTTACTATCGATCCGTCCGTATCGATTGCTTCTCGATCATCGTTATCACGAGATCTCCCCCCCATCGATAACTCCTTATCTCTTGTAGATATTTCGTAAAGGCTATGTCGAACGAAGGTGATAAATTCCTTTTGCCTTGTCCGTGTCTTTTGTAGTGTTTTTTTATCTTTCTACTTAATTAAATACAAATGTGTACGACCATGTGCACGGCCATCTCAAAAAATTTGTTTTGGAGATCGAACTCGATTAGTTTCGTAAATGTCAAGGATATAGGATTTTGTTTTGTTTATTTTAATTGAAATTTTGGGAGATGAAGTTATATTAAAATTACCTTGCAGTGAAACCTGTAAAAGAATATTGCGGCGAAACATGAAATATTTAGGCAGATTTAGTAATCAAAACATTCGTGTCCCGCGAGACGTAAAAATTAACGGCATTTTAAATACTTGAGAGCGTTGCGATCTTTGTGAAATTTACCTCCATCATACATTCATTTTGTTTAAATTTTCACCTGACAAAATATCAAATTTTTTAAAACAACTCAGCATTTCGAACGAAAAATAACTATCCGATCCATTTTAGATTCAGCCCTGGCATTTTATTATTAAATATTCTCGTTTTAATTAACACGGGATATACATATTTCTATTTTTACGGCATTTTCGAATGTTATCCTATGCCAGGAATTGCGTTTCAACGCCACTATAATATATAAAATGTTAAATCTTTCTATAGCTTGATATTACACAGTAGGTATTTTAATTCAAAAGTTGGATTTGTTCCTCGTTAAAAAAAAAAGATAATAAGTTAATGCCAGATGACGTGGATTTCCATTTCTATGATCGCCTCAACCTCACATTTTAATTCATCTCTTACCCTTTGTTTAATTCAGTTCCGATCTGATTTCGCCTTTTGTGACGTGATTGGCTCCCGTGTAAAAAATAATAATTAAACAAATAATTGAGTAGACGACTTTCAACGTTGTCTTTCCTATGCTTCTTAATGGCCGTTTTAGATCAAAATTTTGCATCGGGGCGGAAATTACAGGGATATAACGAGCACAATCTATTGCGCTTGACGAGTTTCACGTGTATTTTTTTTTATCCGATAGGAATAATAAGTGCTTTTATCGGGAGGTGTTGAACATAACGGGTGATTTTCACCACGTGTCTTTCGGGCAAACGGCGTAAACGTCCGGTTTTCATAGTCCGGCGGTGGTTTTAAGCCCTTCTTCGGTTACGAATGCTGGGAAGGGCGCGAGTCGGGAAACCCGGGGACGGGGTTTGAGGGGTGGAGTTAAAATTCCATTCCGTGTGGGCGCATTACGAGCATTTTGCGGCGTGGGCGTAAAATTATCGGACCAAGGGAGAAAACAGGGCGATGGAAGAGACCTTAAACGAAGTGGGCGGGTGAAAATGTTATAGCTTCGCTGGCGAAAGGCGGGGGGGAGGGAAGAGAGAGAGAGGGAGGGGGGGGAGGATTTAAGGAGGGAGGAGGGCAGTACGGTTTTACGGAACGGAGAGTGAGAGGAAGATTGGGGGGGGTAAAAATTTTGTGGAATTGAGGTGGAGATAAAATATGCGAGAGAGGAAAAGGAAGTCGAGGCCTAATTTTTTTTTGTTTTCGGTGTGCCTTTCTACCTGGGAAAAATGTATTCGTTTCTTTTTTGTTCGGCCGTTTCTGTCGGTCTGTCCGTCTGTCTGTGTGTGTGTGTGTTGCGCCCCGGTGAAAATTGACGAGTGAAACACGCGTCACGCATCGCCTCGGCACGCACATCCGCCCACGCCTTTCTTTCCACCACGCGAAAACCTTCTTTTTCGTCCTGTTTTTGTTTCTCCCTCCCCTCTGTCCTTCGCTTCTTCTCTGCGAGTCTGAAAAATAATCTTTTCCTTTTCTCTCCCCCTTCACCCTTTCACTCTGCCCTTTAAAAGGAAAAAAATAATAAAATAATGAACCCTTCTTATCCGACGCCCTGTACTTTTGAACCCTTTCTTACCCCCCCCCCCCCTCCCCCCCCCCCCCTTCTCCCCCCCTCCCCTCTCTATTTCTCTCTTGCATCCTTTTAAGAAAGTCTCGCATTTGTCTTTTTAAAAAAACTTCGTTTCATCCTCGATGCGTATCCCAGTCGACATATGAGCCCTACGTCGTCGGCCGCTCCAAATTTACTCCGTTCTCAGCCTTAACGAAGTTTGACGTCTGTTCCCTTTTAACTGTTCACGTGTCGGGTCGTATTTTCCGTATCCTAGCATTCCACTCGTGAATTTATTAAAAAGAGCGTTCTTTTATTTTTCCCCGCAAAGCTTAAGACTTTACTTTTTAACCACTTCGGTACAACCTCTGTCGGAGTCTCTGTTTATCCTACTGAAATTTTTAAAAAAATTTTATTGCATTTATTATATTTTTACCAGTGAGAAATGATGTACGGTGTCGATATTGTAAACATTTTACCGTAATCACGAAATTAATTTTGATGCATTACCCGGGTTTTGCTTCGAATAAACACTGGTTTTTATTTTTTTAAAAGGATTAATGCGTAATTGCTCCAACATCCAAGATATCAGAAAAATACCGCCAGAAAATATTAAATTAATATTTATCGTCATCTTATAAGCAGATTTTTAGAATTTAATTTTCAGTTGGCTTGATAAAACTACCGGGATTTAGGACGGTGCGATATCTGATTATGCCTACGCCTAAGACAATCAGGGATCAGTATCAGGAGAGTAAACTCCACAAGTTGTGGTATTTTACCCACCTTCATCCCCTGCCATCGATCAGTCTGTTGATATTTTTGGTATCATTTAAATGTAGATGTACGGTAAGACATGTTCGTGCGAACGGCAGGATTCGAACCCGCGATCCTTGCGTCGGGAGAGAAGCACGATACCAACCCTTCAACCAATTTACGGTGTCCATCTCTATAGTTACCGTCCATTTCGAATTCCCTCCATTCTTCACGGAAGCTGTCAAACTGCCCGCTTACCTATCACCCCTTCCTATACACCTCTCCATTCCTCCCCGCTCGTCCATTTTCTCTCGGGTATCAAATATGTCGGCAGGCGCAAACCCACTCTATGGTTCCGTGTGACTGGCTTCTTTTCCATGTCCTCTCACCAAGCCGACTCCTCTTTTCGCCTATCTCCATTTTCCTACATTTCCTCCTCTAGCTCCTTCCGCCTTTCTCTATCCCTTTCCCTCTTACTTCCCTTTTCTTCTTTCCCCGTCCCCTATCCCTCCCTCCTTCCCCCTCCTCCTCTTCCCTCACCTCTTTCCCCACCCCATCTCTCAGTTCACCTACCTTACCTGCCTGTCTCGCTTAACGGCCAACGGCGTTTTATAGCCTTTCGTGTTGCGAGGCAGTTTCATTCAACCTTCCCGTACTCCACTCTCCGCCGCCATTCCTTTTACCCTCTTTCTCTCTTTCATTTCTCCCTCTCTCTCACTCTATCTCCACCCACTCTTTCACAGCTTTACTCGCACCTCCTCCTTCCCCCCCCCCGCCCCAACTTTCTTCCCATCTTTCCCCTGCTCTTTCCGACTCCACCCACTTTTCCCTCAATTTCTCTCCCTCTTTGACTTCCACCTCCCTTTCTCACTATATATCTTTCTTTTTCCCTCTTCACTCTCTCCACCCTAGGCCTTATTCTCCGCCTCACTCATCTCGTCAATACGCCACAGAGAGAGAGAGAGGGAGAGGATGAAAAAAGGCGGTTTTTTTCTCTCTCTCTCTCTCTCCTTGCGGTATATCGCGTTAGCAGCTCCGGTGTATGATTTCTTGCTTCTCCTCTTCGTTTCCTTTGACACAAGTCTTGTTCTTATTTGAGGGATTTTAGTCTTGGGGAAATTGATACAAAGGTTGGATTTTGGTTTCGTTTTGAGCGTGGAGGGAAATTACTTGCGTTAATGAAATGGATTTAGGAGATGATGGAGTGTCTTTGTCGGTATCTTTTGTAACTCTTCCCGTTTAGACATTTGACGAGGCGATTTTCAACGTTTTATGTGTTTTGATTTCATTTCATCCCGTGATGTTCCCGGAAGGGTTTCCTGTGATTTGGAAACATCGTATGTAGTGTTTTATTTTATATCGGGCTGTTCGTAGTTGGTCATTAAAGCTTAAAAACATTCCCTTGACTAAGTGTATCAAAAGGGATGAGCTCAATTATGAAGCCATACACGTGAAACCCTCTTTAACGTATGAGGATGTTTTAGTTTATTTATAGTTTGTAATTTATGAAACAGACTGAGGGATGTGTACACATGTTCATTCAACGTTGTCAGACACACCTACTTTTCAACAACTTGAGTGATGTCCGAAAAATTATGGAAGTGGATATTTCGCATCATCTCAGAGTAGCTGCCTCCAACAACGATTCTAGGTATTGTGGTTTGATGTCATCACTTCATTTTTCCGTTGAAATTTTCGATGGATGTAATTATTTCACAAATTTTTCTCGGCCCATCGATGCATCCGCGAAATTTTAACTTCGGAGAAATCGTTTTTTTTTAAATCCCAGTCACCAAAGCTTCCGTCATTTCCCAAGCGTGTCCCTCCCGTGTCAAAGCTCTGAACGTATTCCCAACGTATAAATCAAATCAAAAGCAAGTCGAAGGCAAACAACGCACGCCCTCGCACGCACATATTCCTTTTTCGCCCTAGAATTTTCGTTTGCCCTTCCCCGAATTCAAATAGACCGGAAGAGGGAGTGGGGGAAGGGAGGGGGGGGGGATTTCTAGAGCGTTTAATGAACGAATCGACCCCGGATCGTGAAATCTCCGGCGGTGGGCACATAGCGTAGATATTTGTGTGCCTTAAGAGGGGCGGGAAAAGAGGTGGGATCGGAGCGTACGGCAGATAGCCCTCCATTTCCCTCGCTCTTGGTAACCTACGCCGGGCTCATTACCGACGCCTCCCGGAAACCCCGGATCTTTCCGGTATAGCTCGTCTTTGGGAGGTTAACCGCTAATCCCAGATGGTCAGCAGGTAGCTTAGGGTCTTTACTTACGGAATCCGCCCCGTGGCTATCTGTTCTCTGTGGTAACCGCTGCTCGTAGACAAATGCGCTCTCACTCCGTTTGTTTGAGTGCTTGGGTGTAATTAATTCCTTTTACCTTTCGACCTTTAAGCGCTACTGGTTTTCTCTCTGTCTCTCCCTCTCTCTCTCAGGTTGGTGTAAATCGGTCTTTTTATTCTTTATCGGGATATGTGGTTATATATACAAATATTCCGTTATTCGTATTTGATTGACTGGAGGGGCAAGTGTCCGTTAAAAGTAGAGGGGCAATGGCCGAGGATTTTGAGTGCTTAGTTAATGAGCACGGGGTCGCCTCTGATGTTATGTTTATCGAATAAGGTAATTACTCCGGTAGTTTGGATTCGTTCTGTTTATCGAGAGCATTAATTTCCAAGCAATCTCCACGACGCGTTTAAATATCCTGCTTTGGATGTCCGTCGTCGTGAATTACCGACCTCGGAACATCGTGTTAATTAAATATTTTCGCTGGTGAATCTCAAACGTTAATTGTTGCAATACAAAGCAATTCTACCTTCCGGTAGGATTTAGGCACACACCACCAAATCCTAACTATCCAAAGCCTTTCTCTTAAAATTAATTCCCGTATTCCATCCCTTCTTTCGACGAATCTAATATACTTATCCTCTTCGTAAATCTTTGCCTCTTTCCTAACATTCTGCCTTCTATGATGTATTTCAGTAAACCATTCTCTTTTAAAATTTGACCCACGCATTTCTTCTTTCTACCCATCATTACTCTAATTAAGTTCCTATCTTCCCCTGTTATATTCAAAACTTCCCCATTCGTTTTCCTCTCTGTCCAACTGATTTTCTCCCATCTAAGCCATAGCCACATCTCAAACACCTCTAATCTCCTCACATCTTCTTCTGTCATTGTCCATGTCTCGCACCCATATAATGCTACATTCCATATCAGGGTTTTCACTAACCTCTTTAATCAAGCTGCCGGTCAGCAGCTGTGGTCGTCACGTAAATGCCTCTTTTGCTCTTGCTGTCCTCGTGCGGATCTTTTTTGTACTTCTTACGTCATTTGATAGAATACTACCTAAACAAGTAAAACATTCTACCTCCACATTGACCTGGGTATCTCCATTCTTGGATAATCTCATAACTTTCGTTTTCCTTGTATTAATTGTCTTACCGAATGCCTTTGCATTTTCATTAAAGGAACTAACTAGCATCTGAAGGCCCCTTCCCGAATTCCTCAGCAATGCTTTGCCGTCTGCATATCTAACATATTTAACCAGGTTCCCCTCCCACTGCTATCCCTGTTTCTACACCTTCCAATGCCTCCATTATCATTTCCTCGGCATAAATGTTAAACAATGCTGGTGAGAGTGGGCAGCCCTGCCACACCCCTCCTCCTAGCGTTGCCCAATCCGATTCTCCCCCTGCTACCCTTACCTGCGCAGTCTGGTTCATATACACATTTCTGATTAAACGTCTATCTCTCCAATCAACCCCTACATTCCACAGCACCTTAATCAGATTAGTCCATAAAACTCTATCAAAGGCATTTTCGAAATCTAAAAAGTATGTGAATTCAACCTGGTTGTATTCAATGTTTCTTTCCACCAATGTCCTCATCGCCCCTATAGCGTCCCTGGTGCCATAACCTTTTCTAAACCCTAACTGGTATACACCTATATAGCTATTGGTTTTTGCTTCTAGCCTCCTGTTCGAAATACTGAGAATAACTTTAGTTGGATGGGAAATTAAGCTGATTGATCTATAATCCTGACATTCGTCGATTTTATTATTTTTCTTCAACGGTTTTCAAAACAGATCTAGTGAAATCCTTTGGCCATTCCCCCTCTTCATATATCTTACTGCACAGTTTATAAAAAAACTTTTCCTAGCTCTTTTAACGTTTCTACCAGAAGGTCGTCTACTCCTACTGCTTTCTTTGACTTAATTTCTCTGAGATCCTTTTCAATCTCACCATTCAATATTCCCGGCCCAACATTGTCGCATTCTACATCTTCCTCCTCTGCCTCAATCGATTATGGCTTCAAATCTTTAGCATATAACTCTTCAGTATACTCTTTCCATCTATTCCTCACATCCTCTTTCTCGTTACCGTTTTTATCTTTATATGTGGCCAGCTTATTCCCTTTCTGTTTCCCGTTGACTCCTTTTTTTCTTCTTTTTCTTCGTCTTTACGTCGGCGTGAGCTGTGTAAGGATTTCGTAGGATGACGACCGAGATGGCCCTACTTCCGTCACTGCTGGATGCGGCACCAGCCCTAATGGTCATTGTCATGGTCCCGTACACGTCGTGAATCAATTCATCATTATGTTGTGCCATGATGCATCGGATATTAGTTGAGGTGGTCTCCCGTTGCCTTCCTCAGTAGTGTTTTCTATGTGACACCATTACTTAATTAGGCCGACCTACTGGTTAGAGACGCCTTTTGCAGCCTCCTCACTGAGATACGGACGCTGCGTGGACTACTGTTAGTCTGGTCCGTACCTATTGACCTTACTGGGATGAGTGACCCTACCAGGAGCATATGCTCCAGCCAGCGTACCTCTCAAGGTCTACGGAACAGTCAAGCCCCTCTACCACGACAAGATAGTACTCCTAAGAAGGGGTTAATTGTTAACGAGTGGTAAACTGATTTAATTGTATTTTTTAACTCTTCCTGACGATTTGGTACTAAGGTTGTGCGACCAGTTTGTTGGGTACTGAAGCATGGTGCTGCAAAATTTGTAAATTTCAAATCATACTTATAAAATGTAATTTTGGAACCAATTACATTTGTTTCCGTGGCATAACCAAACCCATGTCAAAACACCTGTGCAGCATAGGTGTCTTTTTTCCATAAGTTACTAATAGTTAATTGAAAAATGACATTTTATTGATCTTGAAAAGTTTTTTGTAACGAGGCGTTATGTACAGGTAAGTGTGATTCCATATAATACGCACTCAGAATTTGACGAAAGAATATTATATAATTGCTCCACGTTTAATACCCAATTAAAATTTTCCCCTAATTTACAGGGCTTAATTTAATATAAAACACAATTGAATTAAAATTTCAATAATGTGCCGATTATACAGCACACTCGTGATAAGTATTTAAACCCTCGGGATCATATTTTCCAATCTCCTATATATTTATGAAAGTTTGTTTGTTTATTTGTGCATCTATACATTTCCACCCGTTGAAGCTAGAGTAACCAAACTTTCAACAAATACTTTCTTCACAAATAGGAAGGCCGTAGGCTACTTTTTAAACCCAAATATTTTATATTAATTGTACAAAAAGCAAAATAACTTTGTATGCCAATGCATTGCCATCTAGAGTTGGGTCAGAAAGAACGGAACAGTTCTTTTCGAACTGTTATGATGCCTAAACTGTTCAATAAAATAACTGTTCTCATAAACTTCCTGTTCTCAAAGAACAGGTAACTCTACATCTTATACACAGTGAGAAAGGTGGGAAACGACTACTTCCTTATCCGTAATTGGACGGCGGGTACTGATTAAACTACGCTTATTTTCCCAAGTCCTACTATTGATTTGAATCAAATTTGGTACGATTGTGAAGGTCTCCCAGAAATAATTCATACGTAGTTTTTGTTTCTCTCTGCCCGTTTTATTCAAAACGGCGGCCGAGTGATTTCTTAAATACCAAGTATCATCTAGAATTCCGGTCGGATTTGAACCACATTTCCCCGGGCAACGCCGGGTATTTATGCTAGTAACTCTTTATAATTACTGAAGTAAAATATTTTACTTATTTCTTTTGTTAATAAATGAAAACGAAATTCCATCAAAATCCTATTGTATATTAATAACTATGCTATGTAAAGAACGATGCATAACTGATATTGCCGGGAAATAATATTAGCATTTCTTACCGTGCGTCTACAGCACGCACCCTAACTTTTTGGTCAATTTTCTGTGAAAGCAATTGCGTATTATATGCGAAAAATTGTGGTAAATACTTATAAATATTGCAACCATTATCCCATGCCCGAAATCTTTTTTCAGCGCTATACGACGGAGTGGTTTCATTTTTTTTTCGGAAAGGTTAAATCAATGAGCTACACATTCGCGTAGAAGTTGTTGCGCATGGTCGAACACGGTTATTTTTTTCGTGAAATTTCGTGAAAAAATTCCAATCTTCAATCTCCATCTCTACCCTTAAATTTCGCAGTCTTTTTTTTTATATTGGAAACGACCGCGCCCATTTAATCCGTATCCGTCCCCTATCCACCTAATCACCGTTTAACCGTAATGATACCGTAGATGGCGCGACCGCAGTTAAGATTACGGGAGTGTAAAAAGAGAGAAAGTACGCCCTCTTTCGGTAAAAAAAAAATAAGAACCACGGGAAGCGAAAAGGGAGATTGAAATTTTTTTTAGTTCCACTCTCCGCAAGAAGAAGGGAATGAAGTGATAATAGCGGGTTTTTTTCGGGCTCGGCGTAATGGCGCTGCTGTTTTGACGCGTCGCTAATTTTAATTTTATATTCTTTCTTTTTCTTTAAAAAAAAATGGCTCATGCATTCGGTTTGTCAGTCCGTCTTTGTGGAATTGTGCAACTCGGAGAAACGAAATTTTGAGGATATGTCGGTCTTCATGAGAGCTAGACATGGTAGTATTTTGATGGATCTAGGAATTGATACTGGGAAGTTATCGGTTCTACATTTAAAACTTAGCTAATAATTCGAAAAGGAGATTTTTTTTCATGTAAGCATCTATAGATTAAAAGTTGGTGTGAATGAATCGATTACAGTGAAACTTCGATTTTACGATCTCCGATTTTACGTTTCCGCGATTTTCCGTTTTCCTAGAATTTTAGATCTATATTTGAAATCCGGATAATATAATTTGCACCCGACTGTACGTTCTTAAGAGTCCGTGTTACACAGAGATGGAATGCGGGGACGAAGGTTTTTGACTTCCTACTATTACAACAGAATGAGCAGGTGATATTTGATGTAATTCGATATACGTACATATTACTAAATATATGCTTATGATTTCCGATAAATAACGAAGTTTTTATTCTTAAATTTCCGTTGCTTTTCTGCAGGACACGGTATCCTTTATTTACAGCTTTTGCGAAAAAAACGCGTCGTAGGTAATTTACTCTGAAACTCTATTGTTTTATATATATATATATATATATATATATAATATGAGTAAGGAATTGCGTTTTTTCCCTTTATTCTCCTTGGATCGGTCGGCCCCCTTTGTATTTTTTTTTCATGTCGGCTTCCTCCGTGATATTTATTACCCGTCACGTGGTCGCTACGTCACTTATAGCCCCTGGGCCCTACATCATCGGTCGTTTCATTCCATTTTTTCCCCCCTGCCCAAAAGGGGGCGTGGTAAAGAAGCATGCATGAGATAACACTAATAACGGAGCGTCACGTGATCTCGACCCGCGTTTATTACTCGTCTAGGCGTGACCCTGTAAATATCTCCCGTTGCGCGCGGAATCTGAAGTAGTGGTAACGTTAATCAAAACATTTGTGTGAGTGACCACGCTCAAAAGGTAACGTTTTTAAAAAGAATAACGTAAATAGAAAAATTCGATCGATGGTTTTGCGCCGGAGGAGAAACTCGTGACTAAGCGTTTGACGATAGTGAACTGAACAGGTAGTAGTTGAAAAGATATATATTTTTTTTTTTTGCTAAAATGAAATCAGTGAATGATTGCCCTTCAGGCCGCCAAAATTTTAAGGCAGGTGTCGCCACGGTTCTATACCTATATTTTATTATTTATTATTTATCTCGTTTGGTTCAGTATAGCTTGTAGGTTATAGAGATCATTTGTACCCGTTTTCTTGCGTACTTAATTGCGTAATAAAAGGAGGCGTGCAATTTCTTATCCAATTGCATGCATACTCATGCGGCATCGTAAAGAGATCATGAATCACGTATCTGTTTGTGTACTCGGGTATCGTTTAAATGCTGATGAATCAGAATTATTCAAAAGCCACAAAATGGGCGTTAATAATGCGAATTTCGGCTACAAAGTAACCGTCATCAGTGGCACCATTTGTAGTCCCACCCCCCCGATATATCACTTTAATCTGAGTGATTAAACGAGCTTGAAGTTTTAAATACATTAACAAAATAAGATGCATTTACGTTGTCTATCCTAAATGTTAAACCCGATCCCGAATCAATATATTTATTCAAAATGTTATCCATCATACCATCTGACAAGAATGCACCCTATACCAACAGTGGCGCTTTAGTATCGAGTCATGGTTCGTTATTTCGATTGTTAAACACGCACGCATTATGCCTTTGCGTTCTCGAATATTTCGTCCCACTTTAAAATGTAAATAAAGCGTTTCGTGACCGGGAACGGTGCATTTTCTTTTTTTTTCTTTCTTTCGACTTTTCCGTTTCTCGACGTTTGCAATTGTATCCGAAAGTATCTTGAAATCTTTATGGCTTCTGGTATAAGTCATTAGGCCCGCTAAATATGCCTCCCTCTTGCCCTCGGCCTTCCTTTTCCGAGCCGGGGACGCATCTTAAATAGGCCGTGAAAAAAGGCGAAATTCGTGTTTCGACACTCCCGAAGTTTTGTTTCGAGAGTTTGTCTTCGGTCGATGCGGGGATGGTAATAGAGAGGCGGTGATCCGAAGGCGTGATTCACGCACGGATGCTTTTGCGTCAGTTCGAAAAAAGGCCGTTTTTCACGAGGTGGCAATTAAGATCCAATGGACGAGTCCCCGGAAATTATCGTCGGTAAAAATTATGGATCGAGGGCGATTCCTTTTATATTTATGGTCATACAGCTGTGGGTGATGTATATATCCGGTATATGCCCGGTTATTAATCCAGCGTCAAATGGGAAAGGAAAGTGGTTGAATGACGTAGAGAAATCTCCATTGTTCGACATGCAGAATTTGTCGATAAATTTTTGATCAAATCTAGTAGTTTTTGACCTCAGTAATTTTTAATAACAAGTACTCGGGCATTATATTAACAGAACCACATTCCCAATTAAGATAAATCCTTTACTTTTTCTTTTCAAAGTATAATGGACACGTTTATTGGCGTCTTATTCCGTGTCAATTTGTAGTAATTCTGTTTCCTCCTTTGAAGAATCCTGGATGGATATTTTTTTAATTTCTATGTGAACACTTCCGTCGAAATATTAAAAGGCTTGCGTACTTGCTTCTGCCAGGTTCTTTCCTTACCTTCTCGAAAACGCTTTTTCTATAACAACAGTGAAATGATGGAAATTTAACTTACATGCGTGTGTGTAAAATACTGATCTCAAATGTGAAGATTGGGAAGGAGAAAAATTCTGAACTAGACCGGGACTCGAACCCGGGTCTTCCAAAGTGGGGGACCCGGGTTCGAGTCCCGGTCTAGTTCAGAATTTTTCACCTTCTCAATCTTCACTTTTTCTATACGTACTTACATCATATCGTTTATTTTATTTTCGTGTACTACTGTTCCTTCTGTTATTTTAAAACTGGTTTTTCGGTACATCCTTTATTGCTATACACAAATTTTCATTTTATTTTTAATATTTCAAAACAAATTTCATTATCTGGCACTTTACTGAAACGAATTTATGTTTAATTTAGCACGTTTATTTTTAGTTACAATCTGCATTTCAAAATTAAATTAAGAGGTTAGATTTTTTACGCAAGGTAACGTATTAGCAGTCCACTTTCTAGCTTAATTTTCCTAATTTTATTTTCTCGAAATCTTTTCGGGCGCTCAGTTGGAATTGGGCTTTCTTAATTCAGCCTCGATCGAAAAACGTTTTCTTTAAATTATTTTTCTCCTCTTAAGTTATTTGCTGTTATTTCATCCTTAATACTTTCTTTTTCCCTCTTTTTTTAAAGTTTTCTCCCTTTGATTCTCCCTCTGTCTCTCGGGTTCTCAATTCCTTCCAGGTGAATACTCTGCCCGACGCCATTACACCTACACTGCCATCACCCTTTCTCTCCTCTCCTTCCTCCCTCCCTCTCTCTCCCTCTCCCTCACACACAAACTCTCCTTCCTTTTAGCTTGATTACCTGTAATAGAGATAGATGCAATTGATGTTTTATCCTATTCTCTCTCTCTCTCCCCCCCCTCTCTCCCCCTCTCCCTCCTCCCCCTCTCTCTCTCCCCTTCCCCCTCTCTCTCTCCCCTTCCCCCTCTTTTGCTTTTCTCCCTTCCTCTCCCACCCTCCTAAGTCGCCCCTTCCTTCGCTTCATCCATAGGATTTTTTTCTTCTCTCCGCTGTTTATTTTCCTCGTTTCTCTCTCATGAGAGATCTTTTTCTCTCTCTTTTATATCGCGTCGCTCCCTCGAAGAAGATGGGTGTTCGACGTTTTCGTTCGTCTTTTGTTTTTTTTTTCTTCTCCCCACCTCTCCTCCCTCAAACGGGGCTGTTTCTGTTTTTTTTTGTCCTCTCATTCGAACGCGTAGGACGCGTCAATGTTATTCATCGAGTTTTTTTTTTAATTTCCCATTTCCTTTTTAAATAATTGCTTTTTTTTGCGTCCCTCTTTATTTTCGGGGCGTACCTACTCTTTTATGCGGCTATTTGATGGGGGAGGAAACGAACAGGTGATTTACGTCTTACGGGCGGGAGATAATACGCGTCCAATCGGGGTTATTACGCGTCGGTGAGGTAGGTAATAAAAAATGAGGTGGCTCTTCAGGAGAACGAGTGTGTTAATTTAGTTTCCATACGGAGAATCGAGCCGAATCAAGACCTAAGATCCATTCGGAGGTGAAGGTTATCGAGTATAAAACTAGGTAGTTCATTTCCGTTTATTTATTTTTGCCGGCTTTTTCATACTTGCGAGATGTTTAAGAATTCCTACTCTACGAAATGCGGAGATGTTTTTGTGTTGATTTTTGAAAGACTTGATGGGGATAATTTTAGTTACCTTTTACCGCCAAGTGTTCGTTTTCGGTGACGTTTCTCAATGTTATTGCGATATTTCTGCTGAGAAATTACAGTTTGAATTTATTCACACATTTAAAGGCACGATTGAGATTTCCCTTGCATAATATCTTTCTGATTGCAATATTTCGTTGAAGAGTCGAAGGGTTTTCTTGGAAACAGGTTTACGGAATTTTAGTAGATTGTGCACTTAATAAAATTACGGGATTGTAATACGTTCATTACGCGAAAATTCCGTCCCTTTTTATCTTCAGTTTTAAAAAAGTCGGAGACTACGGCGAGACGGATATTTAAAAAAAATTTTTTAAATATAAGTACTCCTTAACCGTACAAGGTGAGAATATTTAGAAACGAAATAAAAGGTAAAATTAAACAGGGTAAACAGGGTGTAGTTTTTGCTGTGCCGCTACATGCCAAACTAGCACATGCTGATTGCTTTTTCCGTTAATTGATGGGAATATCCTCGGAATATTTGCAAAGATAGTCTAGAGTTGTAATCAGCTTGATGGAAATTTTCTGCACAGGTATTTGGATTGCCCTAATGGAATGAATCGGGCGGAATTTCTTCGTAGGTACGAATTAGAGGTGTTATTAACCACTTCCGGTATTCTACTACATCTTGTAAGCTTTTCTCAATTCTAGTAAGATTAATAAATATTCCTGAGTTATTCTATTCTGATTTCGAATTATAGTTCATATTTTTCTCATAATCAAGGTCGACGTTATCTTAAATTTCTTACACATTAACTATGCATACCTCTAGGTTTTGCATATTTTGCGATTTCTTCCTGAAGGATAAATTACTTTTTAATTCGATAGAGTTCGCGATAGTGTATCGACTGGTACAATCCTAAATTATATATTGAATTCTGATTTTTCTTAACTGACGTTTTCATAATTGGATTAAACTAGTCGAATATAAATAGTTATTTGGTTATTGTATTTGGAATCTATTTGGTCAGAAAGGGAGTTATATCTATACCTTCGAATGTAATAATAATTACATATTCCATGTAGTATAAATAATTCATTTTTATTTCTTTGGCTGACATTGATGTTCATTATCCTTTGCGAGGAAAATTATTTTAAAATGTTTTCTTCAATGTTGATGCTGATAGATCAGCCCAACCGTTATTTTTTTTTTTTTTGCTTTGTTAAGGAAACCCTTATACGATCAACGAACTGAGTTTTTTGGTTTTATTCCCCGTAATTGGCCCCGTGGATTGCGCCTCTTAAGAGTTTCTTGCATGCCTCGCGATCGTGAAGCTATTCCTCGTTTTATTTTTTCTTTATCCTTTTCATAGAAACCCCGGAGGAATTGCGTGTTCGCTGCCATTGCTTCGTGTTTGGAACTGATTCCTCGAGAGACTAGCACGCGGCGGTTATTGGTCCTTGCACTGGTTTCGTACCGTTTCCTTCGGAACAGCAGGATGTGCCGAGACGGCAGATATGCGATCTTTATTCAATAAGGCTCGTTTTTGTAGTCACGGAAACCTAGACTTTTTTTAATTCCTCGTATATATTATTCTGGAAATCCAGCTCGCATTTAAATTTAATGAGTAATTCGTGTAGAGTATTTATAATATTATAAAATTATGTAGGCACTAATACGTAAATAAAAATATTAACAATATTCCCTAATCAACCGAAAAGGTTACGTTTCTGATTTAACCCGGGCTTGAAAAAGCGAGGGTTAGGGCTTATGGCAAATAGGGTATTAAGGGTAATGGTCTCACAGAGATGTAATGTACATCAAGACCTATAATGTACAATTCAAGGCTAAAAATAAGTATGCTACATTTAAATAAAATATGCTTCTTATACAAATAAGAACGAAAATACGATCAAATTATAAATAAGAATTATATATTAATGTTATAATGGCAGAGCAGCTTTTTCTGGCACCCCGAGTCTGGTTTTACGCTTCAAATACCTCGAATCTACACCTCCCGACTGGTTTGTTGTCCCTAAAAACCCTCTTCCCTCTCTCTCTACATCGGGTAAATACTAATTAATATATAGCATCTTCGGTGACAAATTTTAATATTGGTAACATGAGCCACTTAGATAAATCCGCCTCAAAAACCGCGGATACTCTACACTGGTTGGCAGAACCAGGTGCAATATTTCAACCACGATTACTCAAAACCGCAGTTGGCGATGGACTGCCGTATACATATTTTACGGTTACATCTTTTCCTTAGGCGGCCTCAACATATTTGTCCCGCGCTACTTCGATAGGATACCTCTCGAGCGTCTAATTAGTTAACGCGTAAATTCCTCGCTAAATAACATCTTGGCCTATAATTTTCGTCCCCTTGAGGGCGCGTCCGATACTCTAGAGAGGTTAGGAACTTCCTTCCTCGGATGGCTATTAGTCTTCCCGCGGGTCATCTGTTGACTTCCATTTGTCCTTGAGATGAAAAGCGTTGATGCGCGAGAACAAAGCTTTGCCCGATCCAAAGGAGAGACTTAATGCCCTCCTACCTCCTGCCATTTCGTCCAACACTCCCCTACCTCCATTTTGTACCGCCGCCATCCTGCATGGAAACGATCCGTGCCCTGCCTGTGGGGGCAGTGACTTAATTAACACGCGCAAAGGGGTGGTGTGTGTATTTGAGGAGGATCTCAAAATTCCATCCCATAAGGTTAAAGTTGTCGCGAGAGAGCGTTCCGTGGTGCCTGCGAACTTCTCTCGAAGGACGCTTTTATTCGGTGATGCGGTCGAAGCAGTCCGGTGCGTGTATTTAATTGACTTAAATTTTTCCCTCACATTTGACACGAGAGAAATCAATTTTTGGTACGCAATTAAAATCTGCCGTATAATGAACACGGTGTTTACTTATTAATGATTGGCGGTGGTTGTCGTCGTCATGTATAAAATGTATTATATGGTGATTTTTTAAAATCGGTAAATCAGACGTTATTTGCCTCTGTTATACAACGTAATAAAATAAGAAGGAAGGTTATATATATTTGCGCACCGTTTTATTTTTTAAACCATGCACGACCTAGTAGTATTTCTGCACTTAGCATAATTTTATTACTTACATTAGACCTTAAATGCTACGCAGTGCATTTTTATTTTCTCCATACGTAGTATGGGAAAGTATTGTGATCACGAACAAAATCGACTTCGTGATTTCAACGGAAATACATGTTTTGAGGTCCCTAGAACACGTTTAGACTATTTCCGGAATGATGTCTGTGTGTGCGTCTGTGTATGCGATTGTGGGCGCTATAACTCAAAAAATACTTGCCATATCGTTACCAAATTTCATATAGGTATAACACTTTAGCATGATCACAAAGAACTGATTAGTTTCTGGACAATACCGGTTAAACGGAAGTCGAGGTTTATTCGAAACCCGATTCGGTTTTTGCGATATTTCTCCGTTAAAACATCATTATTGTATATACAATTCTATACAAAGGTTATAGATAATGTAATTTCCTACAACTTTCATTCGAAAGAATTTTCCAAAGCAGTTATTGTTTAGGAATTATTTATAAATAATCGGTTTTTTTCGGTTTCCGTCAAATATCTCCTTAAAAACGTCGTTATTGGTAATCTTCGTGAGGACCAAAGTTGTAGAGAAAAATATTTCTTCCAGGTTTTCTTTGAAACAAATTTTCGTAGAACCATCCATTTCGGAGATATTCAGCTTTTTCGTAATTTCCAGTTTACAGGGTCACCACCATGTAGCGGTGATTTCTGTAAACATATTCATAATATACGTAATTTACTGCAGTAAGAACGACTGTATTCTTTTACGTTAAGAAATGATAATTTTGCCTCATAATGCTATTCATAATAATTTAAATATCTATACCCCAAATATGGAGAAAGTCATGTGTTGGCCACATCAGATTTTTTAATTAACGATGGTGCACAGAACTTGTTTTCTTCCGTTTAAGCAAAAGTTTAATGTAATTTATACGGTTTTGACAAATCATATCTTGCATTATTCAGACATTTTCCCGCACTAAACTCAAATGGGGAAAATGATGCAGAGATCATCCTGCCATCATCAATCGAGATCATTGGTTTATTGACTTCTGTCAGCTTTCTAATTAGGTATTAGCCAAATTTGAAGCTTTTTACGTTACTTCAGCGAATGTTTATTGTAGAATGTTACCAATCTTTTCACTCTCTTGGATTATCGACTATTCAGTAGATGCGGCCTTGGCCTAAAATTTACCTATGCCGTAACAATTTCTCTCACGCTCTCTGTAACTTCTTTCTTATATATATATATATATATATATATATATAAGATTGCAACTAGTAGTTGAGAGGGATAGGAGGGAGCCAGTGGGCACTTACTTGGTGTTGTGGACGTCCATGGCGATAGAGCAAGGCTTTTTCTTGGAGCTTTCGGGCATCCGCCCGTCTTCGACCCAAGAGTATGACTAACAAATCATACGAAAAACGCAATTGTTATATATATATATATATATATTTATATATATTTTTTTTTTTTTACCCGAGTCTGCGTCTCAACAACGTGCGTGTCGCGCGGATTACGGTTGTAGTTGATAAATTGGTGTCGTGACTTTTCTTTTTTTAAACATGGTGTCGCGTCAATTACTTTAGTCCACTCATCCCGTTTCACCTTTGTCTGGTTGAGCCCTAACAATGGCAGTTAATCACTCGTCTCCCGTTCTGTCGCCGCTATCGTTCTCAATTTCGGATTCCTCGGCTAATTAGTCTGGCGTTGTAGCGCGGAGTGTGGTTTCCGTTGCGATACGGAACGCCCCCCCCCCCCCCCCCCCCCCCAAATACGTATCTCGCAAAAACTTCGATCTATCGATTCGCTTCTGTTACTGTACTTTTCTGTCGTGTCAATCCTTGCCGTTTATTTTATTGCTTATTCGTCACCGCCGATGTTTCGCGTATCTATCCAAGTGACGTACAGTCTCATACCTGCCGTCCTCCCCCACACGATTCAATTACGTTGCGCTTGTATATAAAAAAAAGTACGACAAAATGTATGCATAATGAAATTAAAAATTCAAAATTAATTTCACCGAGCTTGCAAATGAGTATGTACGCATTCCGTCGTATCGCCTAAAAAAAAAAAGAAGACAATTCACGTCTCTCGAACATTCTCGCATCTTTTCGATTTTCCATTGTTTCTACGGCGCGGTCGGGGTAGGTTGTTTGTCTGTATCTCTCTGCGGGACATAACTCGAAAAAATTTAATGAATGTGATTATTTTTTGCGACGAGAGTTACGAATGACACGGCCTCAATGTTGATATTTTTTAACAATTAATAGAAAATAATTTTTTTTTGTAACATGGAGAGGGACGTTTGAATGGATTTCCGTTATTCCAAATCGAAACCATTCTCTGTTATGCGCGTATTGTCGGGATTTGTTTTCTGGGTTGCATAAGACGTAGGATATGTTTTGTTTCGTTGGAAGTTTTCGAGGTCAATAGGGTAAGGATGGTGATCGATAGCTTTTCCTTGTGGATGCCGAGAGAAAAATAGGAAGTTATTACTTTAAATTAACAGAATGAAATTTGTAACAAAAGGCATAAATATGTGACTTTTATTAGAATACCCTTGAATGAATATTTATAAGAGATTTAGAGTTTCCTTGGCGTTGAACTAACTGGGTCGGATCATTTTTTTAAATGTCAGTGAATATCTCTGTACTTTCTCCGTTTCATTTGCGTAGATTGGATTTTCTGATGTTGGATATGAGATCGTGGAGTAATTCTTAAGAGACCGTGCAATTGCTTATTAAGAGCATTTTTAATTTGTTTTTTCTGACGTCGGGCAGTGCTCGCGCAGATGATACCGTCCCGTTTTGCCAGACATTTAGAAATACCGTCCCTTGTAGCAAGCGTTCCGTTTCGCAAAAATTTCCGTTCCACTACCAATACAAGCGTTCCGTTTCGTAACATTTTCCATTGCGAGCACTGACGTCGGGATTGCTTCTGTTAGTATTTTTTCTTATTATAAAATCAAAACATCTAACTAGTTGGACGCACGTCGTTAAGGCAACTGAAGTGTGACCGCACTCGGCTTATAATTCGTTGTTTTATTAGATCCCATTTCCATGGCTTGGGCAGTTGCTAACGCTCAGTTTAAACCGTGATTGGTCGAATCTTATGGTCTGCATCTAATTTAATTTTGATTTGATTAAGAGAAAGATAATTTCTTTAAGGCTTCAGGCAAGAGCATGGAATGTACGTACTTCCTTCTCAAAATATGAAGTTGCGTTTCCACTTGTTATCGCAGCCTGCGGTCGGAATAAATGGACGAGCAGTCATTTCAGTGTTGTTTTTAGAGGTAAGGTTATGTGATGTGAAAGTGCCTTTGTCGGATTAAGAAAAAGATAAGTGACCGCTCCCAAATGTCAGCAGAAAAATCCCTCAATGGTTAAAGTGCTAACTACCAAGGATTCGTTCCATTGAAAGCATATATATATATATATATCATCATCATCAGCCTTTTTCAGTCCACTGACGGACGAAGGCCTCCCCCAGACTCTTCCAGTTTTCCCTGTCAACTGCCTCCCTCCTCCAAGTTTGCCCCAAGTATATATATATATATATATATATATATATATATATATATACCTGCATGCATGTATGTATGTGTGTGTGTGTGGTCGGAATAAATGAACGAGCAGTCATTTCAACGTTGTTTTTAGAGGTAAGGTTATATACATATACACACACACACCTTAAGAGTGAAAATTGTATAATGACACCAGACTTCTAATGTTAATGAATTTTATTTTAACCCTTTTAACATTCACGTCTCCCGGTAAATACGTTGAGTTTATTAGATTTCCACGTCGGTATAAGTTATTTTGTTTATTAAAGTTGCCATGGATATATATCCACATATTTGCCCGCGTTCTTCTCTCCATTCTCGAATTCGCTCACGTACCTATAGAGACGCGTCTTTTTCGACGAATAAGAATATTTATTTCATTTAGTTGTGCGCGTTTCTGTTTAGCTCGCGACGAACAAGGAGCTTTCTTTTTTTGTTCATTTTTAAACGAGGGATGTCATTAATGAAGGAGGTTAATGAAAACGAACGAGCTCCCTTTTGGTATTTTATTAAACTTATTTTTCCTCACTGTGACCTCGTGGGGTTATTGTTACTCCCGTACTGGCGACCGTATCTCTCTCATTCTGGTCAGAAAAAGATTCGCGAGAGAGAAAAAATAATTAGGCGCAGGTAAAAATGAAATGACGTTGAATTCGTTATTCTTAACATGGCGCGCGGTTGATGTTTGTGCGGCGAAGATTTTTACGTGTGGGTTTTATTTTATTATTTCGGTAAAGCCGTCGAGCGACGCTAAAAGCATTCCCTAGAGAGGGAGAGGAGTTTTGTTTTTCGGTTTGAAAAAAATATTAAGGAATAAAATCCTTCCATTCGGTCCATTTTTGATATATGTATGTCATGGCTCCATTAAAAGCCAAACGCACTGGGACGAATTGTTGATCAGAACGTGAACGCGAAATTGGGACAGTTTCAACGAGGCTAGCGGGCTCTTTCGTGTTTTATTTAGTCCTTTTCCTTCCCTCCAAATTAATCGCAGCGAGGGCTTTTTTTTTAACTTTTTTTCTTTCGAGGATTTTTTTAATGCGTCGCGACGGCGTAAATGACAGTAGCCGTAAAGCACAAGACTCGTGGCTCTTTTTTTCTGAAAATGAAACTTTAACCCCCTCCCCTCCTCCTCCTCCTTACCTATTCTTTCTCCTTTCCCCTCTCCCTTTCCTACTCCATCTTTCTTCTTTATTCTACTTCGCTCACTAGGAATTTATTACATTCCAGTAAAGCTCCCCCTCTTTATCCTCTCCACTTTTGTCACTAGTGACTCAAACTTCACCATGTACCTAGTGCTTTATTATCAAACCTTTTTGTGTGAACTTTAAAAAAATAAAAGAAAATAATCACGCGACGCAGAACTTCGAAAATTATGTGTGTGTGTGTGTGTATATATATATATGCTGTTTTTTTGTTAGGTTATCTTAAAGGTATTGTGTAATTGTTATCCAGGAAAAAGAAAAAAATGTTAAATAAAAGGGATGAAAATCAAGAGCGGGTGGGACAGATCGTGTTGCGTGTCACAGCCTCGGGGGATTTACTTATATAGACCCCGGTCTAGAGCGGAAATTTTCACAATATAATAATATTAAATATAAAAACAAGACATTTTTTATGAATAAATTTCAAACCAAGTTGACAGTATACTATATTATATGTATAAATATGTTTAAATATTTATTTTTATAATAAAAAATTATAATTAATAACCTAAGTGGCCGTATTAAGCTTAGTGCCTATGGGCGGAAAAATGATTGCACGACGGGGTTTTCGCGTTGAAATTATTCATTTTGCAAAAATAAAACGGAATAAGACATTAGGAACGGTATCTATGATTACAAATTTAGGCGTTCGCGTCACCTCGTCTTCCATAACGTGATTCAGCGCGCTACTGCTGAAGATAAATAACTTAGTTCGCCCAGATTTTCAAACTTGGGTAATTATTCACACGTGATATATACGTATTTATTAATAGCGAAGAACTTCCACGCCGTCTCACTCCTATTAGGACCGAGTTTCGAAAATCCTTATCTCGTGTTTACCTCGATTCGTTGCCGAGAATTCCTCTTCCCTCATCGCTTTCAACAAATCTGGACAACTCTTCCTCTCCTCATCCCTTACGGCGCTTCCACGTTACCCGTCGCTCCCTTTTGCCTCCTCGGGTTTCACTTTCCAAACCTCTCTTCTTCCCTTAGGCAAAGTGATTCTGCTTTTCACCCGCCTATCTCGCTCCGCGATGCTCACTTTTTTTCCTTCCCATCTTTCTCTCTCTCCCTTTTTTTTTAACCCACTCAACCCCTCCTCGTCGGTCCATTGACCCAGCCGCCAGAGGGAACAACATCTCCCAACCGAAAAATTCTCATCTTCTAAAGCCGTCAACCACCCCTTCCTTACTCGGTCTCTTTTTACTTTCTCCGTACGTAGTAATGGGAAAGTATTGTGATCACGAAAAAAAAATCGACTTCGAGATTTCTACGGAAATACACGTTTTGAGGTCCCTAGAACGCGTTTAGACTATTTTCGGAATGATGTCTGTCTGTGAGTGCGCGTGTGTATGCGATTGTGGGCGCTCTAACTCAAAAAGTACTTGCCATATCGTTACCAAACTTCATGTATAAAAAACTTTAGCATGAGCATAAAGAATTGATTAGTTTTTGGCCAATACAGGTTAACCGGAAGTCGAGGTTTATACGAAACCCGATTCGGTTTTTGCGATATTTCGCCGTTAAAACATCATTATTGTATATACAATTCTATACAAATGTTATATAGAATGTAATTTCCTACAACTTTCATTTGAAACAATTTTCCATAGCAGTTATTATTTAGGAATTATTTATAAATAATCGGTTTTTTCGGTTTCCGTCAAATATCTCTTTAAAAACGTCGTTTTTGGTAATCTTCGTGAGGACCAAAGTTGTAGAAAATAATATTTCTTCCAATTTTTGTTTGAAACAAATTTTCGTAGAACCATCCATTTCGGAGATATTCAACTTTTTTCGTAATTTCCAGTATACAGCGCCACCACCATGTAGCGGTGAATTCAGTAAACACACTCAAAATATAATATACAGCAATAAGGACGACTGTATTCTTTTACGATAGGAAATGATAATTTTGCCTCATAATGCTATTCATAATAATTTAAATACCTATACCCCAAATATGGAGAAAGTGATGTGTTGGCCACATCAGATTTTTTCACTTTCTCTCTCTCCCCCGTACCCTTTCTCTCAGAGGGGAGGGTTATTTTTCCCTTCAGAACCCCTTAACACGGCCCGTAATTAGGGATTTTTGGCTGAGACTCGCGCCGTGGCATGAAACTTGAGAGGAGGCGCTTCTCTCCTTCGAAAGGAAAATAACCTAGATCCTCTCACTTTCTTCATCTTTTCGTCCTGTGAAAGGAAAGAGTAAGCCGTCGAAATATGTGTCTATAAATACAATACAAAAAGGGGTCCGAGTGGGGGAGGTGCGCGGATACCTCGCGAGTTTTCACGTTTTTAATGTGTGTTCATATTTGTATCCGTCAATCTTCAAGATTTAGTCTGTTGATGCTATGATTAAGTGAAATTCCGTATGTGATGGATAGATCATTGGAAAATGAGCGATCCCCATTTCTGCCGGATGCCACTTTTAGTATTTGAAAAATTTTTCACGAGCTCGTGTCGGTTGGGAGCCAAACATAAATTTGGGACACGTGGAGGTCGCATACCGTAGTAATGAGTACAAACATTTTGCCGAAACGAAACTCGCCATTAATTATAGCATATATTTTATTGATAATTTCATACTGTTTTAATTCCTGATTATTAAAACATTCAGTGTTGTTTCATTTATGCATCGTCCGTGATATTTGCCCCAAATATTAAAAAGCATATTCGGAATCAGGCCCGTTTCAAGGATCCGCGGGGCCCCGGGCGAAGCGACTACTGCGGGCTCCCCTTCCCTTCAAAAGGGTAAGGCACGGGACCCTGGGCGGCTGCCCACCCAGCCCCCTCCCTCCACCACTCCCCCCCCTTAAGACGGGCCTGTTCGGAATATTCATGGGGTATAGTTCTTTTTTAAGTTTTTTTTAGCGCAATCGGCCGGTCACAGTTGCCACTATCATCGGCGCACGTTTTTACTTTCTCATATACAAATTATCTTGAGAAAGTATTGTTATCGCGAAAAAATTCGACTTGGAGATTTTTACGAAAATGTACGTTTTAGGTGTCGCTGAATCCGAAAAAGTGGTTTTCGCAATGCCGTCTGTCTGTCTGTCTGTTACTGGCTCTAGAGCCTAAGCGGTAGAGCGAAAATGAATGAAATCTCGTACTTAGACATTTATCATGCAGAATAGAAGCTATTAAGAAATGGTTGACATTGCTCCATAATTAAGGGAAGTTTATTCTACGCATTTTTTAACAACAATTTTATTTTCTCAAAAACGGCTCTAACGATTTTGATCATATTTCGTACAGTTACGTCTTCAATAATACTGTATAGTTCATATTTCTCAAAAAAATGAATATAAGGCTAGTTTATTCTAGGTAACTTTAACAATATTTCGCTTTTTTCAGAAACGTTTCAAACGATTTTGATAAATTTTTGTACCGTTACTTGAGTATACTTCTGCAATAATACTACATATTTCATTTTTCTCAATGAATGAATATAAGGCTAGTTTATTCTTGGGCAACTTTAACAAAAATTGGATTTTTTAATACCCTGCTCATACGATTTTCATTTTCTAAAGATAACTAAACGACGCATTAATATATGAGAAAGTTTGTACAATGTATGTTGTACCGATTTTTCAAACTTAAAATGATGGGAATTATCATTATAAATGATCCAGTGGATTACATTGATTTTGCCAACTTTTTATATTCGATTGAACTGGTTTTAAAATGTTTTAGCTTTAGCGAAGAAGGTATAAATCGGGTCGAAGTTTGTTACGGAAACAGAAATCGAGTGTTAGTTGTTGGCTTAGGCCTGTGTTTAAAATGAAATGAAAGTGGAATAGCACTGTCTCTTATTAGGCTTCGTCCCGAATGGTCATCAGTCTTTCAAATTTAAGATTTGTCTCAATCCCTCCCTTATTTCATGCATTGTAGTCCTTAGCCCGCATTTCTTGGAGCTTCAAGTTTTATGTGCTTATCGATACGAGATGGATCGAGTTTCGTTCGTAATCGACCATTCGTCTGTTTCGCAACGACTCTGACGTATTTTCATTTTAATGGCAGCGGAAGGTTCATTGTAATCGCATGGTAGTCAACGAATCATTTGTTCTGTTGTTGCTTGCAATCAGGAAAATCACACCTGGATTATTTTTCGACTGTTGAAACTTTTATTTCGTCACTGTTACTTTTATTCAATTTTAAGCGGATTTTCTTTATAAATTTGTGTTTAAAGATTTAACTGAAATAGATAATTTTAATCACAATGAAAAAAGACTTAAGTCATTGGCAAAAATTCATGTGCATGTAAAAAAATATTAGTAAACATGTTTGATATCACATCTCATGGCTCATCTTTGTTAAAGGAATGCCGTTTTTAAAGCGATTATGCGCCAAAGTCGTTGATTGGTTCATTTGGAAATTAAAATGCGTGGTTACGAGTATATTCATACACATGGTTACGTGTTTGCCAACGTCCCGAGTAACATCTTTTTATCATCCTTATGTTTTGTTTCTGTGCGGCAAAATATTTTCATCCGTTGATATCATTCTTTTGGATTGAAAATTTTCCCGAAAATTTCAGATCAAACCCCAGATTAAAAGAACTTTTTTCCAATCCGGCCGAGTTGTCATTACTTAACTTGTCCCAAAATTTGATCCAACCGCGTCCTTTTTTTCTTCTTCCCTCTTCTCGTCTGCGCGTTACGCAATATTCCGCAGTTCATTGATCCGGATTTGATGCTTGCGTGATTTAAAAGGGAAAGGAGGCTTTTAATTTGCATGTTGAAGATTATTCGGGACTGGCATAAAAAATTGAAATTAAAAACGTTCGTATTGGCCAGACAAGGCAATCTAATTGGCGAGGGTTCTTTTTCTCCCCATCCAGAGTGCAACTGCCTCGATTCGAGTATTTTGAAAAAAAATTTGACTGCTGTCGCAATATCTGATTGTTTTTTAAAGAGGATATGCCATATGTTCTCATCCGTGAACTCATCAGGTCTAATATTTTTGCGGCCATTTATTTTTTGGGTTGTTGCCATACACATTGCAATGACAGACTTATATGCCTTTTCTATTTTTTGTGTTGTGATGTATACTGAACATTGTTAATGTCGCGTATGCTATCAGCAATTTCTATAGTTCGGTGTCTATTTATTGAAAATTCAACAGAATTGTCTCGATCGTGTCATTCTTTTTGGAAAAAAACATTACAGATTTCTATAGTTCATCTTGATCTCGTTGGTAATTGGTTGGCTTATGTTTCCCATTTCTTTTTTTATCGTGGGCAGTTGAAAACGATTATATTCTCTAATTGTAGTAATTTTTTCCCGTTGCGATCCAGTAACTCTAGCCGCTAGTTGGTAAAATTCGGCGTTTTGCAAAAATTTGAACGCTGTCCATTCGGCCGATGATATTCGTTTTTTTTTAAGTATTGTTTTCATGAAAAAAATCACGTTTGAGATTTCATCGGAAATACACATTTTGAGGTCCCAGGAACACGTTTAGACTATTTATTATTTATAAATAATCTGTTTTTTCGGTTTCCGTCAAATATCTCCTTAAAAACGTCGTCTTTGTAATATTCGTGAGGACCAAAGTTGTAGAGAATAATATTTCATCCAAGTTTTGTTTGAAACAAATTTTCGTAGAACCTTCCATTTAGTAAATAATTAATTTATTCGTAAATTTTCAGTATACAGCGCCGCCATCTTGCAGTGAATTCTGTAAACATATTAAAAATAAAATTTACAGCAATAAAGACGACTGTATTCTTTTACGATACGAAATAATAATTTTGCCTTATAGTGCCATTCATAATAATTTAAATATCTATACCCCAAATATGGAGAAAATCATGTGTTGACCACATCAGATTTCTGTCATGTGGATTTAGAATAAAAATCAGGTCTCTCGTTTCGAAATGGAATGCTTTCTCATTTTTAACCCATCAAGGATTTGACTTTCCGTCCATCGCCTCTATGAACTTTCGCTATGTCATTTCTAGTTGGCAGTTTTCAAAATTGCCCATGAGAAATAGATGTACCGTTGTTCATAACGCTTTTCATGCAAGTCAATGGAGGACAGGATGGATTTTTCAACAGTGTAAATATAAAAAAATAAATCGACCCGCAGTAAAAATATCAGACGCCATCCGATTCGCCCTAACGATTGCATGGATTCCGGAGAAAGTCGCGATTCGATTTATGCGTCGCATTCGATTGCATTCGTTCCCCACAACGGTCAAATGGTTTCGGATAATTACGTAAGACTTGAATATCTCGGCGCCATATGCATCGTGACGTGCGCAGTAATTTTCAGGCGGCCGTTGGCGCGTTAAAAATAAAACGCGCGACATAGCGGAATTTTATGTTTGGTTTTCCATTTCATATATAAATCGCCGTCGGTGAAGATTTTTTTTATGTTTCAGTGTCGTACACTAAGGTTGTTTGCAGTAGCAAATTTTGCAAGGCTTCATCGCGTTAGAAATGCGAATAAACCAAGTCGCGTCAATGGTTTGGCGTTTGCCGCGCTTTCTTTGCGTGCTTGCGAAACGTTACCATGGTCCCACGTTTTTATATTAAAAGACGGATTTTTGAATTTTTGAAAACACTTCTCCTCGACACGGATTTCGTTTTAAGGCGTACCGTCGAAATCCGAGAAACTCCTCTCGTTTCTGTGTTTTATTTAAGATTAATAAATGCCCTCTTTCACTCTAACCGCCTTCAGCTCCTCTCTTTAGTGCTCTTTATATATATATATATATATATATATATATATATATATATATATATATATATATATATATAAGTATATAAGATTGCAACTAGTAGTTGAGAGGGATAGGAGGGAGCCAGTGGACACTTACTTGGTGCTGGCCATGGAGATAAAGGAAGGCTTTTTTTGGAGCTCTCGGGCATCCGCCCTGCTTCGGCAGAAGACTATATATATACCCATACCCTGCATCTCGCTCCCATTTTCATAAAAAACACGTCGCCATGGAAACATCCTCAAGTCTCCTTTCGTCCATCTTTCATACCATTGGCCCTCTTTCTCTTTCTTCCTCCTTTTCGCTCCTCTCTCTTTTTCTACTTATTTTCAACCCAAATCTTCTTTCCCCTTCTTCCATCCCTTCATTTTTTTACTTTCCATCTTTTGCTTCTCTATCCACACCCCTTTATATCGCCTTCATTTACTTATTAGTGTTTAATTTTTCTAAAATACGCTAACGTAATCAGTCGTATAATTTGGCTGGCTCGTCTGTCTTTTCTATCTCATAATCTCGCTTCTGATTTCTATCCTTCGCGTTTTTCTCCCGTTTTTGGCGTGATTTTTATTTAAACCGCTGATGTAATCGTTTTGTCCGTCATTCCGTCCGTCACGCTTCCGGTTAATTACTTCCACGCCGTTAAAATTATAACAACCAAATTTTCGAAGGATTGTTCGTGGCTATAAGTCCTTCCAGCGGTCGAAATTTGGAGACTCAAGGGTCAGCTTAAGGGTTATATTCTTTATTTTTAAAAAAATCTGATGTGGCCAACACATCACTTGCTCCATATTTGGGGTATAGATTTTAAATTATTATAAATAGCAGTAAAGCGAAATTATTATTTCCTATCGTATAAGAATACAGTCGTCCTTATTGCCGTAAATTACGTATATTTTGAATTTTTACAGAATTCACCGCTCAATCGTGGTGGCGCTGTATGCTGGTATTAAGAAAAAGCAAAATATCTCCGAAATGGGTGGTTCTACGAAAATTTGTTTCAAACAAAACTTGGAAGAAATATTATTCTCTACAACTTTGGTCCTAACGAAGAATACCAGTAACGACGATTTTAAGGAGATATTTGACGGAAACCGAAAAAACAGATTATTTATAAATAATTCCTAAACAATAACTGCTATGGAAAATTGTTTCAATTGAAAGTTATAGGAAATTACATTATTACATTAGTTATAGGAAATTACATAACCTTTGTATAGAATTGCATATACAATAATTATGTTTTAACCGAGGTATTTCGCCAAAACCGAATCGAGTTTCGAATAAACCTCGACTTCCGGTTAACCGATATAGTCCAAAAACTAATCAGCTCTTCTTGCTTATACCGAAGTGTTATATATGAAATTTGGTAATGATATGGCAAGTACTTTTCGAGTAAGAGCGCCCGTAATCACATACACACACAGACATCATTCCGAAAATAGTCTAAACTTTTTCTAGGGATCAAAATAGCTAATAGACTATCGGTTTTTCGGGAAATTCCTATCTCATACACACAGACAACATCGAGAAAATAGTCAAAACGTATGTATTCTAGGGACCTCAAAACGTGTATATCCGTTGAAATCTCGAATTCGATTTTTTTCATGAATACAATACTTTCTCTATACTACGTATATGGAAAAAGTAAAAACTCCCGTGTTATATGATTCATCAGTTCTTTCCTTACTTGTTTATCTTTCGCTCCTCTCTTGTCCCTCTTCATCTCTTAAAAATTCTCTCATTTTCCCTTCCCCTCCCCCCACTCGTCCTCCTCCCCCTCCCTCCCCCCTCTCTCTTGTCACACAGCGTCTCCTACCTCATCTCTCCCTCCTTCAAGGAGACGTTTGGTTTTTTTGTTTTTTTTTGTTTTTTTTATATTCCTCGCTCGCTGATAACCTCTTCATCCAATTCAAAATGTTTCCAGAATTTTCTCAATTCCCTTCCTACTCATCCCCACCCCTCTCTTCTCCCTATTCCCTTTTTTTTTCATTCCCTCCACCTGTCTCCCACACTTCCCACAATTCTCCTTCCGCCTTCCTTTTTCCTCATTTCAATAATGCTTTCTCTGTCTCTCTTTCTTTTCCTTCTCCAACACAAGGAGCTTATACATTTTTCATTACGTTCTCTTCCTATTCGAACTCGTTTCTTTTGCCACGCTCGTGAAAGAACCAATTCGGACGGTTTATTTTATTTTTCCCCCTTTTGCCGTGTAATTTGTCTCCATCGTTATTTTTTTTGTCGCTCGCTGGACGTTGTTATTCCCTCTTTTCTTTCCCTCATCCCTGCCTAATTGTGGTGGTAAATGGATCTGCGTAGAGTTTCCACGGCTGACGTCCCTCAATTCGCCTTCTTTCCACCTCAACCATCTCGAGATTTGACGTCTCCGCTTCTGTTTTTTTCTTCTAAATTGCATGTTTGTACGTCAATATAATTTCCGCTTTGTTTTTACTTTCTCCATACGTAGTAATGGGAAAGTATTGTGATCACGAAAAAAATCGACTTCGAGATTTCGACGGAAATACACGTTTTGAGGTCCCCAGAACACGTTTAGACTATTTTTGGAATGATGTATGTGTGTGTGTGTCGGTGTGTGTGAATGGATGTATGTGATTGTGGGCGCTCTAACTCAAAAAGTACTTGTCATATTAATACCAAATTTCATATATAACACTTTAGCATGAGCACAAAGAACTGATTAGTTTTTAGACAATACTGGTTAACCGGAAGTCGAGGTTTATTCGAAACCCGATTCGATTTTTGCGATATTTCTCCGATAATACGTCACTGTATGCATTGACCATTACAAAAAATGTAGAAAATATAATTTCCTACATCTTTTAATTAAAATAATTTTCCATAGCAGTTGTTCTTTTAGGAATTATTAATAAATGTTTTCGGTTTCTGTCAAATATCTCCTTAAAAATATCGTTATTGGTAATCTTCGTAAGGACCAATGTGGTAGAGAATAATATTTCTTCCAATTTTTGTTTGAAGCAAATTTTCGTAGAACCATCCATTTCGGAGATATTTTGCTTTTTCTTAATTTCCAGTATACAGCGCCACCACCATATAGCGGTGACTTCTGTAAACATATTCAAAATATACGTAATTTACCGCAATAAGGACTACTGTATTCTTTTACGATACGAAATGATAATTTTTCCTTATAATACTATTCATAATAATTGAAATATCTATACCCCAAATATGGAGAAAGTCGTGTTGGTCACATCAGATTTTTTTTCTATTCTCACGAGCAATACAAATTAGGTAAGTTGTTTATTGTCTTAATTGCGGATTAAGTTGAAACCTATATATTAGGAGATATGATCGCGATAAAATATGTCGAGCTAGCTTTTTTTTATCTGGAGATTTCGTGATCACAATAGGACAGTCAAACTTGCAACATATTATCTTTTGAGACGTTTTGGTCTCTTGTATCCCATGCCTACCACCATGTTGTTCATTTGCAGGTTGGCACCTTTAGGTATTAGACCAGGAGTGTGCTACGGAGGTTAGAATTAGTAATCGTTGGAAATTATTTTGCCTCATAAGAAGTTGCGAGCGTTCCGTTTGGCCGCATAAGAACGCAATTGATATGCATCGTTATAAAAATAAACTCTGTTGTTACCGATGTTTAAGCCTCAGAACATAATCGGAAAGATTCTATAGCCACAATTTTATTTTTTTTAAAAAGGTAACTTGTTTGTGTTTTAAAAAATCCACATTTTCTTCATCAAAGCTTCGCGGGATCCATTAAACGCCTTCGTTGGTCGGGTTTGGCCCGTAGGCCGTACGCCCCTGATGTAGATGTAGTACTTTAGGATTCGACGGATATGTAACTGTAGCCTGTTTCGCGTGTTTATGTTCCATTCATGTTCTTTTCTTAATTTTAATTTTCTGAATGTCTTATCCTTCTATCAGTTACACTTCAGTTCCCTTTAAAACGATAAGCATTCTTGTGAGAAACGTGCCGGAAAATTAATCTAATTTTTTTTTATCTTTTCTCTAATTAATGACAAATTCGACGCTATCCGGTCGCACATTCCGCGGGACGGAAACAGTTAGCACGTAGGCGCGTTTCTATAGTTATACTGCCGTAATTTGGCGCGGTGCGTTACCCCGCTAACCCTTTTAATCTCCTTCAAAACCCTTATCCAAAGCACAACCAACTCACTCGAGTTACGTTTCAAGGAGAGAGAGAGAGAGAGAGAGAGAGAGAAAAAGAAATAAAAAAACCCTCCATAAACCTCCATTGCCTTAATCCATTTCTTCATTAATCTCATTCGAGTATCATACAACCGCGGAAAATGCTTCTCTCTCTCTCTCTCTCAAACCCGCCATCTTCTTTTTTTTTCATCATCCAACCTTCTCTCTCTCTCTCCTTCTCTCTCACGGTGTAAGGATCCTCTCTCACCCGTTCATCTTCATCTTTCCCTTTCTCTTTTCCCACTCCTTTCCATTCTGCGGGATCTTCCTCGAGACCCTCCTTCCCCCACCGCCACCCCCCCCAAGCTCTCCTTCACCCTTTATATATCAACAATCACCCACTCCATCAAACTCCTTAGCCATCCATTTTCTCTCTCATCCTCTCTCTCCTCTCCCTCCCATTCCCTCCCATTCTCCCTCCCATCCTTCAACATCGCTGTCATCTCTTCCAGCCCGCAATACCCTTTCGCTTCCCTCTCTCCCCCCCCCCCTCCCTCCCTCCCTCCCCCCCAAGCCTAGGTATATGTCCCTACCAATTTCATCGAGGCCCATCCACTCCCTTACCTCGTCTTCAGGATTCCCGTATCCTCCTTTTCAGCCATTATCCCACCCAGTACTCCTTCATTTGCATTCTCCGCAAGACTCATTCCTTTCTCATGGTTCGTCATCTACCTTCCCTCGCGTCCTTTCTTTTTATACCTTACGATTCTCCTTCACTACCTTTTCCCTCCCCTTCTCTCTCTCTCCCTCTCTATCTCTCTCTCTCCCTTCCTCCGTCCACCTCCTCCCAACTTTTTGGGAGCAGCATTCCCGGCCAATCTCTGCGGCTTTTCACGGTGTAATTTAATGAAGTTTTGGGAAGGAGACGGCGAGGGGAAAGATTTTTGGGGTGGGGTGAGGTGGGGGAGGGGTGAGGTTAAGGGGGATGGAGGGGAAGGTGGGGGAGGTTGCGTATCTTTTTTAAGGGGCGAGGGAGGAGGAGTAAGTAAGGGTGGTTTAACCGTGAAGGGAAATCTGCGGAGTGGGACTCTTCCCCGAGTTTTAAGAGGCCGTCGTAGGAAGAGAGAGAGAGAGAGACAGACACGGCGGGCGAAAGATAAGTGAAAGTGGCAAAGAATATTGAGTTGGAAGGAGTTATGGAAAGTGGTAGTTTTTTGATGGCGGCGTTAAGGAGGTGGCCCCAAATCACAGGAAGTATTTTAGTTTATGGGTGTGCCGAAGAGGGGAAATGGTCGTTTCTTGTATTTTTCTCTGGATGATTTTTTTTTTTTTATTGGGTAAAGTTAGGCGTGGAATTCCTCGTTGTGGTCCTTTTATCTACGTTAATGAATTACATGGAGAATTTATATAATGGTTAAAGATTACGGCATTTGGCTTACTTTTTTCTTAGATGGGCGATAGAACAAACGGTGAAATGTATTTCCAATTTGTGTCGATATTATTACCGCAGGTAACGTATTGTGTTATCCAGTGCGGTGTTCCTATACGCGGATTAAATTATACTGCCGTGAACGCACCGAATATACAAATTTAGTTCGTAGACTATACGAATGTGTGATTTTACCGACTGGGAATATAATTTCGCGATGCGGGGTGCGTATTTGGTATATAGGATAGATATTTAGTCTTCTCTAATTTGTATATTAATTCTCAGTTAATTGGAGTGTAAATTTCCATTGACACGTTTGTTATTCGTTTTAAAAGCAGTCGAAAAAGTTTTTTTTGTAAAGCAAAGCGCCATAATTTATTCCACGCGGATGAATGCTATCTATCCGAGTAAATATCTGTTTAAACACTCTCTACAATTTTTTTGAGAATGTCGCCCGTTTCCGTCTAGGTATTATATACTACATAAAAGTTCTTTTTCAAAGGATCTCAATTAGCCGCTCCGTCCCACGAATATCCGTGCAAGCAAATAATTATCGAAATGCTCGTGTCTTTTTCCTCTTACTTGACATTAAATGCCTTTCGGGGACATTAGGTCATTAAGTTAATTGCCCTTTGTATCCCTCTATGACATTATGAAGGAAGAAAAATTGTCTTTCATGACATTCTTTATTTTTTTCTCGTTTGAAGATTGGGACCAGCGCATTATTGTAATTAAAGCGGTGTTACGGGAGAGGAGATGGATTTCTCGGTATTCGTAATTTGAAAGCCCAGTCAATTTCCCAACGTAGCTTTATTGACTTAAAGCTATCTCGTGAAGTGGTCTGCTCGAAAAAAATCTAATCACGCGATGAATTTTAGGTGATCAGCGCTAATAATTAGGTTGTGATTATTACTTTTTTTTAATATTTGGACGATTCTACGCGCTGATGTGTAGATAGCTCTTGTATTATCTTCCAGTGTTATCTCTCTCTCTCTCTCTCTTTTGAGTTGGAATGATAAATACAAGAAGTTGACGGACGCCTCAGGTAGCATTCTGATTTGGCGTAAGATTTTCCTGTTCCTACATCACCCAGATGATCAACGTTTCAAGTTCTGTGTTACATCTGGTTAAAATCGCGGAAAGGTTGAATGGAAATTATATTTGCACGCAGTGATAATAACGCGTTAACTTTTGCTATATGTTATTCGTATACTTATAAATTTGCTCTTTCGGTTTTTGTCGCAACGGATACTTGTGAATAAATTCATCGATATCAGCGTTTTACTATTTTAGTTTTGAACACTCAAACCGGGGGAATTTAATTTTAGAATACGACCCGCGAAAAGTTTTGGCGTTTATTTTAATTTTTAATCTTCTGAATGGCTGCGAGAAACTCTCAGCATTGGAGACATGACAACTAATCCTCGCCGGACTTAGTTACGTTTCTGCTTTTTTTAATCTTCCTAAAACTCTCCTTAATTTTATTAACTTTTTCGAAAATCCGACTTCTTCGCTGTTTCTCTCTTTTTTTTTTTTAAATTATGTACGTACTCTGTATCTCAGCCCCCTCCCCCACACCAAAGGTTTATTCTCTATGCAAAAACTTTAACCCGCATACACGTTATCTCCTAACATTAAAATAAAACCCAAAGGAATTGCTACTCTCCTATTTTTTTTGTATATTCCTTCTCCCCCACGAGAACACCACAGTATTTTTTAGTCAAAAAGTTGTCTTATGTTGTTTTTTTTACGTACAACATGCACCCCGAAAAAACCTGTTTATTTAAATATTGTTTTTCCTCGGAAACTGCACGCAAATAAATAGCGTCCGGCTTTTGTTTTGTTTTCTTCGTGGTAGCAAAACTGCCGCTTCGCAACCCACCCAAACACACACACGCATACATGATCGTGTGCAGTTATTTCCATATATTTTTTCGAGCATTTTTTGTCACTGCTTCTTCTTACGCCTTTTCTTCTCCCTCTCCCTCCCTCTACCTCTCTCTCCCCCTCTCTCCCTCTCTCCCTCCCTTTCTCCCTCCCTCTCCCTCCCACTCCCTCTCTCCCTCCCCCTCTCTCCCTCCCTCCCCCTCCCTCCCTCTCCCTCCCTCCCTCTCTCTCTCTCCCTCTCCCCCACTCTCCAACTCCCTCTCTCCCTCCCTCCCTCTCTCCCTCCCTCCCTCTCTCCCTCCCTTCCTCTCTCTCTCCCTCCCTCTCCCCCCCCACTTTCTCGAGGCTGAGGAAGGGAGAGAGGAAAAAAGAAAGGGAGAGTAGGCCTGGAGAAAAAAGCCGGCAGAGGGCAGCTTTATCGCCGGTTCTCTAACACGCTTCACCCTGCCATGCCTGGGGATTTTGGGGTAGCTTTATCCGCCCTCCATTACCCTCACATCTTCTTTTCTCCCTTTTTTTCCCTCTCTCTCTCTCGGAGTATGGTGTGAGGGATACGGAGGACTGGGGACCTTAGATTCACCTTCCTTCTCCCCAGCCGCCCTCTCCCCCTTCCCTTCGTACACCAAGATGGGGAGGACCTTTGGGAGACAAAGATTATTTGATAGATTGCTTGCTCAACTCTTTGATGGAAGGGGTGGTGGTCGGAAGGAGGGGAATGGAGGGCTTTTAAGGGTATCTCCCAGAAGGATTCAGGGACGATGTTCCTTTTTTTTCTTTCTGGGACGGCGGGAGAGAAAATAAGTTGGTGTCGCGTTGTGAATTATATAGGAGTTATTTTTTTACGCGTGGTTGTTTTCTTTAAGAGGTAGGTTTAGGTTGTTTTGATGACTTATTTCCGTGTTTCGTTTTTTATTCTCGCGCAAGTTGAAGGATCAGACGGTTTTTTTTTCTTAGGTTAAAGTAAATTTGTTTACACCGTGATGTTTATTTAATAAAATGAAACCATTATGGTCGGAGGCATTTTATGTATTTAATTCGTATTAGTATAAAAGCTTCAAGGAGTTTTTTTTTACATTTTCTATTTTCTTTTGAAAAGAAACTAAAGTAATTATTGGTTCCTTGTAGCGCATGCATCTTTTCCTCACTAAAGTAAACCAAGATAAATATTATAATTTCCACTTTAATAACACATCAACGGCACGATGATAATTTTTGGGATATGTTTTCGCTAAATTTTAGTAACTTCCTTTTTACCTAGTTTGTAATAATGTCGTTTCTTATATTACATTTTGGACATCAACTTTCTTAATTTGTTGAATTTTAACCTCTGTAAAAATTTATTACGTAGTAAATTACACGAGTTCTAAGTTTCGTTCGTAGTTAACTTTTGGTACAGATTCATTGACACCGTGGCATTTTAAAATTAGTTTTGGTTAAATTAGGGCGCCTATTCACATGTCGCCATTATGGGTAAAAAGTAAAATCGTAGTACCAAACGAAAGTTTTCCTCTCGTGCCCCAGTTGAATTTAAAATTCCATATTCGAAAGCGAACGTTCAGGAAATTTTTCTTCGTTTTTTATTTCGCCTCTCCGCGCTGGGTGTGATTCATCAATTATTCCCTTCCGATTTTTTTTTAAGCCTTCCCTAATTGCCCTGAAAGGTCATCCCACGGCGGTCGCAACAATAACCCATTACTAGGCTGACCTCTCGATGGCCATTATTAACCTCGTAAGAGTTTAGAAAAATCAGCGTTTTGTCTTATTTTTTTTTTTTCCTTTTCGTTTTTCGCTTCCTCTTTCCCTATCCGAACGGAAGGCATTTTACACCTTCCACGCCCTTTTTGGCTCCATCTATGCGGCGAATGGGCGAAACCTCGGGGCGTAATCCATCAAAGACCCAACAAGGGTTCTCTTTAACGGTCCAAATGGGTATATCCACATCTGGCATCGCCGGTACAGTTGGTGCTCTTTCCGTCCACTTTCCCCTCCGATTAGTTCGAGCTGGGAGCTACGTGCGGGAAAGTTGTAGGAGGTCGTCCCCCAGATTCCACCTCTCTCTCTCTCTCGTCCCACGCTCGTATATTAGATTCCGTTGAGATATGGTTTGGCGAAACGCGTCCATAACAAATTAACGTTGTCGGTCGTCTCATTTGAGGAACTTTATTGAGAAAAATGGGTTTTAAGGGAGCGAAAGGGTAAGGTTTGCGCATGTGTCGAACCTTGGATATTTAGGGCGTTTTGCGGTGATATTATTAAGCTGGGTTGTAACTTTTAGTTATTAATTCGAATCAGCTTAATTTAAATGTCATTATTATTGAATTATGCGTAGGGGTAACGGGCGTGGGATTTAAAGTTCTCAGAAAATTTTCAAGCAGAGGTTGGTTAATAATGATGCCGTTAATTTTTTTTCTTGGAATTTTTTGGGCAATTATGTATTTTAAAAGTGAAAATTTCAGGGAGTTAATGTCGCAAGGACATGTTCGTTTATATAAATTATTATATCCTGATAATTAAATGTAGCAATTCTTCTAAATTAACTTAATCTACTTTCGATGCAGGGTATTAAACCTTATGAATACATTATAACTCGTGTAAAGCGCTACTTCCTTTGATTTGTTGATTTTTTTCGAGTTACATTTTATCTTGAAGCTTTTTTTTATATACATTTAGTAATCCAAAATAAGAATTCGAAAGATTTGTTTCTTATTAATCGGGGGTATAAAATATCCTGCATGTTGCAGTGTTACGTCAACGTTAAGGATCCCATGTGCTTCAGTACGAATTTGTCTGAAAAACACTTATTTAATTGGTGCATTTGGGGAGAGTTAAGTATGTTTATAGAGATTTGAAAGCTTTTATATTATTAAATTCAATTTCCGTAAGATTTGCTTTGTTCCGTGAATTCAAAGCATTTCATAAACATGGGTTTGAAATTATTTTTCTTAAACACGCTCATTCCCCTAAAGACGTGCGAATTATTCCCATTCTCTTTGGTTAGGCATTTTTTTGGGCTTGTTCCTTCTGAGCGAAATACATATAAAGGCTCGTAATAACTCGGGAAATCGTTATTATTTCTTTTAAAAAAAGGGGAGGGGGAGGATTGAGCCTTCGGTGACGACGGTGAACTCAAAATGAATCAGATCCTGTCAAACCCCCGTCGAATTTTGTGGCGAAGTTCTGCTCGGTAAAGCGTGTGATGGCGTATCGTTTTCAAGGGTTTTGGATAAGAAGTCCGTGCTTCTACCGTATGTGCTCCTGCCAGAGGCGTCTGCGGATGGACGCGGAGGAGGTTGTCCCAGTTACGGCTTCCGAGTTTGTTTACCCGTATCTGCGAGGATGTTTGTGAGGCGGAACAGCAGTATGCAGCGTAGGCTTGGTCCGCGTGGCGTGAGTCAGGAGACGGTTTGAGAGAGAGAGAGAGAAGCGGGTTTCGGTACGGTTTTGGTACGTCTACATTGCGCTATCCCACGATTCAAGATTATTTACATTACCTGGAACTCGTCCAGAATTCGCCGTTTTGACGAAATCGATGACTGAATAACCGTTGGTGGTGTTCTCATACGTTTGCAGTTAGGCGGTGCGAATATCATCCTACAAGTGATGCGAGCTAACACAGTGTTCGAGAATTGCGATATTTAGTCAGTGCCGTATTTACGCACAGGCAACATAGGGAATTGCCTACGGCGCCAAATTATGAAAGGCACCACTTTATGAAAGGTGTACCGAATATGAAATACGCAAAATATATCGAAGTTTCCTTTAAATAATAAACAAATTTTGAATTATATCTCCTCATTTATGAATACATTAGCGTAATGCCCGTCAATAATTAATTTAATGAGAAAAGGCGCGTAGAAAAATAGTGCCTATGGGCGCCAAAAACTTAAATCCGGCCCTGTATTTAGTGATACGTAAACAGCGTATTGAAGTAATTTTGGTGAATATCCAAAGAGGATGGAATTATATTATAATTGGATTATTAGTAATTATTATAATATATAATAATATAACATATGGTAAAATAATATTTATTATTTGCTAGTAATGGATTTTTACGAAGTAACGGTCGAGTCAATAGATTATATTCTTTATTCAGCGTTTTGGCTTCTAAAAGACTAAATTTCAGACCCTATAATAAAAATTTGATTCGCATAGTACGCGATCCGCATAATTATTATTAACTCCAACCTTGAGGACTTGCACCTCGAAATTATTATTTTTTAAAAATACATTTAAAAACTCCAACCGATAACGCGTTCGCTCCTTAAAATGCGTCGCCACCAACAGATCCTCGAGGAGGTTGACATAGTGTTCCATACACCGTACGCTCTTCGCGCTAAGAGGTGATCCTACCGTGTCGCCATCTCTGTTTGAATATTCGACCCATTTCCCTCACCCCTTCACCCTCAGCACAACCCTATCCTCCTGATAAAATGGAGAAGATATATGGAGCTCTCACTCTACCACCCGTCTACGTCCGTGTTTACTTTGGGCCTGTGCGACCCTCGTTCGAAGAGGAAAGACATAAGAGATGAGAGGAGGGGTACAGTATCCGTTCCATGTTTTTAAGGCGGAGTGTTGGGAACACTTTTTTTTTCCTTCCTCCCTTCGCTCCTTACGCTGCCGTCTTCCCTTTCTCTCTCTCACTCTCTCTCTATGGTTTTCCCCCTTGATGGACATAGTTGCCCGACGGAAGGGACGGATAAAACGTCCGGAAGATGGCAGCACCCATCTTCTGCTCCTACTCTCTTTCACCCCATCCACTCTTAAAGGTGTCTTGTCCTCACATGTTCTCCAAACTTATCTTCATCATTTTTTTACCTCTCTCTCTCTCTTTCGCCCGTATTCACTCTGGAGGAGTGACCAAAAAATACATACGAGGGCTTTTATATATGTACGTTTTGTGTGTACATGTATGTGAGTGTGTATATACGTATGTACACACACACAGGTACTATGAATGAAATATGTGTGTATATATATATATATATATATATATATATATATATATATATATATATATTTCGTTCATAGTTTTCAACCCTAAGGTTGGTTTGAAATGACTAGGGAATAAACACATGATGTGATGGTTTCCCGTTGCCTTCCACATCAGACACCCATTATTGATGAAATATTTATATACAATATATATATATATATAAACTTAAGTGTACGCAGCATCAAGTCTAAGGGCAATGATGGAATCAGTAAAATTCTCGTATTCTCGCTTACCTATCCAAATATTTTGTATGCCATTTATCTCAAGATTGGTGTAGTGCAATTAATTTCAAGTTTTTTTTCCCCCATGATTTGAATTTGAAATGAGAAATATCTCGATTGAAATAGTGTCCTTGAGTTGGCGTGATTAATTTCCCCTTTTTACGAATAGTTTACAATGCATCCTATAATTTTATGTCATTAATCCGTGCATTAGTTTTATAGTTACATTAGTGCGATAAGAGATCATCCGATTTTTCTGTCCTTTTCCGTAACTATCATTATCACTCGTAAACACGCTAACACGTTCATCTTAACTGTATTCTTATTTTGAACGTGGATAGTCATAAGTTATTTATCAATTGAAGCTTGTTTCTCTATGTATTTTCTAAGATTTTTTTTTGTTCATTCGAATCGCTAGATTAGCTATTAATATTGATTTTAACCATCCATAACAACTCACCTCTTCGTTTATGCAGAATATGCTCTCATAACTCTTCAGTTTTTTACTTTCTCATATACGAAGTATATTGAGAAAGTATTGTTATCGCCAAAAATTTCGGCCTTTTATGGAATTAGTATACGTTTTAGGTGACTCTGAATCCGAAAAAGTGGTTTCCCCAATGCCGTCTGTCTGTTACTGGTTCTAGAGCCTAAACGGTAGAGCGAAAATAAATTAAATGTCGTCCTTAGGCATTTTATCATACTGAGCAGAGTATACATAGAAATGGTTGACATTGCTCAATTAAGGGAAGTTTATTGTACGCATTTTTAACAACTTGATTTTCTCAAAAACGGCTCTTAACGATTTTGATCAAATTTCGTACAGTTACTTTAGTTTACGTCTTCAATAATACTGTACAGTTCATTTTTCTCAATGAATGAGTATAAGGCTAGTTTATTCTAGGCAACTTTAAAAATAATTTGATTTTCTCAAAAACGGCTTAACGATTTTGATCAAATTTCGTACAGTTACTTGAATGTACTTGTGCAATAATACTACATATTTCATTTTTCTCATTGAATGAATATAAGGCTAGTTTATTCTTGGACAACTTTAAGAAAATTTGATTTTCTAAAAACCGGCTCATACGATTTTCATTTTCTAAACATAACCAAACGACGCATTAATATATGAGAAAATTTGTACAGTGTATGTAGTACCGATTTCTTTCCTTAGGATAATATAACATTCACTAAATTGTGGCCAAATATCACGTCACTCGTATAATGTTATTTCACGTAAACTTTGAGTTTAATATTTGATCGTCTCCTACACACACACGCACACACTCCCTCTTGTTGCTGTATCCCAGCCGGTTTAATTCTCGCAATCCTTCTAGTTAATGTATTCGGAGGGATCTTCGGATAAAGATGATGATGGTGTTTCCCGCCCAAGCATAATAACCTTTTTATTTTCTCCTCCGTTGCGATCAACGTACACAACTGCAGTGCCTTAGGGTTAGAGAGATTTGTTTAGCCCAAAACGTAATCCTCGGCGAAGCCGTGGATTTTCCGTTTCAAACATTTATCGATCAAGAGCCGGCGGAGTGTCGTGATTCAAATCATAGATTGATTTCCATCTCGGGTGAATTTCCCTTTGCCGGAAATGGGGTCGTGGGAGGGAGCGAAGCTGGAAGCCCCCAAAATCCAAACTCTTGGATGCGCATTGAAAGTACTCGATGATGACATTCGGTGGGGGATTGAGCGTCTTTTTACTTTCTCATATACGAAGTATATTGAGAAAGTATTGTTATCGCGAAAAAATTCGACCTCGATATTTTTACGGAAATATACGTTTTAGGTGTCGCTGAATCCGAAAAAGTGTTTTCGCAATGCCGTCCGTCTGTTACTGGCTCCGGAGCCTAAATGGTAAAGCGAAAATATATTAAACCTCGTACTTAGGCATTTTATCATGAAGAAATAATTAAGGGAAGTTTATTCTACGCATTTTTAACAACAATTTGATTTTCTCAAAAAAGACACGATTTTTATCAAATTTCGTACAATTACTTGAGTTTACGTCTTCAATAATACTATATAGTTCGTATTTCTCAAAAAATGAATATAAGGCTAGTTTATTCTTGGACAACTTTAACAAAAATTGATTTTCTAAAAACCGGCTGATACGATTTTCATTTTCTAAGGATAAATAAACGACGCATTAGTATATGAGAAAATTTGTACAATGTATGTTGTACCGGTTTTTTATGGTTGTGGGTGTACTTTCTTTTTCGTCGACGCAGAGCAATTAATAATCTGTTTCGCGGCACAGGTAATTCTTTAAAAATGTGTTTATGTTCTTCGTATTTGACTGAATAATTGTCAGATCATGTTGAAAATCAACCATTTCTCTCATTCTCCTGAAAAAAGTTAATCGTAACCTTTCTTTTTGACTGAATACGTGTAATTTTTTATTTATTACAGATTTCGTAATCCTGTTGAAGATATTTGATAATTTCATGGAGCAGTTGCAATCTGAATTATTCTGATTTTCAGTCTAAATGGTATTCTGTAGCGAGTAACTGGTGCCGGCTGAATTATTCATACTCACGTTATAACTTCTCATGAAAATAGATTATAGATAAATTTATCCCACTGAAGATGATCCTTAATATTTTACAGCAGCAGTTTATATAACGATAGTTAGCACGATTCGTTCCTCTTGGATATTTCTTAAATAATTTGCGTAACATTCATTTTTATAGACTCAGATATCCTTCTGGGATCGCCTTTGTTTTGCTGTTTTTGACACTCTTTCTTGTATCCCACGGCTGCAAGAGTGGTTGTATATTCCCAGATTCGAGCATTCATCTTTAGCTGACTGAGTATATCTTTTTTTTAGCGAAAGGATGTTTTCATTCGACAAAGAACTTTCTGGCACCTTAGGAATATAAAAATATTAGCGTTGCATAAATCACGAAATTCTTTTTTCTTTTGCGCTGTTATGAAACATTTCTCTGCGTAAAAATAACGCGCCGGGGAATACAATTTTTCGCCATATTCGATCGTATTCCCTCTGTTATTTGCCATCCAGGCAGGTGGGGCGAATTCGTCCGGGCAGGCAGTCGCGTTATTCAATCTCCGGAATCATACGTCAGAGGGTGTCATTACAGTCTGGAATGCGGGGCACATTGCGCCGTACGAGCGGAAACAACTTCCTCTTCCCTCGTGTATGCCGATGCATCCGCCTCATTTGTAACGGAACCGATCAATGTAGGATCGGGCGACTCCCTCTCCCCCCCCCCCTCCTCCTCCCCCCCCTCTCCTCGCGGTGGTGAATTTTTCCTCATTTCGAGGTTTTTTTAATGCATATTTTGTTTTTTTAATGCATATTTTGTTTTTTTTTAATGCATATTTTGTTTTTTTTTTGACCTTTCTTTTTAAAGTGGGTTCGATTTGGTGATTCGCTATGTATTTGTATGCAATCTGCGTTACAAGCGCTTGATGACGGTTTAATAATAATTAATAATCTTCGCTGATCTACCTTATGATGTTTTTAAACCTTTTTTTACGGACTATATCGTTCTGTAATTGACAGTTTAATCAAATATCACAGCGAGGTGTACGGTTTTCGGAGGACGAGTAGGGGATTATTACCCGTCATCAACATATTCAAAGCGATTACAACGGGCGTATACTAGCGTAAATACCCACAGATATATAATTACGATCAAACGGGCATTCGTGTGTATATGAACTTGTACATACATACACAGCAATTGATGAAAAAAGTGCAGAGGAAATTACATGAGGCACATTTTTCTTTGTAATACAACGATTATCGTTAATAACACCCGTTGTGCCCTGCCAGAAAAAAAAACAAAAAATTTAAGTTTAAAACATTCGATATTTAAAAATAAACTCCCGCTGGATCGAAGCCCGTGAGGTTTGAAATCCGATAGGCTATTCATAACACCAAAATTTCATCCGCAGACGCTTTCTTGTAAAACTCGTGTTTTCTTTCTAGCACGAACTCTTCTCGAGTTAGTTAGATGTTTCGATGTAGGCTCCGATTAATCCTCAGAAGCTGATCTTAGATCCAAATACCTATCCTGAAAATTTGATTTCACCAGATTGCAGTGCTCCAGAGATATTTCTCACACGGACGGACAAACAGAATACATAGACGATTTAAAAAAATAAATTGATGGCCAAAAATACATTCACATACATACATACACACACACGCATATGATGCATGGCACTGCATGAGATAACGCTTCCTCGCTCCAATTGAGGACTAAACAAAACGTTGCCATATATTCTTACGTCCATCTTTCAATTCACCACGGAGATTGAAAAGGTCTTCCTGAGCAAATTCTCAGAAAAAGATTTTTATTCCTTAATCAAGTCAAATTAATGCGGCGATTTCAAAAAAAATTCTTTATTTGTACCGATTCGCGGCAGTTACTCCTCTCTTATTTATCACCCCGACCTTTTGGGGAGGCCGCGGGTACTAATTTTCATCCGCGAACGTGCAGGTAAACATTTCGAATGGCTATTGACTAATTATGTTAATATTTATTCTCCGAGGGAGGATCGTATTTATTTTAAGGTTCATCCGTAATTCAGTTTTCCTCTCCCAGGAGGCAGCACCGTCGTTTCTTCCTCTTCCCCCCCCCCCCCCCCCCACACCGCCCGTTCAGCCTTTCCACCATCCCTCTTTTTTTATCATCATTCTCCTCGAGGCAAGGAAATGAAGCCCCTCTACGGTTTTTTGCTCTTCCTCCTTTCCCTCTCTCTCCTTACCACTCTCTCTCCTTACCACTCTCTCTCCCTTCCAACCTCTTCTTCTCCCTTATTGTGTAATCTGAATATTTCGCTTTTCTTCGTCTTTCATCCTTTCCTCGCGAAAGAACTCCTTTATTTCTATCCCCAAACTCTTCTTTCTATAGCTCTCTTATATTCTTATTTTTTCATCTCCCAATTTGCTTTCCTTTTTTTTTTGTCCGTCTCTCATTTCCCCTCCTACCTCCCGCTTCCCCCCCCCCCCTCAACCCCCATCGCCTTTCGAAGAGTCTTATGTAAAAAAAAATACTTTTCTCTCCCTAGCTGCTCGTGTTTCCTAGGCAATTCGATATGTTTGAGAAATTTTCCTCCCTTCTCCCTCTCTCTCTCTTTATTCTCGGTCGCGTTCAAACACGAAAATGCCGGTAGGTTTTAAGGGAAGTGCGTGCGATTTCTGCGTCCAGTGCAGAATGTCCGTGTCGTGTTGTTTTTTTTGTCTCGTGAATGCAAATGTTTTTTTTTTTTTTTCCCTCTTGGTCATTGAACAAGCGTGGAACCTTGTTTTATTTATTTAGAAAAATCTGATATGGGATGATTTATGTGGAATCACTGCTGTACTTTGCGCTAGTTTCCGCCCGTGATATAGATCAGTGTGAGGGATTGGGAGGTTGGTCGTTTACAGCAGTGGTGCCTAACCTGCTACCCGCGAAACTGAGATGTGAAAGCAATACGAAAATTTTAACCCATAAACTCATATAATATGCATTTTTATGATTTTTTTATAATAAAACTTTTAAGCTTGAAATATTAGCCATAATAACCTTATTTATATGTTATTGTCACACATTCGGTATCTCAGAATATATGGGTAACTTCCTATTCAAACTCTAATATTCCGATAGATTCGCTACCCTGATTCGCACCCTGACTGGAACCATATCTCCCTCCCCGTCCTGGAGATACGGTTGCCGAAACAGAGCAGACATAATAAGGGTTGACAGTTGGGCAACAGTTGGGGGGTATAGAGATCGAGTCGTGGTGGGCGCCTTCGGCGCCCTGATGGGTTTCATATCTCCCTCTCCATGCCAGCGGAGTAGCATAACACTGCAGAAAGAGATCCTTACTATGTAGTTCTAAATCCGACCAATAGGGGCACCACAGGTACGTCATCTATACTAAACTTTAGCCTTTGAGTTATTTTGAATAGATTGACTTGCATAGGAATTGGAAGGTAAGTAAGGATATTTAGGGCAACTAGGTGTTGAAGGAAACCCAGTGAACACTTACCGGAAGTAGAGCCGCTGGGGTGTTGGAGAGACACATTTGTAGAGGTTAGAGCTTTCGGGAAGATCCCTTCGTAAGCACAAGAGAGACACAACACACAAATATATATATATATATATATATATATATATATATATATATATATATATATATATATATATATATATACATATATACATATATATATAAATAAGGAAAAGGAAAAGTAATAATAAGGGTAGCAACAAGGTGTTGGAGGAAGCCCAGTGGACACTTACCTAGAATTAAGAGCCGCTGGGGGTGCTGAGGACACACGAAAAACACAAAAGAACAAAAACTACACAAAAATGGAGCTTTCGGGCTGATGCCCTTCTTCAGCGACGGAGAAACATATATATATATATATATATATATATATATATATATATATATATATATATATATATAACCATAGGAATAACTCCAAAGGTGATTGCTCCTTCATTTCTCTCCTCCACTCAAAATTATTATTATTATTAAGGGATATCTGTAAATATTCTTGTCATTGATTAAGTATTCCAACTAATCTTACCAAAAAATAAACCGTTAGGGTGGTTGGTCCGGGCTACACTAATAATCTCGGATTTTATTTATGATTATTCATGTTTCTATAAAGTCTTATCGTTATTGACAGCTAATCTTTCTTTTGATAAGAGGATATCTAACGCTACGCTACATGGTTGACCTGGAAGAAGTTTTGAATGGTAATAACGAATGCTGTGAGGTTGCTTTTATTTGGGATGACTGCTCTGGCCCGCCATCTTACAAATATTAGTATCATATATGTACACCTAACGCGTTGAATAACGTTATAAAGTATCTTCATTGTACAACAATTCAACTCCCGAATGTTTATTTCTTGGAAAGTTATTGAATTACGATTACTAGTGTATTTTCGTTCCTAGAATGAAATGTAGACCTCACCTCGTTGCTCGTTCCCAGTTGATGGTTCAGATGACTCCAGTTGCGACTGAAAGATTGTTCATTCGCCATCTTGTTTTCCTATTTATCTTCTGACTGATATTGTTGTGTTAGCCGATATTATTTTGCGCGGTCGATTTTTTTTTTTGCTTTCCCAAAGAAATTTATTTTTGGACTTTTACTGATTTATTATATATAATGGCACCGTTGTAATGATTATGTCAAATAATTAGAATAAATAATTCGATACCTATCATCAAGTGTCAAGTCTCATCCATAACAATTACGTCCACTTTTTTATGCACGAATTTCGTAGGGGGACGGCCAAAATATAATTAGTCACCGGTCACATGCCGCGGATATTTCGACAACAAATCCATTCCATAAATAAAACCCCGGAGCTCTTTCTTTTTTTCGTTTATTTTTTTAGCTTATTGGAGCAAGGGCCATTACGATCCTTCAGAAATTCTAATTTATTTCGTTTGATATCTGACAAACGGCTTTTAAATGGAATTTTCAGCACCGGCGAGATTTTAAATGAGTCGTCGTTCGTGTTTTTTTTTCTTCCTCGGAAAAACAAGAAAACATTACCTCCCGCATCGACCCCTTTTTTCGCCCATTCTCTCTTCTCCCGCTTTATTTTTTTCGGCGTTAGAATCCTTGCGCAAGAGTAGAATTTACTCCTACGGTGCGGGCTTCAATACTATCCCCCTCTCACCTCCCACCCCCCCCCCCCACCCGCTTTTGGTCTCAGTTCTTGTCCCCTCGTCCCCAACCCTTTTTAACCGCACCAGACCCCTATTCCCTGCACCCTCGTGCAATCCCTCCCCCCCTCTTTCCACCATTTTCATCCCCTCAAATTTTCATTTATTATCCCAACCCGTCTGCACTTCGCGTACGTCGTGTCATTGGGTTAGACCGCGTGTGAAAATTGTGGCTGAAGCTAAGCTGCTTATCGTCGCGCTCTGGTGACAGCCCCTGCTTATTGGTGTGGACTTCATGCCTTTTGAGTCCACTTGTGGCTCTCTCTCACTCTGTTTCTATTCTTCCTCTCTCTCTTCGCATTCCATCCGTGAACCCCCTCTCTTTCTCTCGCTCTTTGTCTCTCCCCCTCTCTCTCTCTCTCCCCCTTCACAGCGAATTCCTTTTCGCTCTTATTTCTCCTGTGACTACTTAATTTGATCCAATTTTGCTTAGGTGATGTTTTTATACACTCACTTCCTCCTCTCTCTATCTCCCTCCGTTCCGTTCTCTCTCTCCACCTCTTTCTCTTTTTCTTCCTCTTTATCTCCCCACCTTTTCTCTTCCTACCTTTTTTCTTACCTCTCTCCATTCCTCTTTCCCTACCTATCCCTCCCTCCCTTTCTCTCTTCCTCCTTTTCTTTCTTCTTCCTTTTTGTCTTCCTCACTTCCTCCTCTTTTCCCCAACTCTCTGCCTTCCTTTCTCCCCTATCTCTCTTCCTCTCTCTCTCTTTCTGTCTGCCTCTCTTCCACTCTCTCTCTCTCTTCCTGCCTCTCTCGTCCTCCCTCACCCTCTTCCCCCCTCTTTCTCTATTTGAAATTGAATTTTAAATTCTATTTTCACTCTATCTCGCGTTTTTACCGTAGTCTCCCATAATTTTCCAGCTTTATTTTAAAGTGAAATCTCTCGCTGTAATTATTGGTATCCTGGCGCCAATTCTTGCTCAGAAAAACCTCTCTATTTCTCGTGATGAGTTTATCTATGCGTTTCAATCACTTCGACGCGTACATACTTTATTTATTTTATAAAGTATGTACGCGTCGAAGTGATTGAAACGCATAGATAAACTCATCACGAGAAATAGAGAGGTTTTTCTGAGCAAGAATTGGCGCCAGGATACCAATAATTACAGCGAGAGATTTCACTTTAAAATAAAGCTGGAAAATTATGGGAGACTACGGTAAAAACCCCGGTTGTTCATTCTGTTTCGTCTTGACTTAAGTTTGATTTTTCTTCTTTTCCCTGCCCGACTTTACATTTCTTGATTGATTATTTTGTCCTTTTTTACTTTCTCCATATACGTAGTATAGAGAAAGTATTGTATTTGTGAAAAAAATCGAATTCGAGATTTCAACGGAAATACACGTTTTAAGGTCCCTAGAAAACGTTTTGACTATTTTCTCGATGTTGTCTGTGTGTATGTGATAGGAATTTTTCGAAAAACCGTTAGATTATTAGATACCTATTTTGATTCTTAGAACACGTTTAGACTTTTCGGAATGATGTATGTGTGTATATTTGTGTATGTGATTGTGGGCGCTCTAACTCGAAAAGTACTTGCCATATCATTACCAAATTTCATATATAACACTTTGATATGAGCGCGAAGAGCTGATTAGTTTTTGGACAATACATGTTAACCGGAAATCGAGGTTTATTCGAAACCCCAATTCGGTTTTGGCAAAGTGTCTCCGTTAAAACATCATTATTGTATATACAATTCGGTATAATGATTGTAGAGAATGTAATTTCCTTCAACTTTCATTTGAAACAATTTTCCATAGCAGTTATTGTTTAAGCATTATTTATAAATAAAAACGTCATTATTGGTAATATTCGTGAGGACCAAAGATGTAGAGAATAATATTTGTTCCAAGTTTTGCTTGAAACAAATTTTCGTAGAACCATCCATTTCGGAGATATTCAACTTTTTTCTTAATTTCCAGTATACAGCGCCACCACCATGTAGCGGTGAATTCTGTAAACATATTCAAAATATAATATACGGCAGTAAGGACGACTGTATTCTTTTACGATAGGAAATAATAATTTTGTCTTATAATGCCATTCATAATAATTTAAATATCCCCAAATATGGAGAAAGTCATGTGTTGGCCACATCAGATTTTTAAATTTTAACGCACATAATTCCTTCTATGCTGGGTTTATTCGTCGACGTGGGTGTTATGATAGCCTGATAATGTATTCAACCTCGTGCTACGTTTGAATGCGTCTCCCTCTCTCGTATCACTTTATCGCTAAGTGATGCAGACACGAAGCCATTCCTCCCTTTCATGTCATCCTTCCTTCCTTCACTCAGCTGATTGCCTTCAGTGTAGATAATAGTGACAGAGTCAATTTAAGTTTAACTCTCGTAACTTCCCCATCGGGAAGGCATCCAGATGTGTTCGGTTGCGTTCTCTAGCGAGCATTTGTAGAACGGTGCAGTTTCGATCGTCCGGACTAATTGAGACGAAAGCTCTTTCGGTTAAGAGGAAGTTCTCGTTGTTGGTTATAATTGCGGACCCTGAAGTTGAAGTACTATAAGTAGGGTTTGCTTTTATTTTATGTGGATGTATTTTAAACGTTAATGTATAAATGATAAGCAAAATGTATTGCGATATTAAAAATACTAACATGAATGTATTGAAGGGTTTGCTTATATTTTATGTGGATGTATTTTAAACGTTAATGTATAAATGATAAGCAAAATGTATTGCAATATTAAAAATACTAACATGAATGTATTGAAGGCTACAGAATGAGCGACAGCTGATTTAATCCCTTCGATGTGAGGTTTTTATAAACTTGGGACATAAAAATGTTAGGTTTTTTATCGCTTATGTTAACTTTATATTAACCCGTACATGTGCATTAATCAAACAAGTTTTGTTCGTGTAATTAATAATGTACCAAAAATGCGGTCCCCCTATAGCCTTAATATTACTGAATATTTACGTTCTATATATAAAATTAAGGAAAAAGATTTAGGAAAGTAATGGAAAAGACGGTGAAAGTTAACATGAGCATATAATTTTCGAAACATGGAAGTTGCCATAGTTCACTAGCACACAAAAGTTATTTAATCCCGAAAGCTTTTACTCTAACAATAAAAGTATGCCATCTTAACAAAAAGAAGATATCCACTCCTAAGAACCGTCTTTTTTTCCCTTCCTGCTTGCATTCGTTTTTTATTCTATTTCACTGGCGCCAAGCCCATTCAAAACGACGCTTAATTCATGTTCAGACCCCGTTCATTTTTCGGGTTCAGGACAGTTCGGCACGACCGGTTCGGCGATGGAATTATTCGGCATCGGACAGTTCGGCGCCAGCCGTGTTCCGCACGGCACAATTCCAATGTATTTTGGAGGGAATGGCGTCATGATAATATTAATATTGCAAACAGGGGAGAGTGGGGGAATATGGGGTACTTAGTGCGTATCGACATGAAACGCATGTTGTTATAAGTTTAAATCAGTTTTATTATAACCACCATACACTTTGTATCTTACTTAGAGGGAGTGCAAAGTGAATTGTGCCTCAGACAATATTTTTCAAAATTAACACTGTAATAAAAATTACATTGCAAGTATCCTGTTTTACCCCACTGGTTGGGTAATATGGGGTAGTAGTTCTTCATAATGAATTTACTAGTTAAGCAACAGACTAAAATAGACACATTTCTAAAAGTAGGATTCAACAAAATTATGAAATGAAAAGGATATTAACAGTAAAAAATAATAAAATGACAATAATGTTCAGCGTAGTACAACTGTGGTAGCTGTAATCAAAACGGCAACCTCTTATTTTTGAAAACGTCCTTGCACAAATCACAAGAAAGGGTTTCACAATCCTCTGCCTCCACTCCTGAACAGGCTTCATGTGCCCACCCATCACAATCTGCTCTGCACATTTAATCCAACCTTCTTCGGCTTTAGAGTGAGAAAACAATTCTCCGCAGTAGATTCAGGGTGCATCTTCGACATCACATTCGTCACTTGAATTGTTTGACATCTTCCTTCGAATAATGTTTTTTTTTGGCAGGCTTAGACTTAGGCCTACTTTGTTTTTGTGTTGCACTTCCGTCTTTTTTGGCCTCATTTACCAAAGAAAGTTTCCTCTTTGAATGATATTCCTTTGAATTCATTTGAGAAATCAGCTCATTCTTTTAAGGAGATTCAGCTAAAACAGCTGTTTTCCCACAGCGCCGGTTTCGAAAACTGTTAGCCCTTACGGCAGTGGGGACTGCTGTGATAGCATCTGGAGGTAGTACGTGGAAGCTGTTGGATAGATTTGTAGCAGTTTCTCCACTTGGAAGATCTCGTGAACTTGGTGTTCCATTCACGGAATGTACCTCTCCATTCAGTTGCAATCCCGACGTTCCTGCGTATCGCTCACTGACACAACTGCATGTGACGCTTCTGGTGTATGGACTGCCTCAATCTGGTGCTGAGGATGTTCCTGCTCCAATGGACTTGCGTTTGATGAGCTGCTCTTTGGATTTGGTTGCTCGGTTGTTTCTGCAGGTTGATACATCCACCCTGCAAACACATTTGAATCCAAAGGATTGATCCCTGTTTTTCTGAAACCATTAACAGCCATTTCCATAGATGCTGCTTTCATGAAAGTTGAACCATAGAGCTCTCCAATCTCATTGATTGTTATTGAGCGTCCTGGGTGTGAACGAAGCCACTTTCTTGCTTCTTCAGCATAATATTGGCTTAAAGGTGCCATAAACGAAACGTCCAGCGGCTGCATACTATGAGTACAGTGTGGTGGAAAGCACAATAGAACAACATGATGTTTTCGTGCCATGTCTATCAGCTCGATGTTCTTCGTATGTGTTACATGACCATCCAGCAAAAGCAGCACTGGCCTCTCTTCTGATGGGTTTGAAAATTCAACAAACCTTTCAAACCACTTCAGAAATATTTCTTTCTGCATCCATCCACTTGGATGAAACTCAGCTTTGCTTCCAGGTGGTGTGTGGTCAAGAAGCTCTGGTTCGGCTTTCACTCTAGGAAACACAAACATGGTAGGCATGTAACTGCCAGCTGCACTCATACAGGTTTCTGCAGTCACCAATGTGCTCCTCTCTGCTGAAACCAATGCGCTGACTTGATTTTACACCGAAAAATTAAGAAATATTTGGATCTTGATCGTAAATTATACAAATGGGTCTATTTAACAATTATTTTGTTTAAACAACATCAAAAGAAACATTATAAACATTGAAAAGTAGGAGTTGGGTAATACGGGGTACCGTGGGGTAAAACGGGGTACTCGACATCGCAACCCCGTTTTACCCGACGGTTTGGTACCCCGTATTACCCGAAGGAACAATTTTGAAATAAACATGTCGTCATCTCGTTAGTTACATAGATACATTGCTGAACACACTACACAATATTCCTAATGCTGTACCAAATCAAGTAAGCAATGACCTTGAGATAAATAGCTGACGAGATGATGTGTACAAACTGCAAAAACCGCAAACAATGTTTCATAAAACATCAAAAAATATATTCCAAGTTTAGGAGCACAAATGTACGTCCAAGCATCGTCCAGTCTTCAAGAACACCACTAGGGCGTTGTAGCCGACTAAGTTGTGGAGTATCCGGGAGGTAGCAGCACTGGCAGGATGAAAATCAGAGGTACCCTGTTTTACCCAACCACCCCGTTTTGCCCTACTCTCCCCTACATTACGTATTAAGTTACCGAATCTATTACGTAGAAATGAAAATGACTTATTTTTAAAGGAAAATAGATTTAAATTAACTTTCGTGAGAAAAAGTACACGATAGAAATTATACGACGAAAAATCACCGGATGATATGCATAATGCTTTTGCACAATTAATTAATTACATTAATGTTAATTTAATACAAAAGTTACAGTGAAATTAAATTAGCTGACTTGATTTCATCGGACCAATACTGTTTGAATAAAAATGTATATATTTTTTAAAAATTAACTTTCAAATTTACTTTCGTGAGAAAACGTTCACAATGTACAACAAAGAAGTTAACGCGGCTGATATGACTTCACCGAAACAATAACGTTTGAATAAACCTGTGTATATTTAAAACAGCTTTACTTTTAAGTCAATTTACGTGAGGAGATTTGTAATGTACAGTAACACCCCGCTATACGTCGGAGATGCGTTCCTGAAAAATGCGGCTTATAACGAAACAACGTATAGCGAAAAAAAGATTACCATAAGAAATATGATAAAAGTTAGGGGTTACCTTCCTGGAGGATATTTTGTGACACAGTTGTGCCCCAAGTAATACATATCAATACAGTACATTCGACATACTATGTTATCACTATGTGTTTACCACTCATTGCTACAAGGGTTTAATATACACTTAATCGTAACAACGAGTAACCAGTTGCAATAATAAATTCAGAAATCACCGAAAATAATTATCCATGGTGTGATGGAGCACAAAAATTGTTTCTTTACTTACACGTACACTGATACGCACTTGAGAGTACTTTTCAAGCAGATTTCGCTATCCAAAGTATATATCCAATAACTCATGAGATATCAACGCAAACGTAAACACACAAAATGTTAGACACAACAGTTCACAAAGCTCACTTATAGCTGACTGTCCCTCAGAAATAGGTTTTTACACATCGTCATTAAAATTGGGACAGTCTCTTTTATCTCCTGTGTGTCTTGTGAACCACCTAACCCATCGTGATCTCTCAAATTTCATTCTGAGTATGATTTTACACGAATTGATAAACATGAGATTAAATTAATTCATATAAATAATAATAAACATGAAATTAAAAGCCGAATAGAGGGTTTTTATTGTTATAGTTACAATTTATGCACCGCAGTTGGAATTTCTGAAATTTTGCTTTTAGTATTTCACAAACGACGTATATGCGAAGCGACACAACTTATAACGAAACATGTTCCTTAATTGATTGGCGACGTATATGCGAAACAACGTATAGCGGGACAACGTATAGCGGGTTTTACTGTATTAAGTTAAACAAGAGTATTTCTATTAATGACAACATTTTAAAGTAATTTTCTATATATAATCATAGTAAAATACAATCATAAACGATAAAACTATTTAAGCACGTATACAATCAAAGTTAAACTTACAGCTACGAAATCTAACATTTAAATTTAATGTTCTCTGTAGATATTTATAATTTTATATAAAACTTTAAATATGAACTATACCTTTTTATAAAGCATAAAAATCTCCATGTAGAATTAAATTAACATTAATATAATTCATTAATTATGAAAAAACATTATGCATATCATCCGGTGATTTTTCGTCGTATAATTTTTATCGTGTACTTTTTCTCACGAAAGTTAATATAAATCTATTTTCCTTTAAATATAGTAATTTTTATTTCTACGTAATAGATTCGGTAACTTCATAGTTGCAATATTAATATCATCATGACGCCATTTCCGTCCAAAATACATTGGAATTGTGCCGTGCGGAACACGGCTGGCGCCGAACCGTCCGGTGCCGAATAATCCCATCGTCGAATGGTCTCGTCGCCGAACCGGTCGTGCCGAACTGTCCCTTTCCGTCATTCCCCCCCACTCCTGAGTCCAGAATGGAATTGCTGTTATTTTGTGTTTTCAAATCCTGTTTTGAAGGATTATTCGCGTTGTTAAGGGAAATTTAGTTGGTGTTTATCTATTTATTTTTTGTGTCCGTGGTGGTGGTGGTCTAAATGCTTTTCGTCGCTGACCGAATTCGGACGAGTGGGGTTATTTAACGTTTTGCAGTTCATTATTCGATGAGGATACGTTTTATTCCATTCTAATCCGATGCAAAGCCGTAATTATTTAAACATTTTTGTACCAATTTCACGCGTTTTGTCTTTTATTTTAAATGGTAAAACATCCTCTCCCCGTAATGGGTTGTGTTGCTCTAGAAAACAAGGTGACCAATAAACGCGTAAAATATAGATAAGCGGGTTTGCTTCTTTATTCAGAGGCAGTGTTTTATAATTAAACTGCGGTATTCCATGGACGAGACGAAAAATTCCGTCATTCCGCGGTAATTTTTTTTTCTTCGCGGTTTTTTTTTTTTAGCAGTTCTTTTCACGGGCATTTTGTCAAAGTTCCATTAAAATAAGTACGGTAATTACGCCTTACTTTTTTCCCAAACCATCTCCATTAATATATTTTTCACGGTTGAAATAACACGGCTTCGAGGGGAGGAAAAAAATCATCCGGCTAAATAAATATCCGCGCTCGGGTGACCTGAGTAAAAATTCGAATTTCAATTTCGGATCCGCGGTTGGGCATCCGCGTTATATTTTTTAACGTTTCGGAAATTTCGCCGTTGTATTTTTGCGGTCCATTAAGCAATTACCTTTTTGCTCATCTAAAGTTAATAATCAGCGGGGAAAAGCCGTTTCGACGCCGGCTCCTATTCATCATTTTTATATTTGCGTTATTCAAACACATGGCGGGGCGTATTTTTTTCGCGTGTTTTCTCGCGTCAAAGCTCTATTCCGGAACGGAACGCGAAATTCGCCTTTTAAGCATTTTACGTTAATCTCTTGGCATATCGGTTGGTTTCGGCCTTCGACTGGAATTTCGCCTCAAAAAAATGTCGTCGTCCCCCCCGAAGGGACATTTTTGATGGAGATATTCATCCATGACCCACCGTCGGTTTCCCTAGTTAATTTATTTTGTGGCTAAATGTAGTTGCTTAGTGACGAAGCGTAAGGTACTTTCAGCGAGGCATATATAATGCTAAATATGTTTTCCCGTGTTTGGAAGATCCAATACCGTCAGGGATACCGTTTATCGTCTGCTGTTTCCGATTTATTTCGTCGACGTTCTGCCAGTCTATTCAACATGGTGTTGTTATGTTTATCTTATAATGCAGGGATGGGAAAATATTTTCGTATCGCGTGCCAAGAAAGTAATGTGAGTCATTCGAATTTCTTTCGCGTGCCGCTACTTCACCTTTCGCAAGGAAAACTTTTAAAATACAAGCTTACGCGTGCCAACTAAAATAGCAAGCGTGCCATTTCTGTCACGCGTGCCACGCATTTGCCACTCCTTCCTAATGTGTACCTAATGACGGGAGCGAGTGTTGACCTTATATTCAGATAATGTCTATGACGTAAATGTTGAGGTCTTGTCATTTTTAGCGTGTATGTGTTTACCAATGAGAAAAACATGTTTTTCGGACAGTACTTCTGAGATAAGTTCGCTGTAATGAAACCAAACGATTATCTACTTTATCTTCAACTACATGTCTTCTAATTACTTGATTTATTTTCATGAGCATTGTTTTCTCATTTTGGCAGCCATACATATGTTCCATACTTGCTAGAAGCGTATCAGGTTTTTAGACTATGTAATCATTAAATTAATCATGGCTACTGACCCTCGTTTACCGATTGCTAGCAAACCGTATTGCATTCATTAATTTAAGTGAAGTTGAAGCAAATTTGTCCCGAATCAAAATCTAATCAAATTCAGCTGTGTTTTGTTTTCGAGAATATCCGCCCGTTATTTTTCGCTCCGAACGTTTTTGCTAGGCCTATTATGGACATAATTTCCGAAAATTGCGGCTCTCTAATTTACTAAACCTAGTGGTTTAATTCGAATGCACATTTCCCTAGGCGTACCTGTTCTTTCATATTTTTCTTCGTGTTTGCAAATATGTAAGCCAGACCCCATGCGACGATTTGAATCCGAAAGGGTTAAAAAGAATCACTGAGGCATATATTTATATTAAGAGCGCGTATTTTTAATCCGCTAAATCATAATCGCGAGCGAGGGAGCTTATTATTTATTTCGAATATGTTTTCCTAAAATTATCCGCCAGAATAAATTCCAAAAAATAAATAAATAAACGCTCCGCGCTTCGAAATCGTTTATTTCTCCGTCTCTCTTTTTGTCGAGATTATCCGTCTAATTGCTCGATCCGTTTGTGTAATTTCGACAGATTTGTTTGCAAAACCGTTGTTTATCTTTCGAAATTCGCTCCTACCTTTTCGGGTTTGCTTTTTTTTTTTAATCAAAGTAAACTCTTAAGCTCCGCGTTCCCTGCAAAACTTAATCCCTCGGCGAGGTTGAAATTTCGCGTGCGTTTGAATAAGGTTCGATGAAGCGTGTCGTTTTTCTTCGGCATTCGGTTTGCCGGTTCTCAAGTAAGGTTGATTAAAACGTCTGCATGGAAGCCGACGTTTACGGTCGCATTGGGGGGAGGGGGAATCACGCTTTTCTGGATTCCGTTGTCGGTTGCAGTCGGCGGTAATGGGGCATGCTGGGAGGCGGTGAAGCGGAAGACAGTCTATTGTTTTACAAAGTGTCCCAGGAATGCGTCGTTTTGAGATATAACACTCCTTCTCACAGGATCCTTTGTCGCTATTGCCTTGTCGAGCGGAAGGATTTTTCGCACCTAGCCTAACCCTATCCTGTAGTTAGCTACGGCCTAATTCCCCAACCTTAAACCTTTTGGCTCGCTATACCGCTGTTGTACTTAACCTTCGGGTATTTTTCTTCCCTTGAAATGGCTTGCGTATGATCGCGTCGGTATTGGCGAAGGTTGAATGGTTTCGCGGTTCGATTAGTCTTTTGTTTTCGATGCGAAAAAATTGTTTTCGTTTAGTCTCGCGTTCCTTTTTTTTTGGCCCGTGGTTCGTTCCTTTTACCTTTAGTAATGGTTTTTACATGGTTCGTATGATGGAATAAAACGGTTATTCCAACCGTCTGCTCTTTCGCATTGAATTGGTTGAAAAGGAAAGATTGCGTGGTTTAATTTTTTGGCTTCTTTAAATGTTTTTTTTTATTATACGAGAGTGGAAATACACCATTGGGTGGTTTATACCATGTGTAAGTAGTGGTACCACGTTTCCCCATTAGAGGAATTTCTCCGGTTAATTATTCACCAAGAAATATAAGGATGTTAACTACATGTTTAGTCTGATCTGAATTCATTGTTTCGATATTGTATACATTAGTTTACCAATAACATTCTGTTTTAAGGTATGATTTTTGTGAATCTCTGTGCGTTGTTGATTTTTGGGCATTTATTTAATTTAAGGTGAAGGAATGGGATATTGTGTACATTCAAATCAAAATTTGTATCCGTCCTTTTAGTGGTCATGGTAACTTCTGTAGCATTAGAATGGTTAAATAAACGAGATGCGGAGACGTGCTAGTTTATATTTTTCAACTCTTTAATTCTTAAAAGGAATCGTCATTCGGTGAATAACAACAGAGTACGGCTCCTTTGTAGCTGTAATATGCGTCTAGATTGTTATTACTACTTGAGTTAACCCGGGCATTTGTTGTATTTCATTAATAACTTTGAACTTGATCATTCCTTTTTTTGTTTTGTTGAATAATGATGGTGTTGAGATAGCTGCGATATTGAAAACCTTTTGAAAAACTGAAACGAGGATTTATTTGTGCAGCGAAGCCATTCAAAGAATATTTTTATATTTGTTATTATGTAAATAGCGCATACTACCATCCCTTTGAAATGAGCGTAATAGCAATGATAAAGGAGATCACATACAAATATGTTCTCTGTACGTTCGAACCCTCAATTGGTGGGCAGAACAGCTCTACACAAAGGCCGGTGAATTTTATTATAACACCATAACTACAGAATTAAAATTATTTACCTATTTTTTGTGCTTGTCTGAACATCCCACACTATTTTTAGCTATTTCCTCGAAGGCGATAAAAATATCTGAAATGTGTATAAATGGACGGTGTCATTTAAGAAGCACTACTCGATTCGATTTCTTAAATGATATTTTTTTCAAATTTCGAGACACTTATTGCCTCTATCTCTAACACAACCAACTTCATTACTGTACCATTGTTTTCACCTCATACATACGTACATATATGTCCTCTATATATTCCTGTATATCCTAGAAAGAAAAACCGACCTGACAAGATTCATGTGACCAGAACTACCGTATTTATCCCTCGGTCAATTTAGGCCTGTATACGCGGCCCAAATTTGACGCGTTGCCTAGGAAGCACTCTTCGCTGCCGGGAGCGTAGGTGGGTAGTGGAGAGGTGGATTCAATAAGCCGTTCCGTGGAAATCTTATTACGCTGTTATTGAAGCGTTCGCCTTCTTCCTCCACTCCCCCTCCCTTAAGTTATAGCTACGTTGCCTGCTTGGGTGTTCTCCTCCGAACTCAAAAGATCTTGCTCAGTATGTAGAGGAACGAGGACCTTTAAACCTCACTCCAACTACGCTCGCTCCAAAACAGCTCCTAACTGAATTTCGCCCCCCCCCCCTTTCACGCCAAGTGTAGACTTCCGAGAGAAACGGGAAAAAAGTTTTTTTTAAAAAAAAGGGAAAGATTACACCCCACGGCGAAATTATCAGAGACCGGGAATAATTTTTTCCGACATGTCAAAATTTTGCATATGCGGTCAATATCATAAACGTTACGGAGGAAGGAGAAGCGTGTGTTGGTAGGGGTGCCTTTACACACACACACGCGCGCGGTTTGCTGGAGGTAGGGAGTCGGGGGTGGAGAGGAAGATTCTATTAGGTCCTACTGTGTTTTCGATAATTACTCCAGAGTGGGTAAGCGGACCATAGGAGGAAGTCCTGATGAGATAATTGACTCTAAAAGGTTCGAATTGGAAATGTTAACGGAAATGTGTTTTAATGTTTTGCGCGTAGAAGCGTGTTCGCGTAGAATATTCATTTTTAACTGAGTTAATCGTACTTGACCCTGATAGGCACGTGGGGTCTATGTGACCCGCAAAATATTTGATAGATCATAAACAAATTTATGTATTTTTGTTGAATAATATGTACGTTTTTTATCTCATGAGCCATTTTAGTATATTTTGTATCAATATAATTCGTTAAATAAATAGAATAAACATCATGATGATTGACAGAAAAATATTACATGGGGTCACGTAGACCCCAGGCGGCCACTAGTGTCGACGTGCTTACGTAAAATTTAATTTAGCCTATATATTTTCACGCATAATTAAATATTTGTTAACAAAACATGATGATACCGTTACATCGTATATGAGAGTTTATCTTTGTATTCATTGAAGATAAAATTTAGCTTACTTTGGCGTGTATTATTTGATCTTCAACTTCCGTTATTATTTGACGGGAGTGCAAAGCCGGTTTCGTGTGAGTACTTCGCAAATATTCATAGTAGACCGTGGGATCCTTGTTGCGATTTAGTGTGTATTGATCGAAAAATTGAAAAACGGGAGATTTTTGTTTTACCCTCCAGCATTTGTTTTCCAAATTCCGTAAATACACGTAACTCGCAACCCGTTAAGTAATTTGGTTTATACACTCCATGCCGTTATACAAGTTATGCGAATTCTACTAATGCTATTATATACCTCACCAACGCAGGAGTCGTCGATAACCTCTAAACGGTGGAGGAGACTTTAAGGTCTGTATGTCAATTCCTTGTGAATGATTTACCGTAAATTTGCAAACTCAAGCTTACATCGAATGGAAGCGTTTGGACATCCTTTCGAATTATAGGAAGATACGGTCTTTAGTATTTATTTTCAGGACTAGGGAAACCACAGGAATTTTTTAAACAACAGGAATACATAAATGTAGGCCTTTAGGCGCTTTTTTTAAAAAAATCTTTCATGCAGTCTGTTTGTCTGTCGGTCTGTGTCGGAATCCTGCAACTTGGACAAACCTAATTTTCAGTCTTTATGATAGTAAGATATGGTAAATTTTATTTTGGATCTAGGATTATCTTTTTAACATACAAATGTTTTTAGTATTATTTAGCAACTCTTGTAATTTGTTTTGGAATTATTCCCTTGTTTTCGGAACGAATTGAACGTAATGCAATTTTTTTCCCTGTCCTGGACATTATCGCGGCGTTGTTTATCTCCGTCACATAATTAGAATATTCCTCCTTTCAACATCGCGAGCGCTTAAAACTGGTCATTCGTTCTAGCATTTGTAAATAAAGAGGCTTTAGCGTTTACAAAAACTGCGCGTAGGATCGCCATCATCGTCTGAAATCCCGAGGCAAGCAATTTTGTAAAATTAAGGGATCGATGTCTCGGGTTTCCCAGCTTCGCCGCTGTTTCTCGCATTTTGCGGAAAGATTATATATTTTTTTTATTCCCTCCTTCAGCGTCCGCTCAACCTGATACGCCCATCGTTCTATCTGATTCCCACCCATCCTCTTAATACCCAACCATATTTTCCTCTTTCAACCCCATTTTTCATTCTACACATCTCAAGTTATTCTCATTGCGTTAATTAGCGGGTTTCATCCTCTCGCTCATATGTGTGTGTATATATGTGTGCGTGTGTGCGTGCGTGTGTGTGTAAATACTTGCGGAAGAGGAAAGTTAATAAGGATATTTAAGACAACTAGGTGTTGAAAGAAACCCAGTGAGCACTTACCGGAAGAAGAGCCGCTGGAGTATCGGAGAGACACATTTGTAGGCGTTGTTCGAGCTTTCGGGATGATCCCTTCGTCAGCACAAGAGAGACACAAATGTGTCTCTCCGGCACCCCAGCGGCTCTCCTTCCGGTAAGTGCTCACTGGGTTTCCATCAACACCTAGTTTTATACACACACACAGGGGGTGCCGTGGCGTAGTGGCGAGGGCGTTGGCCTGCGAAAGTAGGATTTTTTCAGAGGTTTAGCGGCCCCCTATTTGCGTGTGTAGAGGAGAGCACGCGAATCAGCGCTCCGTCCTTCCGAAGGGACGTAAAGCCGTTGGTCCCCTTGGTGTTTCTCGTTAAGAATAGACTAATGCCGGCACCGGGTTTATCTCCTTCCTTGCTTTGTGAATTAGACTGAGAAGCCTACTAGCGCCGGTAGTCGTTTGAAGTCACAAGGTCCCACAATAACACGCACACACACACACGTATGTGTGTGTGTGTGTGTTTGTGTGTGTGTTGAGGGAAACCCAGTGAGCACTTACCGGAAGGAGAGCCGCTGGGATGTCGGAGAGACACATTTGTAGAAGTTATTGGAGTTTCGGGATGATCCCTTCGTCAGCACAAGAGAGACACAGTTGTATGTGTATATATATATATATATATATATATATATATATATATATATTTGATACATTTTATATCTTCCGCCTCGTCTGCGGTCTTCTTATCCTCTTAAGCAAACCTCCGTCGCTCTTGAAATTTCTCCCTTTAATGTTTTTCTACTTCTCTCTCTCTATCGCTTTTTTCTCCCTCTCATGTAATCTACGAGTGTTTTTTTAAAATAATTTTTTTATTTATTCGCCTCGGTAATCCGAGAAGTTTTCGTGTGATATTTGTTCGGGACTTCTTTTTTGTTGGTAAAATCGTCTAAATTTATCGGTTTGCACATTATCCTTTTTTTTCGAAGTGTGTGTTTGGATAGGAAAAAAATGTGGATTTAGTCTGGCGGAGTGAATCGGCGTTATTTTTTTTTTTACGGGTGCATTTTGAGGTGTATCGTAAAATGGTTAGATTAGGATCCTGCAGGTCCCGACGTTACTTCTTCCTATTTTATTTTTATCGGTATAGTCGACATAATATATGCTTTTTAGGAATCGACTTATAATATTCTCCTATTTTCTAATCTCTTAGGTTTCTGATTACTTGGCTTATTGATTAAAATCAGCGTCTTAAAACATTTTTTCGCTTCCAAGTTAACCCAATATTAGCTTGAATTGACATAGATGTATCTACACGTTTACTTTTCTTATTAAACTTATGGAATATTCTTGCTTCAGCTTGGAACACACCCCACGTCATTTCATTAATTATTTTAAATGATATTTTCTAAACTTGAAGAAAAAATTTGTTTTTTAAAGTCACACGGCGTATTTCGTGGTGTCAAACTTACTATAATTTCATTACGATCTTTATATAATAAAAAAAAACTCAGTTACCTTTATCTAACAAATTCTACCTAGATAGTTCTCTCCGTACGGAACTGAAATTTTATTATTTCCAACGTACTTGATAATTTCATCCTGAATGACTTTCTTGCGAATCGATGCGATTGCTCGATTTTTTTAAATCCAGGGTTACAATGCGGATAACAAAATCGGGAGCAGATTTCATTTCTCGTAATTGTTACTTTTTGTTCGCCTAATTTCCATGATAACGCCCTTATATAGGTATCTCCCAATATATTCGTACCATTTATCTTTTTCATGACTATTCTTAGCAGAAATATTTAAAATGACTACTCGTATTTTTTTAATGCCGAGAAGACGGTCAAAAATTGATGCGAGATATAAAAGATAAAGCTTAATTTCCCAAAAAACGCGTCGAAAATTTTTGCACTATCGTTTATTTCGCACGAAAAAAAAATGTTCGAGGTATTTCCCCAGCGATTGCATTAAACGGGAATATTCAGTTAAGGAATCCCCAAAAAATGGATATCGATGTGTTTGTTTTGCGTACAGTGACCCTTATTCTTTTTCGAGCTTAATCCCATGCGTTCAGGTATTCGTTGATTTAAACATTCTTTCCCGGTACATTTTCGGCTTATTTTTTCCCTCTTCCTCGAATATTGTACCTTGAAATTCGAAACACTGTCGCTTGGTACCCCCCTTCCTCTCTCCCCCTATCTCTCCCCCCCTCTCCCCTCCTCTCCCCTCCTCTCCCCTCCTCTCTCCTAGCTTCGTGTGACGTTATCTCGCTTTTGCAGTTCTTTCCACACACACAAGAGTCCCTCCCCCCTATTCCCTCCCCCCACAAGCCTGTGTATGCGTGTGTATAAAATTCCACGGGCCCCAAAGCCCATAATATTATTTTCTACGTGTACTCGCCCATACGATTGGTCAATAACCTCCCCTCTCTTGATTCGCTACGCAAACAGACAGTCGCACAGAAGAGTAAATTTGCCCGAACTAGGCCGTTCTAAAATTGAACGGCGAGGCGAAATGGAGAGGGGGGGGAAAACGTTTCGAAGCTTGGCTTTACAAATTGTTTTACGGTAGATAAATATAATCTGCAAATAAGCTCCCGCCCAAGTTATTCGGTTCTGGGTTTTATCTATGTGTGTGTGTGTGTGTGTACCGAGTTTTGCTCCTTTATTCATATAAAAAAATAAACTGTGGTTGGCGTTTCTTTTTTTTTTTAATATCCGTTTGATTTCCTAACGCAGCCAACACTTTGTCATTTCGGGGTAAATAATGGTTTTTTTTAGAAGGTTTACATTTCTCCTAACGTTACTCACGATGTTTATTTATCAGCCGCATCATTGAACGAAACAGTTTTGCGAGTCAAACATTCGTGAAGTTTATTTCGCTCTTTCTGCCCTAGCATATTCCGGGATTCGTCTATTTCTCACCCTTAATGTACGAGTGAATTTTCCGATTAAAAACGGTTGCAGGGTTCGTCACCGTAATGTTTTCATCACCCCAAGGCTCTTGTCGGGCGAAGATGATTTTTAATTTTTTAAAGTAAACTCATTATCCGCTGACGCCGTGTAATTTTTCCCGTTGCTAAGTTTTTCGCCGTTCTAGCAATCCCCATGGCATCTCCCCTTCCCCTTTTGTTCGTTTATACGCGGCATCACACAACGCGGTTTCTTTTTTATCCCGGGGAAAAACTTTTCCGCTCGGAGAATATTCCGATATCCGCCCGCGAAGTCGGCCGACGCGTTTACTCCTTCAATTTTTCCGATAAAAGTATTAGGCCCGGGGAGGGGGGGGGGGGGGGGAGTGAACCCGCAAGGAGGGAAAAGAAGGGGGGGAGGAAGAAGACGAAGGGGAAATGGAAGTACAGGGGAAGGATTGTTTTACTGTGAGCATCGTGGGTAAACGGAGCATCCATAATACCGGGAACTTTTCTTTTATTTTTTCCCCCTCCGTGGACGGGGTGAAAGAAAACAAGGGTCTCTCGTGGAGGGGTTTTTGGGGGAAAAAAAGGGTGGCTCTTTCTTTTCCCTGAGCTCTCTTTCTCTCTCCTCGCATGCCTTGCAGGGAGGTGGCTTTGTGTTCGAACCCTTCTTCGCCCCCATTCGCCTTCTCCCCCCTCCCACTCCATCTACTCCCGACGGTCGGGAAGGAAGGGTGGAAAAAAAAAGAAAAACACTGCACTCTGAATATTGATGAGGCTCGCACGGGCATGCGGTCACCGTCCTTATCCTTTTCCACTCTTTTTCCCCCTGGAGGAAAACTTTTGTATCCCTTTTTTTACCCTGAGAGAGAGAGAGAGAAGGAGTCTTCTTCTTCTTCCACGCCCTCTTTAAGGGGTTTGGGGTATTTTTTTTTCCTTCCAACTTCAGCCCCTTCGCCGATCTTACCAAGGGAAGGGAACTCTCTCTCTCGATCTCTCTCTCTCTCTCCCCGATAAACGCAACCTATATATCCCATCCCTTATATTTTGCCTTCCTCCGTGTGTATCCTTATATCCATGTCCCAAGCGTCCTTCCATTTTTGCTCGCTGCTCTCTCGTAAAGTTTAAAGTTACTCCCGTACTTGGTTTGGGTCTTCGCGGTGAGGTTTTTCCGATGTTTGTCGAACAACGTCGTGTGTTTTTTTGTGTTTGCGCGTTTTCTGTGTAGTTGGGAATTGAAAGTTATATCTGTTTCTCGTCGGTTACTTTCTGAATTTCACGTTATAATGTCACTTGTCTGTGCCATCATTTCCTATTTTAATGATACAATTGGTGGTCGAAACCAAATAAACTTGTATTTTTATGGTATTATTTCACCAGCAGTGGATGTTTTTTTTTTCATGTAAAACTTCAAAAAATTTCTTTGAAAAATGCATTAATGACGCTTAATGATAGAGAGAAACTAATTTTAATCAGGTTGCTTGGAGAATATAAGATGTGACCTTATACTTTCATGGGAACTACCAACGACAAGTTATCACTCCATATCCCCTTGCCATGTCTTAGTATTTGGTATGTGATGAAAAGATAATATTTAATCCAGTAATTTTGTCGATATTTTATTGTCATTGACTCCATGAGTGGCCCATCGATCAATTTTTATCGTGTAATTTTAATGTCGAATGTATTCGTTATTTTAAAACCATTTTTTCTGTTTTGAGGAGTTTAACTTCATGGTATTTCAATGAAAATGAGGCAGCAATATTAATTTATATGATAATTTTGACGGAAAATAGCCGTCAAATTTTCGCATAATCAAAAATTCCTTACAATTCGTGATAAACATGTTCTCCGCATGCGGTGAGTAAATTTGCGATGAAATGCTCTCTTTGTATTATAATATCTTGTTCGCAAAGCCGTTATAACTGCTTACCATACGTTTAATGGGGATTCGAACGGAATGACAACCGCTGAGTTAAATTAAAATCGAATCAAATTATTAATTGATCCGAAAAGTTAATACGTTTCCTTAGTTACTCTTTCCAGTAATTTTTTATCGGTAAATTTTCAGCATACTCTTAGTTTCAGTTGCGAGGTTGCCAATAAGAACGAGCAAGTCCAATTATTTTCCCCGGAGTCAGTTTGTTCGTGATGCATGCCTTGATCCCGTCTGAAAGAAATATAACCTAATTTTTAAAATCTCTTTTGTGGTTATCCTCGATTCTTTGATATATACCTAGTATTCAAATCGTTACGTATGATTATCCTCGGATGAAAAACGTGATCCGATTGTTCATTAGGCGCCGTTCCACGCATTTAGGTTAACGGGTAACGGAATATATATGAGTCTACTATACGTTTCTAGACGAAATTTTCCGGCTCTGCTCCAGAATCTCTTTCCGTGTCCCAGGACGGGATCATAGCCTACGTAATGTGTTTGCGCAGGAATTGCTAAATGAATGCGTCAGATATAGGGGAGGGTGGGGGGGGGGGAGAGGGAGGGGTGGAGTTCTTCGACCCTTCAAAAAGTTTGGTTTGCAGAATTTATTTCTTACCTTCTCCATCCCCCCTTTTTTTTCCTTTCCACCATCCTGAGGGACTTTCCGATTCCCTCCTACTTCTCCCCCCCCCCCTACGTACCCCATCCCCCCTCTCGCATGCCTCCCCTTCGCCACCTTCCCTTACCCCCCCGTCCTCTCCGCCCCACTAAAACCTCCCTCTTTCCTCCTCCTCCCCTCTCTACAGTTCCCTTATAGCTTTCCTTCCTCATGATTCAAGTCACGAATGCCATTCTGCACGCCCACCTCTCCCTCTTCCCTCCCCCCCCACTCCACTCCTTCCTTCCTTCCTTCCCTCCCTCCCTCCGTAGCCATATCTCCCCTTCTCTCTTCCCGGCAGCACCTATCTCTCTCTCTCCCCCTCTCCCCTCTCTCTCCCCCCTCCACGTCCCACTCTTCTCGGTTTTTATCGCTTCAGGATTTCTCTTCCCTGAACCCATTCCCACTTCTTATTCGCCTCTCTCTCTCTCCTTCGCTATCTCATCCTCTCTATCGCTTTCATATTTCGCGTCTTTCTTACCCTTTCTTTCCTACCCCTCCATCCCTCTTACTCTCTCCCTCCCTCCTTTTCCCCCTCTCCAACCCGTCTTCCTCTCCCTCACCCTCTCTTCCCCCTTTCTCTCCCACACCCTCTGTATATAGTCTCAATTTCGCCCTAATAAAGTCGATTGTCTGTCTCTCTCCCTTTTCCTCCCTATCTTCCGCCTCCCCCCCCATTTCTCCAACCCTTCCTCCTTATCTCCTTCCCTCTCTCTTTCCTCTCGCCCTCTCTCTCTTTCCTCTCTCTCTTTCCTCTCCAGTCCTCGCAGCTAACTCGCCCCTTATCACTTCCCCCACCTCCTTTTCCTTTTCCGAGTTACTCCGCGTTATCAGCGTGTTTACATCCTGCATACTTTCATCTCCTCCCTTTCCTCGTCCGGAGGCTTCTGTTTTTCAATCCCGTTTCTTCCTCCCTTCGCTAGTTTCCCTTTGTTATTTTAATTTTTTTTTCATTCCTTCTCTCCCTCCCTCCCTCTCTCTCTCTCTCTCCTCGTCATTTTCGATTTTAAACAGCTCATATCTCCCGCGTTTTCATCTTCATCATTTTCCTTGTTTACTCGTCTCGTTCTCTCGTTTACGTTGCTGCGTTCTTCAGTAAGTAATATACCTTCTTCCCCGTCTCGCCTGAATGTTTCCGTGTATTCTCCCTCCTTCAGAGGCTAAATCTCTTACGCATGTCGGGTTCTTCTTTTTAAAAAAAATATTCTCTCACTCTCCCATCCAAAATGTCGTTTCTGTATTCCCGTAAACGCACGGAATGAAGATAGGTAGGTACCTCAGTGTCCTTGTTCCCAACATTTTTTTCGTAGACGCGGCATTCTTTCAGTGACAAACGGAATTTCGCGTATTTTTTGTGTCACAACTTTGGGACCCATTCATCTGTCGGAACTACAGCGTCGTCAACTTATTAGAGAAGTATTATTTACCTTATGACCCATCAACGTTTCCAAATGTTCGCGTTATTTACTTAAAAACAACGCTTTTTGCGACCTCTCTTAACGTTCATAAGCGGCATCCAAGCGGTTGGGAAACTCGAACGTGGTTAATTTTCCATAACTTTAATTATATTTTAGAGTTTTGTTAATTAACCTTCCCTCGTTAGTGAGTAAGCCTCGGAATTTCGTATTTTCTCGCAATTCTTGTCTTTTTTTTAAAAATCTCATTCCTCTGATTAAGAGTTCTCTCGAATTACCGGATTTAATCACGCCTCAACACTGACAGCATTCCTTTATCTGCGTCATCCTTTCCTTCGCTGTATTCGAACCAACGTAAGCGCCTCATAGGTTTCTTCAATTTTCCCTATTTCATATTTCCTCCACTTCCAATGCCTTTCCATCTCCCGTCACGCCCACTTTCCATATCTCCATCTCTCTCTCACTCTCTCTCTCTTTTCCATTCGTTCTCATCTTCTTTTGGTGGTTATAGTCTTGGTTTAGGCATTTGCATAGGATGTGACCCGGGAAAATACTATTTCTTCCCTTCTCTCTCACTCTCTCCTTCCCTCTTTCTCCCTCTCTCCCTCCCTCTCCTCTCTCACCCTCCCTCTCTCTCTCTCCCTCTCTCTCCCTATCCTCTCTCTCCCTCTCCTATCTCTCCCTCTCCTCTCTCTCCCTCTCTCTCCCCTCTCTCTCTCTCTCCCTCTCCTTCTCCCTCTATTTCTCCCTCTTCTTCTCCCTCTCCCTCTCCTTCTCCCTCTCCTCCTCCCTCTCCTCCTCCCTCTCCTCCCTCTCTCTCCCTCTCTCTCCCTCTCTCTCCCTCTCTCTCTCTCCTCTCTCTCTCTCCCTCTCTCCCTCTCTCTCTCCCTCTCTCCCTCTCCCTCCCTCTCTCTCCCACTCTGTTTCTCCCTCTTCCCCTCTCTCCCACTCTGTTTCTCCCTCTTCCCCTCTCTCCCACTCTGTTTCTCCCTCTTCCCCTCTCTCCCCCTCCCCTCTCTCCCCCTCCCCTCTCCCCCTCCCCTCTCTCTCCCTCCCCTCTCTCTCCCTCTCTCTCTCTCCCCCTCTCTCCCCTCCCCTCTCTCTCCCTCCCCTCTCTCTCCCTCTCTCTCTCTCCCCCTCTCTCTCTCCCCCTCTCTCTCTCCCCCTCTCTCTCTCCCTCTCTCTCTCCCTCTCTCTATCCCTCTCTCTCTCCCTCTCTCTCTCTCCTCTCTCTCTCCCTCTCTCCCACTCTCTCTCCCTCTCTCTCCCTCTCTATCTCTCCATCTCTCTCTCCCTCTTCCACCCTCTCTCTCCCTCTCTCTCTCCCCCCCTCTCTCTCCCCCCCTCTCTCTCCCCCCCTCTCCCTCTCCCCCCTCTCTCTCCCCCTCTCCCTCTCTCTCCCCCTCTCCCTCTCTCTCCCCCTCTCCCTCTCTCTCTCTATCTCCTCTCTCTCTCTCCCTCTCTCTCTCCCCTCTCTCCCCCTCTCTCTCTCCCCCCTCTCTCTCCCCCCTCTCTCTCCCCCCTCTCTCTCCCCCCTCTCTCTCTCCCTCTGCCTCTGCCTCTCTCTCCCTCTCTCCCTCTCTCTCTCTCTCTCCCTCTCTCCCTCCCTCCCCCTCTCTTCCTCTCTCTCTATCCTCTTACCTTACGTGTCTTTGGCTCGTTCAAGGGAGAGTGGGATTACGATAGAGAGAAAGGCGGAGAGAGAGAGAGAGAGTTTGGCCTGGAATGAGGTTGGTGGGACTAATTTTCCTCCTCCTTAATGTCGTTCCGACCCAACCCCGTCTACTTCGCATTAATTGAAGGAGTCGTTTTCAATTCCCTCGCGCTCATGCATAGTTCCTAAGACGCCCGACTCTGCCGCTCTTCATGTTTTTTTAAAAGAATACCGCTCTTTAGCGATTATTCACTCTTTCTCCTCTGCTAATCTCTCTCCTCTCTCTCAGCTTCTGTGGAATTCCGCTCGCGAGTGTCGCTTTTAAATCGTCTCCGGTTTAACGCGTTCGTTTCGGGAGACCTCTTACTTCACAGATCTTTGCGGATTTTCGAGAACATCGCCGTCTTTTTTATCGTTTTATGGGGTAATTTAAATGATTACTCCCATTTCCTGTTGCATTAGCGATTAGTTTCTCATTTTATTAATGTCCTCAAATTTGTGATTGGTGAACAACGGGGGAGACCACGGCGAAGGTGGTATAAAAGTATCTCTAAACTATGATTTAATATTTAGATAAATGCTTAGAAAGATGGCAATAGAAGAAAAATATACAAGGTAGAGAAAATTGTAATTAAAATTTAAAACAGAAATGGTTGGTTAGACATTTGTCGAATGGATCACCATTTGTTTCTTTTCAGTCATTTATGGAGTGGTGCCATTTTTTTTTAGCAGCGATTGAAGTCAGAAGTTCTAACAGTTAGTTTCTTGAACAACCGCAGAACTGTTACCTTTAATGGAAATCATTACGCGCGTCCTCGACGATGGGATGATATTAATTCAAAGCACATTAAGTGGGTATCGAATGAATAATCTCGTAGTTTCTCGGGTAACGTGACAAAGCACGTACGCGAACCTTGTAGCGAGTGTTTTTCATTATTAAAAAAAATGGTTTGTTTTACTGCCTAAAATTAAATTATCATACGGTTACGAAGTTATTTTTTATGGGAAAAACCGTGCCTTTATTTGCGATTAAAGCACACGAAACCACGGCACACGTTCCGTAATAAAAAACCTCGCCGAAGTTTCGACGAAAATTAGCGTCGATTGGATCGGTAATGAACCGTAGAAATACGAAGGCGGCCGGTATTTTAACTGGAGATACGTCTCCATTCATTTTCGGCTGATCCTTATTTGCGGAACACGATGACTAATATTTTATCACATGGAAATATGGCTATTTATTTCCGCCTCTGACGGCTATGGGGCAGGGCCTCCTGACCACAGCGTTCCTACCCATCCTCTCCCCCCCCCCTTCCTCCCTCTCCCGGACGAGATAACAACATCGGTAATAATTTACGGAAAACAAACTACCAGCCGACTCATAATTTACGTCTCCATAACCTATTTAATTTTTTCTTATTCTGCGGGATTCGAGATCTCCCTTAAGGGAGAGGGAAGGGGAATTTTCACATAAGCCCTCCCTAGACTCGGTTCAACTTATTACAATATTTGTCGGAAGGGTTTAGGGGAAAAGGGTTAGAGGACGGCATGGAGAGAGTGAGAGTTTGGTAAAATCCTCCTTCTCCCTCCTCCTTCCTCCCCCTCCCACCTCCTCCCCACTCCTCCTCTCCATCCCCAGGCGACTAGAATGGGTGAGTTTATTGCGGTGCCATTAGCTGAGCATTTTCGCGAGGTTTAGGTTCCATAGATTTTCCGGAATTACTAGAAGACGTCCGACGTTATCTGCAAATGTGTTTCCGGTTACTGGCTACTCCCGACTGGAAATAAAAAACCTCTCTCCGAACCCACAACTATTCCTAACAGTCTGGCCTCCTTTTTTTTAATCCCTTAACCGAATCCACGCATCCCTCTTCCCTTTCCCTCTCTCTCCCTCTCCCCCTCCCTCTCTTCCCCTCCCTCTCTCTCTCTCATGTTTTTCGATTGTCATTTTTTTTTTAGTTTCCGGTCCATCTCGCGTTCATTATTTTTAATTTTCATTAGTACATGCATGTTTATATACACACATTTGTTTATTTAAATTTATATTTTTTCTTTTAAATGCTAGGAGTTTGTCTTTTACGACCCTATTCTCTTTCACATATAAGGTCTGAAGATAATTATATTGGTCACTCATAAGTTTTTAGGATGAGTATTTTAGTGACATCGTTATTTACTGCAGTTCTCGTCACTTTCACAAAATTTCGCCGCCGTTGTAAATGAATGTTATTGTCTCGAATTTATCTCGACCTTGCGGATTAATTCGTTTTCCGGCCTTCTATTTCGACTGTAGAGTGATTGTTTTTTTTAGATCGACCTTAACCGATGGCATAGGAGTGAAAAGGGTATAAGTCGACAATTTGATGAAATTGAGTTATGAACACCACTGGTCCAAAAAAAATCTGTTTAATGCTTTTTGTATTATTATTTAAGATAAAATGGATGGTGTCACACTTGCACCGTTTTGCCTTGCGCATTAAACAGATTTTTTTAAAGGACAATTGGTTTTCATAACTTATTTTCATCAAATTGTCGACTTATACCATTTTGACTGCCCGCCACGGAATTGTTCGCTTAAAGTATCGTGTAAGACCTATAAATCTTGTCAAAATGGATGTGGAGAAAATATATATTGTTTTTCATTCATTCATTTTCTGATAGTATGGAAGGATTTATTGAATACTCTGGAATTATCCGATGGTTCAGGTATTTGTTTGATAGTAAAATAAGGCTAAATAAATATAAAGATGTAGAATTATCATCCGTATGAAATAAATCCATTATGTCTTTCAATTATTCGATATTTAGGTGTACATTTTCTGAAATTAAAGTTGATTTCTTACCTTTTATCTTGTATGTTCGTTTTCTCTTCAATCCTTTTTCTTGGTAGTACATACATAAAAACAGATAATACCTAATTAAAGTAAAAAAAACGAATCTTGCTATAAAAGTTATATAATTTGAATGCAATAGCCATTGCGTTAAAAAGCAGTAATATTTTATACGGCTGGAAGTTTCCCACTTGCTTTTCCAGTGCACAGGAGCCTTAGTTTAGAGTCGGAATCCCAGCCGCGTTCTTCTCTAATTTAATCTCTTTTTATGTCAATTTATTTATAAAAAAGGGAAGGGTTCCCAATTCGCCCTGAAATTCTCCATTTTTTTATCCTCTGCTTTCCTGGTTATCCACTGAGTCACGTTCAGCATTTTCTTCATTTCCTTTCAGTCATCGCCCATATCATGTTCTCCCTCTTTCTCACTACTCCTTATTTTGCTTCCTATCATCCGGGCTGATCAACCCTCTCCCCAATTCCTCCTCCCCTCCCCCCCCCTCTCCCCCTCTTCCCCTCCCCCCCTTCCCCCGTCCCTCCTTTTCCTTCCGCTCCTACTCATCTTGACTACCGTACCAATGTTTTACTATGCAAACAGCGTTGCCAATTCTCTCCGTCTCCTTCTCCCCCCAACCCTCGCGTTCCCAGAGCGACGCCTCTTGTTTCTAATTGCATTGCCTTTCCCCGAAGAGATTGCTGGCAACCCCGCCACCTCGCGGAAGAAGAGGGAAATGCGGGATCGCGTGTTTTTTTTGTCTTACTAATTTCCTTTTTGCCCCTCTCTCTCTCATCGTTTTTGTTTTATTTTTTTTTTGTTTTTTCTTCTTCTTATTCTCGCTCTCTCTCTCTCTCTCTCTCTCTCTCTCTCTCTCTCTCTCTCTCTCTCTCTCTCTCTCATGTCTCTTCATCCATCCGGAGTTTTTAATTTTGACTTCATTCGTGTAATTTACTTCCCGAGCGAAATAAAAGGCTCCTTTTCTTAATCTTTTTTTCCCTCTTGGCGTCTTAAGAGATTGCTCTGCTGAAGGTTTCTACGGGTGGATGGACAAATGAAGACGGAGTGGCGAAGTGCGGATGGGAAGATTATTTTAAAAAAAAAACAAAAAGATGAACTCGCGCTTAGTAACGGAATTGGACTAATATTTTAGCGGTTCATCTCTCCCATTTAGGTCGCGAGGGGAATTTTAATGAAATTTTTTTTTAAATCCACGGAGCTCCCGAGTTGGAAATTTTGCTCGGCGTCTTCACGATTGTGTTTCTTTTTTTTTTTGAAAAAAAATACCGAATCCGTTGTTTTGTTTTCCCTTAATTTCGTTCTATTTTTAAAGATCTAAATGGAGCACGTTCCGGTTGATTTTACTCATAAGTTCGTTCTAGCGTAATGTCTGGAGAAGTTCGTTCGGTTTATTAATTTAATTATATTTTCGCATCCTTAGCGACGAGGGTATATGAAACGCGAGCTAGCTTTCTCCATCAAATCCTCTCGATCCGTGAAGATGAAAATTATCGGTGATAATTATAATAATGAATAGGCTGTCAGTTGTCAATTTTTATTTCTGTTTATCTAACCGTTGAGGAGTTTGGTGGCCGACAATAAATAATATAAATATATATATCGGGTACAAATTCGAATTCCTCGACATTCACGGAGATTGCAACATTCTCTGCGAGTCACGGACTTAATTCCCATTCTTTGTATTTCGGGGGGGCCTTGAACCCCCTTCACAACGGTGAAGTGCCAGAAGCCTCAAAGGGTCTTCCCTAATTGAATTAAAACGCATTCTCCCGATTCGATTCGATTTCAATTAAGATATTTTTCTCTCTCTCTTTTTCTTTTTTGTTGTTGTCAGCCCGAGGTTTCAGTTTGCGTCAAGATTTAATCGTCTTAACGCACGAAAAAAAGGTATTCAAAAGGAGGAGGTTTTACGATGAAATAACAGATAAATGCGATGCGTGTTTAATATGGTTCGCAGTTTAGATTAGATTTGTTCGAAATGGCGAAAGTTTTTTTTTAATTGTTTTATTTTCTCGCTAGGTAGTTTTCTTAATTATCGGTCCGTGTTTTCTTAAATTGCGAATTATCGAGATTTTAATTTTTTACTCATCAGCCCGCGAGAACTGAGACAATAAATTCCGTTATGAGAGTCACTTAAAAACCGGTATCCCTATGGTTGGTGATTATTGAATGCTCCTTCGCAACCATTCCTCCCCCCCCCCCCCCCCCCCCACCCCCATTTATCAACTTTATCCATCTTTGAAGGGAGAGAAACAGTTCCTGGAAAGAGAAACCGATAAGAAGGGTTTTTTTTTTTGTTGAGAGATGGAAGAGGGGAGTTCAAAAGGGGCTTTCGACGTTCCGGAAGGAGATTTTTAGGGTGTTAGAAACCCTTCTCTCGGCTTCTCTTTCCAATTTTTCTCTCTCTCTCTCCATCCACTTTCTCTTTAGGGTTAGGTAGGTTTGGTTTTCGAAGACAGATAGCTACTTTTCCCCTGGCCACCCGAAAAACTCCATTCCAATGACGGGGAAAGGGTCGTGTTTTTTTGTTTTTTTTTATTCTTCTTAACCGCACTCTGTACCTTTCAATCGGAAATGGCGTTAGTATACGTCGCTTTTAAGAGTTAACGGTCCTAACGATTTCGGGCTGTAAATTTGAAGTCATTGTTTACGTATTTGTTTATTCTGTCTAAGGTGATATTTTTCAAAGTAGGTACCTACGTGTTTTGGTGTACGTTAAACATTTTCTATGTTCAAGGAATAGCGCTTGAAACAGTTCTTGTCAGGTATATCACGCGACAAGGTCATGAAAAAATTTCAACGTTGAAATTTTACTTTTGTTTTTAGGCTTAAACCGAAATTATTTTTAATGTTCACAGTTGTTTATCGTGAAATATTTGTCTGTGATTGCTTAATGGGTTGTCACAGTTGTTGACTAGGTAACTTTATCGATTTCAGGTGATCAGTTCGAGTAATTCGTACTTCGGTAAGATTCTGTTCAATCTTGAATTGCGCCCCTACTTACCAGTTTATCGTGATATATTCTAGGACATTTTGCAATGTAATCCTTTGCGGTTACATTAATTCGTCTTATTAAGGAATTCTTACTGTGAAAAACGTAATGTTCGCGTGCTTACATTAAAAAAAATCACTGTGGTTGATTTATCGTAATCATTTTTGTTTTTAGTTTTCAAGACAGCACGCCTGGTCGATTCATACCCTTCTTACTTTCCCCTGCGTGTTCCCGCAAGCGCCTCCTATAATACCAATGAGGCTGCTTCATCCTTCCAATCGTTCGTCCGCCATCTTAAGCCATCCGTCTGAATTTTTCCTGTCCACTACCAACGCTACTCCATCAAGACCCTTTTGCCTCTCTCCTTCCATCTGTGCTCACATACACACACATGCACGCACGCAACCTACCCTTGTCCTCATCAGTTCTTTTCAACCCCCGTAACTTCGACCAACTCTGCCTCCCACTAGCTCGTTCTCCCTCCTCTCTCTCTCTTTCTCCCTTCTCTCTCTCCCTCTTCCCTCTCTCCCTCTCTCTTCCCCTATCTCTCTCTCCTCCTCTATCTCTCTTTCACTCTCTCTCCCCTCTCCTCCCCTCCCCCCTCTCTCTCCCTCTCCCTCTCATCCAACCGTCCTGGTTTCCCTTCCACGTCCGCCCCCTTCCCTTTCCGCTAACTCCATCATTGGAACTTTCTTTTTCGACAAGAGGTCTGAAACTGTAGCGCAGTTGTTTTCTAAGTTTGTTATATTACGGTGGTGATATGTAAGAGATCTCTTTTTATTTATTTGCTATGGACGCGGTCCGTACACGTGTTATTATAGGAGTTTTCCATTTAGTGAGCTGTCGGAAGGAATTGTCGGCGTTTTAATTTTGATGGAATTTTTGTTGTTGTAAATTGTCTTTTGATTGGTACCGATTTGATAATCATTGTAATTACTCGATTAATGAGAATATGTTCACCTTTTTCTGGTTACCTTATTAATTTCATCGATTGTTGGCGCGAAAGTATGTATCTGGATGCGATTTTCGAACTATAAAATTTACTTCGAATAATTTTTCAGTTTTATACAGTTTATGTCACAATTTCTTTGACTCACTGAAATCTCCATTAAATTTAACTGGGAAAAGATCTTGTTTAGTTCAGTGAACATTCATGCAGTGTGATCTTAACGCCGTACCTGGCGGAGAATAGCCTAGCGAGTGGGCAACCCACGGTACTTATTCGGCGCGCGGGTGGCGGACTTTTCAGGGGCTATCAGCGTTTGCTATTTCCATTATAACTTAGGGATTTTTCATATGATAGAATAAAAAAATCTTCGTAAATAAATGTGAATTTTCTATTACTATTTATAAATAATCGAAATACTGCTTTTCCTACATTTACGCAATTAATATATTCGGTTGATGGCTTACCCCAAAAGAGCCATGCATATACGCGATCCGCAGTTGCATAGATTGTGCGACTACTTTTATTTTTTTATTATTTTTAAAATCCACATTTACGTATTGATCGTAAGGCGCAGGGATGTATTTACACGATAGAATAAAAAGTCGCCGCATATACGTTACTATGTACAAATAGTCCAAGTAACGTAAAATTTTCTCTTTACTATAAGTTTTCAGGAGTAAACATTTTAAAATAAGTTATAGTTATTATATTATTCTACGGTTGGATTCAATCGTAATTCCATAGTTATTTGCTGGTCAGGTCATTCAAGATTTTTTAATGGGAATTCGAGCATTTTTTTTGGCATTCGCCGCAATGTTCCCACCTGCGTCTCCATTACATCCCGAGGGACGACTCGTGCGATCCTCTTCATCATCATTCCTTAGACATCAGTTTTTGTAAAACTATGAGTGTATAATATCAATTCCATGCTTATAAACGATCGTAAAATTTCGTGCGTGGCGAATGATTTATTCAGCTGTTTCGGAGAAAAAAATAGTCTTCCATAGGAGTTGAATAGGGCTGTTGTAGAGTGTGTTTTCTCTGCATTTTCCCCCCGCGCGGTCCCATTTTTCAAAATAAATAGTTCGTCAAACCGGCGTGTCGCGGAAGAATGAGGAGCATCGTTTATTTTTTTATTTTTTGTTTTCTCTTTATCGAGAATAACAACGTCCTCCGTTGCCAAACCCCGTCACGTATTCCCCCTCTACGTGCCTTCCTACCGCGCACACACACACAAGCCCCCGGATCACGATTTTCTTGGGAGAGAGAGAGAGAGGAGAGAACCTCCGAGGTCTAACAAAGCAAATACTGTGATCGAACGTAACCAAAAGAAGTATTTGCTTTCTCCCGGTCGTAAGATCCCTCCCGCGTGTTTTTTTTTCTTTCTTAAAGGAACGGCCTGGAAGGAAAGCTTTTTTTTTGCCGATAAAAGGCCCGTAAATACTTTCTCCCATAATAATTTATTGCAGTTCGATTTCCTTGTTGCCTACCTTCCCGTGTGCAAATATTTTTCGGGGTGTATATTTCTCTCTTTCTCTCTCTCTCCCGGTTTTTCACTCCGACGTGTCGGAGTGAAAAACCGGGAGAGGGAATGATACGTCGCGACGTATCATTGTTGCCTATTTGTTCGTCTCGGTATTCCTTTTAACACGTCGAAAAATCCCATCTCTTTTCCTCTCTCTCTCTCTCTCTCTCTCTGTTTAATCTTCTCCATCTCAGTTGATCTCTTTAAGCGAGGGATTTTCTTCTTCTTCTTCCTTCGCATTCCTCATCCGGAGAGATCCTCTCCTTGGCAACCACAGACGTTGCCTAGCTCCGAACCTCTTCAGAATTTTATTCTCCTCGGGTTATTTTTTGTTCTCTCTCTCTCTCTCTAAGCTTAATAATGGGTTTCCCTTTATTCGTTACTCGCTATTGATGCTTTCACTCGGGAATGGTCTAGGATGGAATTGCGCCGTGGTTTCGTTTCGCACTTTATTCTGAGGATGTGTTTTTGAGCGCTGCATGTTGGGTAAATAGTGGAAATGTAAATGTTTGAGTTAGAAGTTAGGAAAAACATTTCCTTATTTCGTTTATTTGTGAATTAAGAAATTTCGTAGTTAATCAGTGAAATGAACTATTGTTCTGATCACGTTTCCCTTACTTATATTTGGTGGATACATCCTGAATCGCGTTCTTGCATTCATGGAATGTTTGAAGATGGTTCTTACTAGCGAGTTAAATTTGTATACAATATTTCCCATTTTTAATTGTTTTTTATCGGAAAATGTACGTGCTTTTATTTAGATTTTAACAACGAGGAAGATTTTTTAAGCATTTTATGTTATAGATTCTTCATACGAGCAAAAATCGTTCGTATAAATTGGGTTATATTTGTTATGGCTTGTTTTCGTTTGCATTCCGTTATATTTATGTTTTTCAAGTTAAGGAGACTATATACGTATAACGTATGAAATAAATTTTTTTAACGTATTTTGTACGCAAATATGCAGTGAGGACATTTTCTCCCTCCAGTTGTCCACAGATACTCAGAATAATTTTTATACGCATGCGCTTATCACCCGAACTAAAGAACCCTTCTCATCCGCCGCTATAATTAATCCCACTCCATTCGTTTCAAACCCCGCAAATTGCCGCCCCGTGTAAACCGTCACGTTTTCCGAAAATTCCGTTTAATTCCGCCCTCGGCATTCGCGGAATTCGAACATTTCGATGGTCTACTGTCCTCAATGCAGAACGTGGGCGTCGGTTCGAGGTTGATAAATCTTCGGGCGCGTCTTTTTTTTTTTTTTTTAATCGGACACGATTTCGCGTACAAGTGCGCATGCGCACGTAAAATCCCACTTCAAATGATAATAGTCTTTACGCCCACGCTCCAACTATATACGTATAAAGGACGATCCCGATGGCTGTCATCGCCGATCCTTCATTGTCTATCGGTACCGACCTGGGCGTTTGTGCTTTTATTCCTCCTCGCTCCTATTCGTAGCCTTTCGTATGCCTCCCTCCACCCTCTTCCTCTCTCCCGCCTTCCTCCCTCTTCCCAAATCAATCTCCATCCTCCGGAATAACTGCGTTGTCATGGTGAAAGTTGAAAATTCGACCTCTGTTTATTTGTTCAGCGCGGCCCTTTTAGAGGGGTGCGGGACTTGGGAGAAACTTAATTTGTACGCCATTTGGAGCATCAGATAAATGTTGTCTATCCCTTCTGTAAATGTCCGCCGACCCGTTAATATTACCCCGGCGTGCTCTTAAGGCTTAACCGAGCGTTTGAAACCGATGGTATTGTCATATGCATTTCCTATTTAACAGGTTTCCAGATGACGTGGGATGTGCGCGGAGCAATCAACTCCGAGCCACAATCCTTTACTTTACGTAATTGCTGACGAAAAGGTTCGTTTAGGATTCTACAACGATCTCATTAACGAATTGGTGTCAGTTTTATCGGTAACTCCAATCAATCAAGACGAAGAACATGGGAATGGTCACAGATGGGGAATTAAAACTGGTATAATAGACGGGTGTCCACTCTAAAAGAGGTTATTGCGACTATTATTATTGTTTTTAACTGGTGTGATTATTGTTAAAAAAATGTAGCGAGTGAGCATGAATGATGTATTGAGTTAACATTTAGAGGAGGGCCTTAGTTAAGAGTGAATTCAAAGTATCAGCTTAAATAAAAATTCAAGACTATTCGTCATCGTTCGGTGAACCTTACAAAAGATGTTAATTATTTCCAATTAGTAATGACTGCGAAAGAATGAACGATTTCTTAGTTTTTTTGTTAAAGGAGACTCATCGGAATGATAAATATTTTATATTAAGCTACGTTCAGCAATGATTTTCTCCATATTGTAATCCTACTGCTATCATGATTTTCTAATATATAATTATCTTACCGCTTCGTCTGTGAACCGTATTAATTTTAACAATTAAATTAAATATTTTGCCTGTTGAATAATTTGCTTCGTCTAGACCAGGGGTCGGCAACCTTTTTGACAAGAAGAATCATTTTCTCCCAATTTGTATAGAGTCCAACATAAGATGAGCCGCAGAGCATGTATTAGGAAAAAATACGTATTAATAACCTTCAAGACAATTAATGGCATCTGTTTATTTAAAAACTGCACACACATATCCATACAATGATGTTTTGGAGATAATTCGTAAAAAGAACTTGAGAAACAAAACAGTATTTTACCTAAGTTTTTATTCAGTGAAAATATAAATAAACATTTAAATTAAGAAAAAAGAGAGATTCTTTCGGAAAATTAATCTAGGACCTTACTCGAGCAGGAGTTTAAAAGTGACCATCAACATTTAAACGAATCATTCATTCACACAACATCGCCGTGACCGCTAGTATTTCATTAGCGCCCAAATAACCCTAATTAACTCGTGACCTTAATCTTTTATCTACGTAATTTTTATCCTTGAAGCTTAATTTCTCAAAATGTCGTACTGCAATCGCCTTAAGAAAAGCCGAATGAGGCACGCGTACCACCCTCATTTAACGTCTCAAACTTAATCTGCTTACGAAAAAAAATTTATGAAATTATTTTGATATTCACACCGACGCGTCCAGCGCGGAAAATTTTTAATGCTCTTCCTTTAACGAAACGAAAAAGGAAAGATCTAGCGCGCATTCACCTGCCCGAAAATTATTTAGTCCATACACCCTTGAGGGAAGACGTGATGTGACTTATCAAATGTTCTTCTTGCGTCTTGTCTTTTCCTTCCGAATTAATTTGAGATATCCCTCTTAAGCCTTTTCTCACCCTCTTTGCTTTCCCCTCATTTCTCAGCCTACACTTTTAAACCCTCCTACCTCCTTCCTCTATCGTTCCTAAAACCTGAAAAAAATATATCTCGTGTAGCTTCCTTGTATCCTTAAGATCGATCTTCCACGCGCTCTTATCGAATAGCATACGCCATCACCGGAAGCTTTTATCGGATATTTTCGTCGCCATGTGAAAATTTCGCGGATATTAAATTGTTTTCCATAAGAGGTCCCACTTGACGAAAGTTGCGCGGTAATACGACAAGGTAGGAAGCTTAAGTGCATGTAATTTTAAATAAATAATTCAACTGTTGTAATTAGCGAAATTTCGGAACTTCGTATTTTAAAAAAAATTAATTAATATGTTGAAAAGTAAATGCTACAAAGCTTCTTGCAATTACCTTCCAAGTGAGTGATGGAAAATCATATTAAAACAATTACTCTGAAAAATACCTTCTAAATCTATATGAAACTAATATTTATCATCGCAGCTCGTGATATGAAAGTACATGCTCAAGAATGTGCTTAAAAGAGTTGGTCCTGTCTCGTCGCCTATCTTCGTTAATTCATGCAAAGAAGCTTATCGAAAATTTTAGGAAAATGTAAAAATTATAAATGCTTTGTGTCGCACGGTGTCAGCTAAAATATGGAGAAAAAATATGTAATGTTTTTAGCAATATATGGGTGGATTATGGTAACTTAAACGACAGCAATCCAAACTTTCGAAGAAAGTAGAAAAACACTACGCGTGGTGGAACGAATATTGACGGAACACACTGGAACGTTTATTTCTCTCCTAGATTTTTACAATTTCTCGGCTTTTTTTTTTAATATAAGGGAAGACGAGTTGTATTTTTTCATGTTTGTCGAATGCGGAAAAGCGCGACGCAGTTCACGCACATTCTCAGTCATTTTTTTCTCCCTTCCATTTTCCGGAGTCAGTCAAAAGAACCTCGCATACCTACGCAATCTTATATACACCTCTTTAAAACCACTCCCTATATCCACCCCTCCTCCCTAGTTCCATACGTTTTTTTGCTTCTACTTCCCCTTCTTCCCCCTCCCCCCCCCCTCTCTCTCTCTCCATCCCTCAATCTCTCTTTACTCCTATCCTGTTTTTTTCATCTTCTCTTATTCAGCAACTCCACCTCATACCTCTTCAGCCTCGTCTCGTGCCCGCATCCTTTTACGCCCGCGCCTTAGGTATACATATATAGGGGGAGGCCGACCTCTTCACTTATCATCCACTCCTACATCAGTCTACCTCTCTCTCTCTCTCTCTCTATATATATATATATATATATATATATATATATATATATATATATATATATATATATATATACATATATACATAAAGGTGGCAACAAGGTGTTGGAGGAAGCCCAGTGGATGCTTACCTAGATTGGAGACCCGCTGAGGGTGCTGAAGACACGAAAAACACAAATATGGAGCCTTCGGGCTGACGCCCTTCTTCGGTGACGGAGAGACATACATACATATACATACCTACACATACACACACACACACAAGTATATATATATATGCCTGTATATGTTTCCTCTCACTTTCCGCCTCGCATAACAACCTCCCTCACTTTCCCAATCTCTCTTTTTCCCACTCTCTCTCTTTCTCACTCCCTATACATTTCTAATTCTCCATCCTCGTCAAACACGTTTTTCCCCCGCGCTCTTCCGCTTCATCTCTATCTCTCCCTCCCTCTCTCTCTCTCTCTCTCGCACTCACAATCTACCTTTCGAACTCCTTCTGTGTGTAGCGCCATTCCATCCCCCTTCAATTCCATCTCCCTTCAATTCCATCCGCCTCGGAAAGTTTTCACTCCCTCTCTCTCTCTCTCTCTCTTCTTCCTCTTCTTCGTATAGGTGTTTATTCTCTAGTTCTGTTTGTTGCATTTCTGCGAGTTTTGACATGACCGTGGAAAGTTTGGGCGAAATCGGGATGGGCGTTTGTTTTTTGCGAGACGGCCGGCGTCATTTGTAGTTTACCTTTTAAATGCTCCGAAAAATATGGAATCTACCGTGTGTATCTGCAAAGTGGCGATTCACTAAAGGTAAATTTTTTAAAAGTGTGAATCACCGCTGACGAATGCTGTTTTTTTTTTAAAGTCGAAATGGCTATCGGTAGTTTTTTTTAATTTGATTTATACCTTCGTGTCAGCTCGACGGTACTGTTTTGAAGGTAAATAAAAGATTTAAGTAAACGCACCGTAAATTCTTAGTGACCTAATTACGGCATTATGGATAAATTTAGATTTAGGTAATTTTTATGAATGAATTCTCGTGCATGTTACGTTTATTTAGTAAATACCCCAAATTTCCAAGCATTAAATGTCTGAAAGAGTCCTGTCAATTGAAATGGTATTCTTTCTTTGCTTCGATGAATGCTCGCGTCTCACTAATAGTTTTACTTGATTATATTAAGAGAGACATTCCTTTAAGTATTCTGAGGGTGTGACGAGAATCGTGCACCAAAATGGTTCTATCAATCACTTTTCCGTTTCGTATCCTATAAACTTTTTAATTACATATCCAAAACGTAGTTACTGATCTTTTAACCCAAAGAGGCTAAGCGAATTTGATAGTTCTCTCCCGAACTTGTCTGTTCGGGTGCATCCCTTGTCTTACCCCGCGTTAACATCCTCCTCTGTCCTAATGCCTCTCCGTCCCTTCCTATTTCGCTATCAGCACCTCATTCTCATTAGCTTTCTACTTCGCTCAAACTGCCTCAAATTCTCCCATCTTCTCCGGTCTCATTCCCCTCTCCATTTCTCTCGCCTTCAGTTTCTCTCTTTTTCATCCAACCTCTCATCCATTTCACCGCACACACTTATCCCCATACAAAACGCCTTTTCTTTCTTGTCTTTCTCTTTTTCTCTCTTTCTCTCTCTCTCTCTCTCTCACTCATTCTCATCCCTTTCTCGCCAACAACATCCCACTAGATCCTCTTTTTTTTATTCTCGCCGGCCAAACAACTCCCACTCCACCACTTCCTCCTCCTCCTTTCCGAACTCCACTCCTCTTCTCGGCACACACAGAGTTACCCTTGCCTCAACTCCTTTTTCCTCTCTCTCTCTCCCTCTTTCCTCGGTTGCTATCGCGCGTCAAGGGAGGGGTTTTCTCAAAGCATCTCCTTTGCCACTCCATATCCTCTCTCTCCCTCCCTTCCCCCCATTTCGTTCTCTCTCTCTCCTCTTTTGTCTCACTCTTCTCTCCGTCCCGGCCTCCTCCTCCGTATCTCAAAAAAAAAAATACCTCTCTTCCTTCCCCCATGGCGGTTTAACATGCGCGTCCTTCCTGCGGAGCTGCCAACCCTTGAGTTTTCGTTGGAGAAAAATGTTAACCCCGTGTCTTTTGTTCGGTGCGCGAGCTCCGTTGCCGCTCAGAAGGGAGTGTGTGTGTGGATTTTTCCGGTGTTACGTTTCGATTTTCCGTGCCAAATCAGCGAAACGTTAGTAGGAACATTATTTCCATCGCTTTTTTTTTTTTATAATGTACGCTTGAAAGAAGCTTTTGTTAAGGAAATCGATAAGCGAAAAATTCAAGTGTAACAGAAAAGAATTATTTTTTCTCTATTTTAGAATAATATAGGTAACAATCATTGGTTTGTGTGCATGTCATTTACTGGAATTGCAGATCAGATATTAAAAATTTTCCATAGACGAAAAGAATAAGTTTATAATCCTTACAATTAGGTCTATTTGTAATTACGATGAGATAATGCTTCTGGTTGACATTCATTTTTGCATCCAGTGTGTTACAAATTACATCGATTCAGTGAAAGAATACTTTAAAAAGTGTGTATGTGTGTGTATATATATATATATATATATATATATATATATATATATAAATGCTTAAGGAAAAGGAAAGGCAATAATAAGGTAGCAACAAGGTGTTGGAGGAAGCCCAGTGGACACTTACCTAGATTGAAGAGCCGCTGGGGGTGCTGAGGACACGAAAAACACAAAAGAACACCTTGTTGCTACCTTATTATATATATATATATATATATATATATATATATATATATATATTAGATTTCGTAATTCTCATATATTCACAAATCCAGTAAGAACACAGGGCGCGTTAATTGTAGACATGGGGAAGCAATTGTTCGCCACATTGGTCGGATATAATCTCTCAAAAGTATTGCTGGTATTCGGGTAATTCGAAAAGGCATCCGTCGCTGAACGCTAATAGTATCTCTATTACCGTCATCGCGGGTGAAATTGACCGGTAATTTTATCTACGCGTTTAGCCGTTATGGATTTTTAACGCTTGCGCAACGGCCGATTTTTTCTGCACGTGCGGATCGCGCATTCAGCGCCGTCCGTGAATGACAGTCGTTGCAGTTTCCGCTTCACAAACTGCACGTCCGTTCCGTTATTCACTGTCATACCAACATCGGTAGTTGGTTCGGAATTAATGGTTGTGTACGGGGAGAACCGTAACTGTTTTCAACGCGTAGCTCTGATTTATATCGTCGATTTTTGGAATTGGTTAATAAAGGTATTTAAAACGGCACTTCATTTATATAGATCGATATTTCACGGTATCAAGCGTTTTAGGATTTCTCTCTCTTTCTTAATTAACAATTCTCGTGTTGGGGTTATTTTATCGATTGAATATGTAAAATGTATCAAATAATTAATTGATTAAATTGAAAGTACTATTTTACTCTGCAGGTATGCATCGATATAAAACTACCGAGCTTTGAATGATTACGGGGAAGTCATCTTTCTGGGAAACATAACAGTTAATACCTGTATTTTTCATACACTTCTATTTTTAAGTGCAATAATGAGAGAAGTAATGACGGGATTTTTAAAATGAACCTTGAAAGAAAACCTTAGGATTTTCAAAGGGCGATCTAACAATAAGTCCTACTTAGAATCGAATTTCGGTGCGTTACAACTGTCGATGGCAACTTTGAAGCTGACAGTCCACTCTGATATACTCTTCCGTTTCTCCTATATCATCTGAGGTTAATTCCGTTAATTTACCTGTCAAATTAATGGTTTATCACTTCCATTCGCATACCTATTTAGAACTGTAGTAGAAGTGTTTTTAGGAGTATACGCTCAGCCATTTAGAATATTTTCCACACCTTGGTAAAATTTTAATCGAGGTTGTTGTTTCCGAAGATCGTGGACAGATTCATTCAGCGATACAATTCCGTGTTGTCATACAAGAGTTATGTTCATCCCACTTCGATCCAGGGATGCGCGGAAAATTTTTTTTTTCACCTCCAAAAGTTGACAACCTTCCACATCGATCACCCTTAGTAGGCGGAATTTTTTCTCCACTCTCCCTCTCTTTTTACTAGCTTGACCATGTCAGGTCTTTCCTAGGTGTTTACCACAACTACTTCGTCTTTTTTACTTTCTCATACACGAAGTATGTATATTGAGAAAGTACTGTTATCGCGAAAAAATTCGACCTCGATACTTTTACGGAAATATACGTTTTAGGTGTCGCCGAGTCCGAAAAAGCGGTCTTCGCAATGGCGTCTGTCTGTTACTGTCTGTCTAGAGCCTAAACGGTAGAGGCTATGAAGAAATGGTTGACATTGCTCAGTAATTAAGGGAAGTTTATTCTACGCATTTTTAACAACAGTTTGATTTTCTCAAAAACGGCTCTAACGATTTTGATCAAATTTCGTACAGTTACTTGAGTTTACGTCTGCAATAATACCAAATAGTTCATATTTCTCAATGAATGAATATAAGGCTAGTTTATTCTTGGGCAACTTTAACAAAAATTGGATTTTCTAAAAACCGGCTGATACGATTTTCATTTTCTAAAGATAAGATAAGATAAAGATAATATATGAGAAATTTTTTACAATGTCTGTTGTACCGATTTTTTTTAGAAGTTTCCGAATCTGTAACTGGATTTCTTAATTGTGTTTTATTTTCTTTTTTATCTTTTGTGTAGTCTCAGGTTTTTGTTTTCTGTCAATTTGTTTGCGTGTTCATATGTTTCTATTATGTATTCTCATTTGTGATCACTAACGTAGGGTTAAATGTAAGAAGGGACTATGTAGTCTCAATTTCGTCCTCAATAAAGTCGTTCGTCTGTCTGTCTCTCGGCACCATTGGGTTGGCAGCCCTTCAGAAAAATAACCCTCCGTCGCTTACCACATCCTTTCTTCCTCCGAGGAAATTCTAAATTCTCCATTCTTTCTCCCTTCCCTCCCCCACACCCCGCCCCATTTCTTGGTTACGTCTTTTGGGCACTCCACTCCTGCTAACCTTAAACTTTTGCGTCATCTCGACGTCCCTGTGTCTGTCTATATATATATAAGTATATATATATATATATATATAAGTATATATATATATATATATATATATATATATATATATATATAAGTATATATATATATATCCTTCTCGCACGCCTTATTCGCCTGTTTCTTCTCTATAAGGAAAACTTTCCACCTTCCACCGTTTCCTTTTCGCTCATCCCTTGCTATCTTATCCCGCCTTTTCTCTCTCTCTCTTCTCTCGTGTACTGAATTCTCTCCTCGTCATCGTTACTTTTCTCCCTTTAACATTTTTTCCTACTTCCATCCGGGTTCTCTTTTTCCCCCTCTTCTCTCTCACCGCGGAAATATACTTTTCTGTGTTTTTTTTATTCTTCCCCTTACCCCCCTCCCCCGCCTCTCTCTCCCTCTCTGTGTTCCTTAACATTCATCACCTTAAGTCTCTTTTTGTGTATTCGTTTGCAAACTTCTATCTACTTCCTCCTTCTTTCTCTCGAATATTGGGATTCCGGGCAGGACGAGTTTATTTTTTCGCTGTTGATTTTTTTTTCTCTTCGGTGGCGGTTAACGCGGGATCTATCGCCTACGCGTTCTCTTTTTCACTCGGTACGAGCGAGAAATTTGACTGCAAATATTGCGATTTAGCATCTCATGTCTGTCTAACCATACCGGGTGTATTAGTATTGATTATAAAGCTATGCAGAGGAGGTAGTTAAGTATTCTCCCAGTGACAGTGTGTGTGTGTGTATATATATATATAAATGCTTAAGGAAAAGGAAAGGTAATAATAAAGGTAGCAACAAGGTGTTGGAGGAAGCCCAGTGGACACATACCTATATTGAAGAGCCGCTGGGGGTGCTGAGGACACACGAAAAACACAAAAAAACAAAAACGACACAAAAATGAAGCTTTCGGGCTGACTCCCTTCTTCAGCGACTAAAAGACATATACTGTTTAAAATAACACACTGGGGGGGGGGGGATATGGGGAGGGGGAGAGGGGTAATGGGGAATGTTCGGGGATAGGAGGAGGCGGGTAGGAGGGACGGCCAATAGGGTTATCGGAGATTAAGACCAGGTGGAAAAAAAAGTCAAGGAAAAAAATGTAGGCTAACTCCCACTGTCAATATATATATATATATATATATATATATATATATATATATATATATATATATATATATATATATATATATATATATATATCTCATCATAGGTAGTCTGTCCGTTGACAGGTCCGTGATTATTCTAGGTTAAACTTGGTCCTCCATATACTCCTATTTTCCGCAGTTTTCTTCATGTCTTGATAGCTCTCTTTCCCTTTCAAGTCGAGCTGAAACCTTTTCCTACCTCTTTCTCTTTTTCCATCCAGTTTTCCTTCTAGCACTTCTTTAATCATGCACTCTCTCCTCAGGTAATGCCCAATCCAGTTCGCCTTCCTCTTTCTGATAGTCTGTATAATCGTTCGCTTCTGTCCTATTCTTCGTAGTACTTCCTCATTTTTCACCCTATCTGTCCATTTTATCTTCAGCATTCTTCTCCATGTCCACATTTCGAAGCTTTCCAAGTATTTAATATCATTTTTCCTTAGCGTCCATGTTTCTGCTCCGTACAAAGCTATACTCCATTCCTAAAAGAATAACTGCTATGAAAAATTATTTTAAATAAAAGATGTAGGAAATCATATTTTCTAAATTTTTTTGTAATGGTCAGTGTATACAATAATGACGTATTATCGGAGAAATATCGGGAAAACCGAATCGGGTTTCGAATAAACCTCGACTTCCGGTTAACCAGTATTGTCCAAAAACTAATCAGTTCTTTGTGCTCATGCTAAAGTGTTATATATGAAATTTGGTATTAATATGACAAGTACTTTTTGAGTTAGAGCGCCCACAACCACATACATCCATCCATCCACACACACACACATAATTCCGAAAATAGTCTAAACGTGTTCTAGGGACCTCAAAAGGTGTATTTCCGTTGAAATCTCGAAGCCGATTTTTTTCGTGATAACAATACTTCCCCTATACTACGTATTGAGAAAGTAAAAAGAAAAATTTATTTGCTCATTTGTAAAATATTAATAGTTATAGTACTATTTTCAAAGAAATTTCACATTTACAGTGGAAAGAACACAGGCTAGCGGTGGTTCGTGAAAAAGGGTGCTCTAATTTGTATGGCCAGGTGCCGATATCCGCAAGCTTCTATTTTCATTATTCCTGTATTTACTTTATTATGAGTTTGGTTTTAGAAAGCTTAGCTGAGGAAATTATGTTAAGCAGCAATGTTCAGTATATATTTTCCTAAAATGAGTTTGAAAGTTTTCATTTGATAAACTGATCTTCGAACAACTCGTCATTTTCGACAAATTTCCCTTCGATGAGTTGATCGTTCGACGAATTTGTTTTCAACAAATTTTCTTTCGACGAATTTATCTGTTTCCTTACCTGTCATACCTACTATAGGATAGCTAATTTTTACTATTGCTTGTTTATTTATTTAGATAAAGTTTGGTCGTGTAAAGTGTAAAAGGATGTAAGCTTTAATACTACCTATATATAGTATTCCCTGGGATGTAAATATTACTGGCTGAATTAAGCGGGCGTTGTCTTTGTCAGTAAATCATATTTATTTTATTACTTGTCCTTCGTTAGCGTCTCATATTTCCAAATGCACCGTTTTTGTAAGTGTTAACTTTATAATCTCCTTTAAAAACGATGTCGGAGTAGGAGAGGGGGTGGCCCATTCACATTTTATCGGTTGCTTATGTTCAATTCATGACGTCACATCCGAAAAAAAACTAATGGTCACGAATAATAATGTGACGTTTATTTCGTTCGAGCGCGATATTTAACGAGGATTTACATCGTTAAAAAAATACCGAGTTTTTATTGTGATTTTTATCTATTTCGTAAAAACCCATTAAATTCCTATTCAAACCGAGGTAGGACAAAAATACTATTATTGAAAAAAAATTCAGTTTTTTTCTATAGCAGTGTTGCGAAATGTTGATTCCCGGCAGTATGTATTTTTTTTTAAATCCTTTCCGTGGCTGATAAAGTTGTCGCGCTGCAAATTATTTCCTTCCCTTTTTTGACCCGTGAAAAATAAAACCTTGCAAAGAACACAAGTTTGGATTTGCCGACGGGGTAAAATTTAAAAAAATGTTAAAGAGAACTGGGCTATAGTTGTCGAAGCGCGAAAGAACGGAGGGCATTGTTGAAAGTAGAATTGAGGATTAAAGGTTTTCGGAGGTTTGTAACGTCCGACTTCATTAAATTCTATCGTAAGTTCCGACTGAATAAATATGGTGATCGTCCGCGCACCTTTGGCAAACCCTCCGTCCCGTCCTATGTAAATATAAAGAGATATAATTGGATTCCGGAAGTATTTTCATCAATTTTAAGTCCCTTTCACTCGAAGTCTGAATTATGGATTAATACGCCTCGCATAATCAACCAATTTGACTCCGAGTTCCTGAAAAGGGAGAGGGAGGTGAGTTTTTTTTTTTTTACGCGGAGTTCGTTCCCGCAACGATAAAACTGTGAAAGAAGAAAAAATTCGGAATTTTCGGTCAGCCGGTAGCCTCAAGAAGTCGTGGGCGAAAAACCAGGTGGCTCGGAAAATACAGTTTTTATAGGTACGCTGTAATTCTGCTCTGTTGTTTGTTTTTCGGTGTTGTGTTGTGCTTATGGATGGTTTGTTTGGCGAGTCGAAACGTGAAACATTCCTTTCCACGAAATACCGTTGTTTTTTTTTTAAATTCGTGTATTCATGTATTCCTGTATTCTTATTCTTGCAAATATGGACTGAGAAGACGTGCGCTCTCATTGGTTTATCATACTGAAATAGTTTTAAATGGCGTTGTTGTGTTGAGAATTTTTACCGTTTCATATATTTGTGCGTTTTTGAAATGCACATACAAAAAAAGATTCCGAGCGTCAAAATGGTGTATGAAATTTCAATACCGAGGTTCATCTCGATGAATTCCGGCGCGGCCAACCGGTTAATTTATACATCGGCGTTCCCATTCGCAAAATTTACGCGTTAACGCGAATGTAAATTTTGCCGCTCGGTACGCGAAGCGGAATTTACGAGATTATTATTTCATAACACACTCAAAAGCGAAAATAATCTCGCGTAACACGTTGCGCGTACACATATCAGCTGTCAGTGACGATAACCGTGTGCCCCTCGAACGAACCGAAAAATATTCCCTTTTGGAGTTTTACTTTTTTCCCGCCAGGGGGGGGGGGGGGGGGGGGCTCGGAGGGCGGGAGGTAGAACGGCGAAGAAAATCGCCCGTATGCGGGGTTGATTGGATTCGCGGAGGGCCGCATTATTTTAAGCGCTCGGGGTAGGGAAGAGAAAGAAAGGCAAAAATGTAACCGATGCGAAGAAAATGAAAAAAAATACATGATTAATGGAATGAAAGCAGCTGACGCACCCTTTTCCATTAATCCGTATGGGAGAGAATAGAGGAGGAGGCGTGGGGAGGGAGGGATCAGAGCGGGAGATATGAGGGTACGGCGGGAAAAAGGTGAAGCTAACGGGGAAAATATGGAGGAAATATTGAAGAGCGAACAATATCTCTTACCCATTGGGTTTCTTCTCTTGACGGAGTTTCCTTCTTTATTGTACCCTTTTTCCGTACTTAGGGGAAGGGCCCTTTTAAGGGGTTTGGAGTCCTTATCTCGGGAGGCATTACTTCACCCACGGCGTTCTAATCGCGTCGTGTAAAACTTTTTTTTTTATTTTGTAGTTCCCTTTTGTCGCCGCTCTCCCGCCCGCGGCGCTGTGGTTGCATTGTGTGCCGTCCATGAAAAATAAAAGCATGCGAGAAAACTAGTTTTCTCCTCGTCTATTTTTCCCACTGATTCGAATTTGCGCTGTTTTTTTTAACTTTGAGAATATGCATTAGGAGAGATGAGAGGATGTTTGATTTAACGAGGTTTGCCGTAATGTAGTTTGCCAGATTGAAAGCAAAGCATGCTTCTATAGGATTATCTTTTAGGTGCTCGCGTTTTTCATCTGATAGAGATTTGAAGGTTCTTTATAATATGCCACGTTTTAAGTTCAAATATTCACCACCGTTAATTTTTGCTTAGAAAAATATTTAAAAATTATCAAAATTTTGACTTTGTGAAAGTACGTTTGGATGGTGTTCAAAGTGTTTATAAATATATTTTTAAAGTACTATTTACGTGGTCGTATGTCACAGTTTTACGTTAAACTAATTCACTTTGAAGAGTTGGTAGGATTTGGTGAGTTATGTAATGTAGTCAAATATATGGCTTGTTATTTGTATTTGACGAATAACCAGGATACCATTATTCATCTTTAAATGTCACGTATTTTTCGTTGAATTTCGTATTATATTTTTAGATACCGCGTTGATTTAATATGTTTTTCAACGCTAAATAACGATGTATGTTAAAATAGCGAGCTCCCAGATTTCAGATCCTGCTCCTCAAACATCTTAAATTTTAAGAGCTTCCCAAGTAATTTCACGCCACCTATCATATTTTCCCCTAAGCTCCTTTTTTCACACCGTTCATCTCCTCCCCCTCCCCTCCCCCCCTCTCTCTCTCTTTCCCCCCGTCTCCTCACTCTTTCATCGTCCTTTTCAATAATATTCGCCCTCGAGCCATCATTTTTTTCCGCCTCGCACTCCCGAAGCTTTCTTGGATTCCCGCCAGTGGTGGGTGGCGCTGGGGTCGTAACTCGAGCCATCCGACCACCTTACCCCAAGATTCTCTCTCTTTATTTTAACCCCCTTAAGACTTTGCCCATCCCTACTTCCCACTCCACTGCGCTTTAAAAAAAACCTTCCCTTTACCCTCTCTCTCTCCCGATGTGAAAAACCCATGAAATGCATCATAGTTTTTTATGTCAGCTCTTTCCCTCCCCCCCTCTTCTTTCACTCCTTCCGCCATTTGTTATTTTTCGTTTCTCCCTCCGCGACCCCAACTCATCCATCGGATCGCTAGCCCTTCTCCATCCCTTTTTCCCTTCCCTTTTTTTTTTATCTCGGATCCGTGTGATCATTTGTGGTGTGATTTGTATTATCTCTCCGCACCAAAGGCTATATAATCTTTCCATCGCTGCCTCATCAACAACAAGAAAACGTTCGATACACGAGTGATTAAGTTTTTTTTCCCTCTCCTGTGGTAGTAGTAGTAGTCCTTCCGAGGGGATTTTATTTATTTATTTTTTTCCTCTCTCTCGAGCTCGTAAATTATACTTTGTTTCGGAAAGTTTTTCGGGCCTACGAAGATACAAGTTGTTAAAGCTCGTGAAATGAGATGTAATGATAATTTATCGGTTTTTCGTCGGGAGTGAGGATTTATTATTCTTGCAAGAGTTGAAAAAATTGTAACGCGATGAGGTTCCTTAGTTCGGTTTTTTTTTCTTCTTTGGATAAAGTCGTTTGTCGTCGCGAAAATATGTTTTAAATAGTCTTCGCGGCCGAAATGTGCGCTTTAATTACCAGATGTAGTACTGATTTTGATTAATGTATCGATTAATATGCCTTATAATGTTATTGGCATTGGCGCGTTTAATCTGTTAAAAATATAATATAAATGTAACTTTTTAAATACATAGCATTGGAATCGCCTTTCAAAAGCAACGGTTAGAATTTTTCTGTTGGGTGACACTCTTTATCAGTATACACAATTCGTGAACCTCCGCGCGTGCCATCCTTAAATTCGTTTTTTTCCGTAACGCTTACGAAAAGCGGTTTTTATATTGTAAGGAATCCTCAATATAATGCGCTATCGTTAAAATACAACATAAAGTTGAAACAAAAGTGAAATTCTTTTAAAAATACACATTTTTTGTAATTATTCTCGAAATTGTCGTGCCACTTAAAATCTCTTCGCGTGCCTTAGGTTGCCGAGCCCTTGGTTAGGGTATGACTGAAGAGTTAAATGAAAACTATTCCCATCATCCCTCACTCTTTCTCTGCATCTATTTCATTCTATCCCTCTCTGCGATAGTGATGGAATATGCTCCCGTATCTTACCCCGCTAATGGTGCATATACCGTGACTGACTGACTGACGGACAGACACGAGATTATTATATATAAGCATCTTTGTTTATCTTCTCAAGCGAAGACATGAAATGTTGGAATTATCACAACTTCATGTGATAGAAGGTCGTTTTAACGCACATGAATCTAAAGAGAAAAATATTCCCCTCACAGAAAAGTAGATTTATTGACTTTCGAACCGTAGCTGTTACTGAGCTCTCACACGAGAAATTTAAAAAGAAATACAGTTTTTTCTTTTTTTCAACCACCATCTTTTATTTATCCGCCGTATGCATTACTCTTAAGAATCTCTCTCTGTTCACCCAATCATTCGATTCAGTTTCATAGCGTTAATGAAAGGAATATCGGTAGCAATTCGAAGACAAATATTTTTCCCTCCTCTCGCGGCCAAGCCGATTTCGCTTTCCCTCGAAGAAAGCCGAGGCGTCCGGCGAAATCAAACGAAAGAAATCGCGCACGTATAAAAACAACAAAAAAAAATAAAATAACCTTTAGTTTATCCGCAGAAGGTGATAATAGGAATTATATCGCCGCACCCCTTTCTCTCTTACGCGTATTTTCTTTCTCGTATCCCGGCACTTTCTTTTTCGCAGAGGGGCATGCCACTCGCATGCACGAACAAACTGGAACTGAACGCGTTTTGTTCCAATTTTCCAGTCCATTGAAGGATTTTATATGTGTCCCGAGACCTTCCCCCCTCTTTTATATATACATATATATATATACACACACACACACACACACATATATATATGTACATATATTATATACGGGGAAAAAAACCTTATTTCCCCCCTCTCTTTTCGCTCTCTCTCCCTACCTCCGAGCTCAAACCGTCTCATGCCGGGTTTAAGCGATGTAATGGCGGATGAGGTGGTAGGGGTACCACCTCGTCCGCCATTTCATCGCTGCCCCGTCCACCATTTTGCGTTCCTACCACCTCTTCTTCTTCCGCTGCCTCACGCGTCATTAAACATTTCTTATCCCCTGCAAAAACCCATCGCCTCCTATAACTCCGAATTTGGTCTTATACTTTTGTTTTCTTTCTCTCTCTCTCTTCTTCACTCTCTTTTGTTTCTGTCTTTATCTTCCCATCATCCTCTTTGCGTCCCGGTGGCGTTTTACCCTCTTCTCTTCTGCCACCTCCTCATCCTCGCGTTTTTATCCTCTCCGTTATTTCTATCCCTACAAAACTCTTTTGAGTGTTTTCCTTTCCAATTTGGTAATTGATTTTCTTCTTTCCTTTTTCTCGTCGGTTTCAGTTGGTGTGGTCGGTTTGGAGATTCGAAAAGAAATCAGGATTTATTCACCCGATTTCGTTACCGTTTTTTTTTCTTCGCGGATTCTTTTTATTATTTTTCGAGATTCCCTTACGTGAAGTTTTTATTTTCGTCAATTTCGTTTTTAGGTTTAGATATTTTAACATTTCCCCACGTCGGAATCATGCAATTAAAAAATTCAGAATAACGCGTGTGTTCAACAATGTGCGAATTTAAAGGGAATGCTACAAAAGTAAATAAAACTCCTTAACCGTACAAGGCAAAGATTTAGAGACAACACAAAAAAGGAGAAGGATGTGCAAGAGATTAAAAAGGATACAAAAAAGGGGGTAAACTTAAAGGTTTCCGTTGTATTAATCCTCGCCAGGGGCCTGTTGTCAATCGCTCACGTTTACTCACTAAAGTATCTACTTTCTCCTTTTGTGCTGTCTCTAAATATTTGCCTTGTACGGTTTAAAGATTTATATTTAATTTTGTGACGCCCATTTTACTTTCTCATATACGAAGTATATTGAGGATATAGGAATTGTTATCGCGAAAAAATTCGACCTCGAGATTTTGACGAAAATATACGTATTAGCTGTACCTGGGAGCGAAAAAGTGGTTTTCGCAATGCCGTCTGTCTGTTCGCGGCTCTAGAGCCTAAACCATTGTTTTTCAACCTTTTTGCTTTGGCGATACACTTTTTAAATGATCGAGCTCTCGCGACACACCATGATATCAAAAGTCAATTTTTTTGGTTAAAAAATAACAAAAAATACTTAAAATTCATTATTTAACAATAAAACATCATAAATATAACAAAAAATATAAGAAAATGTTTGTTAACATCAAATTAGTACAAAGATGACCAACGTACAACGAAATCTATATATGTATAAATAAAATTCATTATTTAACAGAATAAACAAAAAGAAATGAAAATCTGTCAAATAACAATTTTAAAAAAATTAATGTGAAATTTGAGCCTTTTTTTCTAAATTTTCGCTACACACCTGGACCTCGTCCACGACACACTAGTGTGTCGCGACACATCGGTTGAGCAACACTGGCCTAAACGGTAGAGCGAAAATGAATGAAATCTCGTACTTAGGCATTTTATCATACAGAATGGAAGCTATGAAGAAATGGTTGACATGGCTCAATCACTAAGGGAAGTTTATTCTACGCATTTTTAACAACAATTTGATTTTCTCAAAAACAGCTCGAACGATTTTGATAAAATTTTGTACAGTTACTTGAGTATACGTCTTCAGTAATACTACATATTTCATATTTTTCAAAAAATTAATGTCTATTTTATTCTTGGGCTACTTTAACAACAATTGGATTTACTAAAAAAAAACGGCTCGTACGATTTTCATCAAATTTCGTGTGGTTATTTAAGTTGATGTTTATAATAGTCCTACGTAGTTCATATTTTTCAAAAGACAACTAAACGACGCATTAGTATATGAGAAAGTTTGTACAATGTACGTTGTACCGATTTTTAATTAAAGGAATAGTTTGAAATCCTGAGAAAAATCTGCCATTACCAGGAGTAGAACTCGGGTCTTCCGCTTGTCCGGGCCCAGTAAATAACACAACCTCGTTCTGAAAATGAAGAGTCAGCCTGCTATGGTAGTTCGGTGGTAGAATATTTGCCCGGCAAGTGTGTGAGGCCCTGGTTCCATTCGGAGTCACGGCAGAAATTTTCTTACGGTTTCAAATTACTCCCTAAATTCCATTTTATGCCTGCCGCATAGGGATCCATTCCATTAATTGAGATATAATGTATAAACTGCGCTTTAAATTACTCTTCTAAATTACTATTGCGATAAGGTAGGAAAAGTTCTACGGGTCCGTAAGGAACGGTATCACCCGTATTCATTGCACTTAATCTGCACATAGAACTCAGTTTAGCGAGGCATTTTAAAAAATCTATATATCGCGGTGAAAAATGTTTAGAATACGTTTTGTCGGAGGAGAGTACGTTGGGAAAAAAGAAACCTTTTCTCTCAAATATCGCTATTAAATTCCCAGCAGCCGAGTTGAAGTTCCTCTTAAATATTTAATTCCAGCCTTTCTCTACTAATGGGGAGTCTCTTCTATGCACGTCCTATTCACCGCACACAGTTTTACCTAAAATTAAACTTTCGAGAAAACATTATCAGGGACTCCCGTCTTTACCATATTCTCCGAGGAGAACAAAAAGCTGTAAGAGATGGCTGTCTCTCTATGCACACGGTTGGGAGTCTTGTGTCAAAAGTTCGCGTAATCTTTCTTTCGCTGTCTGAAAAGTTCCTCGTCGAAATGAATCGCCGTACGAGCTGACGGACCGCGTCGCCATCTAGTAGAAGGAAAAAAATAAAAAGCTGCTGAAATAGTTATGCGCGATACAATATTGTGAAATGCACGAGTGTTCATATGTGTGTGAGTGCGTGTGTATGTGTATATATATATATATATATATATATGCATATGTATATATATGTGTGTATATATATATATATATATGCATATGTATATATATGTGTGTGTATATATATATATATATATATATACAAGTAGAAATTCCCGGCGTTGCCCGAGGAAATTTGGTTCAAATCCGATCGGAATTCTAGATGATTCATGGTATTTAAAATTTCAGTTGGCCGCCGTTTTGAATAAAACGGGCAGAAAGAAACAAAAACCACCTATGTATTATTTCTGGGAGCCCACCACTAATCGTACCAAATTTGATTCAAATCAGTAGTAGGACTTGGGAAAATACGCGTAGTTTAATGTTTAAATAGACGGCCATCTTGAATGAAGCGGACATACAAACACTAAAACCCCGCATCGACCTTCCCCTTAGTTCCCCCTACTATCCTGCCAAATTTGGTTGGAATCGGTTGATTGTGGGCGTGCATAAAGGAGCCGACAGAAAATGGGCTGCCATTAGCATACAAAGTTATTTTGCTTTTTGTACAATTAATATAAAACATTTGGGATTAAAAAGCAGCCTACGGCATTTCTGTGTGTGAAGAAAGTATCTGTTGAAAGTTTGATCACTCTAACTTAAGCGGTGTGGAAATGTATAGATGCACAAATAAACAAACAAACAAACTTTTATAAATATATAGGAGATAGGTATTAAATACAGAAATACTAAATGCAAATGTAAATGATGTCTTGAAGCAATATTGCATAATTTTCGGGATAGCTCAGCAATTACAATAATTGAAGGGTGTGAGGCAAAAACATGGTAACCCACAAACTTGTATATTTGTAGTTAGGTTGCGTAAAGAAAAAACTTCAATTATGATTTTGGAAATTTGTTTATCATTTGTTGTAGTTCATATTTTGTAACTTGCGTTAATTTATGATATCTCTTACGGGTGCTCCCCCCCCCCCCCCCCAACCCCTCTCTCCCTGTTCTGATTTTGCTCATTTACAAACTTAATCTTATACTTGTATTGAAAGTGACAAATATCAAATTTGAACTTCCTAAGTTAATTTACTCGAGAGTTATCGTCCAAAAGGCAAATTGATGCCCCCCCTCCCCCCCCCCCTCCCCCAAACCCCCACTTAAAATTTTTTTTGAGATACACCACGTAGCCTATATTTTAAGCTGGACCAGTCTAAATATACGCTGCAAATTTCATACAAATTTGACCAGCCGTTTTTGCGTGATGCGGTAACAAACAAACAGGCAGATGGACGGACAGACAACAATTGTGCAAACAGGTTCAAACGTCTTCTTATGATCCAAAACTCACAAAAAAGTAAAACCCCGACAAAAAAACAAATGTACAGACAGAGGTTACAATTTTATTTATATAGATATATGGCCGCTGGGGTGTTGGAGAGACATTTGTAGAAGTTATTGGAGCTTTCGGGATGACCTCTTCGCGTATATATATACACACACACGCGGTGAGTCAAAATTATGTATAAACACTTTAAATAGCCATACTTTGTTGACATTATGGCCAATTTGAATAAAATGTTGTACATTTTAAATGTAAAATAAACGATTAGCTTTTCCAGCAGTTTATTTGTTTATTTTAATAAATTAACAAAATAACAATAGCTTAACAATATCTTGAAGATTAATTGGTGACCCATTGATATGGAGTATTTATACATAATTTTGACTCACCCTGTGTGTGTGTACACACACACACAATTTCAAGTTCAGTGGCAAGGGACTCGGGTAAAAACAATGAGCCACTTTCTCGGTTTTTCGAACTTGCTTACGTTTTTCGTGTGTTTTTATGTCGCGTAAAAGTAGGGCATACAAGTTGCTAGGTAACGGTCCCGTTTTTTGCATCCGATGGTCTTTTTTTATTTCGAAAGGAAGAATGATCGATGTCTGCCCAAGTAGAATTTTCTGGCATAGAAGATAGTTAAAAAAAAAGAAGAAAAGCGACGAAGGTTTTTACTTCTTCGGGACACAATAAGGAATGTCAAGCGAAACGTCGAAAAATGATTTTAAAAAAGTTCACGCCCCTTAGGGCACGAAATGTTTTCGTCTCTCTCTATGTAATTTTTTAACTCCATGTAATTGAGAATTTTTAAAAATAAATTGAATGCTTTGTCGTAAAAAAATAAACATTCGCCGTCGCGCGTAGGAATGTTAGTCGATTCGGTGATAACAAAGGTCTTACGCATATCTCATGCGGATACAAAATGAACGGAACGTAGGTCAAAGGTTAATTATGAAATGAGCGTGATTTGAAAACGTGTCATTCGGTCGAATAGAACAAGTATCAACCCTCCATAAATTTCTGTGTTATTTATGCTTTAAAAAACTACGTTTCGTGTTCCCTCAAAAATTGCGTTTTATATTGAATTTTATTTTAGTTGGGTCAGGATGTTTTTTTTTTGTAGGATCGATATTGATAAAGGCAGAAGCTAGGTTGCTTTTAACGGACCCCTGGACTTCACATCGTTGAAAATGAATTATGTTCCTTAACATTACGGGTTAATGCTTTTGCACTGCGACGTATTATTTTCTTTTAAAGGCTTAATAATCCCGCTAAAATTTCGCGTTTTTACTGATATTGTGTCGAGGCCGAGCAATCAACGCAGTATCGTTTGAATGACAACAGAAGGTCGAATTTAAAATTTTTGTAGGGATGTGTAACAAACACTTAAAAATCGAGGTACCTTTCTTCCGATCCATCAAACTTTATTTTTACTTTCTCCATACGTAGTAAAGGGAAAGTATTGTGGTCACGAAAAAAATTGACATCGAGATTTCAACGGAAATACACGTTTTAAGGTCACTAGGACACGTTTAGACTATGTGTGTGTGTGTGTGTGTGTGTGGATGTATGTGATTGTGAGCGCTCTAACTCAAAAAGTACTTATCATACTAATACCAAATTTCATATATAACACTTTAGCATGAGCACAAAGAACTGATTAGTTTTTGGACAATACCGGTTAACCGGAAGTCGAGGTTTATTCGAAACCCTATTCGGTTTTTGCGATATTTCTCCGATAATACGTCATTATTGTATTAATTAACCATTACAAAAAAATGTAGAAAATATAATTTCCTACATCTTTTATTTAAAATAATTTTCCATAGCAGTTATTGTTTAGGAATTATTTATAAATAATCAGTGTTTTTGGTTTTCATCGAATATGTTCGTTAAAATGCTGTTATTTACAATCTTTATGAGGAACGAAGATATAGAAAATAATATTCCTTCCAACGTTTGCTTGGAGCAATTTTTTGTAGAATCATCCATTTCGGAGATATTTAACTTATAGGTAATTTACAGTATACAGCGCCGCCACCACGTAGCGGTGAATTCTGTAAAAATATACAAAATTTAATTTACGGCAACAAGGACTACTGTATTCTTTTACGATACTAAATAATAATTTTGCCTTATAATGCTATTCATAATAATTTAAATATCTATACCCCAAATATGGAGAAAGTCATGTGTTGGCCACATCAGATTTTTTCATTTTTATCAAGTGCCTTAATTTCGGATTCGGAATTATTTTTTTTTTATCGGTCATTGCCAGAAAAAGTTCTGGCTGCGTGACAGAAAAGTAATTCCTCTCTTTTTTAAAAATTATTTTAGAGGTTAGCCCTCGAAAAAAAAAGAAGATACTTTTCAATCTTTTTTTTTCGGGGTATCGCCGCCTTACCTCTTTGGGAGTTTCGGTTCATTGTTCTGACCTCTCATCCGGCAGGAACAGATTTTTTTTTCGGAATGGAGCTGGTTCCCTCTGGTGGAGGTGGAGGTAACTCTTCGGAGGTGGAGGAGATGCAGATGAGAGGAGGGAAAATGTGATAGAGAGAGAGAGAGGTAGGAGATGGGAATCTCCCTCCCGATAATCACCTCTCCGAGATGGCTCGCAGATTGGAACCATTAAAAGGAAGAGTTTGCACTGCGAAGCGAAAGCGCCCGAAAGGGAGGGAAGATGGCGATGTGAGATAGGAAGAGTCGAAGGGGAGAGGGGAGGAGATGGCGTCGGGGGGTGTGAGAAAGAAGGGAAGAGTTTGCGGCCTAGGGAAGAAGTCGCGTTTTATTACGGGGATAAATCTTGTTACACCTTATTTGGGAATCGGTATTGGATTCGATGATGATGATGATGACTTCAGTCGAGTTGCATTTTCTTACGACTTTTTTTTCATTTCCGTTTTATTGAATGCAGCTCAGGTCAGAAAACTCGAAATGCCTTTTTAAAAAAAATGTTCGAGTTAACGAAACGTCGAAATATATAGAGCGTTAACGAAATAAAATATGTAAGAGAAAATTACCTTGCTTGATATATCGAAAATTCTACCAGTTGACCAATCGACGTTAGAGCTATCGATGTTCGACTGCCTTTCTTGTGTTTTGGTGGACGTTCAAAGCGATAATTCTCCGTTTTGTAGCCTCAAGAAATTCAGGTGTTTCTCTCCGCTTTTTCAACATCAATTACAGGATAACGACGTTATCACAATGGCGTCACAACCGATAATAATACGGGGAATTGTTTATTGTGAACGAAAGCCACGATTTGTACCAACGTTAAGCCGTCTTACGTAGAAATTTTGGAACACCATAAAGCTTTGTTTAAGGATTTATCTGAAGCTTTTGGAGAGGGTCGTTGAGAAACTTCAGCTACCTTTAAAAAGGAGTTGCCTCATTATTTCCGAGAGAAACGAGTGAAAATTTTATTTTTAATGCCATTTTAGATGTCGGATGAAAACGTTCTCGGAGAATTTATCGATTCCGAGAATATTTCGGTACGGAATTCCCTGGAAATCGTTGTAATTTTTCTCGTTATATATTAACTTCACTTATAATAAGTTCTCTGCGTGGATTCTTGGGTGTTTTAAGAAATATATTACTTCACTGCTACTTTAATCGTCGTATCAAATGAATATGTCAGTTCGCGTAATATATTGCGAAATTTTCTATATTTCGCTCTTTATTTTTCTGGAGTTAGGGAAGTTCATTCTTTTAAAAATACGCATTTTTAGAGACATAAATTATTAATCCATTTTTTCGAAACTTTCGTGAAATGTCTAGAACATCTTTCGCTGTAAAGTGCGGGTTCAAAATCATTCGTATCTCACCGGTTTCGGTAAATGTTATAACAAACTGCTTAAAGCTTGAATAACAACTGTCTAGGTGTATTTTGACGACGAATAACCGTCATTTTCTTCTTATGCAGACATCATTTTTTTTAAAATGGCCCAACCAACAAATAATGATATGTCAAGCTGAAGTATGCTCATTTATTTTCGCGAATATCGAGCGCAATTTATTGAAATGCGACGAGAGATTATTTCAGCATACGGACAAATCGTCACAAAAGTTACACGAGTGGAAAACGTTCTGAAAATGACGACAGGCATCGGGCTCTAGGCCGATTTCTTTCAATAGTAGATCAATAAAACTACTTACACGAAATAAATGCTCGAAAAAGTCTGGTGACCTTTTTTTTTTGGAAAAAACGGCAAATTTGACGATGCTTGTATTTCGCGACGGCGGTCGTTATCTTATTTATTGAAACGCCATTGTGATTTTTTAAAAAAAAAAGCCCCCCCGGATTCGCTCGTTCACGAGAGCTAGAAAAATGAAAAAATCTCCTCCTTTTGTCTCCGTCGCCGTCGGGAGAACGCGATTATAACCATCCAATAATCTTTTATAACGGAAAATATTTTTTTTTTAAAGTAAAAAAATTCTAACAATAATAAAAGAGAGACTTTTGATTTAGAGCCACTTTTATCCCGCGGGGGAAAAAAATATCGCCTTTTCCGACTCTTTACGAGGGGTGGGGTGGGGGAGGGGAGGGGATATAAGAAGAGGGAAGTTTTATTTTTATTCTTGAGAGGAGGAGGAGGTGGAGGAAATAAAGATGGCGAATGCTATCCGTAGTACTTACAGATTGGAGCTCCGTGGCGTCCCCTTTCGCTCTTATAGCTCATCCTAATTAACAGCGGTGTCGAGAGGGTTGGAACGAGGAAAGGGGGATGGGGGAGAGGAACTGAGGGAGAGAGAGGGAGGGAGGGCGGATGCGTGGATTTGGGACGAAGAAGGAGAGCGGTCGGTTAAGGGGTTGGAAGAAGGAAATCGGGAGTTAACGCATGAATAGAGGGTGGAAAGCGATGGGGTCGGAGAGGAGAGAGGAGAGGAAAGGGGTAAAGAGAGAGGGGGGGGGAGGGAGGGAAAGAGAGTGATGTTAAGGGCCAAGAGTGGTGTGGTTCCGTGAGGATGAAAAGGAGATAGGATGCGATGGAGGAAGATGAGAAAGAGGTATATAGGATGAAAGTGGAAGGAGAGAGAGAGAGAGTAATTAGAAGAGTGCGTTGTAGGAGAGGAATGAGGGAGGGAGGGAGTGGGGGAGGATTAGGGAATCAGCGAGTGAGAGAGGAAGGATTAAGAGTCAGGTAGCGGAGGATGGGAGTGGGTAAGGGAAACGGGAAGGAGGAAGGTAAAAGGGGAGGAGTTAATGGTGAGGAAAGAAAGAAGAGGTGTCTCGAGAAGAGGGTTGTATAGAAGATAAATGTTTAGGCGGAGAGGTTAAAGCGTATGTGTGGAAGGAAGGTTGGTTAACGGGAGCGGGAAGAAAAAAGTTTGCTCGTGTGTCATAAATGGTGGGAGAAATTAAAGGTTTTTTGGAAAGGAAGGCGCGTACGTGTTAGGTTGAACAATTGACGAAGGACAAATATTTGTGTAATGTTCCGTAAAATTGCCGATAAAAAAAGAGGGTCGGGTAGGTGGATAGTTTCCTTACAGAATGGGGTGATGAGAAGATGAAGAAGACAAGGAGAATTTATAACATAAAGAAACAGAAAACATAAAAATATTAAGTATTAACGAAATAAAATAAAATAATTGAATAAAATAATTAAATATTACCATTAAAAGAGTGGACTATTTTCAACCATTCCTCGATATTTGCTGCTCCTGCTTTCCTGATAAATATAATGCAAAGCAAAGCCGTGCAAAGTGGAGTAGGTTTTTCCCCTTGCAGGTACGTGAATTAACATTTGAGGGTCGTATTGATCTAAAGCAGGGGTGGGCAAACCGTGGACCGCGGCCCATATGTGGCCCTCGAGAGCATTTAACGTGGCCCGCGAAGCTTTGGTGAAAAAGCAGTCTGTAAAATTTAACACAATTTTATTACTTTTGGTAAAATTATGACAATAAAACCTTTAGTTTTGAAAATTTAGCCCTGCAATCCTTGTTTGTGCTTGTTTTTCACTTATTTATGATGCCTAAGAATCTAAGCAATTTCCGATTTAAACTCTAATCTTTTAATGTGGCCCGCTGAAGAATTTGCAAACACCGATGCAGAAAAGTTTGCCCACCCCTTATCTAAAGGATGCTACAAGCTAGTTACTTTTTATCGCTTCCTATATCCTTTCTTTTAACCTGTGAGTCGATGTGGAATATATTATGATTTTCAATGTTTGGAGACAGTTTCATAGCTTGCTGAGAGACATGTTCTAAGCCGTGCAATTGCAGGCTCTTCTCTGGAAGAAAAATCCTGCTGTACGGAAACCGTGTAATAGCGAAACCGTTCGCTTCGAGGGTAAAAGTTTCTTCTAATATTCCGCTTATCTTTTTCGAGTTCAGATTTGCTTATTTTGTGCCTTTGTAAAGCTCCAGCTGTGGTCCTGATATTCTATAAGCCAAGACTCTTAACCCGCTCTTAAGCCGGGTACACACTTGAGCAGAACCTCGTCGCGAACAAGTCCATGTTCGGGTTGATGTTCGCTGAAAGTTTGTAGGGGCCCACTCTGGCGAACAACGTCGCGAACAAGGTCATGTTCGTTTGCTGTTCTCCCTTCGTAAGGCTGCAAGTAAAGAAGTCATCTTCTTTTTGCACCCGTCAGCACTAATTTCCATCTCCGATGCTGTCTCCATCCACGCGTCAAACTTTTTTATTTTACTGAAATGCAAAGCATGCCGCGGATCCCACAACAACTCTTTACACCTATCAGCTTCTATTAACTGTCAAGTTTTATCCTGTGCCCACTCCATGTTCACTCTGTGGCGAGGACAACCAGACTGAGGAGTTGAGTGAATTATGGAAGTGTTTCTCTGGAGTGAGAGACAAACAATTCCTGGAATCGATTCCGAGTGAATGCATGGTTCAAAACAATGTTCGTGGAAACGTCCAAACTTGAAGAACCTCGTCGCGAACATCCCTTTGATGTGACGCCAAAATACCGACAACTGGTGGGACGCCGCGAACCTCGTGCCGAACACACAAAATGTTCGCTTAATGTTCGGGGCGGCGTTCGCCGCGCCGTCTACACTATGTTCGCGTTTAGGTTCGCGACGAGGTTCTGCTCTAGTGTGTACGCGGCTTTAAGTTAAACTTTCGCCGTAATATTCTTATTTCTTCGCTACCTAGACCTTATTGGCAATAAGGATATTATAACGTAAACATCGCTAAACGGAAAAGTTGCAAAGCGAAACCGCGCAGTTCGGAGTACGAGAAAAATAAACGAGAGAGGAGGTAGCTTTTTTGTTTGCATCAAGACGTAACGCGGAGCAGCAGAAACGGAGAGAAAATCGAGGAAACCGTAATGGGCGAGAAGAAGATAGTCGCAAGACATGTACTATACAGAAACAAAAAAAGGAAAAACAAAACGGAGGTGAGAAAAAAATTTCAGATTCAGATAAGAGAAGGAACCGGAAGCGAGAAAAGGAACTGAAAGAGAAAAGAAACGAGAAATACGTAGGAATCGACCGAAAAACAAATGACTGACGGGGAGGAAGGAGAAGGAACGAGGTAGGTCCTCGGGTTGAAGAAAAAAAAAGACGAAACTATCGAGAAAAAGAGAGAGAGAGAGAGAGAACGACGAATAAAGATAGAAAATGGAGCAAGGAGAAGGTTGATGAATAGGGAGGGAAAAGAGGAAGTTTGGAAGGAAGAAGGGGAGGGGGGGAATTCACTGAAAGAGTGAAGTGAGAGGTTATAAAAGAGGGCGAGAGAGAAGAGGTAAGTGAGATGGGATGACGAGGAAGATAGGAAAGAGAGAGAGAGAGAGGAGGGTGTGTGTGTGTGATGGAGTGGGCGTATGGGCGTGGGAGCGAAGATGGGTGAAGTCAATGCGAGCGAATAGATAGGGGGAGGAGAGTGGATGGAAAAGGGGGGAGGGGGGTGTGTGTGGAGGAGGAGGCGCGTATATATATATAGAGAGAGAGAGAAAGAGGAGGCTGCTCTTCCAAGTGGTTCCGTGGTATTTCGGGCAAAGTTTGATGAAGGAAGAGTAGAGAAAGGCCTTGAATGCGTGAGGGGGTTTTTTTCGGTATTTTTCTAGAAGGTTTGGGGTAGCGCGGAGGTTAAGAGAGGGAGGGAGGGGGATACAGTCAAAGGTGGGAATTGGAGGGAAAGAGAGAGAGAGAGGAGTATAGGATAAAGGAATCAGAGAGAGGGAGAGAAAACGAAGGCAAAAAATATTTGGGAGTGAGAGAAGTCTCCTGAGCGCCTGTGAGGATTTTTTTTATTTTAAAAAATGATTATTTTTTCCCATCCTTGCGCCGTGAAGAAACGCTTCTCATTATAAACGTGTATGGGATTTTTTTCATTCGGGAATCAAAGAGTTTTATGCGTTTTTTTTTAAGTTTATTTTATTTTTTGTTTATTTTTTTAAAGGAAGGTGCTTTCTCAAATTTCGTTCGACGCTGCCGTGCGTGGTAAGGACAATTTGTTTAAAATGAATTTTAAAAAAGGGGGAGCGAAGCCGTGTCGTGACTCGAAAAAAAAAACGAAGGAATCGGTAATGAAAAGGGTGGAAATATTTTGATGGTCTTATTTATGGAAATATTAATGAATAGGATACGCCCTTCTCAAGGATCCGCGGGGCCCCCGGGCGAGACGTCTGCCGCGGGCGGAATAGTTTCACCCACTGGTGCTAGTTAGCGTAGGGCTAGATTAAAAAAAACACGTCGAAATAGTCGCTGTAAACGACCACGATCATTTTCGCCAGGTGTGATAATACAGAGCAATATAGGCTTTTAACTATAGTGTACGTTTGGTGTAATGACATCCCCTGCCAAACGCTTTTGACGGCTTGCCGGGTGGTAATGTAACGTACTTGAGATGAAGAATCTCATAGCTTTATAAGAACGCGTGATTTTTCCATAAGGTATGAAATTGGAATGTTAACTCCCGCGTTCCGAAATATGTTTATTCACGTGTACGTAAATATAATCACCTGCTCCTCATGACTTTCTTAGTGTGATTTTTCGTGTCTTTATCGCCATTTTCAATATATAGAAGGAATTTCATGCTTCTCTTCTCTCTATAGCTGCTTTAAGCACGCATTTTCAACGCCTCAGTCCTTTCACCGGGCATATTAAAATTTTAATTTTAATCATGGAAGGGCTTATAGGACCTGCGTGACTCCATTCTTCTCTCCGTAATTATGTAATGACGCAGAAACTTAACACACAGAAAAATAAAACACGTGAATTATTCGCAGTCGTTTGATTTTCGAAAAATTTTGATTTTGTTATTTTTTAAATTTATTTTTACGTGTGATTAGATCATGCGGAACATCCTTTAACTTTTGACCTTTGAAGTTCCCATCTTCGCTTTGATTATCTTCTCACGTGCCCCGGAAGGTTTCTAGCGATTGAACCCCATAGGGATCATGGTTGTTGCTAGCGCGTGAAGAGAAACTTTACATTATGATCAAAGGAAAATCCTGGTGGTAACACAAAGTTCGCCGCTATAGCGTGCCATTCCCTCCATGAAATCCCCTACCATTCTCATTTTCAATCTCTCACCTTTCTGTTTATCTTTGTGTCGGTTACCTTTCTCTTTAGCGATAAAATAAGTAGTCGCATATCTGCTGGTTTGCTTCAAAATTCAGGGATTAGTTCGTCCGAGTTTGTGTGTAATAGCAGTCAGTTTAATAAGACTGGTCCTTCGTTTATTCAAAGTATAATGTCCTTTTTACTTTCCCCATATATGTAGTATAGAGAAAGTATTGTTTTCATGAAAAAAATCGACTTTGAGATTTCAACGGAAATGCATGTTTTGAGGCCCCTAGACCAGGTTTAGACTATTTTCTAGATGTCTGTGTGTATGTGACTTCGAGATTTCAACGGAAATACATGTTTTGAGGTCCCTAGAACACGTTTAGACTATTTTCCGAATGATGTCAGTGTGTGTATGTGATTGTGGGCGCTCTGACTCAAAAAGTACTTGCCATATCGTTACCAAATTTCATATATAACACTTTGGTATGGGCACGAAGAACTGATTGGTTTTTGGACAATAACTAACGGTTAACCGGAAGTCGAGGTTTATTCGAAACCCGATTCGGTTTTTGCGATATTTCTCCGATAATACGTCATTATTGTATACATTGACCATTACAAAAAATGTAGAAAATATAATTTCCTACATCTTTCATTTAAAATAATTTTCCATAGCAGTTATTCTTTTAGGAATTATTTATAAATAATGTGTTTTCGGTTTCTGTCAAATATCTCCTTTAAAATGTCGTTATTGGTAATCTTCGTAAGGACCAATGTTGTAGAGAATAATATTTCTTACAAGTTTTGTTTGAAACAAATTTTCCTAGAACCTTCCATTTAGTAGATAATTGATTTATTCGTATATTTCCAGTATACAGCGCCACCACCATGTATCGGTGAATTATGTAAACATATTCAAAATATAATTTACGGCAATAAGGACGACTGTATGTATTCTTTTAAGATATGAAATAATAATTTTGCCTCATAATGCTATTGATAATAGTTTAAATATCTATACCCCAAATATGGAGAAAGTCGTGTGTTGGCCACATCAGATTTTTTTGCAATTAGTTCATAAATTTCTTCTTAGCACAAAGCTTTTGATGTAATGTTGTAAAATCATGTGTTGAGATCGAATGCCTTTTCGTCTTTATTTAGAAGTGACAGTTATCTCAAGTGTTAGCCCATTCTAAATTATTGTTCTGCTTAAAAATTATTTTGTCTTAAAATAGTTCATTTTCGAGTAACATCGCATTTCTTTGTATCAAAGGTCTCATTACCGGGGCAAGTAAAAAGAAAAGAAAGCATCTATTCTCATGAGAATTATCCACGTCTTTGATATGTTTCTGACCCCACTTTTATAGCTTCGGCTGGTTTTTTATTCTCGGTGATTCGCTGAAATAAAAGAGTCGAATATATGACAACATTTTTTTACGATTTTCGTCGTCGGACGAAGATATCATTGTATCCATGTATATATTCAGTTTCCGGAGGTTTGATTTTTAAAAGATTATTTATATGTAAAAAACTATAAATGGGATTGTGCGTCAGTACTAAAACGCAGAAATTAAAAAAAAAAACAAAAGGAGTCGGCTTCGTTATCCTAATATTTTGAATAATCTGATTCACCAAGGGTTACATTGCATTTCACGTGACATGATATAGTTTTTGAAGGAGTTTATTATGGTTATATAAACAAAGGCAAGTACATATAAATATACCCACGGCAGTATTCGAACCCGCGGCTTGAGTAAGCGAAAACCACCCACTCCACAAAGGTTTAACACTGCGCCGAATCTACGTCTTCCGTCATTCTGTATTTTAAACATTTTTTCTTCGCGCGGCGGTTTTCGTTTCGTTGTTATTTTCACTTTCACATACACGAAGAATATTGAGAAAGTATTGTAATCGCGAAAAAATTCGACCCAAACGGTAGAGCGAAAATGAATGAAATCTCGTACTTTATCATACAGAAAGCAACTATGAAGAAATGGTTGACATTGCTCAATAATTAAGGCTAGTTTATTCTACGCATTTTTAACAACAATTTGTTTTTCTCATAAACGGCTCCAACGATTTTTATCAAATTTCGTACTGTTACTGAGTTTGCGTCTTCAATAATACTACATACTTCATATTTTTCAAAGAATGAACATAAGACTAGTTTATTCTTGGGCAACTTTAATAACAATTGGATTTTCGAAAAAACGGCTCATACGATTTTCATCAAATTTCGTGTAGTTATTCAAGGTGATGTATATAACGATTCTACATACTGCGTATTTTTCGAAAGATAACTAAAGGACGCATCAGTATATGAGAAAGTTTGTACAATGTACGTTTTACCGATTTTTTTTATACGTTAACTTCGCCATTTCTTATATATTTCCATACGACGTCGCGACGTTTACCCCCTGTCGACTGTTATAGCCGTGAGAATTTCTCGACGCGCTCAGCAAAAAACCATGCATGAGTCAAGAAAATCTAAAAAAAAAAAAAGGAAGGAATAGGAAAACTCACCATACGCGCTGCATTTTCAATTCTCCTTATGCGATCGCGCGCGCGCGAATTGAAAAAAAAATAAGACATGTGAAGAACGCTGTGCGAGACTCTTTCTCGTCTCCTGCGCTTTTTTATGCCGCGTATTCTTTCTTCTTTCTCTCTCTCTCTCCTCTCCGACAAAAGTTTTATTCTCACCCTCTTCCTCTTTACCGTCCCACAATTCTCGCCGTTTTCTTTCTCCCGAGGTGTACCCTGCGGAACCCCTCTCTTGATCCCCTAGACATAGGGTTAGAAAAATTATATATATATCTGCTATAATATATTTTGAAGCGTGTGTTTGTGTGTTTGTTCATGGAAATCCTCCTAAACGATAAAAGCTAGAATTTTTCGTACTCTCTCCGGGCGTTGCCAAGGCGGCCGTCATAGTTACCTCCGATTCAGTTAGCTTCAATGAAGCTTACAAATAGACGAAAGTTTAGCGTTATTAGATTCGCAGTTTTAAGCAACGAAACGGTCGATGTTTATTGATAAATAGATACCGAATATTATTCAGGAATTGTTTATAACGTTTGATGAAAGTAATTGAACCTTCTTTCGTCTATTGAATACTGGAATCTTACATTTTTTGTAACTAAAATCATTGTATTCTACATTATAACGTTTATTAACGTAAATAAGCCCACGTATCTGGTGTACATTTACCAGTCAGTGTTCAGTCGTGGAAAACTGTACGTTGCTTTTTCAAGCCACAAAAGTAAATATATTCAGCGAGGCGTAATTACACAAGAAATGAATCTGGATTTGGCGAAAGTAATGTGACAGGAAATAAAATTAGCGTTATATTTTAATGCAATAGGCTCGGAAACGGATTGTTACAAGCAAATATGATTAATTGTTAAGAAAAGCTAATTGTAATTTAAAAAGTATCTACTATATAGGTATTTTAAAGAATTTGTATGTTGTGCAGTAGTAGCTTCACTAAATCCGTTGAAATTCAACGGGAAATTCTGCTAGTATATATATATATATATATATATATATATATATATATATATATATATATATATATATATAAGGTGAAGAGGCTGAGGCATGGAAGAATTTTTGTCGGTAACATGGAATGGGTGGAAAATTTTCGGAGGGAGAAGTTTGTGGGATAGGAGGAAGGGTTGGGAAGCGGTGGGAGTTTTGGTAAAAAAAAGTCTTGGGAATAAGGGTAAAAGGGGTGGAGGTTGGCTTTACCGTGAGGTGTATATGTGGAGGGTAGAAATCTTACAGTGGTGTGGAGAGGAAGAATAGGAGGTATGGGTTTGGGTGGGAATTTCCGTGTAGATGGGAGGGGGAGGAGCGTGGGGGGGAATGAGAGTAGGAAAATGGTTTTGCGGGTGGAAGGGAAATTCCCGCGGAACGCTTTATTGCTCTCTTGGGTCACGTGCTAAAGTAACCTTCTGCATTTCCACCTTCCTCTTTCTCTCGCGCTCTTCCTTTCTCGTTTTCATTCCTGTTTTATCTTCCTCTCTCTTTTAGCTCCATCTTTGCTATCTCATTCCTTTTCTTTTCTACCGCCTTTCGAAGGGATTACCCCCTTTTTCTCATTCTTCGATTACAGTCCGGTAGTTTTTTATTTGGGGGAGGGGGGGTTTAAGAGATTATCCGGCCTCGATTTTCTTTTGTGTTTTGTTTCAATGGTTTAACGCGACTGGGATTCGACCACCATTTAGGGAAAGCGAACATTTCTTGTTTAGAGTAAAAAAATCTCGCGGTTTCCTTCGCGCGAAACGTTTTTGTTTTTTTTTCCGCCTCGAGAAATTTCTCGAAAATCGTTTACGATCCATCGTTTCTGGGTACTCTCTGGACTGTGCTTGAAATTATTTCGAAAACAACGGAAGTTTTGCCGGATTTAATTTTTTAGAGTATTTCGAAACAGTAAATTGAATAACATATGATTGGAAGCGGACGTATATACAGGTACGCTTTACTTTCAGCGAGTAACGTTTCCGAGATTTGACTCCTCTGCATCTTTTTTTTGTGTATCGTCGCTTTGGCATCCGTTTGAAATGCGTATGAGCTCTTTAAAATAATGGGATGAAAACAGAAAAGTTATATTTTTATTATCGTCCCAGTATTTACTCCGCGTGATTCTTTTTTTCCCCTCATGACGTGCCCCTAACGACTCATGCTTAAATTATAAATGTGGTAATATGATTGCGAGTTGTAAGTTAAACGTTGAGGACAAATTTTTTGTTTATTTGCATTCGTCTTAATACTTGAATATGTTTTCTTTATAGGCTTTTGTTCAGAAACTAACAATCCTCCGCGAAGTTTCTTCCTTTTATGGATGGATATACGTTTTTATAAGGGCGAAATTAAAGACTAGGCAACGTCTTCTTCCATCTAACCCATACGTGTCCTCTGAACTCGCCGCACCCTTATAGAAATTGAAAATTAATTATGAATTTCACGTTCAAGGAACAAGACCAGCGAACTGGATAATTTTAAACGTTCTCCGTATTATTAAAATCGCCCTGCGAGTAACGTATTTTTTCCTTCCGCGAAAACGAAAAATATTCCATCTAATCGTAAATGTATTCATTTTCCCTAAAGAGCCGAGGGCGAATCTTATCGCGTCGCTTAATTTATTCCTAACGCCGCCCCCTCGAATGTAAAGCGTTAAATTATTTCCGAATTCGGGAGATTTTTTTTTGTTTTTTGAGTCACGGATACCTGTTTTTTTTACACGGAGAACAAGCTGGAATTTTATGCATGGAATGCCTTTTCGTGTTGAATCGGTTCCTATTATCGAAAAGTTTTTTTTTTCCCCGACCGATATTCGAAGTGCGCGAATTTTCGCAACGGTTAGAAATATGATCTTGATATGGTCATTTCAATTTCCTCAGTTTCTTCCATGCTAAAAAAAAAACGACTCGTATCTCTGTTCGGTAAAAATAAAAGTTCGTTCTTTTCCATTTCACTCCCTTTTGTATTTTCCTCCGACATTTGTGGAAAGACTTTCAATGTTCTTCTCCTGATTTTTCCCCTTTTGATATTTGCGCAGCAACCTTTTAAATATTCAGTTGGATGTAAATTTCCTTTCCTTTTCCATTACTATTCGCTGGCTCGTTTTTTTTGTAACGTTTTGGTCTATTATTAAGGTCGGGCGTCTTCGATTAAATTTCTCATTTCCTTCTCGAGTTTTCTTTTCGTGTTTTTGTTGATTCTTCGAATGTAAAAGAGTTAGTTATACATTCTTTTTTCACAATTGAGGATTTCGTTTGGCATTTTTTTTAAACAAACTACTATTAATGTCATGTAGAAAACGGTATTCTATTTAACGAAAGTATTCAGTGGATCAAACCAAATCAATTACATTCAATCTAGGCGATGAAAGATAGATCAGTCGAATCTCGATAGCTCGAAAATCGATTGGTCGAACTTGAATTAATCGATTTTTCATAAAATTAGATGTTTTTTGTTTCCTTTCTTTTCTGACACGTGAAAAAAGGTCTATCATTCGAAGTTTCCATAACTAGAACTAGTGTTAAGTATCTATAAATGCGTATTTAAAGTGTACCTCGGGCTTGTGTTATCATCTGGTTAAATATGGTATTAATTCTTATCATTCTCTTCGTAGCTGTTGGCATTCTAATGGCGAGAATGTGAAAGTGTCGTTTGAATTGCTGGAAAACAAGATCGAACCCAAATTTATCTGTTATTTTTTCAGTAGGAAGGAAAAAAACTTCCTGTCATTGGTGCTGATCTTATACCGCCCAGCTTTGATTATTATATGTAGGTCTGTGATCAGAGTACACCATATCCATCTTCTCGTTCAGGCTTGAGTCTGCCTTCATCGTCAGTCTTGTCTCGTCTTCTTCCTTTACGAGACTTTTTTTATCTCCTCCATGTCCTATGAGAGTAAGCTTTTACGACGCCATCAAAGTTTCAATAACTCCGATAGAGGCGCAACTTTCCATCCGTTTTGTACGAATGTATGCCTATAGATCAGCCAAACGGAAAAGTCCTTAAAACATACTTTTTACTATTCTTTTACTATTCATCGCGAGAGAAGTCATTCCCGATGTAAACTTTTAAGTAGATTCTAGGTGGAGGGTAAAGGCTTGGCAGACGTTCTTTGGAAAGGTATATAGATGTTACTAGACTGAGTGAGCTTGCGTCATACACATCGAAAACCTTATCCTTCTATTTTTTGCTAACACTTAATGTTTTTTTAATTGAAATTAAACTTTAAAATAATAATATGATGGATTTCAGTATCTTAAAATCATTTTAACTACTTTGCCTCTCTGGGGAATTTCATTTAATTATTTTATTAGATTGCGTGGAAAATTGATCTCCGCGGTCAAAAGATGTCATTAGGAAATTATTTAAAAAAATCTACAATCGTTCTGTTTTAAACGAGCATAAACGTTTATTTTATTATCGTAAGTATTTCTACCTCGCGGTAGGTTTTATGCTGACCCAACGCAGTGTGCTTCATGGTTCCCTAACTCCAGGTGGTTTGAACACATCAGGTTTAAACCATCTAGTAAAATAATTTTCTCCTAGTTTTACTTTTCTACGAGTTGCCCACGATATAAGAGGCTTTGGCCTATGCGAAAGCATTAGCAGTAAATTTTTTGGCGTTTTCGCCCTTAGCTCTTTTTCGGTTACGGGCGACACATGCGTCCCATTCGGGTTTCGCTCAGATATTTAAGCGTTACGACGAATAACTCGACCTGTAAATTCCATTTAGGGCGAGGTAGTCTTCCTTTCTTTTCCCATGCATTATTATTATCATACATTTTCTTTTACCTCTTGTTTATATATGTATGCAAATATACACAAACGTATACGAGTGACATTTTTACTTTCTCCATACGTAGTATAAGGAAAGTATTGTGATCACGAAAAAAATCGACTTCGAAATTTCAATGGAAATACACGTTTTTAGGTCCTAGAACACGTTTAGACTATTTTCGGAATGTCTGTATGTTTGTGTGTGTGTGTGCGTGCGTCCGTGCGTGCGTGCGTCCGTGCGTGCGTCTGTGCGTGCGTGCGTGTGTGTGTGTGTAGATGTATGGATGTGATTGTGGGCGCTATAACTCAAAAAGTACCTGTCATATTAATACCAAATTTCATATATAACACTTGAGCATGAGCACAAAGAACTGATTAGTTTTTGGACAATACAGGTTAACCGGAAGTCGATGTTTATTCGAAACCCGATTCGGTTTTTGCGATATTTTTCCGATAATACGTCATTATTTTATACATTGACTATTACAAAAAACGTAGAAAATATAATTCCCTACATCTTTTATTTCAAACAATTTTCCATAGCAGTTATTGTTTAGGAATTAGTTATAAATAATCGGTGTTTTCGGTTTCCGTCAAACATATCCTTAAAAACGTCGTTATTGGATATCTTCGTGAGGACCAAGGTTGTAAAGAATAATATTTCTTCCAACTTTTGTTTGAAACAAATTTTCGTAGAACCATCCGTTTCGGAGATATTTAACTTTTTCGTAATTTCCAGTATACAGCGCCGCCACCATGTGAATTCTGTAAAAATATTCAAAATATACCCAATTTACGGCAACAAGGACGACTGTATTCTTTTACGATACGAAATAATAATTTTTCCGTATAATGCTTTTCATAATAATATAAATATCTATACCCCAAATATGGAGAAAGTCATGTTTAGGCCACATCAGATTTTTTTCTTAACACGAAGCGATCGGCGGCCACATCCCCTTTAATCTGCCACGTCACGGCCTCACATATTTCCCGTTCGCTCTCGATCTACCACTAAATTTTCTCCATCTTCCTCCATATCTTCGTCTCACATCTTACACCTCCCCTCTATCCTCTTATCTCTCACTCCTTCCCCTCTCTTATCTCCCTTCTTAATCTCCCTTTCTCTATCTTTCTGTCCTCGCCGCTCATTCGCCGAACCTTTTACTCCTTTACCTCCTTCCTGAGACACACACACCAAACGCGTAACTCACTTCAAACGAGAACGCCTCTTGAGTTACGCTTCCCTCTTCAAACCCTTACACCTCCCCTCTTCTCTACCCCTTCTCTCTCTCTCTTCCAACCCTTAACCTTCTAATCCGTACCGTCCCTCACTCTGCATTTTCTAACCTCCCCTCTACCCTCTTCCTTTCTACCCTCTCCTCTACCCAGTCTACTCGCCCCTCTACCCTTTCTACCCTCCCCTCTACCCTTTCTAACCTCCCATCTACGCTTGCTACCCTCCCCTATACCCTCTCTACCGTCCCCTCTACCATTTCTACACAGTCCTCGACGCTTTCTATCCTCCCCTCTGCCCTTTCTACCCTCCCCTCTGTCATTTCTACGGTACTCTACGATTTCTACCCTCCCTTTACCATTTTTGCTGTCCTCTACGCTTTCTAACCACCCATCTACCCTCCTTCCTTCCCTCCCCTCAATCATTTCTACACAGTCCTCTACGCTTTCTACCCTTTACAGTCTCAATTTCGCCCTAAATAAAGTCGTTTGTCTGTCTGTCTTCTCTCTACCGTCCCCTCTGCCCTTTCTACACATTCCTCTGCGCTATCTACCCTCTCCTCTACCATTTCTACACATTCCTGTACGCTTTCTACCCTTTACAGTCTCAATTTCGCCCTAAATAAAGTCGTTTGTCTGTCTGTCTTCTCTCTACCATCCCCTCTGCCCTTTCTGCACATTCCTCTGCGCTATCTACCCTCTCCTCTACCATTTCTACACATTCCTGTACACTTTCTACCCTTTACAGTCTCAATTTCGCCCTAAATAAAGTCGCTTGTCTGTCTATCTCCTCTCTACCCTCCACTCTACCCTTTCTCCCCTCCCCTCAACCATTTCTACACATTCCTCTACGCTTTCTACCCTTTACAGTCTCAATTTCGCCCTAAATAAAGTCGCTTGTCTGTCTGTCTCCTCTCTACCATCCCCTCTGCCCTTTCTACACATTCCTCTGCGCTATCTACCCTCCCCTCTACAATTTATACACATTCCTGTACACTTTCTACCCTTTACAGTCTCAATTTCGCCCTAAATAAAGTCGCTTGTCTGTCTGTCTCCTCTCTACCTTCCACTCTACCCTTTCTTCCCTCCCCTCAACCATTTCTACACATTCCTCTACGCATTCTACCCTTTACAGTCTCAATTTCGCCCTAAATAAAGTCGCTTGTCTGTCTGTCTCCTCTCTACCCTCCACTCTACCCTTTCTTCCCTCCCCTCAACCATTTCTACACATTCCTGTACGCATTCTATCCTTTACGATCTCAATTTCTCCCTAAATAAAGTCGTCTGTCTGTGTGTCTTCTCTCTACCCTCCCCTCTACCAATTCTGCACATTCAACTACGCTTTCTACTCTACCTTATATACTCTCCCCTTAACCCCCCCCCTCTACATTTTCTACCCTCCCCTATACCCTTTCTCACCTCCAAATACCCTTCCTCCCATCCATTTCACGCCTTTCCCTTTCACTCTACCTTTTCTACCCTCCCCTCCATCCCTTTCCCCCCTTCCCATCCACCCTTTCTACCCTCACTCCCGGGTCCTCCCCCCCCCCCCCTCTCTGCCGTTCCTACCTCCCCTACTCCCCTGTATCTCTTCCACCTCTACCCCTTACCTCCCCTCCCCTTCAAACCCTCAAGACCGTCAACTCCTTCCATTCTTCCCCAAACTACCCGGGACGCCTCCCTCCGGAAAAGCAGTTACTTACTTCTTTTTATTATTCCTTACGATTACGTTCGAAGTCTTCCTTCGTCCCTGTCGTAATGTACGTCTTATCTTTTTTGCTTGTTTCACGCGGAGAGGAGGCTCTATCGTTCTCTTTCTCTCCTTCTGGTTTGATTCTGTTTTTTTTCTTTTTTTGCTGACACGGTCTCCCCTTTTTTTATTCTCTTTGGGACGGGTTACGTCTACGTAGGAAACGGTATGGGACAAGGAAGTTTTGCCGTATTTTTTTTTACTGGAATACTTGCGCTCTAAATGCTAATGGGGAAGAACTTCACGCGATCGCAGTTAATAAAGTGTTGGAAACATTTTTGTTATTGTTCGACCCATATTTCTTAGTAGGAAATTCGTTTTGTAAGGATTGTTAGCATTTCCCACTATCGTAATCGCTGGTTAATGTTGTAAGCCGGCTACTGTAATCAAACCCGGAATACCGGAACAAGATCTAGTTTAAGTTGTCGTTTATTGTTATCATCCGCTTAATGTATTCGTTTGAATGGTCAGTCATATTAAGGAGAAGCCATTGTACTCGATGACTGCTAGTTAAGGGATCCAATTTATTTGAGGTATCAACGCATGAGTCCTACGGAGAGGACATCTTTAATCGGCATCATCGTCAGGAAAATTCTCAAACGGTATTAATGTCTATTCAAGCCCCTTTTAATTACCAGAACGCTTTTGAAAATTGGTTCACGACCTGCGACTCTGCAATTGGGTCAACGGTTTCACCGATGAGTGGGATTTTTCCAGTCTTAAACGCTTTATTTTTAGTCTTCACAAGATGATTCGTTAACATATTTGGGCATGTAAAATTTCTTCGAAACTGGCGAAGTGATTATATGAAGTCACGTTGAGAGTACAACGTGTTAAAAATAAAAATGCGTATGTAAGTGTAAAATTTTCCTCCGCCTTTCTTTTCCATATTGCCTTTTCTTCATATTGCAAAGTTCTTTCGTGACACCTGTGAAACCATCTGTCAAGTATGCTACATTCCCTCTTCTCATTCACTTTCAATCCTTCGTTTCGCATTTCTCTTCAACTCACGTTAAGCCGTTCCGCCCTCACTCTCTCTCTCTCTCTTTACCTCTTTCCTCTCTTTTTCCCTTCTCCTCCTCTCTTCCCTAAACTCACCCTTTCTCTCTCTCTCTCTCTCTCTCCACCCATCCTCCCCTCCCTCCATCTCCTCCCGTAGGAGTGTTAAGAGGAGAGGTATATAGAAGAGGCGAGAAGTTTGCGAAATTGAATCTCCGTAACGCTTTCCCGTCAAACCTCCGTAAAACTCCTTTTCTCTCACTCCCTCCTCCCTCTTTCCCTCCCCTCCCCCCACACCCCTTCGTCTCCCTCTCTATCTCCTGCACATAATCGAAAACAATTTGAGGTGCGGTGAATCGTCTCTCCTGTTTGCGTACCAGTCACTTATCTCCTACATCTCTCGTTCTTGGAATCTTGGAGCTCCTTATTGTTGTTTGCGTTTAATTTTGGCGGGAAAAAAACTGCATAAAGATTATCTCCTTCCTCCTCGATCCCGGGAAAGCTACTTACGACGGTAGCGAGGCAGAATTGAGAACGAGGGGAATTGGGGGAGAGAGAGATTAAGCAGTTTTGAGGCCTCCTTGCTGCTGCAGTAGTAGTAGTAGTAATAGTAGTCTCCCGTTTATTTTCGGCAAATAGTATAATCAAGTCCGCCGGAAAGTTGGTGATCATATTTAGGTAGACGTTGTGTTCGCATTGAAATTCCTATCCGGAGGTGGTAACGTCCTCAGCCCCGGTGACTTTGTAGCATAAGTTACGGAGAAGTTAATACGGTGTTAACGTGGAAGGTATTGCTTATTCGCGTTGTTGATGCTAATGTTTTGCGTGATTTGTTTGCCTAGTTCCTATGCTACGGCTTGAAGTGCTTACGCTTCAATCTCGTTGTGAATTAATTTAAAGCGATCGCAATATCTTAAGGCGACTGCATACGTTATTCGTCTAGGACAGTTTCCCTAACTTTTTGACCGCGCGAACCCCTTTTTATAAAGATCTAAATCTCACAAACCCCATCCTAAAAATAAATATTTTCATGGATTATCTTTCTCACCTGAGTATAAATTATTATGTTGTAAACAATTTTTAAAATGTATTAATTTAACTAGAAAATATTTATTATAACATTATTATTTCCACCTTACATATATATATATATAATTTTCCTTTGATTATTTGCGTGTTTGTAACCTTCTGGTCATTTTAGTAGTTCATAAGGGGAGTAGCGTAATTTTCATTTGCATATTAAAATTACGAAGAATTATGATGAAAATTCGAGATTTATAACAGAGCACGCCCAGAAGAACAAAATTTACGTTTTTTGCAATTTGCGTACAATATTATGTCTCAACATTCGTCCTTGTCTCTTTCGTTAAGAGTGCATTACAATTATATTGTCCGCAAAGATATCGATTTGGCATTATTTCTTTGTCTTCTATCAGCCTATTGCTTACAAAGAGGAAGGCCAATACAGTTTGCGTTGTTACGAAAAGTTCCTCTACGTAGTGATCTCCTTTCCTATGAACGATAAAATAGGTTTAGCCACAGACACATTATTTTCGTGCTTCAAACAACATTTTGATGTAATTATTGCTTAACTAATTGATTATTTTGCATTTTAAACGAGATATTAATATTGAATTTGTTAAAAACTTGAATGCCATCGAGGGCCAAATTAAGTAATTTACCGAAAAACTTTTCTCGCCATCACGGATTTTTTGCCGCGAACCCCCTGAGACGTCTGGCTTACCACCTGGGGGTTCGCGAACCACAATTTGGGAACCTATGGTCTGTAGGATTAGACGCTTTTGCTTATTTCCCTTAAGGTGTGTACATGTGATAGAAGCAAGAATTGTAAATATTCCACTCTATTGGATTTATCTCTTTCAATTCTCAGTAACCGTGACCGTAGACGCTGAAGGTGCTTTGCATTCTCCCTTATCATTTTGTCTTGGAAACCATTTCGCAAATGTATATATATATACCTCCTCGTAAAATTCCGGAATTATTTTCCCTTTTGAGTTTTAGTTAGCAAGAAAAGGGTATCGTGTGACCCTTATCACGCGTGAAGTTATAATACTCTCATTATTTTAAAATCTTTACAATCCTGGAGTTGTTGCTATCTTGTGGATTTCTTACTTTTCAAACCGCTCGAGCATTACGAGTGAAATTGGCTTTAAGATGTAGCTATCTTATGATCTTTTTTTTCGTACATTGTTCTCGGACGAAAATTTGGAATTTGCGCAGAATAATTATACCGTTGCATTAATCGCGAGTAAGCGTAAGTTATTAAAAACAGCTATATAGTAGTAATATACGTATCGAGTTATCCTATGACTGCATGAATTTTTTATGAGTTTGTTCTATATTTTGTTCTTTTTTTTGTGATTCACTGTTTGTGTTTAATTATTTTTTTTGTAATCGCATGCATATTTCCATTAATTTCTGCTAGTCGCATTTTTTTCTATGCTATGTGAAATTTTGTCGTGCATAACAACATTAAATTTTATGATCCTATTATAAACTAGTTTGTACAGTCGAGAAAATAAACATTGAAAGCATTTTAATTGAGGTGGTTATTTATCACCGAGTCTTTTCTGGCTATTTTTTTGACCCATTTAAAATGCCAGCTCAAATGGGATAATATTTTTTACCTTGCCCTTCGCAGTTTTGAAATTGTTTGGCTCAATTAAACTTTCTGCCACAGATTATTGCTCTGAAATCATTTTTTTAAAATAAAAATAACTCGGAGTTTAAAAAATTAAATCTCTCTAAGATGATATTCATTAAAATCACGCATAATAATTTCGGCACATCCGTCACTTTATTAGTTTTCTGTCTTTTGATAAGGCTTATTCAGCGAATTCGGAAAGTCGATTTTTTTACGCTGTAATAAGCATTGCTCGTATTTCTAATTACTTTAATTTGAGGCGACGTTTTTCCAAGCTCTTCATCAGCTTAATTTTGCAAACCGATATTCCAAATTATTATAGCAGGAAAATGCAGTAAATTTTGCTGCCATATTTTATTAGTTCAGTACCGTCAAAGAAGCATTTCAATATTGGACAAGTGATCGTTTTACGGAAGAACAGGCGCTCGAGTTCTGAGCGCCCACGAGTTTTAATATGGCTCGAAATTTGAAAAGAAATAAACGTGTGTCGATTTCTTCAACGTAAAAAAATGTAAAAATTAAAAATTTCTCGAAATAAAATTTTAAGAGTTTTCGCGTGCGTTATCGGCGAGTGTCTCATTTCTCTCTCATATTTTGCGTGATCATTGCTGCACACGTGCCGCGAAGCGATTTTCTTCACGACGACCTCTTATTTTTTTTCTTCTGCCACTTAAGGGGAAAAAACGTCTTCCGCTTCATCGCTGACCTCCATCAGAAGGTCGACTCACGCGTACTCTTTAATACCGATAGGGGGAGCTCGTATTCCGCCTCGAAAAAAAGTTGACCGGATGTGCCTTTTTGATTATTTTTTCAACATCATTGTCACGATAACGGCTGTCGAATTTTTCGTACGTATATGTAATGTGCATGAATAGTTTATATTATACTGTGTTTTGGAGGAAAAAAACGGAGTTAGCAAGGAAATCTTTCCGACATTTGTCGTTGCAGGCTCTAACTACTCAGTGTTCCCGTACATCCAATATTTGACGCGTAAGTAAGACGGGTGTTGCGTAGGATATAAAGGTATTGAGGTGTTTTTAATGCTTCATGAGAAAAAAATTGGTTTAGTAGCGAGAATTTTTATTAACTGAAGTTTTAATTTTCGTGGAATCGGGTCATCGGAGTTGTATTGTCGAAAATTGTGCTCAGGTTGAATATTTTTATGCTATCTATTTTTGATACCCGATTTGTTCCCTCGATATGCTCTTCCATTATATATGGTAATGGGCGACGGCACTTTTTGGGGCCTTAAGTGCAAAATCCGTTTTAATGCGTCCTATAATTGTTTTTTTATTTTGAAATAATTTCAACTCTTCAGTGAGAGACCAACTTGATATATAATGATAAGATCAAGGACTATGCAGCCAATAAGTTTTAATTATTTGTATGATTCTCGCCAGAAATATTGCGAAGATTGAAAACAAATACGTGCCGCGACCTCTCCCGACAAACGGAATCTACCAGTTGTAATGATTAAAATAGCGATCCTAAAAAGTTAATGTGTCAGAATACAAATAATTTTTGCCTAAACACTACTGTGCTGTATGGGGTCCCCATAGACTAGGGCCCCCGTTTTATTGCATCGGTTCGATATTCGTACGCTACGCCACTGCGCGATACGATATTTATTTTCGTTTTTGTAAAATTGTTTGCGTAGGACTAAGGCCAATTAGATACCATAATATATAATGGAATATGTGAATCATAGCTATTTACGCATTATGAGTGGGAAAAATACGAATTTTTAATTTGACAGCAATAACTATCAGGGTTTTTATTATTCTTCTGATCAAATCTCTAGTTATTTCCTTCATTCGAAATTAAATCGTTCTCCACGTTAATTTTAATTTGGCGCGATTTACATATCACCGACATCGGTTTTTACGTACGAAAGGATAATGTCACCGAAAAAGGTCAGGATCTTGGAATTTTTAGCAATAAAAATGTCACGGTTTTCTAAAAACAAATATTCCGAAACCATATCCCCAATAGACGAGTGCCGAAAACTTTTTTCATATCTCTCCTAATTAAATTCCTGATTAAAATCGTTTTCGAATGAGGAATATTTCCCTTCTCGGTCGTTTCATTTTTTTAAATCGTTTCTGGGCAAAAAGACATTCCTATGTTTTTTTAGACCATTCCCGCATTGGAAATCGCCCTCTGCTATTTCGGAAAATTAAATCGTTTTTCTCCTGCCTCGCCAATTAATTGGAATTTCAGATTAAATTTCTAGCGATATCTGTCGCGTTAATGCAAAAAAAAACTTTTTCTGATAACTTCATAGATTTAGGTATTAATTATGAAAACAAGTGCAACTCGAAACGGACACCGTAGGCTATCAAGGTGGGACGTCCGTTTTTTTTTTGTTTGTTTTTTTCGAGAAAGAAACCTCGCGTTTCCAATATAACGGGAAATGAGATGGCACTTTAATGACCATACGTAGATGGAAGATATTCGGCCAGGAATTTTCCACTCGCAGTCCGTGCGTAAACGTTGATATAGGTGTGTGTGTGTGTGTGTGTATATATATATATATATATATATATATATATATATATATATATGCATCAAACATTTCACAGTAGACAAAAAATCATCGTTTCAGTTCCTCGGGCTCTTTCACTGTTTTTTTTTTTAGCCGGAGTTGATATGGTTGCAATAAGAGAACGTTGTCGCTAATTATTGTTTATCGCGTAGTCGTATAAATGTCACTTTTTTATTTTTTCCCCGACGTAGCTTTTTATCTGTGTGACTGTTATTGTCAGCGTATCATACTTTATTTTATTAATCCCATGGAAACGAAAATATGGACGAGAGTGGGGCTTAAAAGTTTCACTGGCAAATCACAAGTTGGCTTATTATTTATGGTTATAACTTATAGCATTAACTTATTTAAATAAATAATATATATATATATATTAAATATGTATATGTGTGTATATATATATATAATGTTCAAAAGTAACACAAATAGTATATAATAAATTGATGCTTTCTTCTTTCCTGGTATTATGCTATATATCTGGTGTTTTTCATACAAACGAAAATGTAACATTCATTAATGAGTGTGAAATAGAGTAATGAAATTTTCATGAAATGTAACACTTAAATTTAATACCGCTTTATACACTAGATTTAGTATTATGTTTGGCGGGTGGAAGTTCGTATTTTCTTTTATATAAAATTTGATTTTATCTTCGAAACTTTAACCTTAAGCTCCATTAGTCCTGACTTTTCGAGAGTATATTTTGGCTTTGGGTCACTAATTTGTTTTCGAAGAAACTGTCAAGTATTCAGTTTTCCTGTTGAGATCTGTTGAACTAGTTTTTTCGCTTTCTCACATCCGAACTTCTTAATTCGAAAAGTCACCGTTCGGAAGTTGAAATAGAAACGTTTGTGATATTTCAAGGAAGTTTTACCTTTGTATAGTGTTTTATTAAAATGCTTGTATAATTGCCCTTCAGAAATGACGGTTATGGAGGAATAAAGTATGAAGTTAAATAACAAATGTGAAAGGGTGGAAATTTAACTTTTAGGCGTGAGTGCGTAAAACTGTACACAAATGTGAAGTTATAGAAGGAGAAAAATTCTGAACTTGACCGTAAATACCCCAATTCGAGAATAGAGAATTAGACCGGCTTGATAGTTTATTTGGTTAAAGCACCTAACCGGCAAGTGGGAGACCCGGGTTCCTTTCCCGGTCAATTTCAAAATTTTCTCCTTCTTCACATTTGTATTTAATTGAAATTAAATGGCGTCCAATCCTACGTCCCCGCGAAGGGTTTTTGAGGGGCAAGGGTTTTTGAGGGGCTCCCGAAAAATGATGAAAAAGCAATCGGAAAATTTTAACACACACAGATTCAAGCATTTTTATGCAGTGCAGATAACGCCCGATTTAAAATAACAATCCGGCCCGCGGAAGGATTGGCAATTTCTAATGCGGCCCGCCGAATTATTAAACTATCGATGTGGCCCGCAATGTAGAAGTGGTGGGGTACCACTGCGTCAGAAGTAGGGTTGCCAACTTTTAGATCTTCATGAACCGGAGATGTTGTTACGGGTTGCCTACTTGAAGATATTCATAAACCGGAGTTTGCTTGTAACGTGGATAACCTACTTTAGAACAGTGGTACCCAACCTACGGCCCGCGTGCCGGATGCGGCGCGAGAAAGATCTTTGTGCGGCCCGCGAAGCCATGACGAAAAAGCAATCCTAATAATTTATCAGACTTATTCGTACATTTTTTTTGAAAATTTCGATAATGAAACTTTCAATATTTAAATGTTAACCATAAAAACATTATTTTGACACGATTTTCGCTTGCATAGCACACCCGAATATATAGGTAACTTCCTATTTAAACTCTAATCCGGCCCGCAGAAGAATTTGCAACTTACAATGCGGCCCGCCGAAGGATTCGCAACCACCGATGTGGCTCGCCATGTAGAAAAGGTTGGGCTCCGCTGCTTTAGAAGAAACCCGAGAGGAATTAAATGTAATGATATATATATATTCAATATTCTGACAGGCACTCATGGTTTTAGGACATATGATTAAAAATCGTTTTTTTTTAAATCGCTAATTAACGAAATTGTAAGAACATTGTCAGTTTGTTTTTTTTATAAAACAAAATACAATGGAAATTAAAGCGCAAACTATCTTAATTCGAATCATTTATAAAAAACGCAAAAAATTCATAAAAAAAAGGTTTTCCGCTGCAATCGAAATTGAAACGGAGATTTGTGCTACTCACCCGGAGACGGGAGATTATGGCTATGAACTGGAGACCTCCGGCCCGAAAGCCGTAGGTTGGCAACCCTAGTTAGAAGATGTACACGTCCTCTGGCTTTTATACCGCCGTTGGTGCGTTTAGTCGAGCTTGACGGAATTACAAACGTTGCTCATTTTTATATAGATATTTTAAAGAAAGAATATTCCTTTCCTCGCAATGAAATATTAATTGGGTTCGAATATGAAAAAAATAATACTTAGCACGATTCATAATTCACTTTCAGTTCATCCTCGTCAGCTACGAACGCAATAAATCGACATTATCCATCTCCCAAACATTTTTTATTCGTCTTTCGAACGGTTGACGAAACCAGAAGTGCCGAAGATTTGTTGTTCGTTATAAGTTCTTTTCGTCTTCTTTCGCGGTTTCTTTCCTCCCGTCATTTACGCCTTTCCGCTTTTCCTTTTTTTTTTATTCGAGTGGAGTTCACGGTTAGCGAAAACAAAAGTGCTCGCTTAATGATTCCATCCTTTTTCGATCGATTCTTAAAGGTTTTGGGGAAAAAAATATTTTCTCTTCAACCTCTCTGTCGAGTTTCCTGTTTATTATTCCAATCCTTTCCTCTTTTTTTTGTCCTCTCTTTCTCTTCTTGTTCCCCAACTCCTCCCTCTTCTTCTTTTTCTTCCACCTTTCCCCTAACCGAAAAACAAGGCAAATCTATCTCGATTTGATTCCACGATGAATAATTCCTTCTTTTTCTTCTTCCCTTGAGGGAACGAGAGAGGTACGTCGTACGTCCTGTTCCTAATTTTTTTCTCCTTTCGTTCATTAATGTTATTTTTTCCTCGTATCATATTTTCGTCTGTGTTTCATGCGGTGCGAATCTAAAAGGGCGGATTTTGTTTTATCCCTTTCCCGTGCAAAGTTTTCGTTTGCTGCCGAGCGTGTTGTTTTCATTGCGTTATCAAGAAGAATCTTGAGCTGACTCTGTAAATGTGTCCAGTTGATAATTCTGGTAGTTTTTTTTGGCCACAAAAAGGTTCGGAAAACAGTATGTTTATTTCAACATTGTATTTTAGAATCCGTGATCCGTGTGCTTTTTCTTAACTCGCCCATGACGCATTTATTTTAGGCTAGACGTAAGTTGGCTTCTGAGGAAGTGGAGGGTGGGAGCATTAGAAGTGTACTTTTCAGGCTTGGGCCTATCAGAGCCTTGCGATGTTGCCATACTGTGCCTTAGTAGCGTCGCTTCGTTTTCCCATTCATTCCCCTTTGGGTTGCGGGCGTGGACTGTAAGCGTAAATCCGACAACGCAACCCCCTTTTCCTTTGTGGGCGTAAACATCTGGGATGCCAACTTATTTCTCGTGAAGTATAGGATTTGGCAATAACATGTGGAAGGAAGTGGATGTGGAAGTTTATGGGTTTTGCTTTTTAGTACACGTACCATCTAACCATTCCTGCAATTCTTATGCGCTTAAATCGCAAAGGATTTTCGGCGGCGTTCTTATCAGATCTTCCTTTCAATTTTTTTTAAAGTAAATTTTTTTATCTCTGCTGCTCCTGGAAACAATCGGCACTAATATCCTCGCACGTAGCATTTGGCCTCTGAAGTTCCTACAACCCAAGCATTTCTCTCTGAATTCCCGTGCCAATTAACTCTTGAACATTTCCCGCGAATGAATGGTCACCAATTTCCCTCGGAATTTCGTCGGCATAGGCAAACCAGCAAAGCATTCTCATCCCTATTGGCGAACCTCTGGGCCGTCGCCGTTTCCAACTGTCATGCGTGTTCAGCTTCGCGCGTCAATCTGACGTCATTATCCAGGTTCGTCAGCATTGGAGCTTATGTCGGCAGATTTCTTTCGCTTTGCATCCGCGTGGCTAATCTGCCAATTTATGCGGAGCTTGCGTGTAATAACTGATCTCATTGACCTTTATATCATATATATATATATATATGGGGTTGGTTTTTCTTTTTACCCGATTGGTCTGGTCTGGATCTCTCCATCCCGTCATTAATTGTTTTTGTAATATCATTAAAACGAAAATTATTCTATTATTATTTATATACTCGTCCTACTGTTTAATAATACCTATTAATTTATTAAACTCAAATAGGCTTCTTTCAATTATATCAGTTTTAATAATTTGAATGCTAATGATGAAAAACGAGTGAATACGACTATTCCCTCTAGAGGATTCGAACCATCGACCCTAGCATCGGTAGCCAGACCCGTTAGTAACACCCCCCCCCCTGACAAAATTATATACCTACACGAAACAATTTTTTCTCGATATTTTCATTATTAAATTTGTAAGTTCTCTTTAACAGCCGTCGATGTACATTTTTACGTAATTAACATCACCATCTACCTGTCTAGATAATCTACACGTTTCACCATTGTTTGACCTCTCGTCGGAGAATGCGTCTCATTTCGACAACTGTTCAATATGTCGTATTAAATAGAGCGGTGATCAGTCTAATTTAAGATTAATGGACCGTTTTTGTTTCGTTTTCAAATCATCGGTTTTGAAAAGTTTTTCAATTATTGCATCAAGCGTAAAATGCCGGCGTTTTACTTCGTTAATGGCAGTTCAACGAAGCCCACGCGTAAATTGGCATTGACGTGCCCTGTCAGTGCGAATCGAACAATAGCCAAAGGGAAGGATTTAAATTTTAGAGAGCAATTAAATTTCCGCCCTTCCAATGTTTTCATTCTCCCGTCATCCGTATTAATTTGATTATAGAGGGCGCGGTTATGACCTTATCGGGTCAATCGTGTATATGGAATTTTCGGAGGCCAGTTTAATTTTAATGGCAGCGGAAAATATCAGGTTATACTTCCACATAGAATAACTCATCGCCCGTACGTAAGGGAACGTTCCATGGGACAACTTTTAAAAATAATCGGTACAACAAACATTGCACAAACTTCCTCATTTACGAATGTGTCGTTTAATTATATTTAGAAAAACATGAACTATTTAGATTTATTATAAACATCAACTTAAATAACTATACCAAATTTGATGAAAATCGTATAACCATCGTACTAGCATTCATTTTTTGAGAAATATAAAGTATGTAGTATTATTGAAGACGTAAACTCAAGCAACTGTACTAAATTTGATCAAAATCGTTCTAGCCGTTTTTGAGAAAATCAAATTGTTGTTAAAAATGCGTAGAGTAAACTTCCATTAATTATTTAGCAATGTCAGCCATTTATTCCTAGCTTCTACTCTGTATAATAAAATGCCTAAGTACGAGATTTAATTCATTTTCGATCTACCGTTTAGGCTCTAGAGCCAATAACAGATAGACGGACAGACAGACGCCTTGCGAAAACCACTTTTCCGGACACAGGTACACCTAAAACGTATATTTCCATCAAAATATCGAGGTCGATTTTTTTCCCGATTACAATATACTTCGTATACCTATAAGAAAGTAAAAAATATCGTATAAAGATCTACGTACTCATATTAGATTAATCGTAAAGGAAAACTTTCGATTTCTGACGTAATGCTGTGAAACTGAAGGTGAAGAATTTGGCTTTTCCTTGGAAAATTTTATGCTTTGAAACAGTGACATTAATAGATTTTAAACTCGTTGTATTTAGTGGACACGTCCTGCGTTAGCAATGCGCTAATTAGATATTTAAACAAGTTAGGAAAGTGTACAGCGTATCAAAAAAGGGCGCGTTTCGTGCAATGGAGTATTAGAAAGAAATGACACACCTGTACATAAGGGAAATAGCGTTTGAAAATTATTTTCTTCGTCATAGAAAATCCATTTTCTTCCTATTTAAAAATTTTGCATACACACGTAAGGAAGTTAAACGGATTTTTGTGAGATTGTTTATGTTAGCAACAATGAAGAAGCAAACATGCTAGAAAGTTCAACTTGAGTTAAGGCATTCTTGTTTGATTTTATTGATAACGGCTACTCCGACGATAAAAATGTAAAGGAAAATAAATACTCTAATTTACCAGTTCTACAAGTTTTAGTTGAAAAATATTTTAATGTGACTAATACTTTACGAGATATGACGGAAAGTTCATTTTTTCTCACCAGTAAAGTGGTACCCCTGATTGGCATGCGTGATTCGTTTTTACGATTTTCTTATTGTATTTTATTTTAAGTCCTTTATATCAAATTTAAAGAAAATCCGTTCGGTAGAAGTTGAGAACAAACATGCGGACGGACGGACAGACCGACGACAATAGGCCATCACGCTGGAAGCGAAAAGCGCCTCAAAACTGGTTGGTCGAAAGAGATAAATCGAAACCGTATTTCGTGAAGTATTTATGAGTACAATATTGGACGTTCTGCTGTGGAGTGTAACTATTTTGTACTAATCTACTTCGCGTCACGAGGGTAACTAAGAAGTTTGGAGTTTCATATACGTGGTCCAATCTGTTTTCGTGTATCAGTATTTGAACGTATTTTTAGAAAAAAAAAGAGGCTTAAAATTATATTTATATTAATCTTCGTAACTTGTTTTTTTTAGTTAGGCTATCAGGATAATCTGTGATTTCGGTGTTCCTAGCGTACAGTATTTCGTTAAACGTTAACGAATAAATTTTCCATATATTTTTGATTGTGTATATGTATTAGGATAATGTTCACTATAGCTTTATCCTATCTAAAGGAAAGTTTATTACATCTTGTTATACCCTTTTTCTACCACCCGAATTTGCATTCATTGCGGCGCCATATGGCGGCAGACGTCACGGCCGCAGGTGTGCAAGTCTTTTATTTGCCGCCCTTTTTAGGCGGTCTTTACAGAAGTTTAAAAAGGAAATCGGTACAACATACATTGTACAAACTTTTTCATATACTAATGCGTCGGTTAGTCATCTTTAGAAAATGAAAATCTTATCAGCCGCTTTTTAGAAAATCCAATTTTTCTTAATGTTGTCCAAGAATAAACTAGTCTTATATTCATTCATTGAGAAAAATGAAATATATGGTATTATTGCAGACGTTTACTCAAGTAACTGTACGAAATTTGATCAAAATCCTTACAGCCTTTTTTGAGAAAATCAAATTGTTGTAAAAACTGCATAGAATAAACTTACCTTAATTATTGAGCAATGTCAACCATTTCTCCATATACTCTGCTCAGTATAATAAAATGCCAAGTACGAGATTTCATTCGTTTTGGCTCTACCGTTTAGGCTCTAGAGCCAGTAACAGACAGACAGACGGCACTGCGAAAACCATTTTTTTCGGATTCAGCGACACTTAAAACGTATATTTCCGTAAAAATCTTGAAGTCGAATTTTTTCGCGATAACAATACTTTCTCAATACACTTCGTATATGAGAAAGTAGAAAACGCCTTATGGTTTTGATAAATTTCCATAGCCAATAAATATGTAAGAATATACGGCATATTATAATACGACCCGCATTACTGTTAAAAATGCTGTGTCTAACGATAAATCGGCCGTCCCCGTTGTTACGCCTCCCGTGTGCGTCGCATACATCGCAAATACGCCACTCGGTGTCAAGAGATATTTTTTAGTTCCCACACCTTCATTTTAACTTTAATAATTCTCACTTAGGGCGGCGTAAACATACATACATTTGGATATTTGCGTCCACGGTTTGACCAAGCACTGTGCTCGAAATGAATTCCTTTTCACTTTCTCCATAGGTGTACTACGTAGTATATAGAAAGTATTGTTTTCATTAAAAAAAATCGAATTCGAGATTTCACCGGAAATACACGTTTTGAGTTCCCCTGAACACGTTTTGACCGTTTTCTCGATGATGTCTGTGTGTGTGTCCGTATGTGTGACAGAAATATTGCGTGCGCTCTCACTCAAAACCTATTCATCAGATCAGCATCAAATTCTATAATAAATGATTTTATATATATTCTTAAGATTTAAAAAGATTTTGATAACAATCGGTCAACCGGAAGTAGCGTTTTACTCTTGTTGAATTTTAGTTTTTCTTAAATATTTCGCTTAAAACTGAATTTTTGTTAACACACACACACACACACACATACATACATACATATATATATATATATATATATATATATATATATATATATATATATATATATATATATATATATATATATATATATATATATATATATATATATATATATATATATATATATATATATATATATATATATATATATATATATATATATATATATATATATATATATATATATATATATATATATATATATATATATATATATATATATATATATATATATATATATATATATATAAAGTTGTAGATATTATTTTTTTCTACAACTCTTGTTTGAACTAAATTTTCGTATGAGGAATATTTCAAGAGATATTTAATTTTCTTCGAAATTGACGGTTAGTGGGCAGCTCGCGCGCGTGGTAGTGACAACAATTGAATCGCTAGCGCTGAAGCGTGTGAGTTGAACTGTTCCTATCGCCGTATTTATTTGATTTTAGTTGACAACTTACGTATGGAGAAAGTCATGCGTTGGACACATCATTTTATTTAAAAGGTTTCTTATGCGTGTTATAAAGGCAATACAGTGGAACTTCTATAACTGGAACCTCGATGTAAACTAAAAATAATATTCTACTTATAAAAAACTGGAGTAATAGAAGAAAACTAACATGAAAAAGATTTTGCCCTGTTAAAATTAATTCACTTCGATTTATGGGAAATAGGATTTATGGACGCTCGACTTACAGAAGTTCGACTGTACCTGGGTAAAGGTTCCGACGAAAATGGATCGTGAAAAATTATTTTATTTTTTATTTTTTTTTTACTTGTTGCGTTTCCAGAGAGAAATTCGGTATCATTCGATCGATTTCGTAGTCACGGGAATCGAAAATGAGGTTTTCTACCGGTCGCCGTGGAAACGAAATTTTCCTCGGTGACCGGCGGCGTCGGAATTGAAACCGAAAATATCGAATTAGTCCTTCCCGCCGTCCACTCAACCTTGCGTGGGTGGCGGCTCTTGAATGCGTAACTGGAAACTCCCGAGCGGGTGATGAGCGTGGCGACTCGATGCGTGCGACGTTGCCAAGCGTAACCGGGGACGCATCCATCACCTGCCTTTTTTTTCTGTCGCTCTGTTTTTTTTTTCAAGATCGATGCAACCTGTGGCGCAAGAAACTCGCCCCCCCCCCCCCTCCACCTGTAAATATTAGTTTTACTAGCGTAATTGCCCGTAAAATAATGACGGATATGCATCAGTGAAGTTCAAAATTATAATGTTTCCCATTATCCCACCCTGCCACTCTCGTCTCAAATACAATGCAACCTCTATAGGTGGAACCTTAAGGGAAACACAGATATTCTACTTATAAAAAAATCGATTTATGGAAGAAAAATAATACGTGAAAAGATTGTCCTGTAAAATTAATTCGCTTCGAGCTATGGAAAATTCGAGTTATAGACGTTCGAATTATAGAAGTTCGACAGCGTGTATCTCTCAGAGTGACAGATGTACAAACTCGGCGCGATAGAATTATAAACATTTCCCATTATTTAATTGACATATATGTATATATACATATATACATATATATATATATATATATATATATATATATATATATATATATATATATATATATATAAATACTTAAGGAAAAGGAAAGGTAATAATAAAGGTAGCAAGAAGAAGGCATCAGCCCGAAAGCTCCATTTTTGTGTAGTTTTTGTTCTTTTGTGTTTTTCGTGTGTCCTCAGCACCCCCAGCGGCTCTTCATTCTAGGTAAGTGTCCACTGGGCTTCCTCCAACACCTTGTTGCTACCTTTATATATATATATATATATATAGATATAGATAGATGGATGTAGAAGTCGCTTGATGTTGTACCGCCGGTGGTGCGCATACAGCGTTCCCAACAAACACGCACGGCTGGAGGAAAAAAAACGTTACATACACGTTCACAGAATAAGCGTTTTATATTGAGGATTGTAACAGTAAAGAAGGTCCAGTTTTTCCCTGTTTTTCCAGAATCTGTCCAGGACGTCTCTCTACCTTGCTTCTACCCTCCCATTCTCTCCCGCATCACCTGCCGAACGTTTTTGCGTAACCCCTTTGTAACAGCAGTACGCGCTGCGGTCGTGAGCGGCTGGAATTAGTCCGGCAAGGGGGGAAAGCCACTTGCATTTCACAATAGGGTTTATCGCTTCGGTTCGGTCCAAAAGCTGGAAATAATTGGTGTCAAGCGGGTTTCGCGCGTGTGAGGAGACAAAGCTGCTTTCTGGAAGGGAGAGTGAGTGGCAGTTCTCTACCGTTTCCCGATTCGGGATTCGATCGCAGAGCGTGCTGCTGCTTCTGAAATTTCGTCTCGCAATTTGGGAATTCTCCACTCCGTCGGATGGCGGTGTTGCCATTGACTTTCCGTTACGTTGCCGTTGTATTATACGGAGAAAGATTTGGGAGGCAAAATATCCGGTTCGATGTTTTCCTCCAGCGTGAGCTCTGTCTGTCTGTCCGTCCGTCCATCAATCCGTGCGGATGTTCGTTCTCGGCTTCTACCGAACGGTTTTTCATGAAATTTGATATTAAAGACTTATAATCAAAGATAATAAGAAAATCGCAAAAATTAATCACGCACGCCAATCAGGGGTACCACTTTCCTAGTGAGAAAAAATGAACTCTGTCATATCTCGTAAAGTATTAGTCATATCAAAATATTTTTCAAATAAAAGTTGTAGAACTAGTAATGTAGAGTGTTTCTTTTCCTATACATTTTTATCGTAGGAGTAGCCGTTATCCACGAAATCAAACAAGAATGTCTTAATTCGAGTTGAACTGAAAATTTCTTGCATGGTTACTCCTTCATTGTTTCTAACATAAACAATCACACAAACAAACGTTTAATTTCCTTACGTGTGCATGCAGTATTTTTAAAAGGAAAAAATGGATTATTTATGATGAAGAAAAGAACTTTAAAAAGCTATTTTTCTTACCTATAGGTATATCATTTCTTTATAATACTCCATTGAACGAAACGCGCCCATTCGTGATACACAGTACACTTTCCTAACTTGTTTTATAATTTCGTTTTCGTCGCCATTATCAAAGATAAAATAAGAATGTTGTCATTATCTTCCCTGATTCATCATTCATGTATGTACTTCGAAATTCGTTTAATTATTTTTCATTAACTTCGTTTTTTTATTTTTCTGCTAATTACGGACTTAATTAGTTGATTGGAATATAATGATTGAAATTTTTGCCCTCCTGTTGATTTCCATGAAAACGTTGTTTCGTCATTACTAAAAGACATGAATTAATGAAAACCTCAAAAATCGATATTGTCGTTTCGGTATTAGGTAATTTATTATGCACGCATCGGCTTAACGTGTTATCTTATTTATTTATATTGGTTGCAAATTATTTTCGTCAATAGAGCGATCAATTTATATCCCTTCTCGTATGTTGTGAGGTTTTACGTGTGTAGGAATAATTCGTAATGTCCTTCTTTTAAGAGAAAATTGAATAGACGCCAGAATCATGTCGTTCAGTTTTAAGTGGTACTTTTTGCCCTTTAGTATTTTGAAATCCAGAAAAAGTTGGAAAAGAAATTCTGCGCATCGCGGTTATACCTTAAGAGGAACTGGGCTAGCTTTGTTGGAATTATCACCCTAAAATTTCAGGAGTGAATTAGGTCAGGAACTTGTCCATTTTTACGACAGCACCGAGGTTTGAAACATTTCCTTTACATGCAAGTTTTTAGTTCGTTGAAAAAGGAACGCTTTTATTTCGCGTTTTCTTTCGCAAAAAGCTCTCGCTACGGATTTTATTGGAACTAACTTAAAAAGTTCTATGGTTTACTTCATTAAAGATCTCGGATTTCGGAAGAGTTTATTTAAGTAATTTAAATCCTTTCATCTCGTCTCATTCCGCTTCTCTATTTTCTGGATCAAGAAAAGGTCTTGTAGACTATCTGTTTATGCTTAAAATTGCCCTTTCAAAAACTTTTCCGTTTATGAAAAATTCTTTTGACGTAGTTTTGCGTAACGTGTGAGAAAACTGTACTCTTTTTCAGGCAGACTGTTAATTGATGACTTTTGCAAGGTAAAAAATGACTGATAGATTCGATTCTATTTTTCATGCTAGAGGATTTAATAAGCTTACAATTTAAGTCTTTCTTTTGTCTGCAACGTGACAGTTTCCAGGGATTTTCCAAGCGGAGAATTTCTGCCTAATTAAAATTGGATGAAGGTGATTGTATCGTTGTGTACCATTATTATAGGCGCTTTTATAACTACAGACTAATACGTTTTTTCTCTCTCTGAAAAGAGTTTTTATTCTGTAAAATTTTCGAAAGAGACGACGGGTATAATTTTTTTTTTTTAATGTCGGCGTTTTCCTTTGGACGTGTGGATTTCCAATCCGATTAGCTTTAAGAGGAAAAAGGCACAGACTTTGTATAATCGGCTCTCGAAATCAACTACGACGTGAAATATTTGATTTTAAAAATTAGTATGGCCATGTTGGGATAGCGTCAGTTGTTCTAACAATAAGATATTTTACTATTTACTTATATAGGTTGGGCATAGAGCAAGAGGCCCATTACAGCTGATTAAACCGTGAAATGTGAAAAGTTAAAAAAAAAATACAACGATATTTTTAATTTTAAAGATACATACCGTAAAACGACATCGGTAGCAATAAAAACAATAATAGCAATAGCAACAAACACGGAAATGGGAGATTTCATCTCACTAGAAGCTGATAACAATTGCTATGGGGAAAAAAAGAACGGAGATAGTATATCGCCAAACTTTAATTGGTGAAATTAAGAGGAAGTATTAAACAAAGCTCTCCAAGATAGATTTTTTTCAATGATATGAATTTTCAGCCCAGAATGCCCTTTTTTAAAAAAACAACTTAGGAAAGTGTACATCTTATCACAAATGGGCGCGTTTCGTGCAATGGAGTATTAGAAAGAAATGATACACCTGTACGTAAGGGAAAAAGCGTTTTTAAGTTCTTTTCTTCATCATAAATAATAAATTCTTCCTATTTAAAAATTTTTCATGCACACGTAAGGAAATTAAACGTATTTTTGTGTGATTGTTTATGTTAACAACAATGAAGAAGTAACCATGCGAGAAAATTTCTGTTCAGCTCGATTTAAGACATTCTTGTTCCATTTTATAGATAACGGCTACTCCGACGATAAAAATGTATAGGAAAAGAAATACTGTGATTTACCAGTTCTACAGCTTTTATTTGAAAATTATTTTAATATGACTAATACTTTAGGAGATATGACGGAAAGTTCATTTTTTCTCACTGGTAAAGTGGTACCTCTGATAGACTTACTTGATTAATTTTTGCGATTTTTTAAATATCTTTGATCGTAAGTCCTTAATATTAAATTTAATGAAAATCCGTTCGGTAGAAGCCGAGAACGGACGGACGGACGGACGTACAGACCAACGATAATAGGCGCTCAGGCTGGAAGCGAAACGCGCCTAAAAAAGAGTCGTTTCATCGTCGTATTTTCTTTATGGAATGTCAGAAAATATCCATTCACCATTCAAAATATTCGTCACAAGTTCCTCACGGTCAGTTTTTACCAAATACACGCTTTATTCCCTGCCCTTGTGCTGGACCAAGTAATTTTAACTTATTCTTCGTCCTCGAAACGGGAAAATAGACTATATTTATATTATCTCCGAGTCTGCCATCCGTTGCTAGCGCAAATTTCCTTCCTATTCTCTGTCATTCGCGTCTCCACGATCCCTTCTGAATTTCTCGTGAATGCGCAGCATTCAAACGTCCTCGTAATAAAATCAGTCACTATTTTTTGTTTTTTTTTCTTCTCGTTCCCTTTCACTACGAAAATATACCTTTCCCTTTCCCATCTGAATATTTCGCCTTCTCGTGAAATATTCATTTGAACTCGGACCATTAAAAAAGAAGTTAGAAAAGTGTACAGCGTATCTTATAAAGAAATGATATACCTATAGGTAAGGAAAATAGCGTTTTAAAGTTCTTTTTTTCGTCATAAATAATCCATTTTCTTCGTATTTAAAAATATTGCATGCACCCGCGAGGAAATTAAACGTATTTTTGTGATATTGTTTATGTTAGCAACAATGAAGAGGCAAACATGTTAGAAAGTTCAACTCGAATTAAGACATTCTTGTTTGATTTTATTGATAACGGCTACTCCTACGATAAAAATGTGTATGAAAAGAAATACTCTAATTTACCAGTTCTACAACTTTTATTTGAAAAATATTTTGATATGACTAATACTTGACGAGATATGACGGTAGGTTCATTTTTGTCACCAATAAGGTGGTACCCCTGATTGGCTTACGTGATTCATTTTTGCGATTTTCTTATTATCTTCGATCGTAAGACCTTAATATCAAATTTCATGAAAATCCGTTCTGTGGAAGCCGAGAACGAACGTGCGGACGGACGGTCAGACAGACAGACAGACGGACAGACCGACGATGGTAGGCGTTCAAACTGGAGGTGAAACGCGACTAAAAAGACTTCCAATCCTGTAGGATTGGGCGTGTAAACTATGGATACCGCTGAGGAAATGTTTCAAGAGTTGACGGAATTACTCGAAAGAAGTCTAATATTTGGTGATTCAAATCCACGGTTTTATTTTTGTGGATGTAATAATTTCCAGCTTTTGTTCGAGAAATTCTATGGGTAGTTATATAAGGCGAAAGCCGTGCTAAATCTAAACCGTGAAGAAACGAGAGCAGGGTTTTTTTTCTGGTATTATTCTCGCCCCCTGATATTTTATATATGAAACGAGGAAGATTTTTAATTCATAGCGTAAACCTCGCTATCCATTTGTTATTGTAAAAGGCAGTTTCAATGGCAATTAACGAGGAATTAATTCTTTGGTAGAGAAAAAGATTTTTTTATTCCTTTCTAGAAAGTTTGGTAATGATTAAATGCTGGAACTGAAATTTAGATGTTTTGAATGGATCCTTTTAATGACATTTTATTTTCTTGAGATGGGAATAGCTTTTTCTATACGTTTGAGAAAATAATCTGATAATATTCCACTCCATTTAGTGGTTTCTATATCGATATGAATCGAGTGTGCGATTATTGAAGCATCATTTCCATCCTATTTCACGGAGAAATATCACATAGATGAAATGAATGCGGTTATTTTAGTGATTTAAGAAAATCGCGGTCATGGTAACATGGTGCAATTAATTTATAATTTCGTTAAATCGAGACTGATCGTGGGTTCAGAATTGAATTAATGTCGTATCAATTTTACGCTTGCTGGAGTTGTCTGACGGATTTGAGAAAAAAAAACGCGGTATTTGTAATTAGAAGTATTTTCTTTATTAATTTTGAATTAATTAAAATACGCTACTGGTTTGTTCCATTAATGATTAGCGTGTTTAAGTCGTAAGAAACAACCCAGTTCTTACCACGTTTTTTTTTTCCTCGGGAAGCCGTTTGAATTTCTTTTAAAGGCTGACGCATTACGCGTTCCGCAGTATAGTTAAAAGAGATAAAGTTCCCCGCAAAAATGGCCATCTCGCGCTGAATTGGATTTCAGAAAGGAATTGCTCTCGTGCTTCATTTTTTTCTTCCTCCTCATGTCAAGGGATTCGTTCCATGTGTCACGCGTCAGCGGCCATTTTGGTCATCTTCACTCATACTTAGCGAAGCGACTTTTTTTCTTTCTCCCTGGCACTTGGCCGTCGTTAATATTTGAGGCTGGGCGCCTCGAAGCAGTCACTGTCTTCTTCACTCAATCCTTGCGCGCTGCTTCCCTTTCTTTTGTATTTTTTTCTCTTTTCCCCCCCGGCTCGGGGTTTTTTTTATCTCCTCCTCCTCCTCGTTCGGACCCATGTCATCCTCGATCCTGAAAACGTTCGCGCGAACGTTTCTTCCCCGTGGAGACGTCGACTTTGGCGAGTTTCGCACGGTTGCCGCGACGAGGCGCCACCGTCGCAGCGTTTCCGACGCTCTGGGCGCTATCCTCCCCTATTGTCCCGTGGCCAGAGCTCGGAGTCATTCATCTTTTGTCCTTTTTTCTTCTTCTTCTTCTTCTCCCTCCCTTCCTTCCTCTTTCTTCCTCTCTCTCTCTCTCACTATCTCTATTATTTTCGGTCGTGTCAAGAAAGATTCCTTTTTCCTTAACTTCCTCGGTTTTTTTTTTTTTTTTGACGCCCCGGAGGTGTTGGACTTGTGGAAGATGCCTTCCTGTCACAAAATGGTGTCGGTGTCGTCTAATTGATTCTTTTTTTTCATTTTTTTCCGCTTCTTCTTGTCTTTTTCTTTTGTTGTTTTCCCAACCCAGTTCCTCTCTCTCTCTCTTTCTCGGAGATCTTATTCTGTATCTCGTTCTCGTAATTTTTTTTGTACTTTGTTTCGGCAATTTCGTGATGAAGGACGGGTCCAGAGTAAGATTATTTTTCCATTCAAACTTTGGCGTGCGGCAACTTTAAAAATTTAAGTTTTCACCTCTGGAAATTAAATCCTAAAGGCTGTTTTTCATACTTGGGATCTATTTAGTTGTTTCCAGAGAAATTAAAATTCTCGTTTTAATATTCCATTACATATTTCTTGTAGCACAAGTTCTAAATTTGTGTGTGGAGTGTTCATGCGAATTCAAACCAGTGATTAGATAATTGCAATGATTGAGAAGGAAAAAATCGTGCTGTTACCCCAGGTGTGGCTGCAGATTCAAACGAGTAATACAGGGCCTTATATGTCGTAACGTAGCTGTTGTAAAGCAATATAAACGAGAGTTTTAGCTGAATTTGGGAAATATTTTCCAAGCTATGATGTGTTAACCGAGATTAGTTGTAAATATTAAATGATTTTCCTTCTTTAAATTCTCCTGAAAGTAAATGATAATTCCTTTGCGTATCTACGCCACATAAACTTACGAATGTCCATTATCCAAATCAAAAGAATCAACGAAAAGGTCATCGAAAGTAACGCTAATGAAAACGAAGAGTTAGTTATCCTGTGGTATCATTATCTCCATCTCCGACGAAAAATTCGTATTAATAAGATTTTATATTTCAACCTCTCGCGAACGCCCTTTAAGAAGGAATACAACACTTAAAAGTAGGTAGATCTCCGCCGAAATTTTCTCTCACCCATTCCCAGGTTTTTTTTAAAATCAATCTTAACGTTTACTTTTATTTCGTCGCGGCTATTTATTTCCGTGTTGGAGGATTTTCCGGAATGGCGTCGATTTGCAGAGTACCCCTTTTCTTTCCACCGGCCAGACATTCAGTCTTTCGTTATTTTTATATCTCTCGGGAGCGGTTTCGCAGCGATTTGTAACCATGTGTGTGTGTGTGTGTGTGGGAGGATCACTCCGAGTACCTCTGTCCTGTCATACTCCCTTTGGCCCTTACGCCTGCTTCGTGTCGAATCACCTGGGTCGTTTTTAAAGGATGTCTGGCTTAGACTAGTGTATGGCGACGGCCTGTTTCCCTATCTCCGATTTCTTGAATAAAAAAGGGTAGGAACGTGAAAAATAAAATAAAAACGGGTCGCGGAGTTCCGTCTTAGATCGCCGGCGGAATTCGATCGCCCATTTTTTTTTTGGCGAATTTTGCCGAATATATATTTCATGCAAAGTTTTTTGTATCCGCAGAGTGCTGTCTTGACTCAAGAAGAATCGGCCACAGAATACAGAGGGGTAATCTACAGGTCCCAAACTCTTAATTGCCAAAGATCCAAATTAATGATTCCGAAGCTGATGGTTAGTTTCATGTCGCCATCAGTACGTAGGAGGGGTTTAATGTCGTAGTGATATCCCTAAACATCTAGTTGAAATTTAGAAACGCACGGCTCAAAATGGTGTATTTTCATCGAAAAGAATTTATCACACAATTTCCAACCGTAAAACATTTATATTTGTCCCAAATCTCCTTCGTTATAATGTCACCCGCAATTCTTTTTCGCATACTTAAATTAGAACCAAATGTATGACTGGGTCGCAGTTTTTCAACAACCCGAGGGCCACATGTTTGAAGCCCATGGTCTAATCAGTGCTTCTTCATATCCGGTTGATCGATTCAAAGCGTCAAGAGAAAAACCGAGTCGTAATTAAAACTGACATACTAGAATTAGATTAATAGTTTACCAAAAGTGATCATATTGTTTCAAGAAGATACGAGTCACTCTTTTGTTTATAATTTTGACAGTAAAACCCCGTATTATTATACCGGAAAATATTTTATTGATTTATCTCGTGTGTTATACGCATTTAGAAGTTAGGTTTTGCATGGCAAAAGTGTTTTTGTCTATACCAAAAGTAAATCTTTAGATAATCGAGGCCAGTTAATCTCTCGCGAACTCTTAGAACGTCCTGCTCTGCAGATGAACGATCTTCTTCGTCAAAGGAGACGCGGTTTTATTCCTTGGGTATCTTAGCACGTCGTTCAAAGTCTTCCCATGGCAAAATATATGCCAGCCCCTTAACAGCATGACCGCCGCAGTGAAAGGGAAAGGATAAACTTTTTTGTAATATAAACAGTGTCAAAGTGAAAGCATACATATTTCGCAGTTTCGTTGATGGGAAGACGAACATAAAAGGGAGTACATACCTTAAGACCTTGAGAGCATATGAGCCCTTTTCTTTATGTAAGAGGGAAGAAGTGTCCTCCAGGACGTTCTTCGACCCTACCTCTCTCCTCTATATATATGTATATATGAGTGATAAAAGGCGGAGTGGTAAGATGTAGTCTTCTGTCACCCCGGCTTCTGACCCGAGTATGTTTCCCATCGGACGGAGGACTCTTTTAAAGGCAAATTTGTCATTTCGAGAACAGAAGAAAGGACGAAAAATATTCGTCCCGTTTTTCTTCCATTCTAGCGAAGCTCATGGACAGTATCAAACAAGGGACGTGAGTTCTTGTGGATAGGAAAGCTCGCTGTTTTATCATTTATTTGTCGTGAGAGCGAAGAGGAGTCCTTCGTTTCTACGCGCTCGTGTGTTAGTTCTTCCTGTTATTAGACTCTTCCCATTGACGTTGATGGAGTAGTTGCGTTCTTTCTATGGATCATGTCGTATGGTAGGAGTTGTTTTGTTGCTCGATTTTATCAACACGGGTAGATGTAGGTCTCTCGTTACTTGTTTTATTTAAAGACAGTATCGTTGGCCAGTTCTCTTGTCAAGTTCGTTTATATTCTTTTCAAAGGGACGTTCATTCTAAAAAAATTGTCTGTATGTCATTTTTATCCATTACAAAGACATTTTGTTCATGTTGTCATTTTTAATTCAGAGTAAGTTTTCGTTTATTCTCAAGTTAATAAATGCGAACAGATAAACTTGATTTGGTGATCACTGGGTTCGATTTTAAGACATTTGTTCGGTGGGTCACTTCTGAAGACGGCTGCATTGTAGTCTAAATTCGCATCTGTTTTTTTCGTAAGCTTATTATGGCTGTCGGAGATACCGAAGATAAGTATTTCGTCGTTTCCATGCAAAATGGCGGATACTTGTTTTTGCACTCGAAAAAAAGAGACAAACTGATAAGAGGTTTTGAAAATTTGAAAATAAGGATTTCTTATTGGTCAATATAATACGTGGTTTTGCTACAATGTGTAGAATACGAAATTGTATAAAATGACATCGAAACTTTAAAATGTCCATTTTTGCCTCATAAGAGGTTTTGCCATGGAAGCGACGATTTATATTTAAGCGCTTATTATAAAATGAATCGAGGATGTTAATCGGTTGACTTCACCATTGCTCGTAATCCTCTTTCGACGGCGGACAAATTGTCTCATTCTTTATTATTTCACTCATTCAATGAATGCTATTATTCATAGCGCCGCGTCTAAAAATTTCAAATCAATTATTACATGCAGGCTTTTCTTTTTCATCTGTCATTCCTCAAGCTGCTGTGCCTAGAAGTAATCTTCAAATCATTACTCATGTGTCGTACTGTAGAGTTTATGGACAATAGATCATAGTTCGCGGAAACTAACGGCAAAGTGAAAAAATAATATCCCACGACGCGGGTTTAAATTTGACACCGCTCTCGGGCGAGCTATTAAATGAGAGTAGTTGGTTTTTCTTTCCGATTATACTCCCCCAGAATGGCAGTTTTAGAAATGCGCTTAACGCTATGGATTCACAGCTCTGAAAAGTTAGCGTCGCGAGTTTTTTAATTATTTTTTGCGTCTCCCATTTTTCCCTTCTGCGTATGGCTGAATATAAACGCCAGCATTCAACTCTCTCCCATACATTCTATGCGTTAAAAATACAGCGTCCGACGGACCGAGTCTCAGTAACATTCTTTCTTCCATTGTAAGACGTCTCATGCAGCGCATCTCGGGGCATATTCCTGTACATCCTCGAAATTTAACGCGCCGCCGTGCCCCATTTAACTCCCGTGCACTCAGCTAAATTGACGTCAGCTTCTAAGATGGAGGATTTTGGGAGGAGATGACGAGGCGCATTTTGCGAATCTCTTATGTCTTTAAGGCGAACAGAGCAACTGAAATAAGAAGAGCGGAGGATGAAAGCGGGATTTTTCGCTGTTTCTTTTTTGTGAATTGAGTTGTTTTTCGTTACACCGTGGGAGGAATTCGTTCGGATATGCAATGGCAAGAAGAAATGCGCCGTTGCAGTGGGACGTGTTGAAAAGCGTAAGACGTTACTTTTTTTCTTATTTCGGTTCGGGCTTCATCTGGTAATTTGGACGTGATGCCCGTGTAAGAATTACCGGATGTCGCGTTTTTTTCTCAACCTTAGCTACGTATTGCGACCGGTATCGAATAAGTTTCGAATGGAAAATTTAAATTTTTTTTTTAGATATTCAACCGGTATAAGTAATTTCTGTCTCAACATTTTGTATTTCAAGTTCAACGGTTTCGTATTTTTTCAGTTATATTACATTTTGACGATTAAATGCTTGGTATCGTGGAGGGAGCCAATGAAACGATAGAATTCATATATTCATATATATATATATATATATATATATTTCGAGAAAATATGGAAACTCGGGGCTACAGAAGAGGTAATTGAGAAGGTGGAAGAGGGGAGGAAGTGGAAGGTGATTAATATCGATCGTGGAAGTAGAATGTCTCGAAAAGTAAACGATATAATTGGAGATGAAACCGTAAAAGCTAGAGAGTTTTGTTGGTAAGGACAATGGGAAGACGTGTAAACGAGGAAGGCTTATTATAAGTAAAAGTGGATGAGTTACCCGGAAACAAGAAAGGAAATGCGTTGGCCACAATTTGAGGAAAAATCGACAAACTACGTCTTATATGAGCCGGAAGATATCAGGAAAATGAGTGAATGTATTTTAATCAATAAGATGTTGAGATCGAGGGAATAAGAAAGGGGCAGTTATTGTATTGGCCCGGGAATATAGGATAGGTAGATCAAAAAGGTTCTTAATGATATTAAATCAAAGGAAGAAGTGATATTCGGTGGTCTCCCAATAAACACGTTAAAGAGAATAAGAAAATTGGAGAAAGGAATTTTTGTCAATGGTATCGTAAAATAAATGAAGAGCCAGAGTTCACTATGACAATTTAAATTCATTTTTAAGGAGAATATAGGGCTAATGAATGTCCAGTTTATTAAACGTTCAAATCAATTTCACCTGGCTGATGAAAACATTCTCAGGACTTTGTGCTGGAAGCTAGAGGCTAAAGCGAATAAATATATGTGTAGATAAGTTAGGATATCGTAGCACTAGGAATAACATAGGTGTGCTGAGGACTTAAGGAACGCTGAATAAACCAGGATGTATTCATGTTCTTTGTGGACTTCGAAAAGGGCTTTGATCTACTTTTATCTTAAGCTAATGGAAGTGTTGAGAAAAATAGGAGCATATTGGAGAGGTGAATCCTCCAGAATCAGATTCGGTTTATGTAGCAGATCCGGGGCCATGTTTCTGAAGACTACCTGCTCTTCGCGTTAGTCCGTCATTAGTGAGGATTAGGGTCCCTTGCTCGGACTCAGTCCCTGACCATAGCTCGGTGTAGTCTACCTTCATCTACATCTACATAATACCCTGCAAATTGTTTGAATGATAGTAAATTAAGATAAGAGCGATCGCATCAGAAAGCAAGTCCAAATCTTACATAGAAGGGGAGACTGTATCTAAATACAAGGGAAAAGCATTATTCAAATATTTTACCTCAGCCTAGAATGAAGTCTGAAATTATTAAGTTTTGATTTCTTTGCGAGTAAAAACAAAATAACTGGAACCACGTTTCACCGCATGTTGTAAAAACGTGAACTTATAGAAGCACTCGAATTTCCTCATTTCGAAGCGATGTGGTGATCCACAGAAAACTGCATTAATATTTTCAGCGTATATCTGTACCTTTAATGAATTACTTGAATAATGTCTGGTGCAAAACTCTCATATCGTGCGCACATAAAACTTTTTTCATTTCACATCTCCTGAAGGTCTACTTTATCATCTTAGAAAAGCGCAACAGGAACGTTTAGTAGACCCTGCTCCTATTTCTTCCAAAGAAAATTTGAAATCCCGAGAAAATCATGAAACATAGACCAATGACAGTGAAAACAATCATATTTTCATCGTCGTTGCTTTATGTTTAATAAATTCTGGGCCCTGTAGACTATTTTAAAGTGATAGCTGAAAGGACAGAGTCACTGTACGTGTTGTAATTCGGAAAGGCAATGCCGATTTCAAATTTCCCTCCTGAAATCTTAAGGCAAGTCTCACTCTCCCTTCAGTTTCCTTCCTCCCCCACCCTCTACTTCGCTCGTTTCCTAACTCCGTTGATATGTATCCTAGAATTTCGTTAAAAAAACGCCGATAATCAGCATTTTCACCGTAATGCAATCGTGTTATTTGCAGAAAGTATTGCAATTTTTCAATGATAGATCGGTAATTTCACCACCCGTTTTTCCCAAGGACCATACGGGATCATAATAGGAGAGTGATCCCCACGAGGGACGTTATTATGTAGGTTTTGGTGTGCTGCACCCCATGCCACCCACCAGTCTGGTGATTTGCAGGGTATTATGTAGATGCAGATGAAGGTAGACTACACCGAGCTATGGTCAGGGACTGAGTCTGAGCAAGGGACCTTAATCCTCACTAATGACGGTCTAACGCGAAGAGCAGGCAGTCTTCCGAAACGTGGCCCCGGATCTGCTACATAAACCTCAGATTCTTTTTCAAAAATACCCGCTACCTCGTATCCTTTTTTCACATATCCGATAAGTAATTCTCGCGCTTTTATAACGCAAAGATCCACGGGAAGACGAAGCAAGTCGAGAAGGAGAGAAAAAAAAACGAAACTTCTTTTTGATCGAAAAAAAGGAAGAAACGGTTCAAGTGACCGTCCCGAGCATAAGGAATTCCCCCCCTCGAGTCCCTTCCCTGGCGGAATCTTCCTCCTTCTCAGGGAATTAGGGTCAGCCGAGTTCCAGCAGAGTAAAATTGTGAGGGAAGAGAGAGAGAGAGAGAGGGAGAATTTTGAAAGGTGGCTGTGAAGGTTTAAGTTCTCGAAGGATGAGAGCAAGGGAGAGGAGAGATCCCCGTACGCAATGTCTGCTCAGCTAAAGTGAGGGGGGTGGGGGGGAAATAGGGGAAGGAGGTAGATGTAGGTAGGGAAAAGGGAAAGAGGGAACGAATCCCCGTGGATGGTGAGCTGTACTGTCAGCTGTCTTCTTGAATCTTTGCTCCTACGCCACGTCCAATTTTGGGTTTCCCGTAGCGTACGCCGGTGGCGCCACTGTTCCCCTTCCCCCAGCACCATCTCCACCCTCTTCTTCTTCTTCTTCTGCTTCCTTTCCCTCGCTTTTCTTTCGTTTCCTGCCGCATCAACGCGTCATACATACGGTACCGATTTCAAGAAGGATCTTCCTCACCTCGCATTATTGCCTTTATTACCGCGCCGCACGACTGCATTCTGGGAAATCATCCAGAGAGGAGATCCTCCGACTCGAAATATATTCCTCTAGCAGAAGCGGTTCCCATTAATATTTTTTGCTCTGATTTTTTTAAGCGAGATGGGAGTGGAACTTGGTCGTTTTTTTTTTTTTCTAGATCCGGATTTCAAATATTTCGTTGTATAATTTTAGTCGACGCATCATTCGGTTCGGTCTGCATGTTTTTAAAGGTGCGATTCGTTTCGGAGGTCTCGGGGTTTACATAAAAAAAAACCATCATTTCGACTACGTTCAGGTTTGATTTTTTGTTACAATAATGAAATATAATTTTTTTAACTATAAATTTTAATTTATGAACAAAACTCTTAAAGTTCACATTGTAACACTCAAGTTATTATTATTTTACGAAGAAAGCAAATCCTGTTCTAATATGTTGATGGCGTTTATGACGGTTTAAAATTTTAATATTTATTTAAATTACAAGGTTTCCCTCAAATTGGTGGGTATGGACAAAAATAACAAAGTGCGTATATTGAGGAAGGGGTGGATCGAATTTTATTACTTTCTCATACGTAGTAATGGGAAAGTATTGTATTCATGAAAAAAATCGACTTCGAGATTTCAACGGAAATACATGTTTTGAGGTCCCTAGAACACGTTTAGACTATTTTCGGAATGATGTCTGTGTGTGTATGTTATTGTGGGTGCTCTAACTCAAAAAGTACATACCATATCGTTACCAAACTTCATATATAACACTTGAACATGAGCACAAAGAACGGATTAGTTTTTGGACAATAACGGATAAGCGGAAGTCGAGGTTTATTCGAAACCCGATTCGGTTTTTGCGATATTTCTTTGTTAAAACATCATTATTCTCTATACAATTGTATACTAATGTTATAGAGAATGTAATTTCCTACAGTTTTAATTTGAAACAATTTTCTATAGGAGTTATTGTTTAGGAGTTATTTATAAACAACCGGTTTTTCGGTTTCCGTTAAATATCTCCTTAAAAACATCGTTATTGGTAATCTTCGTAAGGACCAAAGTTGTAGAGAATATTATTTCTTCCAAGTTTTGTTTGTAACTAATTTTCGTAGAACCATCCATTTCTGATATATTTCGCCTTATCTTAATACCAGCCTACAGCGCCAACACCATGTAGCGGTGAATTCTGTAAACATTCAAAATATACGTAATTTACGGCAAGGACGTGTCTTCTTTTACGATACGAAATAATAATTTTGCCTTATAATGCTACTCATAATAATTTAAATATCTATACCCCAAATATGGAGAAAGTCATGTGTTGGCCACATCAGATTTTATATTAATGTGAGGCGTAGATGTTAAGGAAGGTAAGAAATTAAGTCTCCCAAGTGACCATTCCTGAGCTGCACGCGTATCATTATAGAGGTACACTTAATGTTCACTTGGGCTTTTACATCAGTAGTTTGTTCTCATAGGTCGTTACGGACCAAAAAAAATTATAACGGTTAATTTTCAAGCCATTTTATCGTAACACTTCATATTTACAGAAAAAAAAAACCTGTCCTTTGGACATTAAAATCCTCCGGACGGCATTTTACCAACACAGTACGCACTCCAATTTATTTACTTCATAAATTCATTTTCAGCAGCTCAGCCAATCCCTATCTCTTTTCATATTCCAATTACTTCCATGATGAGTTTCGTTTCCCGCACATTTCCATTCGTCATCGTCTTTCAGAACCCTTAACGTTTCCCTCTTCAGCGATCTTCTCGTTTTCCATGAAAAGGTAATTTTCATTCCTCGCTTTCTATGAAGTCAATGGCTTTCCATTAAATTGCTTGAATATCTCGTAATCGGATAATACATTCCTTTTAGTTCGTTTGAAATGGTCTTAAGGGACAGAGAGACATAAGAGGGAATTAATGTTGGTTTCGTTTATTTCTTAAGCGATATGAAAAGAAGACATAAATTCATTACATTGAAGAAAATTGAGAATTTGTACGTGTTAGGTACCTTTACCGGATTAAAAGAGGAATCATATTAATTCATCTCACCGATTCGATTAAAAATATTTGTCGTTAGACGAAGCTATGAATATTCATTTGTTTATCGAGCCGTATAGTTAGGGGTTAAAAGTAAAGAAAGCGTAAAAAACAGCTGAAAACAGGAAGTTTTGTTGAATTTTATGATATCACGTGCGTGAGTAAAGTATAGAATTAACATTAAAACCTCTCCCACTCTACCTTCCTCCCCCCCCCCCCCTCCTCAAAAAAGGTACTCTTTCTGAACGTTGGTAAAGGATGTGCAAAAAGTCTCTGTACATTTGACTCACGTGTAATGCATGTAATTAATATGGACAATTCAATAGTCTAGTGTCTAGTGCACAGTGGCTTATGTACGTACGTATATATGTCCATTTTCTGCATGGCGAGCCACATTAGTAGTGGTTAATAATTCGGGGGCCGCATTGTAAGTCGCAGGACCTCCGTCGGGCAGGATTAGCGTTTATATCAGAAGTTACGTAGATATTCCGTCGTCTAATGGTTGTGAAAATCAAGTCTAAATAATTTAAAACTTAATTAGAAAAGGTGTTTAGACTATAATTTTAATGAAAATATAAGAAATTGCCCATACGAAAATCATCGATCACTTTTTCATCATGTCTTCGCTGTCCCCATAAAGCGCTCGCGGGGGTCGCATGTGGCTCTCGGGCCGTAGGTTGCCGACCGCTGGTTTATCGTAACGGAGTTGCTCGCGACATAGTGTTCACTATTTAATGAGGTTATTGATATGTATCTGTTTTCGGAAATGTAAAAAATCTAGAATTTGCCAGGCTTTTCGGCACCTGTAATACTTTTCGCATAGGTTTTGAAACGTTTGCACTAAAAGCGCAAAATCATTGAAATAATTTGTTTTCACCACGCATGAGAAAGTGCGCCATCACGGAAATGTGTCAGTAAACAGCTGATTCCGCTCTCCCGAACCATTCCTCACGGCACGAAATTGTTTTTTTTTCCCCCTCGGCTTCCCCAGTTTTAAGAAAGAAAAAAAAGGAAAATTAAATACGATTTGATGTACAGGATTTTCCTCTCTCGCCGGCTTGCTTTCATGGCGACATGCGCGCGCACGCATCTTGGGAAGATATTCATGGGGGCCTTCATTAGGTCGGACGTAACCTAGCAACCCGGCCGCCCGAGTAATTTACCCTGAAAACGGGAATGCCGGATGTACGTGTATGTCTTTACGAGCTTTGGACTAAGAATTACAGGGAGATTAATTTTAATTGTGAATTATATTCTTTTTCTCCCGCTTTAATTAAGCTCCCGTTATCGTTTTGGAAAATAATTAAATGGCGACGTGGAAAGCTTTATTCTCTCGCTGAGATACTGTTACGAGTTACTACTGGTAGTTACTACTCCTCGGTTTTTGTGAGTTAGTGCAGTGAAACTTGCTTGTTAATGTTGTTTGGAGGTTATGTATGAAGAATTTGAAGGTGTTACCCGCAGAAAAAGGTTGAATGTTCCTTCTGTCTGTTTGGTTTCTTTTCGGGAGTAATTTTGTATCGAGCTGATCCAATTATATTTGGATATAGAGACACACTTCCCAATCTTTTCTCTGTTTTGTCTTCAGCTTTCTTCTCTAATTATTTTGCCAAGTTTTTTAAGCGTGAATACAAGGCGCAACTCCACGCAAGGTATTTTATCAATTTATAATATACATATAGAGGTGGCAACAAGGTGGAGACCAGTAGACACCAAAATTGGAGAGCCGATGGGGGTGCTGAAGAGACACGAAAAGCAACACAAATTCGGAAGCTTTTCGGGGCAGGAAACCCAGTTAGCACTTACCAGAAGGAGAGCCGTTCTGTAACATCACTTGCGTACTTTGCCCCCCCTGAGTGAATCCGTTTGAAATATTGTTGCCTAATACGAATTAGCACATATGCGTAATGGCAGTCTCCTTTTATAAAACTTAGTGCTATAAATTCTACGGATATTATTTTTCATTTATAAAAAAAGAGCTATGTTATGTCTGAAGGATGTTAGTTTCTCTTAAGTCTTTGTCTTTTCTCGAGTGCATGGCCTGCGCTTGCCCTCAAAACGTCCGGAAAAGTATTTCACATTCCCGAAGATTCCCCCCCCCCCCCCCCCTCCTCTCGTCGGAACTCACCATGGCGGTGCATCTCTATCTTCTGCAAGGTGGTGAGGGATCGTTTCGATGACTCGGTCGAAACAAATCCAGATAATCGCCCCGACATCTTCTCCCTTCTTCTCCTCTTTTATCTTTTATCCCTTTGACGCCCACCAAAACGGGGTTTCGTTCTTACCCTATATATCCCTGTCATTGTCTTAAGCACCTAGGCGCCCTTTCTCTTACGCGGTCTCTCACCCCCTCCCCCTATACCCTCCCCCTATCGCTCTCTCCCTACCCCTTCCTCCGCCGGAAAGAACCTTTTGATCCCTATAGAGAGTTCAACCCTCCCCCTCCCCTCTTTCACCGCTTCTTCGCCGCTTCCTTTTCTCTTTAAAAAAAAAAGAAAAACGAAACACTTTGAACTCCACAGCGCATCGAACCTCTCTCAAATCGTATCTCGCGGATAATCTGTTGCGACTCACTCAAGCTCGGACGAGTTTCATATCGCGAGACCTTGCGTTTTTATTTCTTCCCATTTTTTTTTTGCCCGGGATGTTCGCGTCGTGATGATTTACGATTTCCTGGTTCTCCAACGCCTTGTGGATTCTCCTGATATCAGTTGTCGAACTGAGGAATCGGGAATTTTTTCTCGTCGTATATATTTTACCTAGCGTTATATGGATGAGAGAAATGGTCGTTGAGGAGAGAAGATGTGAAGATATTAGAGCTGTTTGGGTATGGCGTACATCAGGGATGCCAAACGTGCGGCCCACCGCCTGTGTTTCATAGTTTTCAAACCTTTTTTTATTTATTTTAATTAACTACTAAATATTATTTTCCGTGTGTCAACATCTGTTGAAATATCTAACGTTAAATGGCCACCTATTAGTAAATACTTCTCTACTCAAGTTCTTTTTAATGCTGTTTTTGATTTTTTTTCTAAGGTTGAACTCCATCATGATTTTTAATGTTGAAATATTAAACCTGAAAAACTAATTTCTAACTTGATTTCGCTCATATGGCACCTTAATATCGCTAGGTAACTTACGATTTAGCTATAATCCATTGACAATTTCCACCGAAGGATTCAGTGCCACGCAGACAAGGTTGTCTTCTTCTGGCATACACTTAAGAAAATCAGTTGGGCAGAGAAGAAAATGAATGGAAAAGTTCTGAACACCGCAGAGGAATAGAGGACCTTAAACCGAATTATAAGGGAAAGAGAAAGTAAATGGGTTGGTCATATTTCGAAAGGAAACGGTCTACTGAAAGGAATGATGGAAGAGAGAACGTTAGTAAAGGGTCAAAGAGGTAGGAAGAGAAAACGTGTACTATTAGATGCATTAAAAGGAGAAGTTGGACATGAGAACATGAAGAAAAAGGCCTTGGATAGTAAGATAAAGTTGGTTGTGCCTAAAACTTATCGGAAGGTAGAATTAGAATAAAATAAAAGACGCATTCAACCACTTCATTGTCAGGTTAGTTTCACAAGCTGTCCGATCTAATTTTACTCCATTAAATCTTAATGTTTTGATCGATCCCTTCCTCCGTCAGTCAATTAATTCCTATGTTTCCTTTCTTTATACTTTTCCCTTTAGCTTTTTTTTTATTTTTTTCTTTATCCAAATAAAGACTTCTATACTTTCTCCACTCATATGGCTTTCTTTTTGATACCTTATGTTACTCCATTTCTTCCCGTCTTCTTTCTCCATTTAACACAATCTCATGAAATTCCTTTACGGTTTCAAATTCCGGTCAGTTTCTTCCTAACAGTTTGATTTTCCTTATTATTCCTCTTCTCCCCCCCCCTCCCCCTCTTCCTATTTCTCCACTCTCTCTATCCCCACTCTCTCCCTCTCACTCCCCAGTCTCTGCCTCTCTCTCTCTTCCTTCCTCCCTCTCTACCTTTCTCCTTCTACCTCCCTAATATCTCTCTACGTCCCTCCTCTATCTTCCTCTCTCTCCCTCCCTCTTTCTCCCTCTTTACCTTTCTCTCTCTACTTCCCTCTCTCTCCCTTTCGACCTTTCTCTCTCTCCCTCCCTCCCTTCCTCTACCTCCCTCTCTTTCTCCATCTTTACCTCCCTCTCTTTCTCCCTCTCTCTTATCTTCCTCTTTACCTTCTCTCTCTCCCTCCCTACCTGCATCTCTCTACCTCCCTTTCTCTCCCTCTCGTTACCTCTCACCCCCTCTTTCTCTGTCCCTGTCTCACTCACCCTCTACATTTCTCTATCCCTCCCGCCTACTCCGCTTTCCTTCTCAATCCTTTCTCCTCTTAGGCATAGCCTTTTAATAAGAGGATATAAAAAAATCCCTTTCATCCGTCATACAAAAAAGCCCTCCCTCCACACACACACACACCCTCTTCTTCTGTATCAATCCGTTACTTGGAGAGGTCCATCCCACCCACGCCTCTTTCCAACTTTAGTGTTCTCCTTTTACCATGCCGCCTGCCGTCTTCCCAAATTGAGGGAAAAAAACCGACGCCCTGCCGCCTTCTTTCTCTCCTAAACTTCCAGCTTTCTCCTCCGCTTCCACTTTCTACCTGCTTTTCTCTCTCCGTTTCGCCCTGCTTCCTTTCGCGGTAGTTTCTTCCCTCGACTGGCAACTCTTCTCTCTCTCTCTCTCTTTCTCATTTCCCTTCTCTATGCTGAAACCTCTTTTGCCACTCGTCCTTAAACTCAGCTCCTTAAGTAAGGAACGTGTTTTGCCCTTTATGAAAGAGACTGCTATGACGAACCTTGTATTACTGCAATTCTATGTCTAACCTTGCTCGCATCCTCGGTTTCTCCTTAAATTATTGCCTTTTTACATTCTCCATATACGTAGTATAGAGAAAGTATTGTTTTCATAAAAGAATCGACTTCGAGATTTCAACGGAAATACATGTTTTGAGGTCCCTAGAGCACGTTTAGACTATTTTCGGAATGATGTCTGCATGTGTATGTGATTGTGGGCGCTCTAACTCGAAAAGTACTATTCATATCATTACCAAATCTCATATATAACACTTTGGTATGAGCACTAAGAGCTGATTAGTTTTTGGACAATACAGGTTAACCGGAAGTCGAGGTTTATTCGAAACCCGATTCGGTTTTTGCGATATTTCTCCATTAAAACATTATTATTGTATATACAATTCTATGCAAAGGTTATAGAGAATGTAATTTGAAACAATATTCCATCGCAGTTATTGTTTAGGAGTTATTTATAAATAATCGGTTTTTTCAGTTTCCATGAAATATCTCCTTAAATCGTCGTCATTGGTAATCTTCGTGAGGAAGAAAGTTGTAGAGAATAATATTTCTTTCAGGTTTTGTTTGAAACATATTTTCGTAGAACCATCCATTTTGGAGATATTTAAATTTTTCGTAATTTCCAGTATACAGCGCCACCACCATGTAGCGGTGAATTCTGTAAACATATTCAAAATATAATTTACGGCAATAAGGACGACTGTATTCTTTTACGATACGAAGTAGTAATTTTGCCTTATAATGTTATTCATAATAATTTAAATATCTATAGGTACCCCAAATATGGACAAAGTCATGTGTTGGCCACATCATAGATATAGATCATATTTTTTTAAATTTCTTATCTTGGTCATTTCTCTCCCCACGTCGCTTTGCTGGCATTTCCTACCATTTTTCTTTTCTATGCCAGCGTTCTTTTGTCATAATATGTTCACCCTCTTCGTCTATCCTTTTTTGTAGGATTCGTATTTTTCTAAATATTCGTACAGTTATAGATCAGTCTCAAATGTATCGGTTTTGGTTTTTTATGAATAGTTCGTTATTTTGCTGCTGAAAGCGGTGATCGTTTTACAAATTCGCGGATTGGAAATAGAATATAAATAAATATAATAAATTACTTGATCGTACAGTATGATGGTTTTCCAAGTTTAAAATGTCTGGCTTTTCTGTCGAAGGTCGAATGCTGCTTTTCTTCCTGAGGCAATTCGAAAAGTTGAATTTCTAGTCACTATTAGAAATTTATCGATAGACTTTTATGTCTATGTTTTGACATTTATGTTTCTTCTTACAAACATTTACTTTGCTGGTCATGGAAAACGTTTTACTGCACATATCTTCAACACTGATTAGTGTTTATTGACTATAACTGCATTTCATCTCTTATATTTGTTTTAAAAATCTTCCGGTTTGTACCACCGAACGAATCGTCCATCAGCGTATTTCTCCTGTTTTATGCCTTCCATATTTCTCTACAACGCCGTTATTTTCTATGGAGGATTTTTTATTTTCTACCCGCCTTTTTGGTATTTGTGTCATGAGAATTCTTCTTGCTTCGCAAGGTGTATTTCGGAATTATAAGCGTCGCTTCGATCGTTCCGAATCTTATCGATGCTATCTTAAATTGTCTCTTATCCTTTATGCTCCCTTATTTCATCTCCTCCTGCTTCTTATTCTCCTTCCAACTTTCCGATGATAATCGTAATCTTAATGCCCATCCCTCGTGATCCTCATCTTTTCTCGGTTGCTCGCATCCTTTTCTCCCATTAAGGTATTCTCCTCACGTAATTCTCTTTCACGCTCCGGCGATCCATCAAAAACCGTCTTTGCGCTTACACAAAAGAGGGTAACTTTTTTTTAGTCGTGACCTTCTCTTAATGCCTGGGTAGTTGATGCGGTAACTGTTATTTTTTTGTTTTTTTTTGTCGGAAGTGATGATTTGCACGTTTTTGATATCTTTGGCGCTTTTTTAAAAGATTACCGGTGAGATTTTTTTTTCGGCGTTTTGTCTATTGAATTTTGCGGATGTTGATTTTCTTCTTGTCACTTATGGAACTATCTGGTGCATACTACTGGATGTTATGTTTAATTTTGAAAGTCTTTTTCTTTCCTTTCGCCATTATCTTTCCAGAAAGAAATGTATACCATGCCACGTTTACTGTTATTTAAAAAAAGGTTTGGAAACTACGGCGAAATGGACGTTTAAAAAAGAAACTCCTTAATCGTAAAAATTTTTACGCTTAAGGAGTTTCTTTTTTAAACACGTTTTTGTTTTCTCGGCGAATTTTTGTAGTAAAGTACTTTACCTCCCTCCCTTAAATGTAAGAAGGGACTTCACAGTCTCAATTTAGCCCTAAATAAAGTCGTTTGTCAGTCTGTCTGTCTGTCTCTCTCTACTTTAAAGTGCTGTTGTTTCAGTACACATACCAATTCTAATTCGGATCTTATAAAAGCTATTATTACCATTGGTGGTCAGCCAATCTGTTGATTGTGGTTCATGTTTAAGGATAATAAACCAACAAAATAATTTGTTAAGATTGGAGAGTTATTTATTCCTATAATTTTTTTTTCGTCTTGCAAGTCTATTTTTAAGATGATATGAGATCCTGAGATACTTCAAAACGACAAAATAACCTCGTAATAGCTCGTGAAATCTTTTTTTTTTTACAGATTTCTTCTAACGGAATTTTAAAAATTATTAAAATGTTCTGGCGCTTTCTTATCGACTTCCACCCGAGCCAAATTTTCTTCGGTGTATATTGGATTATAATTTGTGTTAGATTATATGTATATAGATTGCAGTTTATAACCTGGGCACAATGAATGTAAGCATCATGGAGCATTAATTACCCAATACTTGTTAATATATAGATTTTCTTTGTTGAATTCTGCATCACTAATCTGCTTTTTTTTCTTTCTCTTTTTCTCCCATCCTCATTTCACCGAACACAACACGTCCACTTAAACATCGAAACAAAAATTCACATTTTCAATCAATGTTCGATTAAATCATTCGAACCATCTTTTCTTTTTAATCTTCGGTCACGTGATGACATTTACACTTAATCCAAATTTTTTAAATCTCGATGGAATCACTCTATACTTTTGACGAAACCACATTTAAAAAAATATGTATATATATACATCCACTCCCGACGCGCGAAAAAAAACATTGTACTTCATTTAGATCCTCCGGAGATCACCGTTCGCCCTAGAGACCAGCAAGTGAGGGGAGGCGGCATAGCATCGTTCGTTTGTGCCGCTGAAGGCGACCCGGCGCCCCAACTGCAGTGGCGGAAGAACGGCAAGAGGATATCAAGCACCCAGTCGCGTTATCTGGTCCAAGAGATACCACCTCCGCCACCTTCATCCAACTCCCAGACGAGCATTCCAGGAGCGGCCATCGGCAGTGAGTACTCTTTTTCAGACTCTTTTAGCTTAGCTATTCGGGTCACCTTAGAGAAAAATTTTCAAACCTCTCGCTCCGAAGTGCTGAGTAAGTTTCGGTTTTTCGAAATTCCCTGAGGAGTTCTTTTTTGGTATTTTTTTTTTAGTTTTTGGTCTCTCGTTTCGGAAGTTTTTGCCTATTTCAGCTTGTGTCTCGTAGGCGTTTTTTTACTTTCTCTATACGTAGCATGGGAAAGTATTGTGATCACGAAAGAAATCGACTTCGAGATTTCAACGGAAATACACATTTTGAGGTCCCTAGAACACGTTTAGACTATTTTCGGAATGATATCTGTGTGTGTGAGTGTGTATGTGATTCTGGGCGCTCTAACTCAAAAAGCACTTGCCATATCGTTACCAAACTTGATATATAACACTTTAGCATGAGCACAAAGAGCTGATTAGTTTTTGGACAATACTGGTTAACCGGAAGTTGAGGTTTATTCGAAACCCGTTTCGCTTTTTGCGATATTTCTCCGTTAAAACAACATTACTGTATATACAATTCTATAAAAAGGTTATAGAGAATGTAATTTCCTACAACTTTCATTTGAAACAATTTTCCATAGCAGTTAGTGTTTAGGAATTATTTATTAATAATCGGTTTTTTCTGTTTCCGACAAATTTCTTAAAAACGTGGTTATTGGTAATCTTCGTGAGGACCAAAGTTGTAGGGAAAATATTTCTTCCAAGTTTTGTCTGAAACAAATTTTCGTAGAACCATCCATTTCGGATATATTTTGCTTTTTCTTACTTTCCAGTATACAGCGCCACCACCATGTAGCGGTGAATTCTGTAAACATATTCAAAATATAATTTACGGCAATAAGGACGACTGTGTTCTTTTACGATACGAAATAATAATTTTGCCTTTTAATGTTATTCATAATAATTTAAATATCTATACCCCAAATATGGACAAAGTCATGTGTTGGCCACATCAGATTTTTTAAATTTAAAACGACGGGATATCTCGTTGTTGCCCTTGTGCTTTAGTGCGTTTTATTTCGTTCATTATTTCATTTATCTCATGTTTTCTTTCTGTCGGTTCGTTTGTGCAATCAATTAAAATAGCAAGTAAATGTTAGCCGATATGAGACTTTAAAATTATCTGGAGACATTATCCATGATGCCATCTATTTTATTTATATTCTAGTATTGAAATATAAACAAGGTCGGATAGACATTTTTTAAAAATTTTGTTTAATATCTCCGGATGCACGGATTATGGAAAGCTGAAATTTTGAGCGCGCGTTTTCACATTGATGGACTAAAAAACAAGGTCCTGTTGGCTGAATGTGTTCCGGTATAGCTACATAAATAAGTAAACCATTAAAAGATAAGGTTTTACACTCCAAATTCTCCTCAGTTCGATAATCAGGTTAAAGGAAGAAATTCGAAATAAAACTCCAAGTATTGCCGAGTTCAGTAATAGAAGAAAAATTATTTTCATCCTAAAGAAAAAACACGGAAGGAAATTGATTTTTTTCTGTTAATGTATAACAAAATATCGCGTGCAGTTTTGCATTTGTTTCAGTACGGTCGATTTTATTTATATCGAGTTCAAAATAATGTCGTTGATCTCGCGATGGCGTTGTGATTAAATTTATACCATCATGAGCTAAATTGATGTGGGATTCAAGTCTTAATCATATGGATCAAGTGCACTAATTTCATATTCTGGAAAACTCGTGCGGAAAATGCAGTTAATCACGATGTGATTGTTGATTTACAAATATCCCAATTAATTCTTTCTACATTTACTTGCTTTAAAGGCAGACACTACAGTTTAAATGAAGAAATTGCGATAGAGGTCGTATCCGTTATTTTAATCAGAAATTTTCATCAGCGATAATTCGTCTAATTCACGCCACGTATTGCGCTTGCTATGATTCAGTACTACATTTTATGTTTATCATTGTGTTTTTGTCGGCTGTGAATGTTTTATCGTATTTTTCGATGCATTCCAATTAAAATGTATCGGTAGTTGATTTTATCATGCGCGAGTTTCATATTGCCGCTGGCGACGTGATTTGTGTTTAGTTAACGTTTGAAATATTTACATGCACACGCGTCACAGTAATACTCCGGGAATAATTTCAATAACGTTTTAATTTTATCATGATAGTTCTCCTTGACATTTGTTTTATATGATTTGCACCTACACGTAAACAAATTGTCCACATAGATAAATAAACTGCGTTAAAAAAGTAAAACGGAATACGTGAATGATACCTATTTGTAAGTGAATCGATTCTAATTAAATTCCCGAACATTGCATGTTTTTACTTTCTCCATACGTAGTAATGGGAAAGTATTGTGATCACGAAAAAAATCGACTTCGAGATTTCAACGGAAATACACGTTTTGAGGTCCCTAGAATACGTTTAGACTATTTTCGGAATGATGTCTGTGTGTGTGTGTGCGTGTGTGTGCGTGCGTCTGTGTGCGTGTGTGTGTGCGTATGTGTGTGTATGTGATTGTGGGCGCTCTAACTCATAAAGTCCTTGAGATATCCTTACCAAAAAATATAACTCTTTAGCATGAGCACAAAGAACTGATTAGTTTTTGGACAATAACGGTTAACCGGAAATCGAGGTTTATCCGAAATCCGATTCGGTTTCTGCGATATTTCTCCGTTAAAACATCATTATTTTATACACAATTCTAAACAAATGTTATAGTGAATGTAATTTCTTACAACTTTCATTTGAAACAATTTTCCATAGCAGTTATTATTTAGGAATTATTTATAAATAATCGGTTTTTTCGGTTTCCGTCAAATATCTCCTTAAAAACGTCCTTATTGGTAATCTTCGTGAGGACAAAGTTGTAGAGAATAATATTTCTTCCAGGTTTTGTTTGAAACAAATTTTCGTAGCACCATCGATTTCAGAGATATTCAACTTTTTTCGTAATATCCAATTTACAGCGCCAACACCATGTAGCGGTGAATTCTGTAAACATATTCAAAATATACGTAATTTACGGCAATAAGGAGGACTGTATTCTTTTACGATACGAAATGATAATTTTGCCTCATAATGAAATTCATAGTAATTTAAATATCTATACCCCAAATGTGTAGAAAGTCATGTATTGGCCACATCAGATTTTTTATGTAAATATATAGTAATCAGCGATTTATCAACATCTATATATTTCAAATTATAACGAATGCCATCTGCAGTGGATTGAAAGCAAAATGAGACGGAAATGCGTGTTCCACGGCTACCGTTAATGTCGAATCGTCAAACGCTCGAATAATTCGGGATGTTTCTGGTTTTTTTATCATGTTTTCTCGCAAATTCGAATTCCCTCTTTTGAAAAAAAAAGTTAACTTTCCTATGAATTAGTCTCAAAAGATTCGATAAAATTGCTCCATTCCATTCTATAAAATAAGTTTTAACAGCAATTAAAAATAAAGTAAGTTGAACAACAATTAAGAAATAGAGTAAAACGCAGCTAAAAATCCTGCTAATCTCAAATATAAATTTAGCGACCAAATGTACCTCAGTTTATTATTTATGTGTATATATATATATATATATATATATATATAATATTACGGGAATTACCTTAAAATCCAACAGATATATATATATATATATATATTTATATATATTTATTTATTTATTTATATTTATTTATTGAGCGCATGGCGGTTCCGGTAAAAGAATTCCACTCTTCGTTCCCACCTTTATATAAATCCTCTTTCCTCTATGAAAAAGAAACCGCGTAACATGTGTCGTTCTCTCAAAAACAAAGATAACAACAAAAATAGTCGCAATTACTCTTAAAATGGCGGACGGACTCGACCGTGTAATTGGTCAAAGCACATGTCTCAGAAAACGCCGTCGGCCCACGTCAAATTTAGGTCACCTTTTCTTGCGCACCGAGCCTTTCGTTTTTTTTTTGTTTTCCTCCGGTTTCAAATAAATATCGTATCGAGGGAGCGTTATGAAACAACGCAGCGGATCGCCGTATCCGTCTCCGAGATCGCGAGACGTTTTTTTGTTGTTTTGTTTTTCATCTTTTTGCGCCCCAAATAAAATTGAATCCTCGATTCCCTTAGGCTTGCGCTCGAGTCTTATTCCGTCACGATGCACGGGACGGCGCACACAAACGTGTAAGAACGTACGACCTAACAATAAATTATATAACGACTGTCGAAGGTGTTCCAATTATTTTTTTTCTTTTTTTAGTTTTCCAGGAGGTATTCTGCGGCTCTTCGCGATTTTTATTACCTGTTCTTCTTCTTCTAGAAAAACGCGGAAAGAAATGGTAAATCGATCGACGAATGTTATTTTGCGTGCAGATCCATCGTGTTGCTGCAGCGACGCGTGTGCAGATATTTTTTTAAATGCCAAGTAGTTATGTCAATCGACGTACGTTTCTAATATTTTATTTGCTTCGAAATAATGTTTTAATGTTTTTATTATTTTTTGCGCAAATCTACATCTATATCTACATCATACCCTGCAAACCACCAGACTGGTGGGTGGCAGGGGGCGCAGCGCACCAAAACCTACCTAATAACGTCCCTCGTGGGAATCACTCTCCGATTATGATCCCGTATGGTCCTTGGGAAAAACGAGCCCTGATATCGCTCGGCCCTACAGTCGATCTCTCGTATTTTATCCTCGTGATCGTGCCTGCCCATGTAGGTACGTACGTAGGTCCCTCTAACATTCCTGAGACCTCCTCTAAAAGAACTTCTGACCTAAATTTCTCCAGAAGCCTTAACCTAGCGCTAATTCTGCGATCCTCTAGCGATATCCAATTCAACTCCTTCAAGAGTGATGTGTCGCTCAATTTTTGCTCATATTTTTGCTTAACGAATCTGGCTGCTCTGCGTTGGATTCTTTCTAACTCAAGTATCTGTCCCTTTTCGTACGGATCCCATATGCTGGAAGCGTATTTGACCTGAGATCTGACCAATGATGTTAAGGTACTCGTGATAATTTTCGATGGAATATAATGACGCTTGTATATGACGGGAGGGTATATATTATTTAACCTAAAATTTCATATACATTATTCTTATAAACAATTTATACATATTTCAAATATCAAAATGTTATTCAAAATTCTAGCTGCAAATAACTTCGAATCATATCATCACATATATTCTATTAGTTCGCGTTTCTTCCACGCCGTAGAAACGGCGCTGCAGTCGAGCGTCAGTAACATAAGTGAATCTCCGAATCCTGATTGTCTTGCAATTCAACCAATGGAAAAGCCGACTGACCATTACACCATCACGCATAACCAAGCAACTTATATAGAGGGTTGATAATTTCAGTACTGATGAAACCAGGCGGTTAAAACTGTTTATTTTATATTTCCTTAACTTAAGTTTAAATAGAAACATGATTCGATATTATATTTATATATATATATATATGTGTGTGTGTGTGTGTGTCGTATTTATCGATCAATATCTTTAGCATAAATTTTCGAAGCTGAGGCTTAAACCACGAAGGTCTTTCTTTGCCGTATGATGGAAAATATTGAAGAGTTTGCTAGCAAGTTAATAATTACGGTTATGGGATGCCTAAAAGTATGTATGGAAGGATAAGGGTAAGAATAGCACCGGACTCCGTGGAAAGAACATCGAAAAAAACGTTATTTCCTCGTTTAATCTATATCATGCATAATATTTTTGTCAACCTAAAAACCTTGTTTATCTCATGCTAGCCTTTTTCTAAGACACGCGCCATACCTTTCTTTACTCGTGGTATAAGCTCTTCTTTTATTATGCGAATGTAGAATTTGTCCAAGATTTTTGTCGTCTATGAATTTTTTACTAGAGAACCGTAGGTATTTTAATATAGCCGTATTTGCTGTATCAGAGCTTCGTGCATTCGGTTTGGCTGATAAAGTTGTTATACTCGTCCTCCAATTTTTTGTTCGGAAAGAATCGTGTTTTTTTAATATTTTACCAATAAAATCGTCTATAATCTTAAAAGGCAACTATTTTTCGATGTTTTTTTTATAGGTTTCTACGTGATCGCAATGAAAACTCGTAGTTTTCTCCGCTGCAGTCCGTCAAAAATTCTACGCCATTAATCATGTGAGTTACAAGTTGAGATAGTTCTTATGTCAGTGCATCCACCGGAAAATTTTTCAAAAAAAGTAATAATTAAGATGAGTGGAATGATGCGGAGTATTTCCGGCCGGCCAAAAGCCGAAGTTTATAAAGGAATCTCTTTGAAAATCTTGTTAGGATTTCGAGTTTTTAAAAAAATTATTGCATATGGCATTGTCGCCGATCCGGACTCGTATATTCGCGATAAATTACGAACGCTAACGTGCGTATGTTTCAAAGAGTACGAGAAAAAATGAAAACACCGTCTATTTTGTTTTTTTTAGAGAGATTCCAGTCCATCTACTCGCAGTGTCCGAGATGCATCCGACCCAAATGTATCCACCGATCCTCGCGCTGGAAATTGCTCGCATCCATCTTGATGCGAACACTCGCACACATCCTCCGAATTGAAAAAATAAACAAACCTCGCCACGTCCATTAAGACTACGTAGGGAGAGAGGGGGGGGGGGGGAGAGAAGGGGAAGAAGGTAGACGTAGATCCTTCTTTGCCCGTGAAAAGAGACAAAGAGGGAGGTAAATCCTTGACACGCCTTTGCGGTCCGAGCCGTAAGTTAGGAGGAGTGAAACAAAAAAGAAATGCCGCGGGAAAACGAAGGAAAAGCCCCAAAGTAAGGTAATGCGCCTCTCATTAGTGGAGGACTCTTCCTCGCAAGATGATGAGAACGTAAAAAATAAAAAATGTTTCCCTTCCCTTAGCCTTCCCACCTTCCTTATAAAGAAAAAAATACCACGCCCTTGATGTAACACACTCCTTAAACCTTGACTCCGCGAAGAAATTTTCTTTTGTAGCAAAAAAAATAAATTCTCGCCGACAAAATCCGTCCCATTCGTTCTTATCTCTTATTTTTTTAATTTAAACAACCACCTCTCCTCCTCCCGCCCCCCAACCCCCATCTCAATCTTACGCCTGACCAATCTCCTGCTCTCCACCACTCTCAAAAATCCCCCTCTTCATATACATATATCCTGGTCTACTCCTCGTAAGCCGCAGGTCCACTGCGTGACTTTGCACGGAATAATTCACCAAAGTGCTCTCGGAAAATGCTTTGCGTTACTTCTCCCCTCCCCCTCCCTCCCCCTCCATCTTTCTTACTCCGTCTGCGTACACGTGACACGGATCGCTTCCATCGCTTTTAAGGAAGATACTACGTCCCCCCCCCTCCGACGACCATCTTTTTTTTTTCAGGGGAGAGTGGTGGTATATTCCGCGTGACCTAATGCTTCTGAGATCTTCCGCACGCGGTCTTTCCCTCGATTACCATCCGTATATATTTTTGTTTGTATCTTTCCGTCTCTTATATCGTGATTTTTTTTTCGGAGAAGCAATCATTTTTTTAACGCTTTTTTTATTTTCATCTCTCTATCTCGGTGACCCGATTTTTTGGTGATTTCCCTTGCGGGTACATACATTAAGGGGGGGTGGGGGACGTTCATTTTTCCCGCAACCCGGAGAGGGTCGGATATATGATATCGTTTTACCTCGCCTCGATCGGGGATTTTTTTTATTATTTTTAGTCGATGTGTTTTCCAGCGTGAAGTCTCCTTTGCGTTCAACGTTTTTCGACCAGGCCTCGCGTTTAATGTTGTTTCACGAAACGTATCCGTTTCAAGTGTGTTTTCTTTATTGTTTCAACGTATTTTTGCTGTGAGGCTCGTAGGGCGGAAAAATTGTGTCGATGTAAATGTCGGAGTTAATTGGAAAAAAAATAACGTAATTTCTGAGGATAAATTGGAAAATAATTTGTCGTAAAACACGGGGTTTTCGAAAATGAATATGCCAAAAATAAAGTTGAAATAACTCTCTTGTTGCTCGAGAAAAAAATAATAAAAATAGAATTGTTAAGTTTATAAAATTTTATTTCATTAATATTTGCCATTAATTCCTAATTATTTTTTTGTTTTGATTCGTAAGGATATCTTATTCATTTCTACAGCTATGCTAGAAAATGTTTTCGCAGAGTTGGATTATAGCGACTGATGGAAAACAAAGAGAGGTCTTTTTATTTACGAGAGTAATAATAAAAAACTTAACTCTTCTATTTGTTATTAATTTCTGCTTTTTTCTCAAGCAACAAACGAGTTATTCGACTGTATTTTTGGTGTATTCATTTACGAAAATTTAGTCGAAAAGGTTAATTATTAATTTAAATTTCCAGGATGTGGAACTGGACATAAAGAACACCGTAATTGTTTTCTGCTCTTAAATATCCTCGAGTACGACATTCGCGAAAATTTATCTTTCTTTTACTCCGAGAAATTATTAATTAAAAATGGAAATTTATTGAAGCAAAATTTTTCATTTCAAATATATTTTTCTTATTGTATCGCGTGATATTTAATATATGCGCGATTGCTTTTTTGATGTAAGAATATCCTTCCGAACGAAACTCGATATATTAATATATATATATATATATATATAGATAGCCTACGGAAGGAATATATCGCGAATGACAGAGTGTATGTAATTACGGGTAGATTTACGCTCTCCCGGGTGCGTCCGGCGATATAGGCGCATCGCACAATGAAAATACCCTTCCAGCCACGATCGAAATGGAATTCGGAATTGTTATCCTGCCTAGTAATAGTAGACAAGTTACCCACTCAAGTGCTCATAACGTCGAAATTTGTGACAGAACCGCAACGCCGAGCTTCCGGTTTCGGCCACCAGAATTTCACGCGAGCCTTACCGTAAATCTCTAGCCAGAGTCGGTCGAAGGTAGATTCCATGCAGATTAATAACGCCTGGAGTGTTTGTTAGCTGGGTTTCTGTACGTGTGTGTATGTATACACACACACATACACACACACACACACTTAGCGAAAGCTTTTGCTTTATGTAGTTTTTAACAAAAACGTGCGTGGAGGAAAATGGAGATGCTATTTCCTGCCTTTCAGTTTTGTCAAGTTATGCTGTGATATTCCAGATCAGCCTGTAATAAATTTATTGGCACAGTAGCGAAAGGAAATGAGTACGATATTTCTTTCGTGTTCATCTCCGTTCTTTTGATAACGGCTCCGAGAATGATCGCTTTCTAGCAGCTGTGAAAGATTCATTTATTCCGATTTAATTTCTTATTTATATTCTATACTTCATTTATTTCGAGCAAATGTTATAAATATATTACTACAAATCTTTCTCTACTTTCAAAGTCAGTGAAATAATTAGTTAGACGTCGTTTCATCTATATATATATATATCGAAAAATTATTAATAATTAAAAAGTGCTGTTAGGAAAATGCCTTGGACACAGCCTTTGGGATGTCATCATAATCATAAAAATATTCAAACCAAGTCTAAGGTCATCGAATTCGTTGTGCACTAAATCCTCGAATTACATGGTTTCCCTTTACACGTTTTCGGTTTAGCACTGTTTTCTATAAGAGAAATATCGAATTATACGGCCGTCAGTTTCGCTTTAGCACGAAATCGAAGCGGTCCCCGAGCGATTTAAGAAACAAAATCCAGAGGTTATAAAGAAGAATAAAAAGAAGCATCTCTGATTACAGGTAAATTGTTGCATGTTGATTTTAAGAAGGCGTTCATATGCGTAACCGTGAGGCATTCGTAAGGAAAAATTTTCATGCGCCTTGCACTGTTTCACTTTACAGTACTAGATGAGGGTTGTGAAACGGGATTATTTGAGAGAAATTAAACTTTTAAATTATTTTATTGTTTAAAGATGGAAGCAATCACTGGTCCGCGGAATGTTTTATCCAAATCACAATCGAGTAAGGAGAGGGTGCCTCTTGACTCGGGGAACAGGTCTCCACCCAACCCCAACCCCTCAGAACGAAAAATTAAAAAAAAAAATAACCGAACCAAAACATAAACTGATGGACGCCGGAGCTTGCACGCAAGTCCCTCGAGGTTTCCCTCCATCACTTGCCGCTTCTGGAGTTCTCTTAGACACGTCGGCCATGCAGTAAAGTCATTAACGGGGAGTGGAAGGGTTAGAGAGGATGCCCCCCCCCCCCCCCCCCGAAGGTAAGAGCCGACGGAATTATTCATAAAGGTGGTGGTTTCCCGAAGAGACCATACCCATCCTTTCAACCCTCTTCTCTCTCTATCTTTCCCTCTCTTTCCTCTCTCCCCCCCCATCTCCCTCTCGCATATAACCTTCCCTCTGCAGCTTACATACCCTCAAGACCAACCATAAGCGAGCCGAGAGCTTTTCCGGATACCTTCCTTTTACTGCTACTGTTAACGCATCTTGCGAAGTAATATTTTCTCCCTTCAGTGTTATTAACGTACTAGGGGGCAAGCCCTCTGCTCGTGGACGCTCGCCATCCCCCCCCCCCCTCCCTTTTCTCGCTGCTTCATCGTTCCTTCCATATACCTATTGGATTTAGATTAGCTTAACGGAAGTATGTTTTGAATATGAGTTTAATGAATATATTTTATAAGGGATGTATGTTTGGTTTTTTATGACAAATTAAGAAAATTAGTTGAATAACTGGATAAAAAATAAACTTAGAGGGCTGAAATTCCCGGGGATTAAAAATGGCTGAGGTATAGAGCGTTAAAGAGACAGAGACAACCAGAAATAGGATTTTAGAAATATAGATAAGAAATATAAATAACATGAATACTGCGTTCGATTTATTTGCATTAAATTCATGTATTCAGTCATTTCGAGCAAGTTTTACAGTTATTTTCGATCTTTAAGCCTTTATTTAAGTGCATATGCACGGAAATTACCGAAAACAACAATACCCGTTACCATGGTAGCTTATTACTGAAATGTTAAAAATTTACCTAAACTCGAGTATAAATTTAAAATATGAGCGAATTCTAATGAGATTGAGTATTCGACGGTAAGAATAAGAATTCTCATTCATTTTGGCGTGTTTTAGTGCAAATTTCATATCGATAACTTAATTTTAAGATATTTTAAAGAATAAAAGAATGAAAGCCTTCAAACCAAAAAGGTGATATTGTGTTATCTTATGGGAAACGACATTCATCTTCTGGAGTCGAACCCGTGACCTTTTTCGAAATTATTTTTGGCATAACGTAAAGATTCATCAACACCGAAATCCTGAGAAATTTCAGGCTTCTAAGTTTATTTCTAATCGAGTTATTCACAAAATTAGAGCGTTACGCATGGCCATGATGATGACCATTACGATTGTATAATATAGAGAGATATATCCTCTGGCCGCACTATCTTCTTAAAGATGACGCCTTTTCCTCTCAACCATCTATTATAAATATCACCTCGGTGTATGTCGTCCCGAATTGTGGATTGTTCACTCCGCGTCGTTACGGTCAGCGTTGATGTCTTAATCTTCCGCCTGCTTTACTCGTGCTTGGATCGTTTTTGAACAAACTTTTTTTAATGATGGGTGTTGATATTTGGTGCGTTAATGGAAAGAGTAATAGGGAATCCGTGGGATATTCCAAGAATTTTTGATTTTTTGAGCACATCTATTTTGAATGTTAGGTAAAAAAAATAATCAGAGAGCAAATACGGAGAAAGTCATGTGTTGGCCACATCAGATTTTGTTTTATAACTGGAATTTTCTTTCCCGTGCTATATTCTCTCTGTGCTACTCAGATTATCCCTCTACATTCTACCGAGCCGTTAGGATTCCCATCATGTCACCTTAATTCATTAATGGTAATTCATTACCATGCGTTCTCTTATCGTCCAATTGCGTCACCGTTCCCCGTTCCACAAAACTCGCCCCTTTCATCATCCGCGTATATGTATACATACACACACACACACACACACACACATATATATATATATATATATATATATATATATATATATATATATATATATATATATATATATATACACGCATACATACATGTGTGTGTGTGTATATACACACACATATACACCACGGGAGAGGAAAGGTAAAGGAGGATATTTATGGCAAATAGGTGTTGAAGGAAACCCAATGAGCACTTACCGGAAGGAGATCCGTTGGGGTGTTGGAGAGAGACATTTGTAGAAGTTATTGGAGCTTTCGGTATGATCCCTTCGTCAGCGCAAGAGAAACACAACTGATTTGGCAGTGACACTGGGTTGAAAGTGTGAGGGTGGTAGGGAAGGGAGCGTGGAAAGGTCGGGGAATGGAGGATGCAGAGGGGGGGAGGAAATGGGAAAGAGTGTGGAAAGGGAAATATTAACGGAGATTGAGGCCGGGAGGAGAGAAGGAATTTAAGATTTGGATGTGGGCCAATTCCCATTGACGGAGTTGGGGGGCGGAAGCGTTGTCCGCGCGAATGGCCCTCACCGTGAAACAAACACTGAAATTCAGATTATGATTATTTGCAGGAACGGCCACGGGTAGCTGTCGTTTAAGTCTAACGCTGTTGCGATGGCCGTTCATGCGAATGTTGAGGGAATTGCTGGTGAGTCCGACGTAAAAGGCGGGGTATTGGGTGGAGGTTAGTAGGTAGATGACGTTGCGGGTGGTACAGTTGGTAGGGGATGTTATGGGGTAGGTGATGTTGGTGGTGGGGTTTGAGAATGAGTTTGAGGGTGGGTTTATAGGCCATGTTAGGCATCGGGGTCTGCGGCAGGGGTGGGACCCTGCAGGGTGCAGAGGAGTGGGTGATGGGGGTTCTTTTCTCCACAAGATGTTGGCTAGGTTGGGAGGTCTGCGGAAGGAGAGGATTGGGGGTGTGGGGAAGGAGACCTGGTTGGGGGAGGAAGTGACGATTGGGTGGCTGCCTTTGGGATGCTTTTTACGGCATCGTGGGTGCCGGGATAGAAGGTGGTGATTAGGGTGAGTTGGGGGGTAGAGTCGGGGGTTGCAGGGCGGTTGCAGTGTAGGTTAGGGGTGCTGGGTGCGAATCAGGTCCGGCGGGTATCCGCGTTGGAGGAGAGCATTTTCGAGGACAGAGCAGTACTCGGAAAGGGAGTCTCTGTCCGAGCAGATTCTCCGTCCTCGGCGGGCTAGGGCGTAGGGGATTGAAGTTTTAGTGTGGAGGAGGTGGCAGCTGTGGAAGTAGAGATATTGAAGGCGGTTGGAGGGTTTTAGGTGAACTTTGGTGTGGATTTGGTTTTCTCGGATGGAGAGGTCTACATCCAAGAAGGTGATGCTGGAGGGGGAGGAGTGGTGGGTGAAGGAGAGCGTAGTGTGGGAAGAGAGGCGCTGTAAAAAGGATTGGAGTGAGTCGGGTCCATTTGTCCAAAGAAGAAAAATGTCTTCGATATACCTCAGCCACAAGAGTGGTCTGAAGTGTATGTCGAGGAAACCTTCCTCCCATTCACCTAGGAAGACATTGGCGTATGAGGGCGCCATGCGAGTGCCCATCGCAGTACCTTTTATTTGTAGGTAGTGGCGCCCTCCGAAGGTAAAGTTGTTGTTGTAGAGCACCATTTCCGCCAGCTTCGTTAGGAAATGGGGAGTAGGGTATTGCGTCAGGTGGTCTCGAGTCAAGGGATTTTTTCATAGCGGGCAGTCCATCGTGGTGGGGGATGTCTGTATAAAGGGAGCAGACGTCTATTGCTGTCATGATTGTGTTAGGGGGGATGGGGGAGTTTTTAGGCGTTGAAGAAAGTGGTTAGTATATATATATATATATATATATATATATATATATATATATATATATATATATATATATATATATATATATATATATATATATATATATATATATAAATGCTTAAGGAAAGGTAATAATAAGGTGGCAACAAGGTGTTGGAGGAAGCCCAGTGGACACTTACCTAGATTGAAGAGCCGCTGGGGGTGCTGAGGACACACGAAAAACACAAAAGAACAAAAACGACGCAAAAATGGAGCTTTCGGGCTGACGCCCTTCTTCAGCGACGGAGAAACATATATATATATATATATATATATATATATATATATATATATATATATATATATATATATATATATATATATATATATATATATATATATATATATATATATATATATATATATATATATATATATATATATATATATATATATATATATAGTCCTATTTTCTCTCGTTTTTGTATTATGTCTACCGAGCCTTATTCTTTTTTTTTAAAGATCGTTTGTCTCTCTCAGTTTCTCTCCCATTTTCAGCACGAGGTCGGATATTCTTGCGACTGTTTTCTTTCTCTTCTTCACTTTCCGGAAAACAGGATTAATCCAGAGTTGCCTACCTTTTCCTTTTTACTCTCTCGTCTTTTAACGTTGCAGCTTCGGGGAAAAATACTCGCGGAACTAGCTCGCACTTTTTTCCGCCCCAGATAGCATCACTTCTGGTTTCTCTTTCGGAATGTTTAAAATTAAAAAAAAAAAGGTTGCAGCGAAATGCAAGCGGGTTAAAAAGTTTTTTTCTTTTTTTTTTAACTGTCTCTCCGCCGCTTTATCCTACGACCGGCTCATTTCCGCGCCGATCGCAAATTGGTCTTTGCGGCGATTAAAGCGTTTTAAACGGATTTTCGCGTTAAGGAAAGGAGAACTACGCTATGTCGCAGTTAATCGGGGATAAATGAAATAGGTTCCGTCCTTTTTTTTTATCCCTCTTATTTCTAGACTGGCTGAAATGCATTGTCTTTTTTACTCTCCCGTGCTCGCGTTTTATTTCGTTTTCTGTTTTTATAAATAACTTCGCATCGTCTGTTTGGATCCTGTGAGCTTCGGGTTCCATCAACGTAATTTCATCGCTCGTAACGTGAAAGGAAAACGGTGAATTTACATGTATTCGCTACACGTGTAGCCGGGGGGTAATTTTCCTGGGAATTGTTTTTCGTTTTGAAGTTTGCGTTATGAAAACGTACACGTGTAGCCGAGGATAATTTTACTGGGATTAATTTTTTTTAATTTTTGTTTTTAATTTACCGTATAGCGTGATGAAGGTGTTGATGTCCATTTCAAATTATTACTCGGGCGAGATTTTTTGTATTAGTCTCTTCACTATAATTAATGTTTGATGCCGCATTTGATAGAATTACACGCGCGCACGATTTTTTTTAATTTCTCGCCAAGGCTGATTATCCATTCCAACGAGGGGGTCACTATTGCACGGCGAAAACTACGTAACGGTTTAAATCAAAGGGAATATTTAGCGAAGAAATATATTTTCAAGTACGAAATCTACAGAGATTTCGTCCTTCGGAAAATTTAATGAAATTATTTCCATTCTACTTCCCCAAAAAAAAATATATAAGGAGGTGTGAGTCTTAGTCGGAGGTGTGCGGTATTCGAGTAAGTACGGTATACTGATACTTTGGGTAACAAAGTGTCTCTATTTGCCGAACAAGATTTCTTTCGCGAAGTTTCTTATTGGCCGCGTTTTTTGTAAGTTTAAAGGCGCCGGATACTATTTCATTGTTTCTCTCGACTCGAGAATAATTTTTCTGATAGCGTAATCATGATACTTTAGCTATAAGAGAATCTGAAAGCGGGCGTCGACGTTGTCTTACGTGAGAGGTGGTTTGCGTTAAGAAAGAGTAATTCACTCGTCGTTCTCTTATCGATTTCTTGTCAGTTTCGCATTACTGAGGTTTCGCGAGTAGAATCCATCTCTGTAGGAGCTACAACCCTAAAGATTGGCCTATAGTAGTTTTGGAAGCGATGCTTGGATTCCTAGGGAAGACTCTTCACCGAGTTTCGTCACCGTGACAACGTTAAGAATTACAGTATTTGCATGCAAAGCGACCTTAACAAATGTGGCTCAACTTCCCATTCTCTGCTAATCTCGCAGACGTTGTACCTCTCTTAATCGCTTCCGTGTCAGGTTTTATTTTAATTCGTTCAAAAAAGTTCAGGATTTTTTATTTTGCAAATGATTATCCCACACATTCTTTGTAAGGAAAACTACTAATATCTCTCATATACTAATTTCCCAATTGTCTTTCTGTTTATAACGCCCTTAGAATCTGTCAGTATCTCAGCACTGGAAGCAGCTAGAGGTATGAAATTTGGTATGTTCTTAGATGACCACATTAACTACTAAAAATGTTATTACCTTTACATAAAGTGTCCTAGGTTCGACTCCAGATATCCTTTCGTATTGCCATAAAAAAAAAAGATTTTGACCGTTCAGACATTTTTTCTTTTGCTCATTAAAATACCTAAATATTAACTTAGAAACTTCAAACAAAAACTAAAAGACGAACGAAATTCTAAATTATTTTATTGTAGCGGTCTGTTATTGTATCTTGCCCTTTATAATTTTAAAAATACGTAAAAGTGCGTATTTTTTGTGATTTTGACGCTCAATCTATCATGACTTGCTGTGCAACCCGTATTGTTTTGTTATTAATTAATCAAGTTACTACAATCTTCCAAAGCGTATTTTTCTTGAAAGAAGCAAGCAAGAAGAAGTGTATTCAATGTTATCAAGTAGAATAACCTAATTAAAGCATTTAACGAATGGTAAAGTGCACAAAGTGTCATCTATTATTATTATATTAACATAAATATTATATAAAAATTAATTTTAGTGTTTTCAGTATGTTATAATTTTTAATGTTACCCGTCATATGACGGGTTATTATTCTAGATTTGAATAAAAACTTAATTTTTTTATAATATTAACTTTGATACAATAGTAGTTTTTTTTGCGAAATGTGCATTTTATTCGTAATTTGAGATTGGAAATTGGTCGCCCGTAATATCACGGGCAAATCAGGGAAGCGGTTAATCCCATCCGCGTCAATAACTGCTCAGGGCCGTCCTTTCAGTGAACGGACTATGTGTGATTTCATAGACGGTATTCTCCAGATCGCTGAGCCTTCTTCTCTTTCCTAAATATTGGGTGGTGCGTGCCATTTTTAAGTTTATTCGATAGATTTCTACTGATGACGACTGCTTTGGCGAATTTTTTTGTCTGCTGGAGTTAGATGCTCTTTTTAAAAAATATCCGTCTCGGGAAATAAATCCGATTTAATTTACGAGCGTATTATTTTACGTTCCCGCGAATAAAAGCCGTAACATAAATCACCCGGGCTTAATTGTTTTTTTTTTTTAATACTCCCTTTCGAGGAAAATAACTCGTTTCATATCGCGTTAAAAATATTTAGGCGAGGAGAAAAGAGAAACTTTGGGACGAAATAAAACCCTTTCGTTTTCACCCTTGTATATACATATTTAAAAAACGTTTTTCCCTAAATGGCCCAATAAACGCGACTAGACATATTTTGTATAAAAGAAAAAAATTCTGATGTGGCCAACACATGACTTTCTCCATATTTTGTGTATACATATTTAAATTATTATGAATAGCATTATGAGGCAAAATTATTATTTTGCATTGTAAAAGAATACAGTCGTCCTTATTGCGTAAATTACGTATATTTTGAATATGTTTACAGAATTCACCGCTACATGATGGTGGCGCTGTATAATGGAAATTAAGAAAAAGCAAAATATCTCCGAAATGGATGGTTCTACGAAAATTTGTTTCAAACAAAACTTGGAAGAAATATTATTCTCTATCCTTTGGTCCTCACGAAGATTACCAATAACGCCATTTTTAAGGAGATATTTGACGGAAACCGAAAAAACCGATTATTTATAAATAATTCCTAAACAATAACTGCTATGGAAAATTGTTTCAAATGAAATTTGTAGGAAATTACATTCTCTATAACCTTTATACAGAATTGTATATACATTAATGATGTTTTAACGGAGAAATATCGTAAAAACCGAATCCGGTCTCGAATAAACCTCGACTTCCGGTTAACCGATATTGTCCAAAAAGTAGGTAATCAGTTCTTTGTGTTCATTCTAAAGTGTTATATATGAAATGTGACAAGTACTTTTTGAGTTAGAGCGCCCACAATCGCATACATCCACACACACACACACGGACGTCATTCCGAAAATAGTCTAAACGTGTTCTAGGGACCTCAGAATGCGTATTTCCATTGAAATCTCGAAGTCGATTTTTTTCGTGATCGCAATACTTTCCCTATACTACGTATGGAGAAAGTAAAAACATTTTTTCGGGCCCATCACTTCAAGGGGCCCCTGGCGCGCGCTCCATCCCCCCCCCTCCCCCCCAAGTATCCCCCACTCCTCTTCACATCCCCTTTCCCTCAGTCCCCTATCTTCCTCCCCTTTATCCCTCCCATTACTCCTCAAAAAAACGGAACGCGATTTTATACCTGCAAAGGGACGCAATATAGTGGTAATTTAATGAAGTAATTTAAAAGTTATTTAATCGCGCCATGCATAAATCTCTCTCTCTCTCTCTCGCCCTAAACTTTAGTTCCTTTTCCGACCGTTTTATGAAACCTTTTCTAACCAGGAAGATGGGATTTAAGGTTGTCAGTTAACGATTTTCATCGTTCACGCACGTGTATATATGTCTATGTTTGTATATAAATATGTATATTTGTCCGTACACGCGCGCCACGGTGGTGTTTTGACGCATTAACACTCTACCTTCCAATCTGGGGAGGCGGTTCTTCACTCGGGTCGTCTTCATAACCTTTCACCCACCCGCCGAGCTCGAGATATGCATTTTAAGCAGATCCCTCAAAGTGAAAACTTTTGCTACCAATGCTAGCTGCGCTGGGAAAATTCTTCGCCGCTCAAAATATGTTTGATGGATGTGCTCTCAGCGGTGGCAAACCCTTGGAAGTAAATAAGGCGTGGTCGATAATGGAAGCGGTGCGAAGATTTTGCGCCATGAGAGAGAAATTTCAGCCTTAAGTGGCTCCCTTTTAATATACACTAAGGATCTCTTCTCTGTCTCCCTCTCTCGCTGGTTGTTTACACTTATTATTGGGTCTTCCTCGAGGGATCTCTTCCTTGAAATCCAAATTATATATACCTTAATTTTTTTATGTTTGAATGCTGGTTTGTCATCCATGAACGTTGGATGGGCTGGATTTTATTTTTTTTTAAGCTTGGAACCTCTCCGGCGGAGAATTCTTAATTCGATTGGTGTCTGTAATTGGAGTATTCACGGCCATGTTTTTTAGGTACATTTTTCATCTCCTTCGAGGAATCCCCTAGATGAATTCTTAAGTGATAAGGACCGTTTCATGGCGAAATCGTGTATTGGATTATTCATTTTCTCATATTAACGTGGAGAATTGAGGTTTACTAAGGTGAATTTGTTCGTCGAATCACTAATGTTCCGTGCCTCGCGTAAAAAATGGTCGTTTTTTTACATTCCTTGCCATATTAAATGACGAGGTGTGCCACGTGTTATTTCGTCACGCTCTTCCACCACCGGTGCAGTAAGGAGCTCGTATGTATCGGAGAGAGATAGCTACATTTCTAATTGGAGATGGAGAGAGGCAGAGAGAGAGAGAGAGCGGTGAATGTGAGTTGTTTTAATTTTTAAAAAATTCATTTGTTCATTCTTGCATACTCATCGTTTTTGACGGGCAATTGCACAACTTTTGTTATATTGCTCACAGTTATAATAGAGTTACGACGAGGTAACTTAATCTAGTTAGCCAGGGAATAATTCATTTATTTGATCGCTATCTAACCCAATGTCCTTTTAAAAATAAATACGTTTTTGCTCTTATCCACGATGAAAGTCTTGTTTGTGTGTGTTTTTTTTTTAAAGTTTGCCTGCTTGATTCACGCGCGGGATTCAGCGAAGATTTGAAGAAAAAATGCCTATAAAGCTCATGGAGAAATTACTGTGACACTCCAAGCAAAAGAGGATGAGCTCATGTCTAATATTTTTGTCGAGTTTAAAATATCTCTCTCGCTCCCTCTCTGCCATTCACGAAACGAATAGCTGTTGTTTGTGTTGCGTTTTGCAGCGCCTGAAACTTTCCTGTCTTTGGCGTAACTGCATAACTGGGACGAATTAACTCGAGCTTTTGCCCATTATAAAGTTAAACAAGAGAGCACATTTCGCGGGAGTATGTATGCTCAGCACTCAAAGAGCCTCTGAAATCTTCGAGCAATAATATAGTATACGGGAGGAGTCGTTTTTTTTTTGTTTATTTCTGTTCGAATTTAATTAATCGGGAAGCGTTTTAAAAACCTATTTTCTGCGTAATTTTGAAATAAAAGATCCCGGCGGGTTTTTATCCCGAGAGGAAAATCATTAACAATCTGGAAATTAGTGCCTGTTTGAAAAATAATATGTACATACGTACGTATGTATAGCTACTAATGTAACTGCCCGCTCATGAATGAAGTGTTAAGTTAATGTAGAATACAAAAAAAACCAATGAAACAAATTTTTGCACTAAAAAGTAGGCAATACATATGAAATTCATATTCCTCGATCATTTCGTTGCTTAAATAACGCTAAACTTTCGTCTGTTTGAAGGATTCATGGAAGCTGAGTGAATCCGAGTTAACAATGACGGCCGCCTTGGCAACGTCCGGAAAGAGTTCGAAAAATCCATAATATTTCGAAACAAATAACATATTTCTGAAAAATTCGACCGTGTAACATTTAATCATCGCAAGAATAAGATAGTACACATTTGTAACCATAGAATAAAGCAAAAACGAATAATATCGGTCCATTTTTAGATATTTAGATGAATGAAAAGAAAGAAACCTAGCACTCTGAAAAATGGAAAATTACGTGTAAACTCATGGGAAAACAATTATTGAATTAAACACCCCCTACAGCCCAAAAATTTTCTCGCCATGTACCATATGTTACCCGCAGGGTAAAATTATGTACCTATGCGAAGTTTTGTGCCGATATTTTCAAAAATGTGGATTTGTATAAATCTGTTTCAATTTTATATATATACACACACACACACGCACACACACACACAGGGCCGTCCCCAGACATTTTGCCGCCTGGGGCGAGATATAATATGGCGCCCCCTTAATTTTTTTTATTAATTGTAAGTACTTTTATTATATGCAGTCGAAAACGATAGGGAATAATAAAAATCTATTTATTCAAATCCATAATTTTATTTCAGATCGATCTAAACTTTTGTTTAAATTTATTATCAAGTAAACTTTAAGAAGATGATGTGTGTGGAACTAAACACATTCAATTGAAAATTTGAAATCGTGTGATAGGCTTAGACAGGGCTGACTCAGGACATTCGTGCGCTTCAAGCAGATTTCAATTATGGCGCACATAGACTCATACAAGTTATATGAGGAATAGTTTATCAGTTTAATATGATGCAATTATTTTGATTTTGAGTGTATTTTTATGATTGATGAAATGAACCGCATTTTCACTTGTTACGGATTCTCGCAATCTTCTTTGAGGAATTTATGTAAAGATCCGGATTGCTTTTTCAGTTCTAATTGAGTCAGTCTAGTCTTTTGCGATATTCAGCACCAGTTATTTTTTTATGGCCAACCATTGTCCGCCTCGGGCGCGGGCTGGCCTTATGAATTTATTTTGATAGGTTTACATTTTTGTCAAATTTTGGCGCCCCCTTTCAAGAGGCGCCTGAGGCGGTTGCCTCACCCATCGGCACGGCCCTGTTTATATATATATATATATATATATATATATATATATATATATATATATATATTAGCAGAATTGGCCGGATTTAGTGAATTTACTACAGCACTACCTACAAACTCTTTAAAATATATAGCAGATACTTTTTCACTTACAATTAGTTTTTCTTAACAATTAATCATATTTGCTTGTAACAATCCTTTTCCGAACGTATTGCATTAAAATATAACGATAATTTTATTTCCTATCATATCACTTTCGCCAAATCCAGCTTCATTTCTTGTGTAATTATGCCTCTCTGTAATGTTTACTTGTATGCATTGTTAGCAACCCGTGAAAAGGCAACGTACAATTGTCCATGATTGAACACTGACTCTGGTAAATGTACACAAGATAGGTGAGCCTATTTACGTTATTAAACATTAAAATGCAGAATAGAATGATTTTACTTACAAAAAAGGTTAAGATTCCAGTATTCAATACACGAAAGAAGATTCAATTGCTTTCGTCAATCGTTATAAATGCTTCCCACACGCATTTTCCTGAATAATAATCAGTATCTATTTACGTTGCTATGTATAAAGATTGACGTCGATGCATTGAAATATTCCTACTTGAAATCCTTGAAATCAAACCGCTGACAAATATTTGTACATTAATGATATTAATTTTTTCTGTGAATAGTTCCACGAAAAAATGAATCGTCAATTTAAATACAGATGTGGTTACTTTGTATCAAGTGAATGTTTGTTGCAAATTTATCCAAATATACAGAGTTTACTTTTCCCGTTCACCTCTGATCATGGCAGCGACATATAAGTTACGTTTTCAGGCAAATGATGTAGTAATTCCTTTTTGCCATATTGTGGTTGAATAAACAAGATGTGTACATCAGCTCAATATCAGCTGTCCTTTATGATAATTTGCCTGTAATTAATGTCGGTATCACTGAGGAGAGCTAGACTTTGCTGGTTATTTACTCCAGTTCCGCTCCGGATGGCTGCTTTGCAGGTGATTTGCGCATCCGGTTTCTTTTTTTTTATTCACAATTATTTAATTAATGTCTAAGATACGGGTATATAGGCTAATTTGACAATTTTTTCGATGAATCTTAAAGTTTCGATGCATTTCGATTGATCGAAATTTCGATTCATTTCGATTGATCGAAATTTCGATTCATTTCGATTGATCGAAATTTCGATTTTTCGCTTAGTTGTCATTACTCGTATCTTTTATCTTCTCGCGAGATTCGAGTTACCGAGGTTCAACTATTTAACGTTTAAAAATTTTCGTGCATTGGTACATGTATTAATGGTTTTCTTTTTCATTTTATCATCATTTGAGCGGTTGTTTTTTTTTTTTCGTTATCGTTTCAGGTCGTGGCGGAAAGGCTGCTCTTTTGCTGAGAATCGAACCTGTGCGACCTCAACGAGATGACGCCTCCTACGAATGTGTTGCTGAGAATGGAGTCGGAGACGCGGTCAGCGCAGAAGCCATGCTTACCGTCTACGATAGTGAGTACACAATTCTCCTTTTATAAAATGAGTCATAGCTGTCACTTAAAGGATGCGGAAATTACTGCCTAAATGTATTTTGTTTTTTTTTTGTTTTTATGCGTCGATATATTTAGGATGAAAATGTTTTTTTCGCTTATAAGATAGGCATTTGGAAATGTTTGGAAAATAATATTATATCTCACATTTATTGGTTTATTGACGAGGTTAAGGAGATCTATATACATGAATTCTGGGAATAAATTTGTTCCAAAGTAAAAAAATCGAAATTAGTAGATGCGATTCCTACTTTTGAAAAATCGTCTCTTTTTTTGCTTCTCCGACGTTTTAAGTTGCTTGCCGTACGCGCGAGCAAAAGTGCATAGTTTCGGAAAACCTTGTTTATATAGTACCTATATACACAAGGTTTTCCGAAAAATGCAAACATGTACTTTTGCTCGCGCGTACGGCAAGCAACTTAAAATGTCCTGTATACTAGTGGTTCTGGTTCGAGAATTCTCGGGAAAAAGCTGTTTTTTTCCTGTCTCGAGTCCCGGGAAATATTCACTCGAGACTTTTTTCAAATTGGTTAATTTATATTTAATATTATTAATTTTAAAGCCTCGAGGTCACAACTCGTTACATTATGATTATTATGCGTGATATCTTCCTACATGCCCGCCCTCACACCCCACACGCACGCGCCTTTCAACCCTTGCACTCTCGCCGCGCGCCATCAGTCTTGCTGTAATCGTGCTGTGGTTAATTCTTTTGCGAATTTCTCTCAGTTTATTGTCAAAATATTCATACTGCTCCCTTTCTGATGTAAACAAAATTTTATAATTAGTCGCCACTCTGTCATAGGCAATGCCTAGTGGAGTGGAGCGTTCCCAGTAGGTTGTTGTTTTTTTCCAACACTCTTCTTTACTAAGTTGGTATTTGTACAGCTGGAGGGCTTATTGCCTAAAGGTAAATTCTTCCAGCCAACCAGTTGTTGTTGTCAAAGAAAATAATATAGAAAAATAAAAAATTATTTTATCTACCTACCTATGCGGTAGTTTTATTTTAATAAAATTATTAGAAATGCTGTCAGGAGGCCGAGTCTCTAAGCAATTGTCGATTGGTCGCTATCGCTATTTTTACCAAAATGGCAATTGAGGTAGTCTATAAGACGTTATCGATCGAAATGAAGATAGCGATTAACGGTAATGCGCTCGATCGATCGATAGCGATTTTGAGTTTTCGATAGCGATAGATATGTTACAGGCTAGGCCTCGTGATTGATTAAATTTGAAAAGTCAGTAAAATTCTCGAGTCCGGGGAATTCCCGGGAATTCTTCGAAATAGTGTCTCGAGTCCCGGGAAACGAAAAAGTGTCGGGAATCAGAATCCCTTGTACATACGTACATATACGTATAATTACATCGCGGAACTCAGTATTCGCATCTTCTTCGAAATAAAGAAACTTAAAAATAGTCTTCGAAGGAATGTAGTATCCGTCCTTATGTCGGTATATATACAAGACTTATTAGGTTAGGGCAAAAATAAATAATAACAAAAAAATATCCGCGTACATCCCCGCCTTCCTCATTTCAGGGGGGCGCCATGTTGGAATATTCCAGCGGCAATAAGGGGAAGGGGTGGGGGATACGGGGACGAGTCCTTTTGCGAATTCCTAGTAATGCTTGTCTCAAGAAGTTCATCTCCCCGGAAAATTGTTCTCCCGTCCAAATTTTTTTATTATTATTATAATTTTTCTCTTCCATTTGAATGCCGAAATCCGTCCTTCGTTACGGTTTCTCGGAAGGGAAACATTTTAATTTTTTTGGTTGGCATGCTCGCTTTTGTGAGATTGGTCGCTTTCATTTTAGGAGACGCCCATTTTTCTCCCTTTGCTTGATGAGGAAAAACATTCCTCTCCAAGTTAAGTTCCCCTTCTTCCAGAGGCCAAGGATATGAGACCGTTGTTTGAAGTAGAGGCATTGAGTTTTTTTTTTACTATATTTTCAGATGGGATAAATAATTGAATTGTTCGTCCTTTCAAAAATTTAAGATTTTTACCTTATTATGAACGAGGTATCGTGCTCCGAGCGTTGCGATGGTTCTTTTTTTCTTTTTCGCGTCCTGTCGGGAAATTTCGATGGAGGTTAATTTTATGCGTTATAATTAAGTTTAAATAAGGAGTTTAACCTGAGTGTTGGAAGGGAAAAGTTGGAAGTTTACCTGGTTGTGTAGACGGCGATAGAGAGAGAGCTTTTTGGAAAGAACAGTGTTTTAAGGCGCGTTTCGCTTCCAGCGTGAGCGCCTATTATCGTCGGTCTGTCCGTCCGGACGTTCGTTCTCGGCTTCTAACGAACGGATTTTCATGAAATTTGATATTAAGGACTTACAATTAAAGATAATAAGAAAATCGCAAAAATGAATCACGTACGCCAATCAGGGGTACCACCTTACGGGTGACAAAAAAGGAAATTTTCGTCATATCTCAAGAACTTTAAAACGCTATTTCTTTTACGTACAGGTATATAATTTCTTTCTAATACTCCGTTGCACGAAATGCGCCCATTTGTGACACGTACACTTTCCTAACTTGTTTTTTTTAATCAACGGGAGCGACCCAGTATTGGGTCGCGAGGGTTACACGACAATTGTTAGCACTCAAGCATAATCGGCTGAAATATATCGACAAGGAATGAAATTCTTTTATTAAACGCGTGCTAATATTCTAGTACAGGTTGCTTTATATTGCGAGATGAAATGAAACCTTCGGATTTCTATTCTTCATGTTGATTTCCTTTACAAATGGGTCGCGTGACAGAATTTTTTAAGACAAATCACCGAGTCAGAATACACACGCGCACGCAAACCTACACACATATACATACATACATATACATATATATATATATATATATATATATATATCATCATCATCATCATCAGCCTTTTTCAGTCCACTGACGGACGAAGGCCTCCCCCAGACTCTTCCAGTTTTCCCTGTCAACTGCCTCCCTCCTCCAAGTTTGCCCCAAGAACTTAACAAGCTCTCTGTCCCACCTGTCTTTCGGTCTTCTTTTTGGTCTCTTGATGTTTCTTGGGATCCATTCGATGACACTGGACGTCCAACGCTGGTCATTTCTTCTAGCAATGTGGCCCGCCCACTGCCATTTTAACACCTTCACTCTTCTAATCACGTCACAGACTCCCGTCTTCTTTCTTACCCAGTCGTTCCTCTTGCGGTCTCTTCGGGTGATCCCTAACATGCATCTCTCCATGCCCCTCTGTGTTGTTTGCAGGCGCTGTATCATTCTGGCATTCATGGTCCATGTTTCACAACCATATGTCAGAACAGGCAGAACACATTGGTCATACAGTCTCCTTTTTAGGAAGACTGGAATATTTGATTTAAAGATGTTCGCATTCTTGCCAAAAGCACTCCATGCCATCTTCACTCTCCGGTTGATTTCTCCAAGAAGCGAACCATCAGTAGTGATGAGTTGACCTAAGTAAACATAGCTGGTTACTTCTCCAAGTTCTGCTCCGTTGATATGTATCTTCTCAGAATTTGTGAAGGAGTTGTACATAACCTTTGTTTTATTAAGATTCATCTTAAGTCCAGCTTCTCGGCTTGCTTGCTCAAGCTCTTCAGTTCTTCTAAGGAGCTCCTCTGGGCTTCCTGCGAACAGTATGATATCATCTGCAAAGCGCAGGTGACTCAGATATTCTCCATTTACCTTTATGCCTTTTTCCTCCCAGTCTAGCCTTTTGAATACTTCCTCTAGAGCTGCTGTAAATAACTTAGGGGACATAGTATCTCCTTGTCTCACTCCCTTTTCGGCCTTAAAGGCACTCGTCTCTTCATGCAGCTGAACAGATGTTGTCGCATTTTCGTAGATATTCTTGATCAAGGTTATGTACGTTTCTTCTACTCCTTGTTTCTTTAGTGCACGTAACACCGACGAAGTTCGGACAGAGTCGAATGCTTTCTCGTAGTCGATAAAGCACATACATAGAGGTAATTCATACTCGTTGGTCCGACTGATTACCTCTCTCACGACTTGGATGTGGTCCATCGTGCTATACCCACTGCGAAATCCAGCTTGCTCTCTGGGTTGGGCAGCATCAAGATGGTTATGAAGGCGCATAGTGAGTATTTTGGTGAATATTTTGTAGACTGTTGGGAGTAGGCTGATCGGTCTGTAGTTATTCAAGTCTTCTTTGGAACCTTTCTTGTGCAGAAGGATAATACATGCGTGGTTCCATGTTTGTGGTATCTTTTTCTTCCTCAGACAGGAATTAAAAATCTTAGCGAGAATTGTTTCCGTATGATTCCCCATTGCTTTGAATACTTCCGCTGTGATACCATCCATTCCAGATGCTTTTCCATTCTTCATACTTCTGATTGCGTGTCTCACCTCTTCCGGAAGGATACCTGGGACCTCTTCGGTGGGCATGTTTGCATCATCATTTACTTCATCATTTCCTAGAGGATCCTCATACAGCTTGGTGTAAAATTCTTGTACCCGTTTCAGGATGAGTTTCCTACTATGGGTTATGGAGCCGTCTTCTAGCATCAAGGCCACCAGCTGTCTCTTTCCGATCGAGAGATGTTGCTTCATTTTCTTGTAACTTCTGTTGTTTTCTATGGCTTTCTCGATTAGTTCATAATTATATTTTTTCACATCTTTCTTGATGCACTTCCTTATAGTTTTGTTTAGTTCTGCAAAATGGATCATTTCTTTAGGATCATTAGTAATTAACATTTTCCTTCTTTTTTCCATCAGCAGTCTTGTATTTTCAGTCAACTTTTTCTCTGGCTTTGTTTTAACTGTTCCGCCTATTTCTTCAGCAGTTTCCTTGAGTATCTCTATAAATTGGGATTCAACTTCTTGGTCTTCCAGTGCACTGAATCGATTTTTCAGTTGGAGCTGAAATTCTTCTTTTCGTTCTTTTAGCACCTGCGTGTTGATAATAGACTTAGGCTTCTTCTTTATAAGCTTCTGTCTTTCTAACTTTGAGTTGAATTTTATTCTGCATCTTACCAAGCGATGGTCGCTTCCAGTTTTAAACTGGTTGAGGACGGAACAGTCTTCAGCCAATTGCTTCTTATTGACTAGTATGTAGTCAATTTCGTTTTTGGTACCATTAGGTCCTTTCCAGGTCCATTTTCTATTGGGATTCTTTTTGAAGAAAGTGTTCATTATATATAGACTAGTACATTCAGCAAAGTCTACAAGGCGGTCCCCTCGTTCATTTCTGTCTCCATAGCCCCATTTTCCAACTGCGCTGTCGTCTTCCTTTTGTTCTCCTACCTTGGCATTGAAATCACCCATGACCACTTTTAGATGGCAGCTTCCTTTGTCGTGCAGTTCTCCAACTTCTTGGTAGAAATCTTCCACTTCCTCATCCGAGTATGATGACGTTGGCGCATAAACTTGGACTATTTGAAGTTGATATCTTTTATTTATTTGAAGCACTAGTCTAGCTGCCCGCTCGGATGAACTTTCCATTTCCACGATATTATTCTTCAATTTTTTGTTGATGATGAATCCAACACCTCCTGTTCTTCCTGTGTCAGTTCCCCTGTAATAAAAAATATCTCCACTCTTCAACTCCAATAGGCCTTCACCTTTTCTTCTCACCTCACTAAGTCCTAAAATGTCCCACTTGATCTTTTCCAGTTGTTCTTGGAGCTCTTGAAGTCTATCTTCACTGGACAAAGTCCGGCAGTTAAAGGTAGTTAGGTTGAGGTTAAAGGAATTGGGTAAGGATGAGAAAGAGTGGCAGTGGGCGTTTAACCTCCGGGGATTCTTAGCACCCTCTGCCTTCCTGCCTTGTTTCTGACCACTGCCACGGTCAGAGGCAATCCAGCCTCCGGAGAATGAGGGCCGTTTTTTATGGGTGTACATGTCATGGGGGGATTGTGGGCCTTAAAACACCACGCTGGCCCAGAGCGGGTTGGTGAGTACCTCTTTCACTTTGGCCGGAGATATTGCAGAAAGACTTCACAGCATGGTTGAACCTACCGGTGTCCGAGGACACCACTGTTCTTCGCCCTTTAGCCTCCGTTTACACCCTTCCGCCGACTTTGAGGCAGTGAACTGAGGCAGTTGGAAGGGTATATATATATATATATATATATATATATATATATATATATATATATATATATATATATATATATATATATATAAGCTTAAAGAAAAGGAAAGGTAATAATAAAGGTGGCAACAAGGTTTTGGAGGAAGCCCAGTAGACACTTACCTAGATTGGAAAGCCGCTGGGGGTGTTAAGGACACACGGCATGTCTCACCGTCGCTGAAGAAGGGCGTCAGCCCGAAAGCTCCATATTTGTGTTGTTTTTGTTTTTTTCGTGTGTCCTCAGCACCCCCAGCGGCTCTCCAATCTAGGTAAGTGTCCACTGGGCTTCCTCCAACACCTTGTTGCCAACTATATATATATATATATATCAGGGGCGGATCCAGAAACTGCTCGGGGGGGGGGGGGGCGATCGACCCCCCACCTATCTAATCCGCCCCTGCCAACTACCCTATATTTTGAAAATCCCTACCCCTATCGGAATCCTTCTTTCCCTTGCTATACTGACCTAATCTGCGGCGTATAATTGAGGATTTTTGCCCGGAATGAATTTAAGAAAGCGCCCAATGGAGTGCAATGGGATTATCCAAGGAGGGAGCGATCGCCCCCCCTCCCCCTCTTGGATCCGCCACGGATATATATATATATATATATATATATATATATATATATATATATATATATATATATATATAACGTACGCATTCAAGCATTCACGGAATATTCTATAATTTGTGTGAATATTCAAATGATTGAGGCGTTGACCTTGATTTCCAATTTCTTGTGCCGTCCTGCATTTTAATACTCTGTTTACGAGTCCATTATAACTTACTGGGTTTAAATTATTCGACAGGGCGTCAACTTGTTAGTCGGCTCCTTTGTCAAAAAGCTTAAATACAAGAGGAGGCGAATTTCTTTGTAAGTATCCGTTTCGTTTTTGTTTGAACGTTCATGACCAAAGAAGGGTAGTGTTCGTCCTGTAATAATTTATGCGATTGTAACGTCGTTGAAAAAATAAAAACCCAAAGTCGGAGTTAAAAATATGTTGTTATAAATGGCATTTTTAAAAGTGTTCGCGGCATAAGGAATCACTCCGTAATTGCTAGAACCTCTCCCCCAAACGCTTCGTAATGAAGCGTTAAATTTTGACTAGAAAGGGACTCTTGGAATCGCTCTCATCCGGCACGTATAATTTCACACGCTTAGAAGCGCCCTTTTTGGCTTAGCCTTCCATCCTGTAACGATTCTCCTTGTGCCTCTTTGCGTGTCCTAGTTTCCCTCTCCCTCCTCCCCCCCCTCTTCATCCCTTCATCTCTCACCCCCTGCCTGTCTTTCTTCCTCCTCCCTACGTCCATCCCTCCCCGCTTCTCGCATTATCTCCATTTTCTCATTCCCTTTTCCTTTCTCCATTCATCTCTTCCTCTGTGGGTTAGATGGAGGAAGAGATTGACTAGCCTCAATCTCGCCCAAATAAAGACGATTATATTCTCTCACTTCCTCCGTAATCACCCACTAATGCAATTCTTACGCCATGGTGTACGTTTTGTAACCTTGTATTTCGTACTGTTCTCTGCATTATTACTAAAAGAAATGTTTAGTACCGTACAGAGACGTACCTAGGTTATATGGAGCCTATGGCAAAATTTTAGGAAACATCTTGGTTATGTAGAATATAATATTTCCTGCGTTTAAATAAAGAATAATTGCGTTTTTATTACATATATATTAACGTTTGAGTATGAAAATAATACTTATTTATGGAAAAATGAACGTTGGGCATTTTTTTAGGGAACGTTTGGCGCCTTTTACAAGCGACCCCTATGGCAAATACCACCTTCGCCATACCGTAGTTACGGCACTGGTACCGTATGTGCTCGAATATAAGGCGACCCCGAATATAGGGCGACCCCCCCCACCATTTTTCCACCGAGAAAACTAGAAAAAAATTATTTGACAAAAAATTCAATAATCGAGGGTCCGAATGTAAGACGACATCCCCTTATCTGAGGGACAATTTTGGGGGAAAAACCTCGCCTTATATTCGGGAATATACAGTACTGATTTGACTGTAGTTTATACAATTTTGTACGTAAATTCGAACATATTATCAGCGTTGCATTGTTGTTTAGTCTTAATCTCAAGATGAAGACATTTTTCTTTCTTTTCCTCTCTCT